>HG996486.1:16250000-17500000 GCA_905340225.1 Abrostola tripartita
TGATTTGGCTGACGTTTGCTTGCCTATAGTATCATTATTTCACTCTTTTTACAGTTATATTTTAAACCATGTGTCTCCGCGTACCTCTCACATATTGAAAGCTTTAAAAAAGCTTTTTAGCTTTAGCTTAAAAAAAGGACTTAATAAAAGTTGAGAGAATATTCCGAATCCCAAATTATATTTTGATCAATATTTCAACAATCTCAATATTTTTGCACAATTTTGCGGTTTATCCTTTACTTGTATTTTCTCCTGTAACTATCGTGGGTGTTTCTAATCTGATACGCCTTGACGCAATAAATATCAATATCATTCAAATATTTGTCGAGTGTGGGAATCGAATTCGAACCTACTTTTAAACATATGCACAAAAGTTAACTCACTCACGCACTGCACCAAATCAATACCATCATCGATCACATCATAAACGCTATCATCTGTTTCAGGTACCTAATGTTCACACTTGACAAATACGTGGAACAAGACTACAGCGTCGTGTACTTCCATTGCGGCCTGACAAGTAAAAATAAACCTCCACTGTCATGGCTGTGGCGAGCGTACAAGGCGTTCGATAGAAAATACAAGAAGAATCTGAAGGCCTTGTATTTAGTGCACCCGACGAACTTCATACGGATCGTATGGCAAATGCTGAAGCCCGCTATAAGCGTGAAGTTTGGCAGGAAGATGATGTACGTCAACTATCTCCACGAGCTGCAGCAGTACCTGAATCTAGACAAGCTGTGCATTCCGGACGCGGTGTTAGAGTAAGTACTCCTTTTATTTAATTAGCCCACCGCTGCTGTCTTTCATATGCCCGGGACTGTACCAAAGTGACCCACTGGTCAGGGAGGTTCGCGACTCATTGATAAATGGGACCTTTTCTAATGTCATTTTATAATTTCTTTGTTATTTAAATACGCCACTGGTTAATCTATTAAATGTGATCACTCAATTTTCTTCAACTTTTTTGAAGGTACGGTATTTATAAAGTTCCTAAGAAAATGTTACGGCTGAAAGAAAAACAAAAGGAAACTTTTATGAAGGTGTAACCAAGATTTTATGCCGTGTTCATTTACATATATGTGAATCAAGTATTTACTGTATTTATTATTTTTGTTGATTACCTTTATATATTCACCATGTAATATAACCTACAACAATCAAAACAAATTAGTAATTGGAGTTCTCGTATATTTTATTTAAAGAATACAACGATAGCTCCACTTAAAATCAGTAGCATAAAACTGGAGCACGGCTTTAATTGTTAGTTATATTACACATTCTAGAAACAAGAAACGTAACAAAAAATATCTGTATCGTAATTAATAAAATAGAATAAAAATTGTATTCTCGATATTCAGTGACCTAAATAAATGCATTTAATCAATTTAGAAAATTTCTACTCTGAAAAAACGCTCATACGTAATATGAATAAAACTTGAAATTAGTCTGTTTCGGATCTCGCTGTTGGTCAAAGGCCTTTCCATGATTTCACCACAAATCTCCGTATAACGTCATTTCATCACGCCAGCGCCGTCGCTATTTCGGCTTGCCAGGTCGTCGGCGGCCTGCGGTGGGTATTTAATTTATGGTAATATCGGTTTAAAGAAATTTATTTCTGACAAAAACTTTATAATATTTATTTTAATATTGGCCCAACTTTGTGTGGTTACCTTTGTTTAAGTCGGAGTGAGTCAATGGACCATTTTCACGACCATTTCGGCTCGAAATTGTTCAAGCTCGTGACATTAATCTGTATTTCGTAGAGGTTCGTAGCAATATTGTAGACGTGGACGCGCAATACTTTCGAACGGCCTACGGCGGTTGCTACGATGCCCGTAGCTGCAATACTTTGGACAGAAGGAAACCAAAATATTATTTTATTAGATGCTTAGTTTCTTGAGATGTGTAACGGTTTTATAAAATGCGCGTCACGGGCTCGCGGCCTACGGTCGGTCATATTTGTAATTATCAATAAATGAAACAAACGTATTATAGTTTAGTTGTAACTCGTTAAAAAACTAGTACAAAATAATGTTAAATAAATAATGCCGTCATTCATGTGAAAAACTAATAGACGAATTTTGACTAAAGTGACTTTCGGAATCGCGTTAACCAAGCAGCAATATGCATGAAAAAGCTAGCGCACATTTTGTTACAAAAAACTGACTGAACGAAACGTGAGCCGTAAAAAAGCCTTCACGAGTGACGACGATATTAAATTATTCGTACGTCACGCCCGGTCCGTCGGCTCCGCTCCTAACCGGCTGGTTAAATAATTTTTAACCACGACCTAAGCTAATGTTATTTATTGTTTAGGTCACGTCGACTCCATATGTGAGGAAGTAGAATAACCAAATTAAAAGTGATTTGTTCGAAATCCATTAGATACGTACTTACATGGTACTTAGCTATCGAATTGTTTCGAATCTTATAGCTTCCCTTAATAAGTGTTTCTATAACTTTATTTCAATAACGAATTAATTAAATATTAATGTACCGTGTTTCTTTTTAATAACCATAATTTTATGTTAAAATTACTCGAGCAACAATAAGTCATTATAAAATCAAAAAACCTGATCCGAATTACATATTGAACTAAAGACTAAAATAGATACATCAAAGCACGGATATCCATAATTTCGGTAAATATTGTGTCACGGAATACTGTACTTGTAGTCTCGTAATAACACGATGCGATAGCCATTAACCATCAAAGAGCGTTCGCTTATGTACATATGAAAAAAAAAACAAACAAACATCATACATATGATGTACTTATAAAAAATATCAGTGGTTTAAAAAATCAAAATGCAACATTATAAAGCCTGATATGAAAAGTGGGTCAGTCTAGGGTATAGATTTATTCAGGGCATCCCTGCCAAACCTGACCTACTCCAAGCCATTTCTAGGAAATTCGACAAATGCCAAACAAAGAACACGTTTTCGGTTTTGGTCTCTTTTGTTTCATTTACGGTTGTAGGCTACTACCAAAGTACCGTAACGCTAGAGATTAAGGATATACCTTAGATATACCATAATCTTCATTAAAATACACACAGACTAATTGACTTGATTAGAGATTACATATTTTGTATGGACTATTGTGTCTACATTATAATATCTAAACTAGATTATTAATCCACTACAAACTTAATTACCTAATTAAAGTGAGATGTGAAAATTATGGATCTGTTATTACAGTAACCGGTCGAACCGTCCTAGATGTACAGATAAAACAAATCATAATAATATGTTACCTTAATTCGTTAAATAAATATGAGCTTACCGCCACCTGTTGAACTGAAACTTGTTGAAGTTCGGCATGAATTGTCGCGCGACTCCATTGTATTAGGTTGGTTCTTACTGGTATTTATTAAAATAGCTGACTGACATGCGCCTACAGTACACATTGTTCTTTCAATCTTGAGTTTCAACACCTTTGACATCAACTTATCGTTTGTACAGCCACTACACACACCCTATTTACTTTTATCTTACATAACCAAATATCGACAGGGTGGCATGAATGTTGCATTTGCAACGGAATAATTTCCGCCCTAATTCGCGTGATATCTTGTTAATTGACGTCCACTATATTCGAGGCTTTCCCGTTATTCATACGCTACGTTACATCCCCAAATTGGTGTCATTATAACACAGTTCCATCAGTCCGATCCCAATGCTTCGCTGTATAAACATAAGGAATTACTAGATGTACTTACAAAAATTCATAAGATTAATGATTTTACTAATATTAAATAGTCTAGTAATCAAATTTGTGTTTATTTTAATTACACATAATTAACAAAATATATAGGTATGAAACTATAAAGCGAATAAGTGTCTAATATTTAGGTCACTTCATTAATTATTAGACTAACTACTTTAAATTGCTTCAGAATATCCTAAAGTTACTATTCAATAAATGTTACTTGAAACATTAGAAAAGATAGCATACTTGAAAACTTAAAATGTTAGGCAGAAAACTAGAATTAAATACTCTCTAATGAATTGATTGGAAATATTATTTTATAGGAATAGTACGGGCCCGGGCTTATGCACTCCGGACTATATTTGTTGTTGTTGACCTATAAATACTTTACCGGAACACGGGAAATATGCACATCAGAGAGATTCGGCTTTCAGTGTTTGTCGCGCTATCGCACCGGTCAGTGCTCGTCCTTACACATCCGGGGTACTGCACTAGGGCGTTACCTTCACGACCCGAATATACCGGGCATAAGCAGACTTCAAATAAATTATAACTTGTAATATTTGTGAAATTAAATTCCATGTACAGTTTATCGCGTTAAATCATTTTATTAACAAATTTGATTAAATAATAAAAGTTTAAATTCATAAACTTAGGAAAAATCGGGTTGTGATAAATCGTAAAAAAATCAACTGGTCGTGCAATAAACATTTTATCTTTAAAGTGCAGCTTAAATTGAGCGTACGTTTTTTTTCGGTCCTTATTAAGAAGTAGGTTCTACACAAAGAGATGAACTTATAACGGCGCTGTTCGCAACTTCAATACAATCTTACAACTAAATTGAACTTTATAATTTGCTAAATAAATTAAAAATGTAGTGTAGTGATCAAAGTAAAATTTTCATTTCTTTGTGTTGTGTCAGCAGATTGTGTTATATAAGTTTAGGATAAAGATAAACAAAACCTTTTCCTAATTCGATTTCATTTTCGATTAGTTTTTTTTATACTAAAGGGTGGTTCAACTTTAGAATACAATTAGTGCCAGGAAGAGTTTAAGTTAGGTACTAAAACTTTTTTTATCGTTCCACCTGAATTTCGCGAACGGGAACGGGAGGGTAGAGGCATTGTTGCACACCCATATTTCTTGACGAGGCCTATTTAACCATGCATTATAATAATGTGCTGTATTATTAATAGTGTAAAGTTCATTGGTATTTATAACTCAATTCCATAAACTTAATAAATATCTTCCGTAATCGTCGTAAGGCGTATCTTTGTGTCGAACACTAACGTCCGTATTACAAAATTTATAACAAAATAACGCTAGTTATGTAAAATATTAAAAATATATAAACTTATTATCTTAATAAAATAATATTAAAAGCTAGCCCAATGTGATATGTTCAGAATAGCAGAAATTATTTATTTATTTTAAATTAGTTTTAAGGCGCTTCGACTGGCCTTTTTTCTTCTAACTTAACGTCATTCCTGTACTCCCCGACGGGGTAGGCAGAAGTGTGTAGAACACCTACATTTCGCCAGTTATATTAGTTCACAATTTAATAGAAGGCGAGCCTTTTGGCATAGTCCACCCAAAAGCACGAACAGCTTAGCGTGATGTTATATGTCCCATTTAAAATCTTGAAATTTAGGTCAATACGTTACAAGGGTTCTATGTTGTAAATTTCCAGGAACAGAACCGTGTTGTTACTCAAAATTTAAAATGCTCTCGGCAAATTGCATTAGTTTTCCAACCTATTGTTAGAAGTGACTTAAGTGGCGTGCGCGTGGATAGTTCACTTAATTCATATACCTATTTACTCATTAGGTGTGCGTGAAAAAAAAGTTTCAAATCAGTGTTACGTATTGTGACGGTAAACCCGACTACACAATTCAAATAACTTCATGAGATGGCTACTATATAGTAGAATAGAATAGAAAAACATTTATTCAGCAAGGACAGTCACAACACACGAGGAATTCAATAAATTTGTACTTTTATTATGAACAAAGCTAATTTTGGAGCTTTGTTCATAATAAATTACCTTACGTTTTGAAATATAAAAATTTAATTCCCTGCTATTATAGATCTCATACGAGCTAATCATAAACGAGCCGCGCATCCTGCAAAATGCCGTCGTCCGGTTTAAAAATTGCTGTACAAGTAATACAAGTCACTGGGCCACCTGGAAATGGCAGACAAAAGCTCTCTAGCACTTCTTCGCTCTCGCCTCTCCTACCCAAAGAGCAAGGAGGAGATTCAGGAAGTTGTTGTAATGTTGACTTGTCTACTGCTAAGACAAGCGATCTCGGGACTTCTAAAACGGCCACGATGCGGAGGTTGATAAGCCTGATGAAATTAAGGAAGACTTTCCAGCTGGTAACAAAGCCGAACTGTTAGAAGCTGCTACAAAATTTGATGAGCTACATGTTGAAGCAGGCGACAATGATTCGTTAGCCGTCGCAGAAGAAGAGGCTGCCTGGATTGATGATTATTTGGTTGACGAAAAGAACAAAGAAGTAGAAACTGCCAAAAACGATAAAGATTTATTTGGTATTGGCGAACAATTGGAAGCCGGTGCTAAAATTAAAGCGCCAGACTCAGCAGCTGGCACAAGTGGAAACGCACTTGTTTCTGGTGCTGCTAAAACAACTGGGTCAATCAAGAAGCGTTGGTGTGTAGGCTTTTAACCACGATAATATCAAAGATTTATAAACCAAAACAAATATTTAAATTAGCCTTGATTTATATATAATTTGTTATTTGTATTAAATATTTTGCTGATTTTACGGAACCGCGACCTCTTTATATGTACGTAATTAATGAAAACTTTCCGTCTATTTTAGGTACGACAAGATGTTATTATCCAAAAACCCGAGGGCAGCTGAATCTGCTCGTCAGGTCGCGGGACCCTCCACCCGATCCCCGAACACTAAAACCAAGAAGAAGCAGAAGGGCAGTCTCTCCCCGCCTCCGACTCAGCAGTTCGGAGTCTCGCTAGCGTTCATAAAGGAGAACAACGCTAATATGGTCGGCGCTATTCCGCCGGTGGTGCGCCAATGCGTGGAATTCCTGCTGCAGCCAGATGGTAAGTTTAATAAGTCATCGTCGGCGAACTCGACCCTGGCGAAGGTAAAGGAGGTTTGCATGAAGAAAGAGGTGGTATTTGCCCAGCAGTAGGACACAAAGCTTTTTTTTAAATGATTTTTTTGTTACTTATTTGACACTAACGTATGAAATTTGACCGTGTTTAAGCTCTGGAGACCGAGGGCATATTCCGACGCTCCGCTAACATGAGCGTGATCAAAGAGCTCCAGCGAGCGTGCAACCGCGGCGAGCCACTGAGGTTCCGCAACGATCCCCACAACGCTGCTGTGCTGCTCAAGACTTTCTTCCGAGACCTAGAGGAACCGCTCTTGACGTTCGAATTGTACGATGAGATAATGGAGTTTCATAGTAAGTTTGATTATACCTTGCAGTTATAAATTGTCTGTCTTAGTGGTTTTTAAAATCAATCACAACTTGTTAGATAATTATTTTTTGAATATTTTACCATAAGTGAGTAATAACTTTTTTATTACTTTATATTGTGTTATGATTACAGCCTGGTCTCCTCGGGACAAGCCACGCCGCGTTAAGATACTGATCCTGGAACGTCTGCCACTTGACAACTACAAACTGTTGAAATATGTGTTCCAGTTCCTGTGGAAGGTTCCTACAATGATACTTTAATTATTATTACATTTTGTTATTTTACCTACTACCTTTTTTGGTCTAGTAATCGCGCGGGACTGCTAAACAAGTCTTAGGTTCGATACCCGAGATGGTTAGTGTGCTCAGTAGTAGCACGAAGTTCCCACATCTCCCATAATAGTCATGGGACCTGTAACATGACAGGTGAAATTTGAGTGTTATGTTTTTCTCGATATAAAGTTGTTCAGATAACGAATTACTAATGTCTAAGTTGACTGTTTCACCTTCAGGGCTTTAACAGGTTGCCACTATAATATCTTTACAAAAACCGGCAACACTCACGGGTTAACTAATATGTTTACTTAAAAAATATATCCTCGTCAGGTGCAAGACCGCAGCTGCTTGAACAAGATGACCACCAACAACCTGTCGGTGGTGTTCGGCCCCAACCTGGCCTGGCCGCCGAACGGACAGCAGTCGCTGCTCTCGATTGCACCCATTAACAATTTCACTGACTTCTTGCTTGCACACCAGGAGTCCATCTTCATCATTTAAACTCCATAAACCCCCGAATAAATGTCGTTAAAATAATATTACACAAGTTTATCAAACTAAACTTTAATAGATTTTATGACTGTCAAATTTTGACTAATGTAGTAATGCCAAATTTATTTTAGATGGCGTTCAGTAGGAATTATATGGATGTCTTTATGACCTTCGAATATATGTTGTGTAGACGAAACATTAAAATTATTGTAATGTTAGTAGTTTAAAAAATATTATGTGTGGCAGTTTTAGCAAGATATATATACATCCAAATTATGTTTCGGAATCTCTTATAATTATATCACTTCATACATTCGTTTATAAGTTACTGTTACATGATGTAAGCACTAATACTAGCTGATGTATTAAGTTATTTTATGGATCTAATAATTATTATATAGATGTTTTCTTGTTAAAATGTTATATTATATTGAATGGATGAAAAAGCTTACTTATCAGTTAGTTGTAACATATTAATTTTTACCCCTTATTATTTTAAAGTGAAATCATATTAGCCAGTTGAAATAAAATGTCTCTTTAAAATAGTTACTATGCACACATTAGGTATTTACACAGGTCACAATTATGCGACAAGCTAAATAATAAAGTCGGTCACACGACTCCAAAAATGTTGCATAACAAATAGCTGCCAACACAAGTGGCAAAACGCTTAACGAATAGAAATCGAATAAAATGGTATATGTATAGGGATGACATGATGTATCGACTATCCTATCAATGACGAATGTGATACCCATATATTTTTCATTCTATTCGATTTCTATTCGTCATTGCGTCTATGCGTTTTGCCACTTGTCTAGGGGGGCTGATCAGCAAATCAACATGGTAACTCTAAAATATTGTATGGAATATTCAGGTTAGACAGATTTATAGGACTACGCAAAGATCGCTTCTAGAACTACAATCAGTAACAGTTCAGGTAATATATTTTATATAAACACTTCCACATTATCTAAAAAAGGTATTTAATATTGATTTATTTAGTTATATACACATACTAATACATAAAACATAATATTGCAAGCATAATTACGATAACACCCTAAAGTAATTGCTTTTGTAGTACATAAAGGCTATAATCGCTGTTTGCAAAAAGCGCTTTTAATAAAACCAATAAATAGATTTTATAAAGCTACCTTTAACCTACTCTTAAAATCAGTAGTTAGGTAGGTAAAAATGCATAATATTTGCGAATCGCTTCAGGAAATGGTAAGTATATTATATAATTTAAAAGTTGCTAATTTTACACAATAATCGCTTCAGTCAAAACTCTTTTCTGTTTAAAATTGCTTATGGCCGACAATATCTATTAAAGACATCGATCAATGCTTCTAACTGGTAATCATGTGCTGGTCAAAATTTATTTTAATAAGAAAAGTGTTCATGACCTAACTCATAAAGCAAAGCTTATAAACTAACATAAAAGCTCTAGTATTATCTGTGTATTGCATGACGTAGAGCCAAATGTCAATGCAGTCTAGTGAGTGACGCAATTTGCATGTTTATCAATAATAATGAATACTGCATAGGCCCATGCGTAGTTCAGTTGCAATTAACAGAATAAATAATTTGGGCTAAGTCACCCTACTAAGCATAGTAGTATCGATAACGATTCTGCATAAATTGTCTTTAATAGACGTGACGCGATGGCCAATGATGATAATGAGTCTAACTAAATATATTTGCAATTTTCCTGTACATACTTTCCCTTCAATAGTTATTCTGTGGCATAGGTGTATTGCCAGCATTAAAAATTATTTGTGCTCGTTACTTACATTCTATTGATATCTACCGATTCAATGCCAAATTATTTACTTAAATGAATTTAAAACTACTACATATTTGATATAATTCTGTTTTAAATACATACTCATTTCTATAAATAAATGAATTTTGAACCGTGTATGTTAAAAGAAAAACAAATATCTTGTTATTTTGTCGGGGATTCACTAGTTCATAGTGTAGTTACTTACTTTTTTATTTGGTGGTCGTGACATGGGTTGGTTCACTAGCACCTATGATTTTACAACATCAACAAAATATGATGCGACGATGCATGCTTATTGCTTATATTGCGCCAAATTCAAATTGCACTAGTAATATTTAAAGCATCTCCTTCATGAGATCTTGCCTATACCTACGACGATACGAAATACCAATGCTTTATTACCCTTTAGAAACCAAATACTTTAGAAGTTGAATCGAAACAATCATTACAATTTTTTTTAATTCGCACTAGTAAGATTGAATCAAGTAGGAAATACACAAAGAAAATTAAATTATGTTTCCGTATAAATTGTGATTAAGTAACGATGTACAAATCAAACATTTACCTGATAATTTGGTAAGCTCAGTTTATTTTCATTAAAATACAGAGAGACATCGATTAATACAAAAATTAACAACTCTGTAATACATTTTTTATTTAATAACAACTGAATTTGACAGTCTATCGCGACTGCTAAGCATTAGGTTTGCTGAGTTTTAATCCTGGGTCAGGCAGTGTTACTGTGTTTTTATAAGCATAACATCACGCTTGTATTCTCCGAAGGGGTAGCACGTAGTTTGGATTTGTGCCCGGTTGATGGCAATAGGCACACCCCCTATTACATTGGGACCCATAACATAACTGTAGAAATGGAGGTGTACTATAATTAGACCTCAGCCTACTCCTTCGGGGAGTACAGGCGAGATGTTATGTGATGAATTGGAACCATAGTTGTCAGACACCAGTTTCAGTATTGTCGTATTCCAATAATTTCCGAGATGATTTTATTTGCGTTAGCGTGATTCCAGTCTTAGATTATTTCAAAAGAGACGTGTTTAGTGTTAAGCTGCCTGGCTAGGCAAAATTGTAACCGATAAGTAGGTATACACCAATCATAGACTGTGTATTCATTCCCTTTTAGCCTATTGTCTACGATATTTTCTAGCACTTTCTATGTAGCATTTATATATTATGTAGGTACCGAAACTGATAACTAGAATTATTTAATGTGAAAAGTGATAAAGATATATTTGCAAAGCTACTTTTAGAATACCCGTTCTAAACTTGTTGTAGCCTAGTTTACGCTGGTTTTCCTAAACGACAGTAAATTCTGTAAATCCTATAGTTATGTTAACCATAACTTAGATTAACAAGGACTGATAGAAATATAATGATCTGATTGATGCAGGAGTATATATATATATATATCTGCGTAGTCTAAGTATGGATGTAGAAAGAAACGAATTGTATTTATTTTTTACATAACTGAAACATCTATGAAATGTCGGAACGTAGATTTAGAAGTTATGAAGTTATCCGCTGAATTACGAGTCATTTAATGATTACTTAAACTATCACAAAGTAAAGGTTTTCTTTGTGAAATACTTACTTAGTGACAGTTTTAAGTAATCATTGACGTCTCTGAGTGCGGCGGTAAGTTATGTATGTGTGTGAGCTGTCCCAAGATATTATTAATATTATTTAATTAACATCCTGGAGTTACTAAAGTATCGCCTAAAACTACATTTGTTGTTGTTTGTAAATAGACTTTGCAACAATGAGACAAATATTTGTAAAGTTGTATAGATTTTGGTACAAAGAGGAGTAGTACGTGTATCCCGTATTTGATTCCAATTTCCATATAAAAATTCATTAAATAGAAAAATGTATTTATATATAATGAATAAATATAACAATTATATACTAATGGTAAGGAGAGAAGTAGGTACTATATAAATATTAGTACCAATAAATAATTATATTTAATTTTAAGCTCTACATGCTAGAGATTATGTATTATATACTAATATCAAATGTTTTAATTGTAAGAATGATTAAGTGTTTATAGCAACAGTAGCAATATGTATATTGGATTTTGCTACGCATAAAGTTTGTGAACTCATCGTTTTCAGTGCTCATGTCGCTTATCTGCAAGAGTCACCTATTTGGTGCTACATCACGCGAAGATACAGCCGCCTTACTATAAACTCTTAAAGCAGGATAGTTTCTCATGAGGAAGCGAGACGCCGCTACGTGCAGTGTAATGTAATGTTAAAGACGACCCGATTGGCGCAGCGGCTATGCGATTAGACTGCTGCGCTAAGGGTTGCGGGTTCGATTCCCGCACCAGACAATTTTTTTTGCGATTCGCAGATATTTGTCCCGAGTCTGGGTGCTTGTGTATGTTATATTACATGTTTGTGAAACGCACCCATGATACAGGAGAAATTCCTAGTGTGGGGCGACGTTTTTTTATGAAAAAAAATCTCGCTTCCACAACGTAAACTGTCCTGCTTGAAGAGTTCATGGTAAGGAGGCAGAGCTAACAATAGGTATCTATCTATAATACTTTTTGTGATCTTGTATACATTCTATAACATTTTAGATCTGTACAACGCTATTGGTTGTTTACTTTTAAAGCTCTTGAATAAAGTAGGTAGGTATTATAATTTTATAAGTAGGCACCCTGCGCGATAAATGCACCTTGTAACCAGACAGTTTTATATTTTAATTATTTTATTTAATAATTACTGAAGAATATAATTACTAACAATGTTATTTACTGAGGCTTACACATTGAACACTTGGGGTAACTTCTTTAAATTGTATAATAGTTTAATATTAAGATGGTATACCAAAAATAACAAAGAGTACTTAGAGGTTATGTAGTTTTAAGAGGACATATTTATTAGTTTTATATTTTAAAATGTTTGTAATAGATACGTGGTGTATAATCTACCCATGAATAATATTGTAATCCAAATATTAAGTTCGATGCACTTATAAAAAAAACAGCAGTCATTAGAAAAAATATCACCTTTCATAAAATGGTATTGGTTTAATTTAAATAGTATTACAAAGTTTATAAAAATCATATGAAATCATATCTTTATCAAATACCATTATGCAACGTATAGGGTACATACTATGAATTCTTTTTTCCAGGATTACACTCAGTGCGTAGGTACGTGCGGTGTTCTTGTCGATGTCTAGGTATTTATAACTGCAATATAATTTCGCTTTAATCCTGTATAAATAATGACTTCTTGCTAAATAGTGCAAAATCATTTCCTTATCTCTAAGCAAGCAGTATAATCATTCTATTATAAAATACTGGTTAACATTCGAGTACTGAAAAACAAACAAAATTCAAGTGAGTTATTTAATGACAAGACCAAAGAAATGACGGTGGTTATAAAAAAAAATTGGTACTTACTGAACATATTTCAAAACATTCGTGCCTATTTAAATTTCAGTACAGATTATCTTCACCTTACCTGTTCATCCTTTAGCCCGCAGTAAGTGGTGTGTATTATGCATTTTCTATTACAATGATACTAATATTATATATCCAGCAAATACACGCCGCCCAACTCGGCTCGGATTGACGCGTGTTGATTCGCCCATATTTTTTTATACTATAAGTTCATATTGATTTATCAGTACTAAATTGCCCTTCAAGTCTAAGCAAACCTTAGTATTATACCACTTATATACATACTTGAACTATTGTTCCTCAAAATTTTACTTAGTTAATTTAGATAAGTACTAACTTGTTTGCAGAGAGACGGCCTCTTTAAATCCCATATAATGAAATATTTCATCACTGGCTCACATAGCGGGTAGCGGGTGACGTATTTACAATACCTACATAATCTCCAGCATAAGTAGTTCCATAATTTCATGTATCAAGACACATTTTGCATACCTATAGTAGATGACATATTTATATAGGGTTCGGCGAGGTCTTTATCATTATATAATAACGCCCTGACTGGGGGGATAATCTTTCTATCAAGCCAGTTAACTCTGCAATTTATCACTCGGCTGCAAAACTTGCGTGGTGTCTGTAAGTGATTATTTTGCATCAAGTTGTTTAGAACTCTTAATTCTTATCTATTGATCTCACTCTTTGCATTCTTCATATAATAATATTATTCTCTACTTTATGGCACTTTTTTCACTTCTTTCGGTTATAATTTTAAAATATTAGTTTAACGCTGTGTGCAAAAAAATTAACCAAACTACGACGGTTAAATTAAATGTAGTGAGCAAAGTAGGTACCTACCTACATGAATAGAAGTAAGTTTCTTTAATAATAATAATCAATTGTGAAAACATCACGTAGGTACCCCAATTATTCTATATTTTGATCAATTAAAAAGATAGGTTTAAAAATAATATTTCTTAATTGTTTATACTTATAATATTAAATGAATCTTTATCGTACTATTTGTATATATCGCAAAGTTTTATACTAAATTTACAAAATCAAAAGTGTGCCATTTGCTACGAAGTACCAAACTGAATGTCACAAACAAATTCCCCGTGTTTTGTTATGGCTAGTTTAAAATAAAATCGTACTAAATAATATTGTATTAAAGTCCGTTAGTTAAAACAATATCACCATTTATAGAAATGGGAATCTGTGAAAATAAGATTAGTAAGCCTGATGTGATTATAGATGGCGCTTTCTTTAATGAGTAAACTAAGTGTGTCGGCATCAGGCATGTGAGTCAGACTCGCATTGAACCGGATTTGTCGTGCACAATTTTATAAAATGAAAGTTACTGTACGTAATATCTTCAAAGCCTGCCTAACTTTAGCGGTTTGGTAGTTATAGTTTCTACCGCTATAATTAAAGAAATATAACGCATATTCAAATAAATATCAATAATTGATATCGTTGTCAGTAGTATTATCTACTTATTAGGAACCTGTAATATATATTTAAACCGTTATTATATATTATCGTTATTAATCTTTTCGTATTCTTTTATCGTACAACGAATATGACTTATGTATTTAATTAATAATCATGTTGTAATTTAATATTCTATAACCGGAAAGGGTATTTTTTTTAAGATTTAGCTAATAAAATGAAGGTAATGGAAGATGTAATAATCACGTTATATAAATGCTTTGATATACATAATATATTGTTACTATGTTATCTATATGTGTCAGCGGCTTTGTAAAAGCTAAACTCACCATAATTATGACCCTACTAATAAAAAATGTATGAAGTAAGTAACAAATTAAAATACAACCCATTTCGGGACGATAAAAATACCAAGTTTTTACCCATAATATGTAATTATTTCAATAGTGACATGTTAGCAAGTTAGGAAAACAGAAGTATTTTATCATCGTTCAAGGTATTTGCTTATTGACCTACTTTTGTTATTAGGTATTGGTTAGGTAAATGTAACCTAATTACTTACCTATAGCTCATATCGTACCTACATTTTTTATTAGTAAGCCGGAAAAGATAACGTTTCAAATTAAACTTTATTATTTTCATTGTATGAAGTAGTTTTGTATTTTTAGAGTAGGTAAATAATAATACATAACTGTTTAAATTTTAATACATAAATTGTTAACAAAAACACTGTATTAACTAAATAAAACTGTAAGAATATGAGTTCCTATTATTTCTTGCGTGTAGTTGTTCGACGAATTTAATTCGCCAAAGAAAAAAAAATCGATTCTATTGCTTTGTTGTCCACAGAAAGGGTGGGCAAGTATGAATTTATTGCTTCTTAAATTTTTGATTGTAATTATTAATTGAAATATATTAGTACAGACTTAGATACCTACCTATAACTGCCCTAACTCAAGTCAAGTAGGTACTTACAAAAAAAAACGTTGTATTTTTTACAAATTAAAAACAACTAATTAACTTAACACGACTGCCTAAAAAAGGAGTGTAATGTTTTCAGGGTTTAGGTATGTACGTATGTGCATTTCTCTATTTCACGGAACGAATATTATGAATGCCGGAACCGATTGTGATGTATGAAGTGTCGTTAGTATCCCTGCAACATTTCGAGTTAAAATAATTACAAAAAAAATTAAAACACGACTGCCATGGGTATCTCTTAGATAAGGCAGAGTTCCACAGATCGGTCCCCCGACTGAGATAGAACTTGTTACACGACTGCCCAAAAAAGTAGTGTAATGTTTTTTTAGTTTTTAGTTCGTTAATATTTGACATGGAAGTTGTGTATTAAATTTTTTGTAATTCCTTTTTTTTTCTAATTATTTTATTGTAGTATAATTCCAATTGGCAACACCCCCTTGTTAAAGGGGCAGTTCTTTGTTCAACAGTGGACGTCGCTGATTTACAGTTTATATTCCCAGGTAGTAAAATAATTGCTTTTTTAATAATAAATACCTATTATCTAAGTATGATATTCAATAGGTAGGTATTTATTACAGCATTTTAATGTCTACTACCAGAAAAAAATATAAATGAAAGTTTTACATATTTTTTTAGTAAATCTCATAGGGATTTGATGGGACAGACCTCAGAATACAGAACAAACGGACAGACTATAAGCAGAATTAACACAGATAACATTAGCTTTAGCGCTGAGTGAGTAAAGGATTCTGGAAATTTAAAGATTCATAATTATCTTATTTGATATTTAATACTTATATTATCTTCCAGGGTTGATGATTTAGTCATATAGGTGATAAATTAAAACACATAAAACCAAGTACCTACCACTGTAATTACAATCTTAATTACATTGCTTAAATTTTCATAGCTACTACCTTGAAGAAAAAATTTAATTCATAACTGGCAACAAAAAGTGGCGGTTCTTGAAACTGGGTAGGTGTACGAAGTATAATGATTCAGGATCAGCAGATAAATGAATAATATATTTCTTGAATTGTACAGTAACTATGCAGGGCTATACTATGTGTTATTGTTTGTCTTGAGGACTTATTAACCGACTTCTTACATCATAAGATTTACAACGTACACAAACTACACAAAGTCAGATTCATGTTTCTGGGAGAGGCAGACAGAGACCATTGTTATCGATTATTGTGGTTTTAATCGGCATCGCTACAGGTAGATAAGTGTTGCGAATGATAAAAAACAAGCATTGCTTACTTGGTTTCGGTACATATAATACATATAATATATCTATATATATAAATGAATTGCTGTACGTTAGTCTCACTAAAAACTCGTGAACGACTAGACCGATTTGGCTAATTTCTGTCTTGAAATATTACGTGGTAATTATCAGCTTGTTCTGTCAGACTATGCATAATGTTTTAAAAATATAATTACAGCCGGATTGTAGGTACTAATAAACCATAATATCCATTTACCAACCATAATAACCAAACTATATATTTAGGTTGAAAATTAACTAGCCTAGTGTACTTAGGTATTAAGAAACATATAATATTATCAAAGTCGCAAGCTTATTAAATTACTAAAAATGTTTGCTGAATTAAATAGTTAGGTACTTACCTACTATTTAACCGAACTCGGCTTCAATGCGTAACTACCTTTATAAAATAAATATTATAAAATGATAATAACTTCCAAATCCTGAGAAAATATTAAAAGTTAGAAATAATATCTAAATTAAAACTTAAGTTAACTGCATTAAACAAGTTGTAACAGATATTGTTAAAACTTTAAAATTCGAATGGAAACCGTACGGTTTTAAGTAGAATAATGTTTTACCAGCAGTCTAAACTTTTGTTGTTTTTTTATTTCAATAACAACAAAATAAGTATATTGGTAATTAATTACAAGGGTATCATTTAATTTGAGTATTATTACCGTCTATCGTTATCGACAATATGATGAAAAGGCGTCCATCAAAGATATGTTTAGATTTAGACTTTAAAATAAAATGGCAAAATAATGTGACATCTTTTTGTGTTGGCAATATTATTATCTAAAATTTAAACCTTGTTGGTTATGTTTTTTCCCGAAAACTGTGATATTAGATGTACAGGCAGATGTAGTTTCACTTCTACTAATTACTACTAAAATACTATTACAAAAGTATTTATTGGGTGCTACTAGTGCTACTCATAATTTCTTCACAGTATAAACAAACAACATTAGTTTATAACTAATGTTATTATTTAGTTTATAATAACATTAGTTAAAACACAAAGCTTTATTCATTCTTGAACAATTCGGTCCCTCTTGTTATGATGAACTAATTTAATTTACATCTTTGCGATGAACTTTTGTAAGTATATAATATTAAATAGCTGGGTGTAATATGGTGTAATTCAGTACGTCACAATAAAAACCATTCTGACTTTATGAAAATGAGTACTATACAAAATTAAAGTATAATTGTGTAGTTTTTTCTAATGATCTATCACCAATAATGCATAACATTTTTTGTTTTACCACTGGCAACACTTTACGCCAAATTTAAACAGCAGCTGTTCAAAATAATACCAGCCTCAAATCGCTCCTCGCAGTAGGGTATAAGCATAAGCCTTTTCTCTAGGTTGAGCAGGATATGGGCTAATAAAATTGGCATAAAGGAAATAGGTCATGCAGTGGTACCTATAGATAATATCATACAATATAGATTAAAGTGTTCATTGCAATACAAGAAAGATTGCTCGCAAAAGATGCACTAGGAAAAAAATAATTACATTACTATTCTTAAAGTACTGATTTCTTTATTTTAAAATTTATATGAGTCTTTTGAATAGAGAAAGTAAAAATAATGTTAATATCTTTGTGTGGTATGGCAACATTAAAACTTTTTTACGCGAGCGCCAACTGGTGTCTAAATTCTGTAACTTCTTATTGATATCTTTCGCTCTATGTTCATGTTGTAATTTATTCTAGTAATTTGTGCTACTTGCTGACAAATCCAATGTTTATTGAATATGTGTTCGTGTTTGGTTTATTCTCGACTTTGACAAATTAAAAATCTTGTCTCCATGTATAATATGTTATGCGGCAAGTTACTTTCAAAACCAATGACATTAGATGAACTCGATGTGCGTTTTGGCCATTTTACTTGGCTTGCGTTGGTGATTCGTACATAGTCACGTGACCAAGTGGTTTTTGGATCAATGGCGCCAAATGTCTGTTACAGAAAATGTATGTGAATTATGAGGTATTTTAACTTAGAACATTATTGCAAATAGATATACAATATACTTGTTGTATACTTGTTATATATTCGTAGTGAAATGAGGGAGAAAATGATGCGTAGGACTCACGTCAATCTGGCAACAAAACAGTGCTGCTATCTATGTTGTCAACTTTGTTATGTAGCCTACAATGGAGACTATTCGTGAGATAAATATTTACGGTTAAATATTATAGAATGAAATTATTAGATCTTGGATAATGTTGTGGGGGTGCATTTTGTTTATTGGTGGTGCGTGCATGTGATATACTCGGCGGGCGGCTGTTATGTGTGGCTCACCGCTATTTACAGTCTCGGCAGGCCCAACCACTGGCCCGCCATACATTTTACTCGTGCATAAAAGTGAAACGTCAAAAAGAATTGTTATTCATTTTCATTCATATGCTCGAAAATATCGTGTATATCAGTTTCCATTGAGTATTTGAGGTAGGTACTGTGTTGAGGTCAACCACGATCTTACTTCACTAACACCTGTGTATCTAACATTGTTAGGAATAGAAATTACATTTTTCTGTTTGTCAAAATGCTTTTTGTTTAAATTAGTTTCTTACGCACGGCTGCATGGTTATTTTGATTTAAAAATTACAATAAATATTGTCTATGTCAACACAATATATAGTTTTGTTGTTGGATTGACTGTGCCCATTGTTTTTGAACTGTCAAAAGTTACTGATGTCTGATTAAGAGTTAGGTACCTATTTGGGAGACTGTTTCAGCCATCATAACATATACCAACACCAAGTTAGCAGCTGTCCATATGTTGGTCAGGTTTAAAACATACACCTTGATTGATTTCAGGTTACCAGAACGCAAACTGAAGTGCCATGTAGTGAATGATGTGACATTCTACACAATGTTGTTACCGCGTTCTAAGTGTAAAGCAGTAGAGGGATCGTGAACATGTAGGTGGTGGAAAACTTTTCAAGATGTCGTTGAGAGGCACAAAGCGAGCGTCTGGGATGCGCGGTGATGAAGCCGGCGCATCCAAGCGCCGCAGGACGGAGCCCGAGGATGCTCTCTGGCAGCTCCGCCCTGTCAGTGACCTCAAGATGTCATCAATATATAACAGGAGTGCCTCTGAGGCACCCGCTGAACTATTCAGGTTTGTGTGCTCTGTTTCGATCGGAAGTAACTATATAATATAATACAGTTAGTATAATATACAGATTAAGAGTGATTGTTTTAAGCAACCTAAAACCTGTATTTAGTGGTAGTTACTGCACTAGATTAAGTATACTCTTTTTATAGTCTTAACCTTAAAAATGTGATTCCTGTTATTTATAATGTATATCATGCCAATGCCTTTTAAATCATAGCTATTGCAGTTGCGATTTGGTTAATTAACCAACATTAATTATATAATATGAAATCATAGTACTAATACCAATTAAATCATAGTATACATGGTATACATAGTATACATGCGTGCTGGGCAATTTAAAAGAATTATTCTGTAAAAACTGAATGAAACATAAACTCATTATTAAAATAAATTATTTATTGAAGACTACATTAAGCACTTCAAAGGGCTGTGAATGTACAGTTAATCCTTCTGATTAAGATTACAATAATGGATTCCTCAAATCTAACCATTTCTTGGCTTAAAGTGATTAAATTGAATTTCATTGACATACTGGACTTCCTAATATATTACCTTACTATAACTAATTTATTATAAATATAATATTACACCTGTTGCATTGCGATTTGCATACTGCTATTTACCAATCAATAGCAATTGTACTTTAAAAGGTTATTGCTGTGCTATACAATTCAAATATTAGACAGACAGTGGAGAGTAATTGCTTATACCATATCAATTAACGTTAATTAATTGTACAGAAATATAAAATATACATTTACAAAATAAATTGACACATTTAATATAGAATTCTTACACATGCTAAAAATGCTTTGCGATTTCTGTACAGTAATTTTCCATCTGCAATTTTTTTATTGTGTATCTGAATTATATGTCAATGTTCCTTACATATTCATATTTATTGTTTTTAAGCTTTAAATTTTTCATGTATTAACATACTTAGTATGTCAGCACAAAGTTCTATTTATACTGTCACACTATTGATACAAATAATACAGTAAAGTTGGATCTTCTGTAAATATACAAATAAATATTTATATGTAGGAATCAATATTAAAACGTAATAAAGATGTTATTTTCAATTACTAATTTTAAACTTCATGATTAGTGATTGACATTTTCATTATATATTTAAGTAATACAAGAGAAATTCGGCGACTGAAATTATGTAATGTAAATAATAAATCCTGTAAAGCTTTGTGGTTATTGACATTATATTAATTTATTTATAAGGTAATCAATGTTTTATAAAACAGGGGATGTGCCTCTCTATGTAATAATTGGGTAGTTGACACCATCAACCAACAATTCCAACCTACTAATCTAAACAATGTTTTATTAGCCCTAAAAACCCTACACATTTTTAATTAACTGTAAAAAATCATGTTTTTGCTTTGAAATCATTAAATAGTAAGTCAATGTGTTTGCAAACTAGTGATGTCACAGGTTCCTATTGCCATACAAAATCTATGGAGGAATTTCGTTTTTACAGCATATAGAAAGTATGCCAGTTAATTGGTGGTGTCAACTACCCAATTCTTCAATAGTAAGCTTATTTTATATATTATTCTTAAACTTCTCTAAAAAATCTTGCAACACAATTAAAGAAAAATCACACCTCATTTAAGAATCACTACACACAATACATAAACCAATAACCTGCTATTGTTGCATGCTCGCGATTTTAGATAAATGTTAACCCAGCCAGAACCATGATACTAATGTTACTTAATATAATAATTTATGTATGTTTATAACATTTAAGATATTATAGATAATATATTCAATACTGAACAATGTTGGTCACTGATTTACTTCACTGGCAAATTAGCAATCCACCAATTTGGATTATATGCAAATGCACTAATATAAAATGACTATCTGGAAAAGCTGAAGTTATAATAACAAAACCTAATATTTATGCTAAGTAAATGAATATGAAAGAATTCTTGGTTATGTTTGTAAATAACCAATTACTAAGTACTATCTTTTGGTTTGTGATGCAATTTTTAATGGCAAGCCGTTAATTAGCAAATGGCGAAAGTAAAGTAACCCGCAGTTATTGCTATACAAAATAATTGAAATACTAAATATAAGGGGTTGTCTTCCGAAATGAATGAACAAATCCATACTATTAAGAAAAGGAAAATAAATGCATTGATTTCATTAAACTCTTCCATCTTTTCTGCTGCTTTTATATTTTAAAGGCTTGAAGATGACTTAGTTGACAAACTGTAAACAAAATGTTAACCAGTATACTACAATATGCATAGTATCAATTTAAATGGTCAATGTAAAAGTCACCACACGATTGCAACTTTTATTAGTATTGGTTACATTGTTACATATAGACCTATACACCTAATAATTAGATTATTTAATATTAAGTATGATTGCTTGTCAAGAAAAATACCGAGAATATTCCTATAATTATAATTTACTATATATTTCCGTTATACCTCGAACGGAGCCCTTATTCATGAGTTGGTTACGCGACAGTCGCTTGCTGAACTCGATTGATCGGCTCGCGACACTGCCGGTATCCACTAGTCGGGCCACCCCGAATACACACGTAGGTATAACCATTCTGGTTTTACCTACGTATATATAGCAAATAATATAGATAACACTCACGAAAGTTATTATAGTTAAAATGAGTATTCTTGTTTGAGTCCATCTTGTAACTAGGAAATAAATGCCATTTAGTATAACCAATATAACCAAAGATAAATAACTACACTTTATCATATGTGTTCATAATTATGTCGTAATCAAAATTGAACATTATTTGTCTTGAGTTTGAAAGATATATAGGGTATATAATGATTATTATTTATAAATTCTCACCAGATCTTTGCTGTCCACTATTGTAAATCCTCCACAGATCAGCTGGTTGCTTTGTTCAATATGTCTGGAATATGTAAAGCCTCATGTTAATATTTCCTGACCCATCGTTCAGTATCATGACTATTATGATAAATAAGTGTTAACTTGGTGATCTTCCAGAAGAATAGGGATAAGGTAGAGTAAATTAATTTGCCTTAACTTTACTATGATTTGATATTCTATATTTTATAGTAAATTCTCACTAAAAGTTTACAGAACTAGAATTGTTTGATATAGTAGTAATAATATTCTAATTATCATCAATGTGATTATACATACAGACAGTCACGCCTGTTTCCCAGAGGGGTGGGCAGAGACCAAAGATTCTGTGTTTATAATAAAACTAATATAGCAACATTTATCAAATTTGATTGAATATTATACAACAAAATGACAGCACAGATAATACATAAAATACTATAATTTCAGATATTAGTACCAGTTAATCGTTACAGTGCAGTAGCCTGGCTGAGGCCTTTCTCACCAAATGACTGGTTAAGCAGATGGAACTCTTTCCAGAGTACACTGAATGTCAGCCCCACAAATAATACCACTGCACTGAAAGGAATAAGCATGCTTTGCATTGTGCATAGCAGAGCAAGTTATAAATGTGGTTTTAGTTTGAGATTTCAAATGAATAAGGTTTTATCACTATATTTTTTTTTTAATGTCAGTTTTGTACCATATGACATTTCAAGAGGTCGTGGCCAAGCTTTGAACTTGTATAATATGCATATGGAACCCCTCTTTCAACCAGTGGGCCACGTTTCCATTCTATGGACAATTATAAAAAAAAGAGGCCATCAGTTTCGTCTACATGGACTCATAAATTTTCTTATTTTATTATATTGGCATAAATCCTATGTGTTAACCCAGTTAATAAACTATCACAGTGCCAGTTAATAAATTATCATCGAAAACTGTTCAGTCGTTGTGTGTGTAAAACGAATGTATTCCTTGAAGGGGTAGGCAGAGGTGTTCCACCCACTTTACGCGTCTTACCATAAAGTCTTATTTTAGTACTTTAACAAAATTACCTGACCTGATAATACAAGCCCTTATTTAAAAAAACATTTGTTTTTTTATTCTATTTTAATGATTTTGTATTAGTGTATCATATAATTTCAAATTAATAATATACAAATTCTAATCATTTCATTTGCCAGAATACGGATATACAAAGTATGATCTTAAATATAGTATTAATGTCCCATTATGTTCTACTATAAAATATCGTGTGCAAATATTACATTTATAAACATAGATTGTATTAATTTATAATGTAAACAAATTATATGAATTTATTACAATGTTTGTTGGTAGTTATTCCACGTAAAAAAATTAATTAACACAATACTTAAATAACACAGTCAAGTTATAATATTTGCAGGAACCCTTCATACCACATAATAAATCACATTATTCTGTTTCTCCCTTTATTCCATTAACAATTTTATGGATTTCAAATAAATTGTATGTTTATTTAAATATGATATATACTATAAGGCCACATCCCCTTGTTTATAACTTATTGTGATAAAAATTGTATTGAAAATGATTACATAGGAAAAAAGTTTAAGGGAAAATGTACAGCTAGTTGTAATTAAGCGAATTTTATACTTATATGTTTATTAATCTTACCTTGAATAGATAGTTCGATGATATTTCTGGGTGATATCTGAAAAGATACAGTTAGTTGATACAACTTCGACAATGAATGTTAACAGGTTTACACCATAATGCAAAGATTTTAATCTGTCAAGTCTAACGACTATACGTCTTACATTTACTAACCACTCTTAGACAATACTTTCATGTTTACCTTAATAGTTTTAAGTTACTAATTATTGTCAGTATAAGATCTAAGTTACAATGATGATGCACGTCCTAAATTATTCATATCAATGTCACAAGCTTTTGATACATGGTAATCTTTTCTGTTTTGTAACACGCATATTTATTTTAATTATGATTCGTGATTTTATTCCAAACTTATACTTTACAGAATCTGAGAAATATAAACGATCGGTAATAACTGTGCCTTACGAATAAATTGAGAAGAAAAAGATATTTTCGCTTGACATAACTAAATCACTGGTAACAATCAAGAAAAGTAATTAATTTATGATATATAAAAAATATTTATTGAATTTTTTAAAGTTTGGACTGGGAATGATCTTAATGTATCTTAGTAAGCAGGCAAGTGGTTCAATCGCCACAAATAACTAAAAACAGGTTTTCTGGCCTAAGTGACTACGTGCCTGGTGATGGTAGCGAGGTAAGAGTCAAAACGAACCAATGAGTTACATGACAGAAACGATTACTATGTTCAAAATCATCTTTTACAAACGGCACAACTGCCATAATGTATATTACAATTTAAAAAAAAAAGATCCCGACGAATTGAGAACCTCCTCCTTTTTTTTGAAGTCGGTTAAAAAACATAGTTATAATGTCAAGTAGCATAGCAAACAAATGTTATATACATTAAATGGTAGTTGCGTCGTATGAAAACATCCTTAGATCTAATACACTTTATTTTATGTAAGGTACCTCATTGATAGCAGCGGCTGATGTGGTCCTGGCTACTTGTGTGTAATGCTAATCGCGCCTACATTATATGATTTACAGAAAGGACCTAATCAGCGCTATGAAACTACCGGACAATGAGCCACTGACGCCGTCTTCATACTGGATAATCACGGATACGTGGAAACAGGACTGGGAGAGAGGAGTACAGGTGCCGGTCAACCCTGATTCTCTGCCCGCGCCAAAGGTCAAGATCATTGACAATCCACAACCACCAAACTTCCAGGAATTTAAATTGTGAGTCTCTCTCTCTCTATCACATTCACTTTTATATACACTCTCTTCTTACACACACATACTATACCTACATAAAATCCGCTTTAATTAGTCCAATGTTATTTGACTACTCTGCAATGTGAGACACGGGCTTAAAGAGAGAGAATAATGCCAGAGAAATTGATAAAAAAACACAATTTAAAGAAGTCAACAAAAAACTAACTATTGACTTTAACCGGTTTTGACTTTAATATAAAACCATACACTTACCTCAAAAGAGTAGTAAGTCCTATTCACAAAACACGTTCCAGATCTTTATTAAAATATTTTAAACTTAATAAATATTTCTCGTCCGACAGGTCTAAGGATAAATACGTGCACTTAAGTCGTGATGTTCACTATCAGCCGGAAAAACACATACTGAGTTCGACACCGGCACGAGCTGAAGCTGCATGCAGTTATGATTTGGACGCCACTGACACCGCCTGGCTAAAGTTATTAAACGCAGAGCGTGCACGGGCCGGCGCCCCACCAGTCACTGAGGATCAACTCGAAAAAGTCGTCGAAGAACTAGAGGTAGGTCTACTTATATATGGACATATTTTAGGAACTGTCATTGGTTTCGTAAATTTTGTCAGGAATATTGGAATTTAGACTTTAAGAATAGTGGGATACGTGTTACGCCAACTGTTTTTATTCATTACGTATGTGCCGTCTTTAAGGTTTAAAATTGTGTGCCACCTGAAGGAATAATGAAAAATAATGAGTTCTTTGGAAGTATTGACAAGTTTAGAACATATTTTTTAAAGAGTTAGTTACTAATGGACTTTCGTTGTGAGTTGACCGTGAGAAGTTTCAATTCTATATCTTGTAGAACAGTGATTTAATTTGAGATTTTTGCGCCTACCGCCTAAAATGATAATTGTTGTTGTAATTACTGAAAGTCAGTGCTTGCAAATAAAGTAATTAAACTGAACCATTTAATTTCTGAATATAAAAGTGATAAGTGCTACATAAGTTTACCTATATTTATGTATTTAGATATATAACGTTGTAGATACACTTTAGGTATCTACTCTATTTTAAAGTATTTGTGAATTATTATGTACGCAGTATTCAAGTAGTATTCGTCACGATAGCATCAGGAAATCTTTCAGAAGCGAGTTTCGGGTCATAGATCATTAAAGTGCATAAACATAGTAGGATTCTATTGTTTGCCTGTGAATACGCGGAAAATGACAGGATGCTTGGTTATTTGCCAACCGTGTTTCTTAGATGATTTCTAAGCTGTACATTGAAAGCAGTGTAGCAATAGCATAATTAGATATTACTGCGTTTTACAAGACCAGGCTTGTTATATCATACAAATAATAATAAAAAGGCTTCAGCACCGATAGCGTAAAACCATGCCGTATGTCAAATTTGATGGAGCATTTATTAATCTGCACTACCGATGTAACACGGGACGCGAAAAAGGATTTTAATACCTACCAAAAATAGATTTCCAAAAAAATAGTTAGCGGCTAAACTAATGAGGCTTGAATATCGCAATGAAATTGAATAATTGTAAATATTTTGATCTATTAACGGAGATTAGCTACGTGTTATCCTGGATAGTTGCGGACATTTTTCCCACACGGATTAAGTCGCGGGAGTAGGGCTAGTATACCTACTCCTACTATTCAGAGATTGTTTAAGCTAATAAAGATAAGTTGATCTTTATTCATTTAAACTAAACATAAGGTCGCTTGAAAGCATAATTGTAGGGTAAAAGGTACAATTTGACAAGGTTTTCTTTTAAATACCAAAATGCATTCGCATCTGCTTAGTAAAATTATAATGGGTAAATAACACAAGAATCAAATTACAATTTGTCCCTATATTGCTGGCTGAAAAAATATACTGTGATGTCCGTTAATTAAAGTCTCCTCCCTAGTGTTACGGGTGCGCGTCCCTTCAAAAACCTACAAAGGGCTAAACACGTAACTAGGTATAGCGCAACACCGAAAACTGTTCAATAGTAACATGCAGACCCCCCAAGTATGATATACAAATCTGTTGTATTTAGTAACCCCTGCATCGATTGCATTCATGGTAGGACATGAAAGGAAACCCGACTAAAGCCTATTATGGTGGTTCGTCTGCCGGACAAATTACTGCAACTCGAACTCGTTATTAAAATTTGAATACATGCAGAAATACTGATTTTATCATATGCTATTAGGGCATGATATCCTTTGGCCGGCATCCTTTATCAAAGGGGAGCATTATTGATTCTCTCGATTGTACTAGACGTAAGCCGACAGCACGATAATTGAACGAGAAAATACACGGCCATAACATGAGGACCTGACACGTGAATAATAAATATTTTGGCGGGCTTGACTTTAAGTTGCTAAAATTCATTCCTATATTTGAATTATTGCAAATATAAAGTAATTATCGATCTGTTATGTAGATCAGACATGTTCTTTGGTTTATATGTGTGCTATAAGTTTGTGATATCATTATGTAGGACCAAGAATTAAGAATCCACAAGAAAACATTATCCGGCGGCTAGGGTTAGGTATGTACTAATACAGGTTTACAGAAGGAAATAGTAGATATAACATTAAGTTAAATAAATAAAAACACCTTGTTAGTCACATGATAGAAAGCAAGCACAAAAGATTTATTTATTAACGGCAATTTTAACAATACCCACTTTGAGCGCCGTATTCACCGGTGACCGCGATCAATATTTTTTAACTGTGTCTGTATGCTGCGTAGCAGTTGAAATGTAAAGGATGTCCTTCTAATTTTCAAATTATCGCGTTGCATGATTATTATAAAATTACGACACGTGAATTAACGCGAACTCATGCATTTAACTTTATTTGGCTCTACGTTCCGACCAGGTTGTACCGGCCGTGGTCATAAGTACCTAGAAATGATTAAAGCATTTTTAAATCTGAGAGAATTCATCATACGGAACAGTACACCCTAGTAAACGCCCCTTTTCAAGATGCTTAAAAAGTCTACCATAGGCTTAAATAAACACATGTGTATCCCTGTACATAAGCCTTCATCATCATCATCAGCTTTTAGGTGACCCTCTGCTAGGCATAAGCCTTAACTAAATCAAAATAACCAATGATCCTTTCCAATGTCCTCGCTCGTCACTCCGATGAGCCCAAAAGGTGCTAGATGTCATGGACATAGTCCCCTTACCCCGCCCGTGTATGATTGCAGCATCTACATACGATCGGACCTGTGGTTAACCTAGCATCTGAAGCTGTCCTAGTGTGAAGTACCGCCAGACCGCCGCAAATACACCTAGATTCCTTACAGTTGGTCGGATTCATTCAAATAGGTTGCCATCGGCATTGGCCATCGGCAAGGTACGGGCTCCGAAAAAAAACTTGCTTGTGTAGTGGCGGCATTAAAGCCAATAAGATTAGCATCTCGCCTTTATGGAAACTGTCTTAAGATCAATCTGTTCCAAGATCCATCATGGGACGGAGAGACGGTTCACTCATGGAGTCCTTTACCTGTCTAATTAGAACAGAGGCAATGCCCTATGTTGGAAGCGTACTCATTATGCTAGCCCCTCAGTCTTCACTATCTAAGGCCCTTGAGACGTCTTAATATAGGTCTCAAGTCGATAGATTTCAGCCGGAAACCTGTACTATCGGTCGCAGAAGAGATCTTTATGATTATTGTATGCCGCAAGGCCTCAGATCGATATCCACTCCAAAATCTTTCAGAGTCTGAAGCTATTGAGCTCGGCCGTCAGTTGGCGGGATCGGTACTGGTGCCTTTATTCAACATGGGATTCACGTCAGCTTACTGGATTGTGGACACTGTTCTAGTTCTAAATGAGAGACTGCACATACGTGTCAGTAGTCGTTGGAGCTTATAAATAAAAATGCATTGATTAATTATTAAAACCCTCGACAGTTTTACTTAGAATGGTAAACGTGCCGACCGATATCGATCTAGGCTATTTGCGTCCGAGAAAATTATCTTAAATTATTAAGCAAGGTGGTTGCACATGACTTATAGAATAAACACTTACTGGCTAAGCGCAAACAAAATCCTCGAAAGTCAAGTTTTTTAAAACAATCAACGTTTGTTATAGTGATGTATGTAGGTATTATTTAGCCAGTATAATAAATAGATTTTATAATAATAAATTAAATAACACTCACGTTAGGCGGTTGGGTCAAGGGCTTGATGCAGAAAGCGGTACTCCTCGACACGGCACGCATTGTGAGGAGGTTCCTCTCTCTGGAGCCTTAACCACCGGTAGCTTGGGCCATGTTCCCGCTGCTGGTTGGGCCCTATTTTTTATATTTATATTTAAAAATGTAATTTATAAGTAGAAGATTTAAATAAAGGAGAATTAAATAAAAAAACTGTTTACTTAATTTAAAATGACCTTAAATACTTAATAAAATAATAATTTATACTTAAGTAGTCGTGTACAGGATTTTATTACTATCTTGTGATTGTATCTGTTAGTGGCCAATATCACAGGCTAGTACTGTTCGGTACCAGCTTGTAGTATTGACTGAGTGTCGCTCGGCATCTCTCGATGGGCAGTGGCTACGTGTTGATAAAGGGCGCGTTGAGGGGGGGAGGGGGCGGTGTCACTACCCATCCCACACACACCTACTGTTTAGTCTAATTCCCGATCGCTTCACTAACACTGTTGCAGTTTAATATAAAACAAACCTAATGGTTTCGATAAATGATTACTTGTTATGTTTATTTTAGAGAGTCTGTCTGTTTGTATTGATTTCATGGCAGTTGTAACTATTTATTGCCATTCCTAGCTATTTGATTTATTCATAGAAATGCCGACGCCATCTTCTTTTAAAAAATGACGTGTTAAATCATATAAAAAATCTTTGACGGCCACTGGCCACTAGCGCCCGGGGTGTTCATCACCCTTCTCGCTTGTAAGCCGATACTATACTGCGTGCAGCGATGTGAAAATGATTTTGCGTACGTTTTATTTCTTTGCATGGATGATGCCGGCGCAATTTGCAAATATGAACAAGATCACAAGTACAACTTTTTAAATAATGAAGATGTATTATAAAGGGTTGAATTGAATTCACCCTTTATAATACAGAACGTCCCATACTTACGACCCCGTGAATTAAGACCGCGTGTAGCAACTAAATTAAGCTTTCAACGCTTATTGTTCGAAAATCTGGTTTTTGGACCCATGTAAAACTGATGTCAATGTACATTATCACGCGATTCTCGAAATGTGTCTCTGATTGCCGGATATGACATGGAACATCAAGTTTCATAAATTACGTCACTTTGTCAGTATAAACGTCAAATATCAACGGTATCGGCATCCTTAATTATGCACCAGAAAGCAGTAATTAGAATTTGGACACACATACATACTCAATTAGACGTCAAAGGGCCCTGCGCACTGCTACTGCCCTAATCAATTCCGCTATAAATTATCGGACTTCCTGCATGTCATATTTGTTTTTAGAAACACCAAGTAATGAATATACATTTGTTTTTATATTAAACGCTAAATTTGCGATACTTTTTATTGAACTGACTGCCTCGTTGGTCTAGTGGCCGCTAAGCGCGACTGCTGAGCATGAGGTCCTGGGTTCAAAACCCGGGTCGGGCAAAGTGTTACTGAGTTTTCCATTAGGTAATTCTCAGTAGCAGCACGGAGTCTGGATTTGTGCCCGGTTGATGGCAATAGGCTCGCCCCCTATTACATTGGGACTTACAACATAACTGGCGAAATGTGGGTGTACTATATGTTCACCTCTGCCTACCCCTTCGGGGAATACAGGCGTGATGTTATGTTTTTATTGAACTATTTGTTATATATTACTAGTGGACCCGGCGAACGTCGTCCTACCCGGAAAAGCAGCGCCCTCAATCGGTTCCATGTGTCTTTTCAAACCATCAAGGAACCCACTGAAATATACACACCAAATTTCAAATTGGTCCTGCCGTTTAGGAGGTGACAAACACACATACAGAAGATATATATAATATGTTAAGATATAGATCCTTTACTTTGATAATAATAGGTTCAAACATAACAATAACAAAGGTTTACAATGGGCGTAGTTTATGAAATTTCCGGACTGTTAGTTAATATCTTCGCTTGATGAAAATGAATCATACAAATAACTCGTATACTGAGGCAATAAGAGCCTGATGACGAAGTAAAACAAGATCACATGTACAGCTTTTCTTTGAGCCTAATTTTTATTTATACTTTAAGCATGTATATTTATACTTATTTATACACTGTATATTTTTGTACCGTTGCCGAAGTTACCGCGCAACCGTCAATAAGTTGTTTGTGCAGAAATATGCGTTCATTACGTTGTTATAATAGTTTATTTTCTTGTATTATGTTTTCTTAAATAATTGCGACATGAATAGATATTTATTAAGTTTTTAGGTGTTACCAAAAAGTTAGTTACGTAGTTAATAACGTTATCATGAAGAAAACTAATAAACTAATTAGGAAATACAATGTAACGCATGCAATCAAAGCGACGTATTATAACATAGTCGCTTCACGTTGTGTCCGGCCGTGAGACTATCGACACTCGACAGAACCGCTATCTCCTATGACTTGTACAAAATTTGTAGGTATCAAATTTTTAGGAAATAACGGTGAGAGGATACCCAGGTATTTTAAATTATTTTCAAATAAATTAATCTAAATTGACTCTTCAAATTCATATTAGGTCTATGAGTCTTATAAACAACTGCAGTAGATAAGATTTATATCTAACATGTCTCAAAAGTTACTTGTTATAAAATTAATTATTGATATAGGTATATGTCCCTTCTTGTACCTACGTATTTATGACACTGTATTTATAGTATACACATAGTGCACGTTGAAAAGTCCAGGCCGAGTAATTAGTTTGAAGGGGAGCCCTAACCTTTGAGCAGGAGGAATTCACTTAATTAAAAATGGGGAGCGGACATCAAAAACTGACATCCACGTGCCCTGCGGCCATTTACTGTCCTTGATGCTAATATACAAAAAAATAATGGTATTATTTGTCTGACTGAATTTCTATGATATGGTACCTAGCATAATTAACTATAGCTCATAATAGCTTTCTTCCCTTACATGGCCAATGGCCTTTATAATATTTTCATTTTAACTACAAAGGCAGAAAATTTATAATTCTTTAGAGCTAGATGTGTTAGTAATGATCACGACTGGAGAAGCTTTACACATCGATCGAGTGTAAAGCACCTGGTTTTTATGTTACGATCTTGTGAATTTTATATGCGCTTTAAAGTTCGTATGCCAATCCAAGTATGCTACCAAAGGAACAATTGACGATCAATAAATATCAATAATACACAGCCAAAGCCGCACAATTAATTATAGATCAGTTAAACGCATACGAAACGGAGTCGGTCGCTAACGAGGTGGCGCAACACCCACATAAGTCTCGCGGGTTCAATTATTTCTATCTTCTTCTATATAAACTGCGTCGTTGGTCTAGTGGCTAAGCGCGACTGCTGAACACGAGGTCCTGTATTCGAATACTGGGTCGGGCAAGGTGTTTTTGGGTTTATATATTAGGTAATCCTCAGTCTGCTACTGAGGATTACTTGATTAATAAACCCAAGAACACGGAGTCTGGATTTGTGCCCGGTTGATGGTAATAGGTTCGCCCCTTATTACATTAGGACCTTTAACATATCGGGCAAAATGTGGGTGTACTACATGTGCATCTCTGCCTACCCGTTCGCGTAATACAGGCGTGACTGACTGCGTCTTTGTTGTTACGTGCACAAGAAAGAGTAGCTTCGTTCAAAATTGGCTTTTCAACGAGTGTGCACAGTGCATATATGGTATTATGAATTTTATTTCACCTTCCTGTTAATAGTTATTTTCACGTATAATATATTTCAAACATTGCATAGTTATAGTTTCGACGTCGCTGGATAGACTTGCAGAATATTTTATTCAAAAGCTTATAAACAAGGAATATAGTATATACGAAGTAGTGAAGTAAAGTACTGTAGTGCTTCGCTATTAAACACTGACTGAAAGCAAATACTTCGAATTCATTAAGTAGGAAAACAAGTAGTTTTAACAATGAAACATCTTGTGAACATCGGGAAAATGTAACCTTATATTTTTATAATATTTTCTTGAGAATATCTTTCTAAGAAGCAAAAACACTTAACAACCTAGTTTTCAGAATTCCGATCAAGGAAATTCCTATGAAATGTAGGGCGCTCACTATATTTAGTTAAAGAAATTTCCTTTATGGGATTCTTAGATTTTCTATTATTAACAAAGACTCATAGAGATAAAATATATCAAGTTTTCCATGATAAGAAACCAGCATACAATTTTTTTTATGGTTTGTGTACATGTGTGTTAGTGTGTCCGAATTCGGTAACATACTTTTACACATTTTTACCGAAAAATGGATATATAATCTAATTTAATTCACTGTTTAGATTTAAAACAAAGTGTTTTTTCTCGTATCATGCCACACTAAATGCACATTGAAACCCCCTTGATTAAAATGGATGGATGTAGGTATCGGACTTTTCTAGATTCCACTGATTAATATATCTCTAGTTATCCGAGAATTTTCTGATATCAATACGACTGCGTGGCTTTCACATATTATAGAAGATTCCTTTTGCGGTATAATTTCTAAATCGGGTGATCCGTTCAATGGTAAATTATGTCAATAGGCATTCAAAAATAAATTGTACCAATAACCGTGGTGGTTGACGGCTTTGAGTTGAAGCTAGTTTTATTTAGAGGAGTCTTAGTCAAAACTTAAAACATAGCGTAGTATAAAACCTTCTGTACATTTTAATCGTTATTATAGAAAAATAAACTTGTTTTTAAGGAGATGAAAATAGTTGGTCTATGATTTTGTTTTTGAATCTTATTTGTTCTATTTTAGTACATTTAATGAATAAGGTAATAGGATTGGGTGTAATGTAAGGACAAGAATCATCACCAGAGCAAATTTATAATAATAATATTTATCGTATTACCAAATAAGTTGAGTACTCCCAATCCCATCCACTATACTATAAAACAACAGATGATAAGATGTCGTATATTTATGCGTCGTCATTTAAGCCCTTATTACAAATTGTATGTGGTCTGATATGAGTAAAACAATTGTGATACGTAAGTATAGTCAGCAACATAAGTACCTGAACATTTGCATTTTATTTTATTTTCATTTACATTGACACTACTATAATTTGAATCAAAAACCTGAATTATTTTTTATTTCTATCAAATCCGACATAAGCTTTCTTAATTTTAAGATTCTTATGTTGCTGACTACATATTTATAATACATTTCTTATTTCTTCTACATCCATCCTGTATCCATCCATATATTGAGATAGATCAAAGAAGCGAAATCCATCATACACGTGTATACAATACCAAAAATATAACACCCACTTGACGACTGCCTTGTCATATTACTTCTTCATATTATTTTTACAAACTAATTAGGCACCTTCTTGGAATAAGGATAATTGATATAGGTATTTTTATAAGAAACATTTTTATTGTTACTGTCTTACTGATAGAGGCAGCTCTGAAGGTATTAATAACACAAATGAAGTTTATATTAGGTTTAAAAAAATAATTCTTAGAGAACTTAAACCTTATCATACATCGGACAACCATGTGGAAGATACGGTCTTTTAAAAAGGCTTACGTGATGACACAGGTCCGTTAAGAACTTTAATCTTATAGGGAATGGGACACCAGCTATGGACAACACACACAGGTGTGATTGGAAAGAACAGCCATAGTAGTCCCCAGAAGGAGTTATATTTATGTTTATTATAGAGCCTGAACCTGCCTTTCAAATGTTTCGCCGCTCGCATTTGTTCTTAATGATGCACCTAGGTTTATAACGTGTATCCCATGCAATTAAAGTATTTATTTCGTTTGCTATAGTTTTTATTATAGTAAATTTAAAGTGTACTCCTAAACTATAGCCAACTTAATATGGCTTAGTACCCACTGTACAGAGTACGTAGATGGATCAATTTAAAAGAAAAACGACGCTCCACACTAGGTATTTCTCCTGTATCGTGGGTGCGTTTCACAAACATGTAATATCACATACTCACACACACACCCAGATTCAGGACAAATATCTGCGGATCGCACAAATCTTTCTCCCGTACCCGCAACCCTTAGCGCAACAGTCCAATCGTATAGCCACTGCGCCAATTGAGTCGTCACAAAATTCTTAATTAAGTTGACGTCCATCTCTAACATGTATTATGATAAAAAAAACCGATTAGTTGATACTGTGCAATGTAATGTTAGTTTTGTGACACTAACATTATCAATACATTAAATCGTCATCGCAAAATCTATAGCTTTTTGCAGGATGAAGGATACTTTTAATAGACATATCATGTTGTGTTAGAACGTATAACTCTTCCACGTAATCCTTAGAATATCCCTTTTAACTTGATGTAAACACTTTTAAAAGTTCTGCGTAGCGCGCCGTAGCATTGTTAGTTGCGAGCGTGGGCTGTGGCATCACTTAGTAGCTACATACATCTGCGACTCATATTTAGTTACTTGAAGTATAAAAGATTGTAGTCTCCATTATTACTCATATACTCCCATTATTACAAGGTAGACGCCAGTCAATGTTATGAAAGGACTGCATTAAGAAATTGTGATTGGACACCTTTATAGAAACTTCAGACAAATAACGTCTTGTTGAATATGTTGCGCAAAAACAATTTTATATACCTAGAGGACATAATGTGAACGCGTTCATATAAAATGTTTTTATCTTGTATTCATAGGTATAACAATTCCCGCTTATGAAGGATTGTATTTCCTCTTGTTACAAATGAACATAGATTTTTTAATACATTGTTTGGACTACCTGTCCTTACGTGGGACTAAATAAAAATAATACGAAGCAATTACACAAACCATTTATTGACACGTGTACATTTGACCCGAAGGTCTATTTTCCAGTAAGAAAGGAACTTTATCGTTACTAACGCTTCTATGAGTGGTCATTGATATTGCACACTAGATAGCTAATAAAAGACTTTGATTTTATATCTAAGGAAGTTCTATTTATGTTCATCCTGGAATCATATCCTAATCAATTATCATATGGAAGAATAAGTTTACTTGTGTTAACTAAGGTATATTATTAAGTGACGAAGAGCAAATATTTTTATTGATTCATTTTTATGTAGTCTGTAGATTTTGGCCTTAATTATCGAACCCTTAGGAAATTTTTAATCTACTTAATTAATTCTGAACGTATTTTATAAAATCTATTAAACACTTTTTAATGAAATTAATTATTTTATAAAATCTCTTAAGTATCGAGTGGGTAGTTGCTGGTTGTAACTTAATAGCTGGCTTCTTTGAAGGTTACCTTGTATTAGACACCCAGACTATGTTTTTAAAGTCGTCGCTGTAGACATAACATGAATACAATACACCTAGAGAGTCTGTGTTGTTATTTTTATTTCTTATCTTTCAGTTTCCACGAACTCGTTAAAGAAAATATCAATAAGAAGACACATTTTACCGTTCATATAAAAATTAAGGCACCTACACGAATACTTGATTGAGTGAATTTCTTTTTATTTTCCCTTTAATGTATAGTCCAGCCCCGTTAGCATTAAAAAGGCCGAAACCTAGGAACCTGGTTACTCTGAATGTATTATTATAAAACCTATTCTATCATCTTTTATATTGATACATTTAAAGTACTTGGGTTCCGAGGTTGAAAGCTAACGGGACTCGACAGAAATATTGGCAGTAAAAAAATGCATTTTCCAATCATCTCCCCTTGATCAGTTATATCAGGAAAACGTTGTGATGGGTAAATAATGGAGGGAAACCAGCTTTTATGTTTACGTAGTTCTGTCTCGTATAGTGACGAACAAACTTGATACTTGCAGCTTATTTTAAACAAGAACGAATCTGCTGTTTGGTAGCCATCAAACGAAATAAAGGAAACAATTCTCCTTAGGCATGTATAAACACGTTTTTGTATATTTTTACACGTATATAAACCTGAAGCATAAGTTTGGCTTATATTTTTGTAACTGCCGAAATGTAGGTGTACTACATGTGCATCTCTGCCTACCCCTTCGGGAAATACAGGCTCGATGTTATGTTTTTTATGTACGCTTTGTGGTTCAACAAACAACTGAATGAAATAAAATCCATGAAATCTCTCGGTTATAACCGAGAGATTTCATGGAGTCCCATGTTTCTGTTGCAATCTTATTTAGTAGCGCATTATTTTAATGTTGGGTAATTAACTATTATATTATAATGTTGAAATACTTCACTTACGCACAAACTGAAGGTACGCTACTAAAAAACTATAACGGTTGGGAACTAAATAATATCTTTTTTTTTAGGAGCTGCCAACTTCGACTTTTGGCAATTTACAGCTAACTTGTTTATACCAACCCCAAGAGTTGACGGCAATCCGTTCATTGTTTCAAGTAATTAATAAAGAAACTGTTCGTTTTCACAGACAAATATACAATATATTTAAACTAATATTTTAAATTTCAACCAACTGTAGCTATTTCTGTTGGGTGCTTATACATTTTTCACGGTAATTAAATTGTGCAAAATGATTTTGTATGTATTCCTAAGTATCCTTAACGGCAAATTAATTAAAAAATGTCCTTTAGAAAGTATCTGAGGTAATTAGTTTATTATGGAAAACCACGTATTATGTGGGTAGACACTTTCAATATACCTTAGCCACAATACTTAGGTTGTACTTTCAATGATTTATAATAGCAGTCAAAATATATTTTCAATTCCAAGAAGGCAATATATTTTTTACTAAAAACGGATTCCTGCTAACTTTGACTTCAAACGTTTTGGGTATTTATTTCAGTCTATACATAAGACAAATCATCTGGCATGTTCTTTGCTCCCTTTATTTTTTTAACGTAAAGTATAAAGTAAAAATATATAGAGGTACGCATCCCCCGCCGCTGGGAGACGACGGGGGTATGTGGTACTGTCCCCCATGAACCCAATAAGATCGATAGGGGTCTACCCATTTAAACCTCACAATGCCTGCTCTGCGCAAAGGTAACGGTGAAGCGGGGACGCCATAGCACTGTACCGCTAACCCCTAAATGCCAATCGGGTGGTCGGCCTGTCGACCCGCAGCACCACAAGCTGTGCAGTGGAGGTCCCTGGCACGCGACTTCGCCAGGTGGCCGACCTCGCGGTAGCAGTTCGCACTGCGTGTGACGATCATCTTCGGACGTGCCCGTTGAGGAGGCAACGGAAGCATCGGTTGGGTCTGGCCTCCAGCTGTTTTACCTGCGCCGAGACCCATCCGACCAGCAGCCTATCTCGGGCCCCCTTAGTGTTCTTTGCCCCCTAATTCATGGAAATCATGCATAGCATAGTAATGCTGCTATTTAATGATCTTTTGCTGTCGTCAATATAAAGTTAGAGATTAGCAGTGAATTAATTACACTAAAATTTGTTTTTAATACTTAGTGTCTACTAATTGTTTATAGTAGCAGCAAAAACAATCATAGTGCTCGTAACTTGCAGAGAGCCTCTGTGCCGCGGTCGCCAAACTTCCTAGTTTACTTGGCGTGGCTGGCTCTATAGGAATACAAGGAATACATTGTTACTTAATCCGTCATAATTAGTTCACCTGTACCAACGATCGCTTCATTGTCTTATTGCATAGTTCTTTGATGGGAAACAACATAATTATTCTTGCTGTTTATATCGCAGATTTAGAATAGAATTAGAATGAAATATACTTGATATATACAATTATACACATAGGTAGGCATTATTGATTTATTATTGTGAGAACAATGAGCTTACTAAAATAATAAAGTAATTTTAGAATAAAATTAAGGCCAATCATGAATGAAATTATGAGAGTGAAGAATAACGGTTAAACGAAGCTGATGATTGTTGCGAAATAGTCCCTGTATATCAAAGAATCTATTCTTCTATATCTATACTAATATTGTAAAGAGGTTAAGTTTGTTTGTATATAAGGGACAATCTTCGAAACTATCCATCCTTATCTAAAATTATTTTGCTTATATTTAGAATGAACCATCAGGTGGACATAGGCTACTTGAATCCCGGAAAAACCACGTAAAAGTTTTCCACGCAGACAAGTCGCGAATTTTGGCATAAGATAAATATAATATTGAGTATAAAGAGTTTCCTGGAAATGTATTTCATAGCACGCTACAATAAAATATACAATAATAAACAATTTAATTCTTCTTTACAAAAAACTATGTTTTCAACTTTATCCTTATAGGCTATTCTTATAATATTATCTTTCGAGTACAATGCTTTTTTATTTAAGCTTTATGTTACATAAAAGTAAACAACGGTGGACTTAATGCTGCCAGGCTACCAAGCCTACCTGTCAACCAACTGGTGGTACATGGTAGGTGCTACAATAAAGTAAATGTTGGGAATGAGTATTGAGTATTATACAGGCGAAAATATGTAATTTTTTTTTTTTTTTTTATTAAAAAAAAAAAAAAAACGTCGCCCCACACTAGGAATTTCTCCTGTATCGTGGGTGCGTTTCACAAACATGAAATATCACATACACAAACACCCAGACTCGGGACAAACAAATGTGGATCGCACAAATTTTTGCCCCGTGCGGGAATCGAACCCGCAACCCTTAGCGCAGCAGTCTAATCGCTTAGCCACTACGCCAATCAGGTCGTCAAAATTTCCGACTCGATGCTCAATACTTGATCGACTTAATGCTCAATAAAAATAATTATTAATTATTTTTATTGAGCATTAAGTCTTCCGGCTGATGATGATGATCAATGAGCTTATATTGCTGTATATTAGAATACAGGATCGGCCCGCCATCTTGTTTATCTCTGAAGTTAAATAGTTATGCACTAGATTAATTAAATCATCTTGTCAGGTAAGTTTGGTTCTCATTGATAGGGACCTAACTGAGGTGGATGCTTTTGTTATCAATCCTGAACGAATAAAGGTCTTATAATAAACTTAAAAATATAATATAAATTGATAAAGGAAATTTGAAAAATGATGGACACGAGCGGGATTCGAACCCGCGACCTTCGCCGATCCGTGGCGCTGCTCTAACCAACTGAGCAGCGCCACGGATCGGCGAAGGTCGCGGGTTCGAATCCCGCTCGTGTCCATCATTTTTCAAATTTCCTTTATCAATTTAGATTCAAGCTTAGCATGGGCAACATGCTAAAATGGCACCAAAAGTCAAATATAATATAAGTGAAAAATGCTCGCTAGACTTCTGGTATACCTCGCTGTACGCTATACGCCATACACCAGACGAATTCTTGTTCTTTAATTAAAGTTTATAAAAACAACCTACGTTATATCTGTTATTATCTATAACTATCGTTTTCTAAAAAAAAAAACGTTTTACGAATATCTATCAAAGTAATTTTACCAAATGTTATTAATTCATAAAGTAAAAAATAAATAGTAAGGTGAAAAACGATTCGAGCTTGACACCTGATTGAAATAAACTTGCTGAACTTTCATAGTGCGCGTGCGTAGAAAGCTTACAAGTTACAGCCTTACAGGACCGCGCTTCAATCACAAGCGTACCTAGAGTCGGTTCGGTCGTCGAGGATCGCTCCTGCCGTTGCGAACCTTGATTATTACGGAACACTCGGGATTTACCGCGTTATCTTTTATCTCGGGAAAAGTTTGTGAACAATGATCTTGTCGTGTCTTATATATGTTTACTTTATTTTTGTAATTTTCTTATTCGTCGTATTTATTTATTTGAATCATTTACTTGCTGTACATTAATACGCGCGTTTGAAGAACTTTGCAATGATGAAGAAACGCTGGATCCGGGCCTTTGAAGTAAGTAATTAATTGATTGTGTATGTATAGGTACTTTCCTATTTTTTTATCATAAATTAAGTCGTTTGAATTTTCCGACGGCTATGGCGGATAGTCTTAAAATATTTGTATACAAATAATAACAAATAATTCAAATATCAGCTTGTTTATTAAAGTACTAGTAAGTTGAGTACTTTTAAACAATTTTTAATTTATGCTTATACGATTAAATTTTTTACTTTAACTTTATTCTACTTATAAACTTTTTGTTTATCAAGCAACAGTTCACTAGTGGTGCCATAAAATCAACTTTAGATTTGTTTCTAAACAATTGCGGGATTTTCATGTCTTGGCTTGATTTTTTAGAATTTTTTAGTATAGAATAGATAGCATTTTATTTTGGTCATACATGGTACAGAAGTTGTCAAGTACATGGTTGTAGTCCCACACCACACCGTTATGACATGCAAAATAAACAGTAAACACTAATCAAATAATTAATCTATTACTATACACATGTCGTAATTCTTAAAACTAAGTATACATTCTTAAATCATTATAAAAAGATGACAAAAAATTGTGTGATCCGCAGATGTTTGTCCCGCGTCTGGATGTTTGTAGAACGCACCCACGATACAGGAGAAATTCCTAGTGCGGCGCGACGTTTCTTTAAATAATAGCAAAAAAAATAAAATAATTAGTCAATACATCTGATTGTCAATATTTATAATGTAAAAATTCTAGAATACTAGAGACCTTTTCTATTTAATACGGATTTTTTTTGTTAAAACGGTTACTGAAATGGTCCCTATAATATCTTTATATGTATGTATCTAACTTTCCACCCTTACTGGTGTAGAGTTGTCTATGACAGAGGTTGCGGGTTCGATTGCCGAACAAGACAATTACTTAAAAGGGATTGGGCTCCGCATAATATTATTTATACAACCAAATTTACATTTAGACATTAAAATTCATATAGTATTTTTTATTAAATTACAATTTCACTTTATCAACCTCATGTATGAAGAAAAATGTACCGCGATTACTGCGGTATTCGAACTCGCACTTCTACAGTCGACGCTCGGGCCCGCTTACGCTACAAGATGCAACATTGCTCTCGAATTTTGAATACAACTTTATTTCGAAAGCCTGACATCTTCATCGGATAATAGATAGGAACTCAATATTGACAATGAAAAAATAACAGTGGGATGATTTCTATTTACTTAGTAATGGTATATGACATAAGCCTACTCTTAAAACGAAGTACGATGCATTATTATCCCTACTCCCAAAGTGATTTAATTATAAAGTTCGGCCCTTTGGTCATGATGACTATGTATAATCTTATTTGATTATCAGGTCTTTAGTCCATACTTAAAATTACGGACACCGAATTACGCGTATCTTTGAAATAAAACTACTTTTGAACATATTATTAAAACGGCGTTCGGTGAGTCTATCCGACAACCGCTACGCCGCTGGGGCTCCCGCGCGCTGGCCGCATCAGGGGCGCTTTTTTTGTGTGCACTGGGAATCGGGATTGGTAGCCTTCGCAAACATCGCCATCATCTTTACCCCAAACGTTATTATACATAGGTATTCGATGCGCTGAAATCAGTTCCTACGGTTTTAATTAATAACAGGGTACGTATTTAGAGACTGGCAATAAGCGCTAAAGGGGTAATATTTTAAATTGCGGTAACTGCCTTGGTAAACTTGGTTGAGACCTGAGACCCCTGTGGTCACAGATTCGTCACAGAAATTGTAGCCTTATTTGCCACTGAAAAACTTAAGATATTAATATCTACTAACAACCCCTTTTAGGACACTGAGCGATGGCCTAACACTTTTATGTCGTTCATAACATGCGACGCAGTGTCCATCAATTAATCATCCCGTTTTGCTAGCCCCCATTCATTTGGTATAGGTAAAATTCATTTGAAGTTATTTCTTTCTTTAGACGCTACTCTCGGTATTTGGCTTTTTTAACAACGCGATGCTCAAGGCTCGACGTTCGTATGGCAACATTTTTTGAGATAAAAATATCGACTGATATTTTTATCTTAACCATGAAATCATAATTGTTCAACTCCTCACTAATATTAAATATATGATAATTGTTTACCACATGGACAATACAAAAGAGAATATATTATTGCGTTTCCGAACTTATTTGGGAGTAGGGTTTATGTTCGAAGATTACTTTTTTCTAACTAAAATTCTGTAACTTCGTTTTTGACATTAGGCTTCAGCTACACACTTACACTAAAATAGCATTCATGGTAGTCATTTCTGTCACTACTACGTATTTGCGCTTAAGTTTTAAAAGTCTATCCCATGTATCTCTTATGAGTTCTTTTTAGTATTATGTTCAATTGTTCATTTACTTCAATTGTTTTTGTTCTTCTATTATTTATTTATTGATGTTGTTTGTCTGCTTGTGCTGTCGTTCGCTTCAACATTACAGCCAACCATATTTACGGTTTAAGGAATGCTGGACCCTCTTTCACGGTTCTATCACTCAAAAACGCTCAATTTGATGAAGTTGGAACACAGCTACGCTTATATTAGTCCTGTGGTCGAAAACTTGACCAACAAGCATGGAGTCGGCGCGGCGTCTTGGTCTTATTTCAATGTTCGGATAAAGAGTTAAGCTTTTTAAGATTTTTTCGAAGTTATCTGGATTTAATGTATACCCAGAAATTGCAACAAGCTCGTTATTTATTACTCGTCCGCCAAGACAATTACACACATCGACCTTAAGGAAATATAGAAGCGATAATATACACACGGTTGAGTACCTTAAGCTTGAACAAAACTTACAAATGTCCTACAGATAACATAATATAACATTTGCTAGATTAAAAGTATGGTATAAACTAATATCATTCTTAAAGTTCTGCGCCATAGACGTGCCGAAATGATTAAGAAACGTATAAATTGAAATCATTAAGCTCTTGTAAACTGTAGAAATTGTATTGCGGGATCTATAGTTTTGAAAACGCATAAGTATTTATAAAAACAATCCCATCATAAGTGATTATTATTTATACATTTTCGGGCCGAGGCTTCAACAAGTACATATACATATATTGTCAATAATCAAACACCCTTCCCGGTCACAACACTCTATGTATAGAATTATCTTTTGGCTATTTCCGATTTAACATGGCATGCTTCCGGGTAAATATGTTATGATTTAGGCGTATTGAATTACCTTATTAGTTACAATAAACATAATTGCTGGTTGATCTTGGTTACCATGGCAAGAACAAGGCAACTCGTAGGTATGTACACTAAGTATAAAAGCTTTAATGGACTTTGAATTTGCTATCGAGTGCAACTTAATGACTGTATAGATTTCAGTTTTCATTTAGACAGCATCTAAAACTGGATTATATTGTTTAGCTTTTGTTATATATACAGTATAATAAAAGCATATACCAAATAATATGACTTGTAAAGATGCATTACTGCTCATCTAAAAGCTGAAGAAGCACATTGGCAAGAAAACTTACCTTAGTGTTATGTTTCAATGTACGTATAATATATCCGTTCTATAAAATATTTCGTCCTCTGCCTCAAAGAGGGCTTATTAGAAACATTTTCGGTGGATAATATAAGTTTGAGAGGGAATTTCCACGAATACTAGGATTACCATTTAAGAAGCTTTACTTTTTCAAGAACATCAATGGTTTTTGTTTTGTGTTCAACTGCTTCATAGCAATAATGAAGGTCGGCATAAGCAGGGTAAAACTAACACAACTTTGATATTTAGCCTAGTGCAACAAGTACTATCACACGGAAAAAACCTTCTGCAAGTTTAGTAGAGGTGTTTTCTAGCCTTTTGTTCGTTGTTGGAAGCTGTTTCGTAGAATTCTTTTGACAAGCGACGAAATTTAATCCCTACCGACCTTGATGCCTGCATTTCCACGTTAACGTAATGAATTTCATTGAATTTCCCTGTATTATTAAAATTTATTATCTCTACCATCCCCTTACTACAATTATATAGATGAGAATTTTGTAAAAATATATAACTGTTCTATAGTAAAAATAATTTTTAAATACATATTACAAAACTACGTGATACAGCGAACACAGTAAATACAAATGAATCCCTTTTGACAAACATTACATTGGTCAATATTGAACCGAAATATGAAGTGGATTTAAATCCGTCCTTTATGAAACTTAATTATTAATTTGACTAATGCACGTATATGTTCAATTTGTTTTCACGTGGGCACCATAGAATCGTGTAAATGAGTCCGCGGACGGCGGAGCATGTAATGACTGACGGTGGATGCACTCCACTGTCAGTTGCAGTTTAGAAAATATGGACGATTGGGATGGGGGCCGGGGGTGTTTAGGTTGAAGGGCACGGGTGGGTGGAAGATATCTGTGCGGGGTGACTTGTAGGAAGCGGGATGTGCTAATTAGGGGTAAGTAGGTCGTAGGTACGTATCGGCTTTTTGAAAATAATATTGGACGTCAACCTTCAGACACTTTAAGTAGTGCTTAAGCGTTTAAATTAAACTAAACTTTGTTAGTTGGTACAAGTCACTAGAAGGTATGAATTCGTTGTTATTGAAACGTACACTTTCTATATATTGCTTATAAACTTCCAGTTTTTATATCAATCTGGCTTCTTTATTCGTGGAACAAATATTCCAGTATGATGCGCGTAGGTTGATAAAAGAATAAATAGAAAAAATAGATCGGATAACAACTGGTGCGCTTTACATAGTTTTTTAAATTAATATTGTAAATTCCTAGTATACATTGATATCAACTGAAAAGGGAAACCAAATGATGCTGTTACGTGAAATAAGATCTTTATCCATAATAAAATTTACCAACATTTGAAAACATAATTTATCTTTTTAAATGTTTGCAAAACTCAATTGATGCATTAGTCCGGTCGAGCCATTATTTTACCGGGGTTAAATATTGTCACAATTCGATTTAAGTTCATGAAAATGCATCTAATTTATTTATGACATGTACAAAATAAGCTGCCCTTGCGGCAACATACCGGTGACTTTTTCACTAACATCTATGGCATACCTTTCATTAAAAATGTACACCTAAGTTATAAAAAAATCTCTTAAGGTACAGAGTAGATAGATGGATCACGTTTACCATATAACTACGTTAGTTTTTAAAGTGCGTTCCTGTTAGTTCAAAATGTAGTCAAAGCGGAATCTAATGCAACGTGAGACTTTAAAACAATTTTATAAAATGCTTTTATGCAGTTTTTATGACAGATAATTTTGTTACATGTTCATAATAAAAGCTCGTTCCATATAAATGGCCTGATGTAGTATAAGAAGTTTATATAGTTTTTTTTTTTATTAAAGTTACACAGATACCGTCATTTAGATGGTGACCGAGGCAACCTCCAATCTTGCATTTCTTAATGAAAAAGTGACACGTGGACATGTAAAAAGTCCTTGATTTAATTCAATTGAAGCATTCAAAAGTAGATTGTGTTCAGTCCGTTATACCGGATTTATCTTACACTTACCGGTTCAACATGCTTAAGCGTTTTTTTATGTTGGTTGTCTGGGATTAACTAAAACGTAAGTAATAAGAATTACTGGCGCCCTAAGAATTGACCCCCGTTTGTTTTCTATCCTTTATATTCATTTACCAGTTTACAAGCGACGTATTATGCAGCTTTCAAGCTCTGCAGATCTGATGTCACATTCACATGGGTTATATTAACAGTTCAATAAGACTGGGTTTCGAATTTTAGTTTTCCATACAGTAAATTAAAGTCTATTTAATCTAGATTACGTTCATAAGCGCGTTTCTACGGTTTGAAGTATGACATTTAGACGATCTCTCGACGAATTTAAGCTGGAGTGTGTATATTATTTATATTGTCTGTATTTCCTGAAGGTATGTAGATATTACCCAAATATTTGCAATGTTTTTTTTTACTTCATTGTTTTTTAATTTCATTTCGTATACTCTACAATTGATATAGCAACTCATCAGACCTATTTAGTTAAGTATCAATGAATGTTATAATTGTGGTCTTTTGAGTCATTTGTGAAATTGTCAAAAAATATTGATTGTTATTTTTTTTCAGATTACACCTTGTCTCTTATTGACCCACAGTGTATCAACCCTTTATATTTTTAAACCTGTTACCGCCTTTCTTTGTTCCCGAGCTAAACGTTCGAACACAATTCCGAAACTGTTGTGTGAGGTAGTGTAATACGGAGCTGGCATTAGCGTGGTTTTACATCATTAACTAAGAAGATTTTTATGATAATCGGATGAAATGTGATTACAAAAGTAATCCATATCCAAAATCTGTTGCTTTAAAAATATGTTGAAACATATTTAATTACTTTAAAAGTTTTTGTGAATGAACCTATCGCGATACGGTCGGTTCGGTTTACGTGCGCATATCCCGTCCTGATCGAATCATTCAATTTGTCGAACTAAAAGTGCTGAACCTATAGTATGTAATGGTATTTGAAAGCGTTTTTGGTGGAATATAGAGGTTCCTGAATTTTAGCACTTTGATAAAGCTTTTGGTGCAGGTATACTTATGTGATACTAAATATAGCAGGCGCCACTGACGCGCGCGCTCCGAACGCTCAATCTGATTGCCAGTGAGACAGACGTATTCTTTTGTACTCTGACTGAATTCACAAAGTTAGCATTTTATAAGATTTGTTATAACTAATTACTGTGTACTGTGTTTATACTTAGTGTTGGTTACTTTTGTTTAATTTTTCTACAATATCGCCTTGGGTTTAATCCTGTAATGATAATTGTATAAAGACAAATAAATAAATAAAAATATACACTACAAAAGTTAATACATCGATGGACGTCAGAAAACTGCAATATTGCGTAGGTAGGTCGATTGAATAAAATAATTATTTCGTGATGAGTGGAATCTTAAACGTTAGGTAACTACTATTAAGAAGACGGCACAACATATTTTCGTCATCATTAGGAATTTTACCACTAAAGGCGTATCCCACGATTCTTGATTAATTACTTCACATGGTAATGAAGTAAGCGAAAGTAAATATATTCTTTGGCTCTAGAAACTGGAAACTTAATTCATATAAAAAAAATATTAAACATGGTCCACTTCGAAATCTTTTATAGATACGTACCTGGGATAAAATTCAGGCTATCGTGAAGTCTGAAGAAGGCCTCGGTATCGAGTATGACGAAAATGTCATCTGTGATGTTTGTCGTTCTCCTGATTCTGAGGACGGCAATGAGATGGTATTTTGCGACTCATGCAACATATGCGTGCACCAGGCCTGCTACGGGATCACCGTTATACCGGACGGTAAGTGATGCTTCATAAAAACCTTATTTATATATTACACAGCAATGTTAATATCGTTAATGATTTTAGCATTAGTATCATCAAAAAAAATGACACTTATACTCCTTCATTGGTTTTTGTGAGCATTTGTTTACCGTATTGGTTTCAGGTCAATGGCTATGTAGACCGTGCGGTGACGGTGTCAGGCCTAGCTGCGTGCTATGCCCCAACCACGGCGGTGCCATGAAATGCACACCGTCGGGGCACAAGTGGGCGCACGTTAGCTGCGTGCTATGGATACCCGAGGTCTCCATTGGTTGTGCTGAAATCATGGAACCTATTACTAAAATATCTTCTATTCCACCTTCTCGCTGGTCGCTAGTTTGCGTTTTGTGTCGAAATCGTAAAGGGGCTTGTATTCAATGCTCTGTTAAAACATGTAAAACCGCTTACCATGTGACGTGCGCGTTTAAACACGGCCTCGAGATGCGCGCGATTATCGAGGACGAAAACGCTGACGACGGTGTTAAGTTACGTTCGTATTGCCAAAAACATAGTGTAAACTCTAAAAAAGAAAAGTGTCCCGGCTCGGGTTCGGAGGAGGAGGAGGTAAAGCGAAAGCGTAGGAAAGATATGACTTCGGAGGAAAAGACTAAAGCGCGAGCGCTTCGCTTGCAGGAAATCGAAAGGGAGTTTGATAAACACGTCAGTGTTAAGGATATTAGTTCACATCTCCTTGACGTTGATCAAGACGCTATTAACTACATTTACAACTATTGGAAACTAAAGAGACGAGCAGGGCACAATCGTCCCTTGCTGCCACCCAAGTCAGACGACACCGAGTTGCTTACTCATCGACAGGAACAGGCTGATATAGACAAATTGAAGATGTTTGTGCAACTCAGGCAAGACCTGGAGAGAGTCCGCAACTTGTGCTACATGGTGAGCAGGAGGGAAAAGCTCTCTCGCTCATTCTTTCGTATGAGAGAGCAAACATTTCATAAACAAGTGGCTGTGCTGTCAGAAGGCGCTGACATTCCCGAACAGGAGTTGGCTGCTATCATTGAGGCTAATCATGGACCTTCAATTTATGATAAACTATATTCTCACGCGAATGCTCCCGATCACAAAAACGATTTCGAAGAGCTTCTGGCTCGTATTGCGCCGCCAGAATCCGGTGACGAGAGAAAGAAAGATAGAAATGGCCTAGTAAAGGGTTCAAAATCATCTAATCCATACAAGAAACATTACGTAAACGGATCGCGGCGCAGTGGGAGCATATACAGCGGTCTTTCAAGTGAGGAAAGTGCGCCGGAAATTCCACGTCCTAGTAGGTACCGAAAAGCTATCGGTTCTAGTACTGATGACGAAGCAAGAAGACCAGCTACTTCACCAAAGAAAAAGGTATCACCTAAGGGTAAAGGTAAGAGATCTCCTAAAAAGACTGAAAGAAAGAAGAAAAAGGTTCCACAGTCTAAACCACTCATAGAAAGTAGCAGTGACGAAGAATCCTTAAATTCAAGGCTGAAAAAGGATCGATCTCGCAGCAAGACGCTGCAGCAAATGGAAAAAGAAATGACGGCTGGGAAAATGGGTCAATCTGGCACAGACAGCGATGACCTTATGCCAATTAGACCTATGAAAAACAGCAAGTTCCCTATTGACATATACTCAGATAGCAGTGAAGAGACCAAGTCTGACGTCAAACCCGACAAGTTTAAGGCAGAAAAATTAAAAACTAAAAAAGAGGAACCTGATAAGGTCAAACTAGACAAATCGCCGAACGGTAATGATTCTCAACAATCTTTACCGAGAACAAAGGCCGCTATGAAAGAATTTATCCCAACTCAACCAGAAAAGAAAAATACTGCTCCTGAAGAAGAAAAACCTGCCCCCCGTAAGAGAGGAAGGAAACCATCTAACAAGGAGAAAAAGCAGCCGCCGCCAGTCAAAGCAGAATCTGATGACGAAGCTAAGAATAAAGAAAATATCAAACTTTCTAAACAAAAAGACAACCCGACTGATTTGATTGTCCCTCAAAGGAAAGCTGCCAAGAAGGCTTCCGAAAACATGCGTTCTACAACAGTGGTCAAGAAAGATGAGACTGCCCCTGAACAAAGAGACCAGAAGCCAGCTAGTGGTGATGACACTAAGTCAAAACCTTCAGTGAAGTCTAAGACGAAGGGCAAAGAAATAAAAGATGGAGGAGTAAAGGTCAGCAAGAAGAAATCTAAAGATGCTGAAAAAGAGCCTATCTCGTATGTTCCCCAAAGACAGGCCGCTAAAAAAGCAGCTGCTCATATCAAGAGCGGATTAGGCAGCAAGTTACCAGCGGTCGAGAACGATACCGATAAGAAGAAAGATGCTGAGAAATCCGAGACAAAACAGTCTCCTAAGAAAGACAAAGATGAGGCGAAAAGTTCCAAATCTGCTCAAAAAGAGAGCTCAAGCTCGTCTTCCAACTCAAGTAGCAGCAGCTACTCGTCGTCTTCGAGTTCTGAGGAAGAACATGAAAAACCCAGTATCAAGCCCACTGCTAAAGCGCGTGAGATCAAACCTGCCATAACCTCGCGGCAAACGTCAATGTTTTCACCGCCCGGCTCTAGACCAACAGTGGACTTGCCCTTTCTCGACAGGGTGTCAAGACCGCTGTCTTCGACTAGTGCCTCGAGTGATTCTGACAGCTCTAAAGAATCCGATGGATCTAGGTCTGGCAGCCCCTATCCTAAAAGACCAAGGCGACGACGAAAGGGCAAAAGTATCTCGACTGATGCGTCCCCTCGCAAGGCACCGGACAAGAAGCTTAAAACTTCCGAACGGCGGTCCGAGTGTAGGGTACCATCACCGACTGTTGAAAGAGAGGAACCTCGTCGACCCTCAGATGCGCGCGCTGCCACACGTGCTCGGACCAGAAGCACTACTTCAAGCGGAAATATGCTTAATAAGTCTGATGCCCGATCTAGAAAACCATCTAAAGAAGACGCCGTTACCGCTGGTTCCAATAAGACTCCCAAAGAGAGCATCCAGTCCAGTGAACTTCCAACTGCGGAGCGGAAAGAGGACGAGGAGGTGAAGATTGAAGTTAAGGTCGATTTAAAAGACGAACCAGTGGTTGAACCTATCAAAAATGATGTTAAGGGAAAATCTAGTAAACTTAAAAGACGTAGCGAGTCCAACGATGACAAAGACAAAGCCAGCAGAATGATTGAAATAGAAGTTCCCCCGCTGATCAAAGTAAGTCCTAAAAAGAGCGCGGAGCCAAAACAGAAATCATTGACGACTAGGCGGATGAGCGTTAAGGAAACTGCTCCCAAAGATCGCTATACGTCTGATGAAATGCGAGAGCCGACTAGAAAAGACCGAAGGCTCAGTGTTGCTCACAACATCGCTGGTTCGGAACGGCGTGCTGGATCGCCTGTTAAAAAGAAAGCAACACAGAAAACTACAGAGCAGCCGCTAGAAGTTACGGTTGATAAAAAGAGTCCTATCAGCATCGGTACAGACTATCATGACAATGACAAGCATTGGTTACCTAAGGCGCCTAGCCCCAATGTCATTCCACCGCCTGTGGAGAAGTCGGGTGGTAATGAAAAATATATGACGGATGATAAGTTTATAGACTCAGATTACGCCGATAAAAGCAGCGTTAAAATGATCGCTAAAATACAGGCTAACCTCAATGAAAACACTATGATCAAATCACCAAAGACGCCGATGGATGCGAGAACAGTAAATATTGAACACATAGACGTTGAGAACATGACTAGGAATATAAGGAAACGGTCAGGTGAAAAGAAGTTCATAACGCAAGATGCCAGTCATGTACAGGGCGTGGAAATCTCCAAGAGTGCCAAGATACCTTCGATTATAAACCCGTTCCCTAACAGAGCCATGTTCTCACCGCAATCTAAAGACAATGAATTTTTAGACTTTGAAATGATGGCAGTCGACGATGGGTTCAATCACGACGATATTATTAAACCGTTTGCGACATATCCTGAATTCTTTTTCAAGGAAGATTCCAAAGAGCAAGGTGTCCAAGAAACTTTGAACTTAGTGGATAGGCTTCGGAATAGGCTAAACACTAAAAAAGTATCAGAAGCAAATCCGGAGCAGGAAGAACCGATAGTAGTGACTGATGACATCGATCATAAGGATCACAAAGATAATGACATCATTACAGCTTCCAATTTGGTCAAGGAACACAGTCCACCGTCTAAGAAACACACCCCTACCCATGATATTACCGAAAGGTCACCCACAAAGGAATTACGCCATGCTGTCAACCATATCCCTCGCTTATCGGCCTCTGTTGAAAGAGACTTGCCATCAGGTGATTTAACAATGGATAATAAAGAATTTCAACCTATTGCTATGACAAGCAATGAAAAATGGCCAAACATTCCGGTGTCGGTTTCACAAATGGACACACAGAGCCAATCTGCCAATGACCAGAAATACGATAACTCATACACGGATGATGTCAAAGAACCTGTGACGGTGCAGTCTGATCTCCACTCCGTATCAGAAGTGGGCGACACAATTTCAATATCGAAACAAAGCGATGATTCCCAATCTTTGTCAGTGGTAGACCACTCTATTCACAGTAATGACGTTGAACTGCCACATGACAACCAAAACTATGATAATAATGAGTTGATACACTCAGATTGTGCGACAATATCTTCGCCATATGTAAGCCAAGAAAAATGGCGAGAGAGCAAGATAACTACAAGACGATCTTCAGCCTCTAGCACTAACTCTGAAGTTTCCGTGAGCTCGCACAAAACTGAAATGAAATCTCATCTCAATGCAAGTGATTTACGTCCAGGTAATGTGATGCCACAGATAGATACATATCCTCCTATCCCTGCGTATTCATGTTCTGTGGAGCCGTCAATGCCTCTGAACCAGTATACGACGTATCCACCCGAAGCGTCGCCTTTCTGTTCGCTGCCACTGTTTGCGGGCGCAGCGCAACTTCCGCTGCCGTCTCCGGGGCCCGGACTATACGGCGCTATCCCGTATAGTGCCACCCAACCATTGCCTCTAAAACCCACTTTCTACAGCGCAGCCTTTACATCTTCATCACAAAATATTGCACTTACTACAGCTATGATTGCTCCGCCCACACCAAAACCATTAGATTCGCCAGGGCCTGATATTGACGTCACAGGAAGCGACAAGTTCTCGATACATGTAGCGTCAAGCCCTAGTGTGAGTATAGATTCTTACGATACAAACAGCAATAAAGCTACTAAAATGTCCAATGATAGCAACGAAACTATGCTAAGCTTGCACCCACAAGAATCTAAATCCCCTCCTAGATTGAGTAAGGCAATGACTAAGTTTCCTGGGAAGTCGCCAGGCAAAAGCCCCGGAATATCGCCTAAGCAGAGCGATACAGGTAAGGGCACCAAGCGCCCCAGCAACAGAAGCAACAGAAGTCAACGAGGTCGCGGCAGATCCAAGAGCCGCGGCCAAGGATTCCCGCCCGTTGAATACATGGGCAACTCCATTCAGAGTAAGCTGGTCGGCACAGTTTACGACTTCGACGAAGAAATCGCCAACGATGGTGTCGATCTGAAAGCCCTCCGTGACAAACGAAAATCTATCGACATCAGAGACGATAGGAAATCAGAACATTCCTACAAAGACGCATCTCAGTCACCTCGCGTTATCACTCCTCCTCCGAGCAAAAAACCTACGCCGTCTGACACTAAAGACATTAAACCGTTATCTCCCGAACTCGCGGACCCTAACTCCTCGCCCTCGGCGTCTTCTGACCGCGGTGCCGGGTTTTCACAAGTTGCCCCCGTTTTGCCAGGACCCGTGGATATGCGCACGTACCAACCGTTCGAAAATCCAGCTCCGGTTACGGAAAACGCGTATCACTTGCTCGCTTTTGCTAGTGGAACCGCGGAACAGCATTTACCTGAAATTGACGAAGAGGTTGAAAAACAACTTCACACGGCACTAATGGCTAGTAATCCGCAGACGGGATCCCCGATCCGACCGCCGGTGGTCAACGAGCCACCCAAAGAAGTCGCCGAGCCGCAGCTGCCGAAGGTATCACTCTCCGACTCTAGAAATCAACTCAAAGTCAAGATTAAGGGGCCATTTTTGGACGCTAACTATTCAACGAGCTCTTCGCAGCCCGTTGTGCCTCCTCCACCAGTGCCCGTGCAAGACCCTAGCACGAGTATGTTCAACGCAGCGAACGCAGCCGCATCTACCATGATGGCGGGCTCCACAAACCTGAGGCGCATGCGAAAGAAAGAACTGCTGCGCCAGTACTGGACACAAGACATGAACATGGACGACCCCACGCTCAACATTACAATAACTGCCGTGCCGCCGCCTGCCGCGCCATCGCCGCTCACACGTGCAGTCATCACCATTCCAAAAGCCGTCGCCTCCATGACGAGCATTCCCACGCGTGAGGATTACAAAACGAGCGAAACTACTCCCGTAGAAAAGAAAAAACGCAAAACTACAAGCGGCCTCTCTCGGGAGCTAAGACATTTAGAGGTGAGCATGAATGACGATGTAGACCCCTCAGACGACGTAAAACTGTCCACGATAGCGGGCACGTCAAGCCAAAAACCTCACAAGCGTCGCGGCCGCACTTCCACCAAGACGAATAGAGCAAACGTCACCTCGCCGGTCGCTCCTAAGCTGAAAATAAAGATCGGCAACAACACTGTTCAACAGGTCCCCGCGGCTACTCCTGCGGTGAACGAAGAGCCTGCCGGTGCCGCTAACTTCCGCCCGCCTAAAAAGCGGATTACGGCAAACAAACCAAGCCTGGAAGACCTGCGACGCGAGAGCATGAAGTACCGACGAATGGTTATGGCTGATTTCGAAGAAGATGAGAAAACTACTAAAGTTAAGCCTAAGAGTGAGAAAAGTGATAAAAGCGAAAAACGAAAGAAGAAAAAGGACAAAAAGGCAGAAAAACTTCAAGTGGTAAACAGTGAAAGTGATAGTGCTAACAAGTTGATAATAAAAATAAAACGCACCAAGGAAGAAGAGTCGACAGAGGACGCGACTGCCGGGCCCTCGACTAGCGCCGGCGCAGGCGCTGGCGCGGGTGCAGGCGCCGACGCGGGCGCAGGCGCCGACGCGGGTGCGGCGGCGTTTGCGGACGAGGGCGCGGCTGCGGGCGCTGCCGCGAGCGCGGTGGTAGCGTCCTCCGCGGCCGTGGCCGAGCCCGCCATCGACCCGTTCGAGTACGACCCGTCCGCGCCTGACCCGCTGGCCATCGACCCGCCATCCTACTCCGAGGCGTCGTCGGCCATGCGCAAGGTGCGTACGGATAAGGTGACGCCGATTCGGTTAAAACTAGCGCGTAGCTCTGAGGGCTACGTGATGAAGGACACGAGTGACGGTGGCGCCGACGCGCACTCCGCTTTGCCCGTCAACAATAATAAACACTGTGAAGTGAGATGATATCCGTTGCGCAGTGGTGACGTTAAGTGTACCAATGACAATTTAAAGGACAAAAATAAGAAAGTTGTTAAGGCTAAGAATAAGAAAGTAAGCGGTAGAGTTAAAAAAACTAAGGACAAGAAGTAAATGAACTATGTTACAATAGAACAAGTATAAATCTCCTGTATAGTTAAACTAAATACTGATATTGTCTGTATATTTTTAAAACATTATCTTTATCACGATCTATTATTACATATATTATTTATTTGTATAAATGGAAAGCTCAATGATTAACTTAAAGTTACTCTAAGGTATATAGTATTGTGCATGATGCTGTGCACAAGTAAATCTTATTATAGTATAGCATATATATTTTTGTTAAAGTTACTGGTTTACTTTGTGCCTCATATGGAATCTCATTAATTTTTCATTAATTAATTGTGTAATTATTGAAAATTAGTTATGTATCTTTATTCTGAAAGCTTCGCAATCACAATTAGCATTACACACATTGATATAACCGTAATTATAAAAACGATAAAGCTGTCAGTTTTGAAGCGCTAACCAATACGGGTGGCCAGAGAGATAAAATTCAGTACCTTTTGGTTTTAATATAACCATAAATTGAATTAATTATTGCATACAGACGGGCATTATTACTGATATTGAAACAATTCCTTAAACGAAATTAAGTGCAGAACACATTTACATAAACAATCTGAATACGTAACTGCCTGTATAAAGTTCATTGTTTGTTTAATTGCACGCCGAGCTTCGTCACATACTTCTAAGAAATATAAAGTACAAGTAAGATTGTGAGAAAATTACATGTCAGTGAAATAACAGGAATATGGGATGACAATTTATCCGTGCAGCGTGCCATTACATAATACATGTGTCTCGGCGCTAGAACAGTCAGCCTTTAGATACTCTTTTCACACACCTAGGGTAAATTATTGTGTATGAAATACCTTAATTGAGATAATATTCTAAGTCGAAAGTAATGTATCATTTTAGTGTAGGCTGCCCGTAATTGTATGACTACGCATCTAGGCATAGGATACAATATGTTACAGGCTAATGCTTTGTGTTAGTACCTATGATATAAAATGTAGGTGTACTACAATCCAAGTAATATCGATACCAATACCAAATGTGTAGACATTGTAAGTTGCTTAGACAATATTAGTTTTAGTTCTGCTTTCATTTGCGCGTTTCAAAAGCACCAGACGCTGTTGCACATCGGCAATGCCTGAGAAACACTGCAAAGGAACACAGAACAGTGTCTCAAACATATATTCTATCTTTTTCATAATAACACGGTGTAAATATGGTTGTTGTTTCGCAGTGACCTCGTGGTCGACTATTACAGTCTCGTACAGTCTGTAACAACATATATCTTATTTCCTATGATTCACATTAAAACTCTCCTAAAACTGTTAAACTGTTTGTCGAGTGATGCAATTTCTGTGCACTTGTCTCCCCCCATGATTAAGTTTAAGGTTTGGTTATTTTTTCGTATACAACTTCACTTGTCTTGATTGTGACAGTGGTAATAAAACTATGATTTAAATAAGACTTCAATGAACTGATTGACATATTTATTTGAGTGAACATATTATCATGCTTAGCATACGCTACAGGATGCGGGACAATTATATCTATTTGGTAGCATCAGTTCATATGTTCCGGAATATAGATTTTTTGGTTACACATATTAACTTATATTGTCTTGGAATACAAGAAATATATAACTTTATCACACATAAGGTTATATATTTTTAGTATTCCATGTTACTACGTAACGGAGGAGAGGAAGGAGTGTCCTAAACCAACGAACATGTTGTATATGATGAATGTGAGTGTGAGTGAATGATGCGAGTAAGGTATTTCATTAGATCGTAGTTAATGTATCACGGATCCCACGAACTTCTATTTATCTATTTATTACGCTGCCTACCTCCTGAGAATATACATACCTACGTATAAATTCGTTAATTTCACAGGTGTGAATTTATATATGCATATAAATGTACTATGTTCCTGGTGGGCGTCATAAAAGCATAAATTAAACGCAAATAATTGCATTCGATGATAACTTAAGCTACCTCATAGAGTCGTCCTGTAGCGTATGTTAAAAATGCTAATAATATAAAAGTGATACGAACACATTTTATATGTTTGTGCAATATTCGGCAATACTCATCGTATAGTCAAAGATTGGTTTACCGCAGGCATGGTGTGTTAGTTTTAAGTGCATGTCCGTTAAACATAAGTGTCTCATTTTCGTTCCGATTGTAAATACAATATTTATAGTATACTAAGGCCTTGTCCAGATTTGCGATTATAAATCGACCGAAACAGATTATTTTTAACGTTAATTTTGTTCAGTTTTCGCGAAGAATGTGTTGAATATGAATAGAAAAGATTTTTACGGTTTCGTTTTTTTATATATTATGGAATGTTTATTTGGTTTATATATATTATGTATGATTCTCAGTTTATTTTACTATTAAGTGTGTGATAAGATGAATTTCAAAATGAATGATAAAATTGCAGTATTTTCTGAATTGATTATCCTACGCATAGTATTACATCTGGACATTGCCTTAGCAATAGATATCTAAACGGTGTAAGTAATGGCCGCACCGTGAGTGTCAGCGCGTTAAACCGGTAGTTAAGCCAACGTGGCTGCGGCCTATCAATGAGCTTAGTATAAAATTAAATGTTTAATAATCACATCTTCGTAATATTAATGTATGTAAGAATGTAAATTTGTACCAATCTGACATTAGTAATTTTGAATCTAATGTTAATGATACATGTAATCAAATGGAATCGGTGTAAATGTTATAAGTTCTTGGCGTTATAAATATGTCATGCGCATCGGAAACATTTTTTCTATCTTATTTAACATATTTTTCTATCTTATTTTGAAATTTAAGTAAATTATTATTTGTGCTATCACAAAACCTAATAAGGTTGTAGGCTGTGCTTAGTTTCACTTTATTTTTATTTAAAACCATCCATTAAAAGCATCTTCACAAATAATAATCCTATCTAAATTGTGTGCACGAGTTTTTTACGTGTGAAACATATTGATTTTTTATACTTTTATATTTTTGAAATCTTTATTATATTACGATATCAAAAATAACCCGTGTTTAAAGAAATCTACTAACATTATCAGTGATTGCATTTAAATTTAAAAGAACATGAATGGTGCCTGTCAAGATCGATTAAGTATTTATAACCAGAAAAATGAGATTAAACAAAATACATTGAAACTGATTTATAATTATTTTTCCCTAAAAAGATATAATTTGTAGAATAATAATCAGGCTTTCAAGCTTTACGACATCTACCGAAAATGAAATTATAATAGTGGTCCATCTTGAAACTATTTATAAAAACTGAAGTAGTCCATTTTTATATACTCAGTTGTCGAATAAGTTTATGCACCAGTCACCATACTTTAAAAAGGATAAATGGAGCTTCGATCGTAATCAAACGGTTTTATGAAGATGCTGGATGCTATTCTATTAATTATTTTTATTCAGATATTTTTTATAACAAAATTGCTGTCTAAATGAATTAAAGCGAAAAGTAAATATCACCTTTTTGACATGATACATATTATTACTATAACTAGTAGGTAAGTAAATGTGAAATTGTAAATAATAATTATCTCTATTATAGCTTACGTACGTTCCAAAATGGAAAATAAGAATTTCAGTAATAAGCAAATATAAAAAATACATTGCTTAGATATTCGTGTCTGTATAATCAATATTATATATTATAAATAATTTAATCCGTAAATAAAACAAAGTTACCATACTTTATAATTATTTATATTGTAAATAATCTGGTTGAAACTATTTTCGTGGTCGGCAAATTTCATTTTGTAACAATTAAATCGAAACGATACAAATATTTAAAAACGAAATATAATTTATTTTGATATACTGAGATTTATTATGCAGTCTTATGAGTATGGGTCCTACAATATAATTGTTTTCTAAAATCCTCCATTTAACAAATTATGTACAATGTACATACACATAGACAACTCTAGGTACCTTAAGATTTTCTAAGATCAAAATCAATAAAAAAGCCTAATATTTAAAATATTTAGATTACTTTATTTCATACATACTGACTACGGTGTGCCATAATGCTTAGGTAATCTATATATTTCCATTTTCCGCTTATGAAACGTTTCGTCGCATCGTCGATACGATACTTTCCGTGACACTCGCTTCAACTGATTGTGTAGGTATAACGTATACAAAACTGCTTTAATACCGTAGTCAGTTTAATCATACAAACACTGCTTCTATTTGCGACAAATTATTAATTTGTATTCGGGTTTATTGACCATATAAACAACAATTTTTATTGTATATGGAAACATTCAAACATGACACGTTCCGAGATATACTGTATATACAGACTCAACAATAGTACGGCTTAACTTTATAATTAATACACACTTGAATTAATTAGATTTAAATAGTATCGTATGAGTCTATGATCGTCTCTAAACTTCGTTAATTTTGCGGGCAAACTCCGGAATAGTCAGGGTGGAGCTCTCGTATTGGACAAGGCACTTTTTAAGTCTCAATATTTATAAAATGTAGTTTTTAGGTATGTTGTATAATATGATAAAATTTGGAAATGTATTTATTGTTAGATTAGAAAATATGTGTTAGTGTAACACTGTTTACCCACGCCTAAATGTCTAACCCTTTAGAGGAATATGCAATGCAGACTCTGCCTGGCAGTGTCTGCACTGTAAACCTACGAAATTAAGTTAAGGATTTATTCAGCAACACTGATTCAAATTACGGAATTTGCCCATTATGTTAAAGCCCAAAATGTTGTTGTATAGTGTAGTCACATTGTCTATAAATAAACAACTGTACTAAAACCCCACGTAGAGCTTATAACACGTTTTAAAATTTTTGACTGATTTTGGAGTGTTTTATATTATAGGCAATGTGTCAGATGTAATTGTTTAATAACAAAAAAATACCGTTAATGATAAATTACACCGAAAACATACTTTACAAACGAAGACGTGATGCAAAACAGACTATATATGATACTTTCGAAAGTATACAAATTTACAAATTCTTCGGCACCATTCTTAATTATTAATACTTTGAACAGATTTAAAATAAACGGCTAATAGATATATAACTAACTCTGACGCATGAGCTCTCGAACAACCATTATTTTGAAAACTCGAACCTTGAATCGAATGTAGGTACTCAAAATTACTTATAACAACAAAATTATATTTATATGGAAACTTCGATTCAACGGGTTTGTCATAATACCGTCTTTTAACAACAGCCTTTATAAAAAAGTATCTTGTGAATCAAACACGGCAAAATCTAAACGGCTAAAACTTTCGTGAAATGGTTTCTATTCACAAAATCACGTTTTGATTCGTCTTCCTGTCAAAAGAATGTCGGTTTTATTAATAAATAGTCGGGCCGCTACTTTGCATCACGACGATAAAGTAACGAATAAGTGAAGTTGCAATAGTGACGAGGCGAAGGAAAGCAATAGTTTATTTAAGAAGATAGTTCCTATTAACAGCAGTAGGCACTGGTGGTTGTAGGTTGATTGGCCTTGTTGCTGTTGCACGTACACTCGTACTCGTACGCACAAATCTACAAGTGATACGAGTATCACATTTCAATATTATTGTGTCGATCATTACCTTGTTACTGTGATTTGTTTTAATTTATGTTATAAATCAATTAGACGTTTAAGTATCATTTTTGTATTTTGAGATTCCGACTGCAGGGAATTAAAATAATCATTTAAATGTACATATAAAATATTTAAAATTTCCTCTGTTGATAAGATATTTTTTATATAAGTAAATGTATGTAATTTTTTTTTATATTTTGTCGATAAGTGTAACAATTATGAATGTAATTTTTTCCCTAACTACTTTAGAATCGTTATTATTGCTACGCTGTAAGCGCATTTTGTAATAAGTATTTTTAGTTCGAGTTAAAAATTCAAGTGTTGTATGGAATTGTAATTTACAATGTATTGTAAGATGACGTTGATATCTAAGGATGTGTGTTGTTGGCATGTTTCTTTATTATTACATGTATGTAATATGTACGTGACGCGCGATGTAGTGGTTATAGGTAGTGCGAGGACGCTAACGTCCTTTGGTATAATTTGTGTTAACTGATGTGAATTACTTGAGAGCTGTAAACGACGAGAGATTGAGACGATTGCGTCGGTGAGCTTAGTGTAGTTGAACATAGTGGTCGGTAAGGCCGCGCCTGCGCCTGTGCTCGGGCGTGGTCGAACGCGGTCGGTCGCGGTCGGGCACGTTACATCGCACGTCTTCGTACGTTATCTGGCGCCACACTCTCCGAGAGTATTCAGTGTTAGCCATGGCTGAGCGTCGCGCACCAGTCATTAGCTTATAGAAAATTCAATACATATATTAATTATATTATTTATATTGTAGACTATGTAATCAGTTTAAGTATTAGATCTTAAGAGATTAAAAAGAATTCTTATACCATTATCCGTATAAGTATTATGATCAACAATATTTCCATTGTTTTTAAATTAGTGTTGTTAGTGTAATGAATGTAAGTTTAAGAGTAAACTTGTACAAACTACTAATGTACAGTGTGTAAATTATGACATGTCGATGCTAAAGGTGGCGTGTACGCCAAGCCGAGGGAGGAACACATGTATCGTGGGTTTTTGTAAATAGTGTACAAGTATAATTATTATTGTAATATAACAAGTGTTTTCAATGTGCACATAGTCGCCTCATTCATTAATAAATTTTTTAGATCAATTAATCTTTCCTTATGATTTTTTTTCCTTCTTTCGATTCCTTTTACTTTTTCTTCATAATAACGTCGCTCCTGATTGCGCTTTGGTCGTAATTTTGAGTTCTCATCTAAAGTGGTACCTAATACAACCGGTTCTCTGTCCCGCGGTAGATACCGCCTCTAGGCTATAGGCGGACTGAAGTTGTATCTTACGGCTACAGTACGACCTGTAAGACTAACGTATTTAGGATACTTTTGAACCTACATAACAAATTTGTTTATCTAAGTCGATAATATAATTATAAACTCGTTATTGAATACAAAATTTGTTGCATTATTAAACAAATTACACTAACAGTCCTCTTACTATTAAAATAGTTGTACGGCGGGTAGGTACACCTAGGTAGGTACACACCGGTTCATTTCTGTCAGAATTTTACATTCACAAGAAGTCGAAGCAATGAGTAAGTATTTAACTGATCTACAAGATTTTTAGGTACTTATCTACATTAGCTTTTATTGCAATTTAATTTTAAATTTGCAGATCCCTAATGATTTTTACTTAAACTTTTTGCTTAGATAAACTTGCTCAATGTATTGTAGAGTCCCTATTTTTTGTTTTATTTATGAGGTATTGGCCCCTTACCATGAGCTCTTAAAATAGGACCACTTACGTTGTGGAAGTGAGACGCCGCTGTGCGCATTGTAATGCCGCGTCTCGCTTCCACAACGTAAACTGTCCTGTTTTAAAAGTTCATGGTAAGGGAGCTGTTCCATCTAGGTACCTTCACATAATTTCTCGATGGTAGACTATTTATAGGTACCTATTTCTGTCAAACTATATTTTATGATTTCCATTACTCACACTGAGGCTTTGACAGGCCCGCAACTGAGGACTGTCAAGATATTACCAATTCCATGTGTTAGAAATGTATGGTAACGATTACCTAAACTTATTTATCAAAGAATCAAATCTTGGATCTTGTGGCGTTGGTAGTAGAAACAAGTAAGTACACAAATTATTATTTAATCTTATTTTTTTGGACTTAAGAAAATGTCAGTATCTGAAAATCTATTTACAAAAACCCGAATAAGAAATTTATAACCTGCTATGCAACGGTGTTTCGATACAAAGATACTTATAGCGTTGCTAATACAATCCTAAATATACAGATGTAAATAATATAATATATAATAGGGATTCTAATTTCATAAAATAGATGGAGATACACGTACCTAACGTACAATAAATTGAATAATATTTATCCTCTTGACTGGCGAGCGACCCGAATCGGGTCGCGACATCAAAATGTGCTTGACTGGCGAGCGACCCATTCTGGGACGCTGACCTTGACTCACATTTCATAACAAAAATCAACCGACAATGTTATCGCTGTGTTACTCGAACCTATTTTAATGTTTACGTGATAGAACAGGCTAGCAAACAAGCCAATAATATTATGGGATTACAAGGAAGGATATTTATAAACTGTGGTCAGTGCCGAGTGGCGCGAATTTTGAATTGTAGTAGTAATACTATTTGAAGTGTATTTTGTGCGTTTATCGGGGAATTACGCGTGTTTGTGAACTAAAAATGATGCGTGGGTAACTAATCTACCGTCTAATTACAATTGTAGATGGAATTGTTAAAATTTTTAGTATTAATTTTACAAAAAAAAAAAAAGTCGGAAAATTTTCATTTTCCATTTTCATTTCCAAAAATTTTCACAGCATGTTTTTAGATTTTACAATATATACATACTAATCAGTAAGAAAAATTAACAGAGAATCCAAATATATATATATATTCGTACGTATTCTTACAAAATCATCGAGAAAACTGCAAAAGAATGCACCTAATCCCCTCCAGGGGGGCCTCCCGTGCGGGGGGGGCGCCAGACGCGGGGGGTTGTGAATCGTCCCATTTTTGGTCGCTTGCCAGTCGAGAGGATAAGGAGTGTCTATGCTGGTCAAGATATGTGTATTCTGCCTTGACCCGTACTAAAAGTCTCCCATGAAAGTATATTTTGTGACAAAGATTAGTTTTATGATACTTAGATAAATATGCAATGCATACCCTACTAGCATTTCATAAACATGTGGTCAGGGCAGAACTTACTACAAATTATTATAACTATTTCGGACTACCTATTAATGTTTGTTGGGAAGGAAAGCAACCATTTATAATATCTGGAAACCGTCCAGTGAACACAACGGTTTTATGGAACAGACTTAAGATATTAAGATATAAAATGAACTTATGAATATTGACGCAACCGTATATATTAAGAAATCTAAATATATAAATATAGTATATAAATTTATCAAAGTTATTTATTATTACATTGATTGGAGGTGTTGACATTCGTTTAGAACAATTCAAAGGAGGCCATCCTTTGTAAATATTAATGTATAATTTAGATAATAATGTTTTAGGCAGACGCCAGTCTGAGCTTGTTAGTTTATTTAATTTGAGTATTTATTTAAATAGGTGCTTTCATGTATGGAAATAAATAAACGTAATTCTAATAAAATTTGTACTTTGTTTCTAAAAGTGGTGCTGGCTCGGTATGTACCTAACATCCCTGTACAATCACAAGTGATAAAATGGTCATAACTAGAATGATGAACGAAGATTATCCTCTGAAGAGGACGTAGTAGTACCTAGAAGTGGCAAGCGGTTCGGGGATCGCAGTATTGGTGGTGAAGTTACAGAAGACGCTGCTGCTAATCTTTTGGGTTTTCTCTGAGTCGCCTCCTTCGAAACCCTCGGGACGAAATGGGGATGCGCTATTCCGGCCCGGCACTCCACGGGAAAAACGTCGATGAGCCTGAAGTGATCTTTAGGCGTTTAATTTTATTAATAACTAGATGTGCCCGCGACTCCGTCCGCGTGGAAATTCGGAAACAGCAAAAGTATTTTTAAATTGTTTTTAATATATTAGCATTAGCTAAGATTGAGCGAATTCGATTTAGTAGTTTTTACGCCATGCCGTACTATTTTATAACATGTATAGCTGTTGCCCGCGACTTCGTCCGCGTGTATTTCGGATAAAACACCAGTAGTAAATTGAACTTTTAACAGAAAAAAATACCTACCAGGCAGGCTTTTTTAAGTAGGTTAAAAATCTTTAAACCACTTATTTAACTAAGAATACTTTCCGGTATTTAAAAAAAACCGCAAAAATTGAACGGTAATTACGGAAGTTACTGAAAGTCTATTGAAAATAATATATAACTGAAGAAGAGAACATAAATAAATCCGTTTTGTGCGTTTCTGAGTTCCTGTACATTGAAACTACTGTAGAAAAAAAAAATACCAAGGATAAAAGACAACCGTGACGACCTGATTGGCGCAGTGGCTAAGTGATTGGTTGTGGGTTCGATTCCCGCAAAAAAAGTGTGATCCGTAGATGTTTGTCCCAAGTCTGGGTGTTTGTGTAAGTGAAATTTCAAGTTTGTGAAACGCACCCACGATACAGGAGAAATTCCTAGTGTGGGGCGACGTTTTAGAAACCTATACAATACAACCCATTTCTATTATTTTGGATATTTTGTCAGTGTGTCGGTTTATTCGTAATTAAGTTAAAATAGGGAATCTTTGCAGTTGACTCTTATAAAAAATATTGTTATAAAACATACGACAACGACACGCTTGTATTCCGCGAAGGCGTAGGCAGAGGTGCACATATTGTACCTACTCCCACAATTTCGCTAGGTTTGGTGTAGATCCCAATGTATCAGTATCTCAACAGACAAAATTTATAGAGAACTCCTGACCTAAGAGTAAGCGTCGTACGATTGTGTGTGCGTGTAAGAAGCAGCTAAGTATTCGTAAGATTAAAGGCTACTTTAAGACTGCGTGAGTCAATGGTAATGGTTGATGCTCATGGCGAAGCATAAGGCTGTACACTCAGCCGAAATCGTTATACACAGGATAGAAAATCTATCTTGCTGCTAGAATGTCCGCCTCAATGATGTTACAGCTGAAGGATGCCTTTGAGCTAGAAGTCGTTAACTTTGACAGAAATAAGTTCCGGAGAACCGTTTGTGTTACTTGCTGCGAGAATTACAATTGTCTATGAGGTAATGAGGAAAAATCTATATCTATACATATAATAAAATCGTAAACGACCCGTGTCTGTACATTCAATTTTAAAAAAGAAAAACCATTTATACTGCCGTACCCATACTGGCGCGGCGAGATTTGGAAGTTTTATTTCATCTATATCTTATATACCGATTTCTTTTTATTTTTTTTTAAATAGGTATTAAAGTGTACTTTTTGAATATTGGAGTTTGATAACGATATATCTATGTGAAATACAATATATTTATATATTATAATACGTTATTGTGGCCAATTTATAAAAGATAGATATATACTATTGAAGACTTTTTTGTAGATCTTTTAGAGACCATCATTTTTGTAATACATACTTTTGGTGTATGATTGACGTATGCGAGGATAAGAGCTCGAAAGCGCATTTTCATCCGACTTGCTTCAAATTTATCGTTACTGCGCAGCTCCTATGTGTTTAAGCGTTATGTTATATAGCCTATAACCTGCCTAGGAGTATGGACTACAATCGTACCAAGTTTGATTAAAATCCCTTCTGTAGTTTTTGACCCATGCGTGCACACACAGACAGACAGACAGACAAAAAATTAACTGATTGCATTTTTGGCATCAGTATCGATCACCAGTCATCCTCCAATAATTATTTTGAATATATATTCAATGTACAGAATTGACCTCTCTACAGTTTTATTATAAGTATATAGATATGTATCTGCATATTATTAATATTAATCGCCTTAAGACAATAACATCTGGCTCATCGGCGTTTTTAAGCATCTCTAAGTGCATGGAAATTATATCCTAATATTCTAGTCCAAGAGCCTGAGTTGAGAGAGCTACTTTTGGGATGGTAAGGACTTAGTTGGTAAGTGGTGTATACTTTCGACTGCTAATGGCTAATGGGACACCAAGCGTGGCAGCGGCGCGGGGCAAGAACTGCGTAGCACGCTGCAGCTACATGCGGCTACGGTGCGCCTCCCATCATCTACGGTGCTTAGACACAGCAACGATGGTGTGAGTGAGTGACTCGTAAGTAATTTGTAGGTTGTATGTTATAAGGACTCCGAAATTAAATGTAGGTAGGTATGAAAAGTTAGGAGCATTAGGTACACTTAAAACAAAGAACCGTGTGTAGGCTTAAGTGTTTGTCTTATATTTAAATGTAATATTGGTGCCGGTCAATCAATTTTATAGACATTGATTAAGGGCTTGGTCTTATGAATAAAAATCAGTAAGCATCAGAAAAAAATAATCTCAGTATAACGTAGGCACTGAAGTGGTTTTGATATCATATTTATAATTCTTAACTACGTGGATACATAAACGTCTTTTTGGTGGAGGAATTCTCATCAATGTCTTTGTTCAGACTAGCTCTATTGTTCGGCTAGCGACCTCTCCGCGTCATCAGCCATGAAGGCTCCATATGACTCCTGAACTCGGGCATACCAGACCCAATAAGTGAAGAAAATGAGTAAATAATGGTCATTTACTGCCTCGTTAGTCTAGTGATCGCTAAGTGCAACTGCTGAGCATGAAATTCTGGGTTCGAATCCTTGGTTCGATGAAGTGTTATTGGGTACTTCCATTAAGGAATCCTCAGTAGCAGCATGGAGTCTGGATTTGTGCCCGGTTAATGGCAATACGATCGCCTCTTTTACATCGGGACCTATATCATAACTGGCGAAAAGTGGGTGTACTAAGTATATTACGGGAAAATAGGCTTGATGTTATTTTATTAATGGTCCAAAGCATTTCTCGTCAGGGGTGGATTGTCATCAGCTGCGCCGCGTCTTCTGGATGCTGCTATTGGAATCCGTGCGGGAGCCGGGAGTTGGACACGAAGTTGGACACGGAGACGCTGCTTGGCTCTAGCAGAGGCGACGACGGGTCGTGTGCTCACGACTTTACGAAGCGTTCATGACGCATGGGGATCTGCGTCAGCTGCAGGCGACTTCGCTGGCTTAAACCGCGCTAAACAAAGGTAAGTCACCACTCATCAACTTTTATGTATAATATTCTTTATATATTATATCCTTAAAATGCTTATATTTATCACTGAACTCCTCCTAAACTGCTTCACCGATTTTTATAATACTTGTGTGATTGTCCCTGGATAAACTTGATTCGTTCTGTGGCTTTTTAGGGTTGGTCAACGTCTACGGGCCCACTTGTGTTATTGGTTTAAAGACGTAAATAATTCGAACGAAAACAAAATAACATCCTGAATATGTTGTACCTACTAACGTAACAATCGATGATAAACAACTTTAATAAATAAATGGTTATGTTATACATGATATAATTAGTGACTACCTGTTCACCACAGTTTCACCCGCGTTTCATTTGCATTATTGTGTAATCTCCATTACACTTCTGATATCCTAGTACCCAACGTTCGAAAACACGGCTGCTGCGGGAACTTTTTTAGAACATTGCGAACAACCAAATTGTTCTGATTATTTCCCCATTACATTCCCGTTATCCTGGAACCCATGACATGAGTTACATGTTAGAACACAAAAAATTGTATAGGCTAAATTTTGCAATTAGGTTACATACATTCTTACAATTTTCTTAAGGACCTCTAGTTTTTTTTAAATAATATATATTTAGCCTATTAATTAAATTAAGCTTCCTATTGGTGAAAAAATGGTTCAATCACGTCCAGTAGTTTCGGAGCCTATTTGGTGCAAACAAACAAATCTGCAACAGGCTGATGATGATGATGAAACAAATCTTTTCGCTTTATAATATTAGTATAGATTAAGTCTCCTATGGCATGCCACTGAGCTCGATCTTCGGCCTTACGCTTCCAACCGCTGCTAGCCATGTTGCGTAGGTTAATGGTCGCCCCACCTAGCTGGAAGACGTAAATAGTTATTTGAAGAGATCGTCAGCGATTTGAGATCAACATGAAATTCGTGACGACTCCTAACATCGTCACTCACAGAGTATAAAACACTTAGCTCGTAATCAGAGCAATCAAAACAAACAAAAAATTATCTAACAATAATATTATATATTGAAGGGCATAGCGTTATCTACCTGTGTAACTAACTATTAGATTATTAGAGATGGGCCGACTATGAGTTTTGCCGACTAACCGACTATTTGGCAATGCCGATCATTGCTTTCGGGTTTTCCGGGTCTCACTGAGTAAGGGTCGAAGCATATATATCAACCCAGAAAAGGAACGTAACCGTATCAACTCGAGCCGTGCAGTATTAGGGTCGTTGCACATATATCAACCCAGAAAGGGATCATAACCGTATCGCCTTTCGCCTGGCCGTCAAACAGGCGTCAACCTTATGTAAGCACGTACCCATAGACTTTGAATACCAATTTGTTCCTACTATAGATAGGCTGTGCGCACCAGAAAGATCTTAGTATAGTGTAGGTTAAAGCGAGATAGGTAGATAGACGCCTTACTTACTCATTTGATCACCGGTCTAGTGTATATCTGGTCTGAGACGTAACCAAAGCGGATCAGCTGCTCTGATACGTCGACTCGGCCACGGCTAGGCGACGCCGCGCTTACGGCTCGTCGGTCCCGAGGCGAGGCGATTACGTTACGAATCCGATTACCGAATTTTGCAATACGGAGTTTTCAAATTATCTATAATCTATAATCTCTAGTAGGAACTACTTGGTTTTCCAAATATATGGGTTACGTGTTTACGTAAGGCTGACGTACGACGCGCAGAAACTTGTTATTTATTAACTGGTATTTAATCTGATTCTTCTCAGTTTATTCTAGGACGACTTGGGTTTCGGCTTACTTACTACAAAATATGCCTGTTTGACGCCGAGGCAAAAGGCGATACGATAAAGTTCATTTGATATGTGTGTATGATCCTAATTCGGAAATATTGTTTTCGTACGGGTGGAGGTTTTATAAAAATAATACACAAGTCAGTAAATTGCATAGTCAAGACAATTTATTAATATAGTTAAAGTACTTACCTACTTAATTGAAATTTAATCTTGTTGAAAAAGACATCACGTGTATAAGCTTCTTTCTTGAATTGGTAGGTAATTTCATTTCACTCACTCTATTTTCAGCAAAACAATGTAATGTGAATATAATTAAAATAATAGGCCGACTAGTCGGCGCTTTTTGCCGATTAGTCAGCGACTACTCCCCGGCTACAAAACAGTGCCGAATAGTCGGCTTTACCGACTAGTCGGCCACTAGTCGGCACATCTCTACTAACTATTTTCCCAACACAATCGGTTAGATAGTTTAAATAGTTGGGTGATTAATTTCTATTATCGTGCATTAGCAATGTAGTATCGATGGAGACAAGTTAACAACAGTAAAATAAAAGCGTGTTAAGTATTTTTTATATTTCTTTGTGTAACAACAGATAACAACGAAATTATCACTTTCGATTTAATGAGTTTTAGCAGTGAATGTGATTAAAATTGATTTGATAAAGAAATCCTAAAATATGTGAACATAATGAATAACTATAAAAATAAATACGGAGCCCCTCGCAGACGTTCAAGGGTGTTGGTAAGTTTGTATGAAACATTATTAACTTTACTATCATAATTGTCGTGAATGTTATCCATATTATTATTATTTCCTTTATTTTAATTATCACTTACATATTACATTTTTAAATATATATTATTAAGTACAAAAACAGCAAAATAAAAAATAAAATAACATAATTATTATTATGTGGGAAACAAACATTTACTGTTTGGAAAATACATACAAAGTAAACGATACATAATACAAAACATTTTCCACATTAAATCTCAGATAATGTTTGCGCTAAATCGGAAACAAATCAAATAACGAACAATAAACAACTAAAACCACCGGTTTCACTCACATACTTATCTTATGCGAGAATGCCCGGTTTTTGTTTAGATTGATGAATAGATATAAGTGTTTATCTGTTATGAGTTTTCGAATAAACAAATTTTCAAGTTTAATTCACAAATGCATATAATTTTAAGCCAGTATCTTTGCAAATTACAGCGTCATCTTTACTTTAATATTTCGACGTTAATTCATATCCACAATAGACAAATAGCTTAAGGTTAAATCAAAATAGATGTATAATACCATCAGTACCAATTTCTTATACAGTTTCCAGCTTTGAATCCGTAACGTAAACTCGCGCATGATGTGCCTCAACTTGACACCGACTAGACAACCATGACAATCAGAAATGTGAGGACGAAATAGAATGACAAAATATAACTCGTAGAATTACATACATTACTAAGCTTACTGCGACGTTAAAAATTCGGTATTACAAATTCAGTTTCTGCGAAAGGCTCGTCGCCGTCGTAGTGACCTGACCCCTCATATCCACTGGGCACTCTGGACATTTGCTGGGCCCCGTAATCGATGGGGCCCCCTATTTCCAGATCACCACCCAATAATCAATGCGGTTGCAAAGTAAGTAGAAAAGAAACTAGGGTCTTAAGGGCCCCGTTACCTTAATGTGCCCAGAGCCTCCAATAGGTTTAACCATAGATTGAAAATACAAAGTAGTTCCAGTTTAAACAAGGCGCTGTAGTAGTCTTTCTAGGAATAGCTACCCGTAGATTATAATAAACGTCAAACATACATCATTAGCCAGGTTATTCAGTCAATTCAATACTGATTGGCGCAGTGGCTAAGCCATTGGACTGCTGCGCTAAGGGTTGCGTGCTCGATTTCCGCAGGAGACAAACATTTGTGCGATCCGCAGATGTTTGTCCTGAGTCAGGGTATATATGTAAGTGTGATATATATACAATCTATTAGAAGCTACTTAAGATTTTTTATTGCTTGAAGCGGCAAATAGCGGCTATTTTCCATCTATTAACTATATAATTATTTAGTTTAGATATTAGTAAATTATTGTTAAATAAAGGTACCTAGAATTCATAAAAGAGTAACTGTAGCAAGAGTAACAGTTTCATGTCAGTTCTCCTCTATATAACAGGCACTTTGGAACCGCGCAACTAGATTAGACATTTTGCAAGTGCTCTTTTGAATCCTAAGTATATGAAATGAATAAAATATGACTATGACTAACGAAAATACTTACAAACAAAAATGACTGAAATTGTTAAGTTTAAAAGAAAACTGTTCGTTTATTCCGAGATATATTTTTATCTTCAAAAAATACGAACAGGCTTTCAGCCGTGCTATTCTAAAGACATCTTACGAATTCACTTCTAAATCCGCGGTGAGATTCGACACTAGCCTTCGATCAACAATGTACTAAGTAGATTACCATTCAACGCTTCAAAAACGGCCCGAGAAATAAGAGCACAGATAATTTTGTAGTCTTATTTGAAGTTAGTATGCTCCTATCGTAGCCAACATTAAGACGTGATGTTGCTAGATCCGTAATCTATTAATATTGTTCATCAAGACACTAGCGCATAGCGAGGTGACGTGTGAGATGTTAGTATTTCAGAATAGTATAGCTAGTCAATTTACCGTGACCGAGGTCCAGTGACTCGGTAAACTGGTGTAACACAACGATAGCGCGATTCAATTCGTCGCCAACGCCATCTAGAATTAAAAAAGGAATTAAACATTGGGTTGAAACAATTTCCAAATGGTCTAAACTCTATACGCCACATAGTTAGATGCGTGTCAATTTTGCTAACATGCGCGTACCGTGGAACACAACGATATCGCGATTCAATTCGACACCAACGCCATCTAGTTATAAAAAAGGAATTAAACACCAGAGTGCATTCAGCGCAATTCGAACAAAAATCGCATCGCACCCTACAGCACGCTACAGTGATCAAGATTATGGTAGTTTCCCCCTTGTGATTATGTAACAACTGTTTCTGGGGTAGGTACCCCTTTTTTTCTCATTCGGTGATTGTGTCAGTGTTAGTGCTTTTGTAAGAGAATCTACTATCTGTCGTTGTGTAATTCCTACCCAAACCACTAGCTAGCTAGATTACTTAACGATCTGCGTGTTCGATCTTGATAATGCATACCTACGTTATACGGCAGTGGTATAATTTAGAAAACACAACATCACGCCTGTATTTCCCGAAGAGGTAGGCAGAGGTGCACATATATATATATTGCACCCACATTTCGCCAGTGATGTTCTAGTTGCCAATGTAATAGAGGGCTAGCCTATTGCCATCAACCTGACACAAATCCAGAATCCGTGCTGCTACTGAGAATTATCAAATGGAAACTGCCAATAACACTTTGCCCGACCCGGGATTCGTACACAGGACCTCATGTTTAGCACTCGTGCTTAGCGACCACTATACCAACGAAGCATTCGTATTATAAAGTGGTAGAATTCGTTTGTTTGTATTTCTACTCATTTGTTTGTATATGCAAACGACAATGATACATATAATTTAATCAATATGGCATCTCATATTAATGTCTCATTGTTCTTAGAATATTTTATGTTTTTTTACAGTTAAACTTTAATATTCTTGCATCGTATTAAATTACAACGTTAAATATACAATATATATTATATTATCATGTTGTAGTACTAGGTATAAAAGTATTGATTGGATACATCATACGCTTAATAGGTACATATACAAACAAAATTGTGTCATCACTAGAATTAAAAAAAAACAAGCCATCACGCCTTTATTACCTGAAGATGTAGGCAGAGAAGCACTTAAAAACACCCACATTCCGCCATTAATACTCAATACTCGGTGGACTTTATACAGATCATATTAGAGATTATACAGATAATTATGCACTAACAGGGTCCATAAGGATCTATCTAGGGGCACAACAAAAGCGGAGGGAGGAAGAGGGATCAAGATTTTTACAAAATTATTAATAACTAGATGTGCCCGCGACTCCGTCCGCGTGGAAATTCGGAAACAGCAAAAGTATTTTTAAATTCTTTTTAATATATTAGCTAAGTTTGAGCGAATTCGATTTAGTAGTTTTTACGCCATGCCGTACTATTTTATTACATGTATAGCTGTTGCCAGCGACTTCGTCCGCGTGTATTTCGGATAAAACACCAGTAGTAAATTGAACTTTTAACAGAAAAAAATACCTACCAGGCAGGCTTTTTTAAGGTTAAAAATCTTTAAACCACTTATTTAACTAAGAATACTTTCCGGTATTTAAAAAAACCGCAAAATTGAACGGTAATTACGGAAGTTACAAAAAGTCTATTGAAAATAATATATAACTGAAGAAGAGAACATAAATAAATCCGTTTTGTGCGTTTCTGAGTTCCTGTACATTGAAACTACTGTAGAAAAAAAAATGCCAAGGATAAAAGACAACCGTGACGGCCTGATTGGCGCAGTGGCTAAGCGATTGGACTGATGTGCTAGGGGTTGTGGGTTCGATTCCCGCAAAAAAATTGTGTGATCTGTAGATGTTGGCCTGAGTCTGGGTGTTCGTGTATGTGATACATTAAGTTTGTGAAATGCACCGATGCCAAAATTTCTAGTGTGGGGCGACGTTTTATTTAAGAAAAAAGAAACCTATACAATACAATACAACCCATTTTTATTATTTTGGATGTTTTGTCTGTTTGTCGGTTTATTCGAATAGTAAACCATTGCAGTTAACTCTTATAAAAAAAAAAAATTGTTATAAAACATATCATAACGACACGCCTGTATTCCGCGAAGGCGTAGGCAGAGGTGCACATATTGTACCTACTCCCACTTTATCGCTATATATTTCGCTAGGTTTGGTGTAGATCCCAATGTAATAGGGGGCGAGCCTATTGCCATGAATCCGGCACAGTATCTCAACAGACAAAATGTGTAGAGAACTCGTGACCTAAGAGTAAGCGTCGTACGATTGTGTGTGCGTGTAAGAAGCAGCTAAGTATTCATAATATTAAAGGCTGCTTTAAGGCTGCGTGAGTCAATGGTAATGGTTGATTTTGAATGTCATGGCGAAGGCGAATAAGTCTGCACAGTGTACACTCAGCCGAATTACACAGGATAAAAAACTATCTTGCTGCTAGAATGTCAATATATGACGCTGCCTTTTAAAAATCTATTTAAGACCGTAATTTTTGTTCTGCATCGTGAGGAAACCGGCACACCTGAGATATTTTTCAACGGTGTGTAAAGCCATGTCAGAGGCCTACAGGCGGTTTAAACTCTGACACCAGGTTATTCATCAACCATACGATACGAAGAAGATCCAAAGAGTCAATAAGAACCACGTCCGTTCGCATTAGCAGTGACAATGTGAGTAAAGGTGGCGCGAGAACGCCCCCACCCTTTTTAAAAATGCAGCGTACATGCGTATAGCCGTACCCATACTGGCGCGGCGTGATTTGGAAGTTTTACTTCATCTATATCTTATAAACCGATTTCTTAATTTTTTTTATATAAAATAGGTATTAAAATGTACTTTTTGAACATTGGAGTTTGATAACGATATATCTTTGTGAAATACAATATATTTATATATTTTATTAATACACTTAAAGAAGTGCCTAACGATTAAACACGTTATTGTGGCTAATTTATAAAAGATAGATATATACTATTGAGGACTTTTTTGTAGATCTTTTAGAGGCCATCATTTTTGTAATACATACTTTTGGTGTATGATCGACGTATGCGGGGATAAGAGCTCGAAAGCGCATTTTCATCCGACTTGCTTCAAATTTATCGTTACTGCTCAGCTCCTATGTGTTTTAGCGTTATGTTATATAGCCTATAACCTGCACAGGCGTATGGACTACAATCGTACCAAGTTTGGTTAAAATCCCTTCAGTAGTTTTTGACCCATGCGTGCACATACAGACAGACAGACCGACAAAAAATTTACTAATTGCATTTTTGGCATCAGTATCGATCACCCGTTATCCTCCAATAATAATTTTGAAAATATATTCAATGTACAGAATTGACCTCTCTACAGTTTTATTATAAGTATAAGATATAGATATAGATATGGGACTGGGCCGGACAATCGGACATGTCTGCCGCATGACCAATAACTTATGGGCAAAAAATTGTGCCGACTGGGTCCTACAAAATATACGACGTCATTGCGGCAGACCCAGACGACGGTGGCATGACGCTTGCCTACAGAAGAGACTGGTCCACTTTAGCACAAGACTGAGTAAAGTGGAAGAGTGAAAGGGAGGCCTTTGCCCTGCAGTGGACAGCACAGGCTGACAAAAAAAATTGTAATAGTAATTTCTATTTTTTATTTTATTATCCAATTTATTTAAATACGTTTTTGTGTTTTATTATCGAAAAAAATGTATAATTATATAGAAATAGTTTTGTTGCATTTTTATATTTTTTATATTAAGCTTGTAAGTGTTGATAAATTATGTATAAATAAATGTATTTATATATTATTTTTTGTTTACTTAGTTTGTATAAATTTAAACTTAAATGCGTATTTTTATAAGTGTAGGTATTAAAATACCTACACATATAAGGTGTGTTTGAGGGGTGCTTTACTAAGTATGAAAACGCAGATGCTATGACGATTTTACTAGAGGTTGGTATTATTATAACAAGTATAAATTCTGATTTTCCAATAAGTAAATATCTTGGTAAATATAATATATGAAAAAATTACTCAATTAACTAAACTATAGCTGAAAAAATCTTAATTAGTCTCAACTGTGCACGTGTCGTCTAAGCTCATACTATAACCTGAATGCACATTGCACGTGTTAAATATGCTAAAAATAAAGTACACCCTCAAGAATCCATAATTACTTTACATCTCGTATCCCCTTAAAAATCAATTTTAAGTTAATTTAATTTCGTTTAAACGACTACTTATATCACTATTACACCAGTTTACAACTGATTCGATCATTTGACAGTAGAATATTGGGCAGTGGGTCACCGAAGGAAAATCGATATTTCCGAAAAGTCAAAATAATAACCTGAAAATGCGATTTGTAAAATGCGTTTGTTTCATAAAACATTATGCAATGTGTTTGTATTTATCCATCGGAGTAAACAATTTCAAATAAATATATCAAATCACTTCCTTGCGCATTCAGCGATGTTACTGAATTATAAATCAGGTTTTGTAGCAGACTCGCGTCATTTGATGACAGGTTGTGTGTTTACAAGTTAGAGTGGTACAAGTCAAGCTAGGTGAAATGCATTTAGTATTCATGAAGAAGACTTTTATCGTAATTGCAACGTATTTTTTATTTCGAATGTTTTTAGGAATTATTGTCGGTATAAGTAACTTATTAGTGCATATTATGAGTGCATAGTAATATTTTTATAATGTTTACTGTACCTACATCACATTATTATTAATATAATAACCTTTAAAATAGACTGCATCTATTGATTTTATAACTTTGACCGTCTATAGTAAAATAAGCACGACAACCAAAAGTAATTTAACAGCAAGTGAAATCGGCTACGAACGTCGCTACGCCACGCTACGAGCACGTAGAGAGGGGATGACAGGACTCGCCCCGCATTTAGTAAGCTGTCAGAGACCCACGGGACTCGTGGAAAATATTTAAAATAAAAACACCCAAGATCCTGAACAGCACAAAAAATATATTTAAAAAATACAAAGGAATATTTAAGATATAATTTTGTCAGTCAATTTTGTTTAAACAATAAAAAAGTTTATGTATAGTTTATGGCAAACGTCGGTAGGGTTGGTAGAGGCATGCGCGGCGTTGTCTAGTTGTGCTCGCGGACGCGTTCGGCCGCGGCAGAGGGTGGAGACGCGTGCGTGCGGCCACATCGATCCGCTACTCTTCGTGCTCTCGAGACTCAGTCGCCGACGGTACGGCGACGAGCGTCAACATGCAGCCGCCCCCGCGGAAGGTGAGTCACATGCTCAATGGCCACACGACCTCACCAACTCTTCACAAACCCCACACAAACTTTACTAAAGTGTCGCAGAACTGAATGACTAACTTCTCACGACGCGTCAAAATTCAAGTCGCGTGTTACTACGAAATTATATAACTTCTGTGTTGTTTGTAATTTAATCCTTGGGTGCAACGGTCTCTATATTTTTTTTGAATATTTTGTATATTCTATTTTTTAATTGACCATTTATTAAACTTGTGAAATGGGAATCGTAATGCAACGACAGATTAAATAGCGAGCGTAGGCTGTGACGAGTTAATCAATAATTTTCTAATCTCTAAACAGGCCGTATCGTCAGTAAACATTATTTGGATATTTATCTCGTTATAAATAAAATCTGGAAAATAAATAAGACCGTTAAAGGTGACGAGTATTTAATACAAAAATAAATGTACATTTTGGAGTGTACTCTTGGTTTGGATGTTCGCAGAAAGCGTGATACAAAAATGTTCGGCGTTAAACATTTCGTTTGTATGAGCAATGTTCGAGGCTCCATTATTTATTCTACCGTTTACTGTTTTGTTTCTCCTCTGTACATCGGTTTCAGAAGTTTGCATTTAAAAATACCTTGTTTATTTGATAAATTCCACATTTTCGTGAATATTGCTTAAATTAAGTACTTTCGATGATTCCCTATCATCGTATTGCTAGATATCTTATTACTTAATAAATACTCACTTCGTTCCGTATTAATGGTAGGACGGTGTTACCGATAAGAAAAGAAATCCTCATATTTCGACGCTCGGTATGTACTTACTTAAAAGTTCCTCACTGCCAGCCGTTATGCGTACTAACTATGTAAGAACCTACTCATTCTGGGCCTAAACCTGATATTATACATTTCGATTATTATACATTTCTTCATAACAATGGTCCAAAACATCAATGTATTGGCTTAAAATCACTAAACACGTTTGGGTATGAATTATTTAAAATAATTCTGTAACTTATATTCGTTAACGAAAAATTGCATTTATATTTAGTTGCTAGGGCTTTCATGGTTATGGATTGAGACATAATATTTGGTGTTATGATTCGTGTGCGTTGGTATCTAACTCGATAACCCGACATAAACTCGTAAAATCTAACCAGATCCAACATTAAATCAGGCATATTAAGTTACCAATAAAAATATTGTAAACATACAAACTAGGGACAAAATGTCAACGTCAATTGAATCATAATACTAACTAGCTTCAAAGGGGGTAGACTTATTGACTGAGCGCGGTAATTGCGGTCAATGCTCCCTGGGCCAAGCATAAACGATGCACCTTTCGATAAACCAAGAACGTTGATAGCCGAGTAGTATGAAAATTGGTCTGCCAAGTCAATGGTCACAAGCACAAACCCCGGCACGCACCAATGTATTTTCGAATTCATGTGCGTACTATAAGTTGGTTATCAGTTGCTAAAAACGGTGAAGTGAAAACATCGTGAGCAAACCGGCACACCTGATAGATTTTTCAACGGTGTATTAAGCCATGTCAGAGGCCTACAGGATGTTTAAACTCTGACATCAGGTTGTTCATCAACCATACGATAAGAAGGTAAACTAAAAGATCAATATGGCACCGACGCTAAAGATCAACATGATCGAAATTGAAAAATAAAATTAGAACTGTCTTATCGTTTCTAATTTCATGAAATTATATTGAAAAGACTTCAGCTTCAAAGGCAGAGTAAGCCGCAAGGATGCTTAACTTTTAATTTGCTTCTCTGTGAGGAATGAGGCGGTAATTAATTAAAAAATGAGGCGTAATTATACCTTCAATATTACTAAACGATAAAAAAGCTAAAAGTTTATTGAATACGTGAAGATGTTTTGAAGTCGTGTGGCTATTACTACTCTGTATTATATTTGTGTACCTTTTCAGAATAAGCGATCATCTGCCAGCAAATTTTAAGTACTTTCGCGACATTTTATAAGGATTGGCGTCAATATTACGTTTTTTATAGGTATCTTGCTAATAATGAATCAGAATTTGATGATTTGTAAAAATATGCAGATACAATGCAGGTGTTAAATACATAATATAGAGGTATAGTTAGAGCGCTATGTATTGCCATGGAAGCGTTGCAATTATAACCGCCACGCTCAGAGACGATAATGGTTACTTAAACTGACACAATTAAGATTTCACAAAGAAACCTTTTACTTAGTGATAGTTTAAGTAATCATTAAATGAGTTTGTTCGGTATTTCTTCTCAGAGGTAGTCAGTTAGGAAATGCCGACACCATCATTCTAACTAGTTTATAAAAAAATTACGTGAAAAAGTGTTTTATTAAAACCTATTTGCTGAAACAAAATTATTTATCATTTAATGTTATATTAATGTTACTCAATTAAAAATAAATACCACGGATATAAAATTAAAAATGACAGTAGAACTAAAGAAAAAGGTAGCAAATGTAGTAATTAATATTAGGTAGGTATTATGGAGCAATTAAAACAATCATATCACCAAATACTTAATTATCGGGTAGCACATAATTTATGTAAACGTATCATTCTTCCAATCATCCACTCTAACTATTATCACCCTTAAATTAAAAGAGATTGAATAGATTATATAAATTTATGTTATCGGTGTTTTATAAAAAATGTTACGTTATTATCAACGTTTAAATTATTGTACTGTTCAGAGAAGATGATGTAGATGAAGGTACATACATTACTGCAGTTCGGATTCAAGTTAGGACAAGTTACACCGCACGGACCCGGACGGGCTGAATACAATGCAGTTATGAACCCACTGTCACGCTAACGAAAGGCCACGAAACTAGTGATCGATGAACCAACTTAAAAAAATACGCGCAGAATACATAACGTTCTTTGAAATCGATTAAAATTATTTTATTATAATTTAATCCATTTATTAGTTAGACGATTGTCTTGTTTGCCTAGTGGTCGCTGGGCGCGACTGCTGAGCTTGAGGACCTGGGATCGGATCCCGGGTCGGACGGCAATTCTCTTTCCTACACAAAATACTGGACGGATTTTTCTGAAACATAAAAAATTGTTTGGTAACCAAAATAACACGGGCTATAATTTATAAAGATACTATGCTCCGCTACCGGTGGTGCCTGTATTAATGCAAATTTACGCGGATAAAACCGCAAGGTACAGCTAGTGGTCTTAAATCCTGTTCAAACTTGGTCTATCTCGTGTTCGGAACTCAATGCGGTTGCTTACTTAACCCTTACCGCACTGTAGACTAAATCGTTGTCGATAATTCCATTCACCATTGACGGTAATGCAGTGCGCAGCCACTTACAGCGGTAGACCGTGATCCCGGCCGGTAAAATCATATCAAAGCTGAAATAGTCTGATTGAGCAACTCTTCTTAAGGTGAATCATTTACCGAATTTCTCTAGTATTAACAAAATGTCATTTTTAAAGCTGAAACACACTCAATTGTAAATTTGGCGGAATAAATGAATTCTATGACACAAACGTACGCATGTCATAATTATTATATTTTTTTAAATAGCAATATGATTCGTATTAATTAATTAATGCATATCCACCAATTAAGTACCTATAACTTAGTTATCGATCCCCAAGCCGCTTGCCAAGCGTGGGGATTATGGCAAACCCCCCCCGCTTAAACGGGGAGGCCTATGTTCAACAGTGGACGTCTTTGGCTGATGATGATAACTTAGTTATAAGCGTTCAACAATCTAGAAAGTAAAACCGCTCTAGAACCGCTAGATTTTTACCCAAGTCTACGGTGCAACTGCAATAACAAAATAAAATAAAATAGCCAAGTACGGAGTGTGATCCGCATATAAATACGAGAATTTACACATATATGAACCACAAGACTAGTTGACCCGGCGAACTTCGTTCCGTCTTCTCACCGTTTAAACCTTCCTTGGACTTTTACGAATATTTGAAGACCAATATTAGCCAAATCGGTCCAGCCGTTCTCGAGTTTTAGTGACACTAATAAACCTCAATTCATTTTTATATAGGGACAAGGGAGGTATGTCCTTTGCGTTTCTGAAAAAAATACCTCAGTCGAGTTCGCCAGTTCCTCCTTAAAATCGCTGGTTGCGGCACCCGACTTTACGTGGTAACTCTGCTACAACAATACAGTTTCTTCTCATATAATAATGTCATCTGAGTCGAGGAACTATCTAATAAGCCGAAGGTAATAGAACCCTCAGCGTTTATTACTTGCATTCAGAGATGTAACTCTTCTTTCTATACATTGCCGTTCACAAAACCACGAGAAACTTTTGGGCTACTGGCAAAACGAAGCTAGACAGCTTCGTATTGCTAAATATTTAGGTAGGCACTCGTTTTTGACGAATCAATGCGTGGTATTTATATATAAAAAAAAATACACAGAAAAATATTGAAAAATTGCCGTGAGTAATTTGAAACACTTGGCTCCCAGTTCAAATTTAAAGTTATGGCCAGTCAAAGGCCATAATGGAAACTGGAAATTTTGGTACCGTATTTCAAGATGTAGTTTTCCGAGCGATAAATATGCGGAAGCCGGCAGGCTTTGCAATTATAAAATACTGGAGTTCAGCTCCATTTTTCATGCAGAAAGGTTCATACTTAAGCTGCAATAATTGAATTACGGGTGAGAGCTATGCTATAAAGTAGGTAACAATCAATAAAAATCCGTTTTTTTCACAAAAATCCAATTTAAACCCGTTGATTTCGTAAAACTTTTAAACGCGTATGAATCAATAGATTGAAGAAATTTTCCATCAAAAGCGCAATTTTCAGTCAACGAAGTGGGTAGAAAATGTGTTTTCTGCAATATCAAAGTGACTTCTAACGTCCGCTCCATGCTTCCCGTTAAACTGCAGCAGCATACAGCGATAAGAATATTTAATTTCCTGACTCGCGTAAACTTAAAAGAAATGTCTTCTCAACTAAATTGAAGCATGATACTTGAACGAAGCCAAATGCTGATGAGCAAATATATTCAGCGCACTAAGTGTACGGGCTCCGACCTTATTACCCGACTGCCCAAAATAAGCGTGTGCGAGTTTGTTTTGTTTATTCTATCATTACATCTAAATGCCTAAACCGATTTTGGTACATGGAAGCCTCATCACATCACATCGCATAACAGCTTAAATGAAAAAAAAAAAAAACTAAAATGTGATGTAAGTAGTAGCTGTGAAACATTAATAAATCCAGTCTGGTTTGTTTGTTGCCTTAAAAAATATATGACACTACTGTTGACGTCTCGGTTAGTTTTTTGATATTGCAGTAGATTTTTTACTTTCGCGTTCGTCCTTTATAAAGCTAGCAGCTTTCCTCAAAGACGAGTACCGCGGTAACGATGTAACTAACGAAAGTAAATGAAAGATATTTAACCATTTGTTTCGTTGAGAATGTTACACGTGTAAAGAATCGGCAGCTTTTATTCTCTTAATATTTTTTACTTAAGTACGTTTAGGCAACTTTTGTCGTATAATCTACTACAGTTATTAGTAAAAAGCTATTGTCCGTCTCACGTGTAGCTGAAAAGTTATGTTAGGAGTTTTTTCAACTGTGGTTCGTGGTTGTAGTTGTTGACTCGAATACCGAATGAGAGAGCTTGATTTTATTTTAACGGGCGGAAAAAAAAGCTATTTTGTGTTTTTCTGAAACGCTCAACAGCCAATGGAATACGAAAATAAATTCGAATAAATTAAAAATCCAATATGCATCTACAAAAGCGCAATCATTTTATCAAAACGTTATTTCTGCTTTCTAGAATGGAGGAAATAAGTCTGTCACTACAATGTCAAAGAAAATCAAAACTAGTTCGCAGAGTAAACATAAATAAATTGAACGGAAATTGAACAACCTACGACAGTTTTAAAATAAGATATGTAAGACCTGAATATTACCTCACAGAGACGTCTCGAGTATTCCAGGAACTCACAACGCATGGAAAGTGAGTACTAAACGATTTTATAAGTACCAAATGTGTTATTTAACGCCCAACCAACGTATTCTAAATCTTCAGATTTGACAGGGACAGAGTACTAGGTACTCTGTACCAAGGTCTTTTCGAATTCATGTGCGTATTATAAATTAGTTATCAGTTGCTAAAAACGGTGAAGGAAAACATCGTGAGGAAACCGGCACACCTGAGAGATTTTTACGGTGTGTAAAGCCATGTCAGAGGCCTACAGGCGGTTTAAACTCCGACACCAGGTTGTTCATCAACCATACGATAAGAAGAAGAACGGAACATTTAATTATTACTACTGATAGACTTCTCGGTATTCTCGTTAACTTTTCCAACTGCTTGTTACAGCTGGGTTTCAAGTAAATAAAATGCACTTCTTGTTATTGTCCATGCCGTTTCGATGGCACGAAATAATTAATTTTCTAAGAGTGCTTGAAATAACAGTTGTTTGCTCAGCACAGCTGTTATTTCTAATGTTGTTCGGAATAACGATCTGAATTTACTTTGTGTCGCTATACTTTAAAACAGTTGTAATACGAGTACAGTTATAATTATACAAAATTATATGTAAGACATGGAGAAGGTTTACAAAATCTTATTTTAGCTAATAGTAAGGTAGAAAAAATACTTACAACTCGTAGTAAAAAAGCGTTTAGCGCAGTAGCCCAATAATCGTAGTTATGCATAGATTTTTGTGTATGGTATGGTACCGTGAATGTTAGAAGCGCAAATGCCAAGACAGTGAACAATGGATAAGTGTTTCATACGAAAGAAGAGTTAGTTAGTAATGGATCCGATTATTTCAATTGCTTTATGTAATTATATATATTTGCATACCTAACACAGGCAGAATATACATTCAACTATATCTACGCCATTGTTAAATTTGGTGTCAGTTGTGTTCTGTGCAAATATTTTTCAAATTTTGTGGGAAAATCTAGGCAAATATTTACGGATCACCAATCCAGCACCACTCTCGCAGGTATCCAATCACTGAGGCTAACTCGATAATGCCAATCGATCGGGTTTGAACCGGGTAAGTTTCAATATTGGAGCATGTGAGATACATCTCCTGTTATCATATTTGATATACGTACACGGCACGTTAAACCGTTGGTCCTACGCCGGATCTCTCTTCTCTTGGTCGTGTCGGTCTACCGTCCAATCGGACAATGAGAGTGAGGGATTAGGGAGAGCACCTGTGTTTGTGCGCATACTTGTGCACTATAATATCTCGTGCGTAGTTGGCTAGTCTAAACTGCGATAGGCGGCCGACCCCAATTCGGTCGAGATGACGATAATTATTATGTTAGCAATCTTATTTACAAAAGATCCCAAAAAAGCTAAAATAATAACGAGTATAATGTGCGGATTCTTGCTGGCAGTTAATCAGCGCCGGGTTCACTGACCGAGACGGGTTGCCACTGTATACCCGGCATTAAAACGCTGTTCCTATATCAGTCAATAGAATGGACTCACACGCGGCTTTGTCCAACATTCGAATGGATCAACATTTATCAATGAAATTGCATAACAATACGTTATTGGTTCGTGTTCATTAATTACCGTTTAAATATTATATTCTGTTAGAAAATCGCTCAATTAGGTAATATTGTGTCGTGAATTATTCATCTCTTCCTGTATTTTGACGACCTGATTGGCACAGTGGCCGATTGGTCTGCTGCGCTAAGGGTTGAATTCCCGGTCGGGACAAAAATTTGTGTGATCACCAGATGTTTATTCCGAGTCAGTTTGTTTGTGTATGCGATATTTCATGTTTTTGAAACGCACTCAAGATGCAGGAAAAATTCACGTTTTCTTATTGGTCAGAGTAGAATTTACCTAGCTACAAATTAAAATATGAGTATTAGTATCTCTCACTGTAGTCAGTCTTTTGATGGGTGTTCGTTCGATCGTCACATCCATGCTTCGGAATGCACGTTGAGGGAGGGAGCAGAGAGTACACCTGTGCATACCTGTGTAATTATTCTAATGACCTTTGAGAATTGACAGGAGATCCTGTGTAAAGTTTCTTTGGTGCACACAAAGTTGGCAGCATAAGTAATGAATTAATTTAATCAACAGATTTTCTGAGACCGTCCCCCTTTATACTAGTAATAGCAGCGGACTCTACGGAGCTTTGAGCAAGTTAAAATCTCTTAGTTGCATGTTTGGTTGGTTGTTAGAGATATTTAGTTTACTAACATTATTCCAAATACTGACTAATTTGCTCTGACTAACAGTACCATGATCAAAAGAAAATAAAATAGGCGTGTTTCGGGTTTAACTTTAAGGAAATACTAGCTGTTCCCCCAGTTATTTGTATTTGTGTAATTTCCATTAGGCTTCTGATATCCTAGTACCCAACGTTCGAAATACGGTTGCTGCGGGCAATTTTTCAAACCATTGCGAACCAAACCATGCAATGATGATTATACTTCTGTTATTCTGGTAGCCGTGGGTACATTCTATAACAAAAAAAATAGCAAATTTTTTATTGCTATTTCTTAAGGATCTCATTTTTTGAAAATAAATTGTAGCTTATGTCACTTTCTGATACTTTAAAGCTAAATAGCTTTATGTTGGAGAAATGGAACAAATAAAAAAAACACACGACTGCCATGACAAGAAACGAACTAAAACATGGCAGTCGTGTTTTTTATTTATATTTTTTTTACTTGTTTCATTTTTTATAGCCTATGTTACTTGCGATAGTGTAAGGATACTCCATACAACAAAATCGGTTCAGGCATTCAGAACTTAGGGTGATAAAGAAACTCACATTCATACATACATACAAACATGAACCCTGAACACATTACACTCCTTATTTTGGGCAGTCTTGTAAAAATGGTTAAAATTCGTCCAGTAGTTTCGGAGCCTATTCGGTACAAACAAACAAATAAAAAAATCTCCCACTTTATAATATTATATAGTGTATAACTGCACAAAATCGTTGTTCATCGCCTAGCAATTTTAAGAAAAGTGATGTCGCGTGTACTGCATCCCCACCGGTCCGTAAAGTAAGTATATCAGTGTTAGGTTTTTCAATCGAGTACTAAGCAGACACTTACTTAGGTCTAATCTCTTTAGACGCTTCAGTCCTAATAAATTAAAGAGCGCGCACGTGGTTGCCGTTGTGTACACAGCTCAGAACGAACGGGAGATTAACAAAAGCTTTCAGATAATCTGTATATTAATGAAACTGTGGAAATCTCCTTAAGAAAAGATGTAGATACCTACTTAGTACCGCAATACGAGACTTTAGTAGACGTTATTAAGGAATGTCTATAAGCGGATTTCATTTGTTTCTTAAAAATATTTTGTTTATTTTTTAAAGAACGTCGTCCCACACTAGTATTTTCTCCTGTATCGTGGGAGCGTTCCACAAACATAAAATATCACATACACAAACACCCAGACTCGAAACAAACATCTGCGGATCACACAAGCCGTGCGGGAATCGAACACTTAGCGCATTAGTCCTATGTTTAGCCATTGCGCCAATTAGATCGTCTAGAATATATCATCTGTACACTCATATTTCGCCAATGATTTTATACGTAGGTCCCAGTTAGGCTTGATTAAATAAATAAAGCAAAACGAAAAGTACAGCATGCCAGAGATATTAATTAGTTTTTAAAAGAACCGTTACATTTTCTCTCATCTCATATGTCTTTTTATATTTACTGGATACGGTTAGTAACATTTGCATCATCCAATATTAGCGTACTATTTCAAAGCGTCTAAGTAGTCTTTTTCCAATACTTTTTGCTATCTCCAATACTTTTTAAATGGAATGTTACGTAACAGAATATCAGGTGAGAGATAGCTGTAATTCCTTTTAGATTGCATGTTTTTTCACATAAGCTGAGACATGTAAGTGCATCGTAAAATGAGTATATTCGAATTTTAAGACTATCTTTTTGAAGATTGCAGTTTGGTTCGATATCGATTACTTTTTTTTACGACGGTGATAGTTTTGTAGTATTGAGAATATTGAAACTATTCAGATGTTTAAATAATTTTGGGTTTTCTACTAGGTTATTATAAGCACGGAGTCTGAATGTGTGATCGGTTGATGGCAATACGCTGGCCTCCTTTTACTACTACTGAAATATATTATTATACCATGACTGAAACCATTTTGATATTACACTTAGAGTTTTCTTCTGAGATTCTTTGAAGGGTATACTTACAACTGCAAAATTGAATCCAATTCATTTTAACTCGATCACGACAACTCGACGAATAAAATACAGAGTTTCGTATTATTCCTTCCTGTAAGAGCCCCCGGGTAGACTACATAGTATTTATGTCTGTCTAGATAATTGTATGAGGGACGTTTGTTGTGAACCGTCGCTTGTAAAAATCAGTGATAGCCGAGTGGTATGACCGTCAGACTGCGAAATCAAAGGTCGCACGTTTATTGCACGCCCGGACACATACGAATGCCTTATCAAATTCTAGTATGTAATACATTAGGTATCAGTTGCTAAAAACGGTGATGGAAAACATCGTGAGGAAACCGGTCAAACTGAGAGAATTCTCAACGGTGTGTAAAGTTTAAGGCGGTTTAAACTTTAACACCAGGTTGTTCATCAACCATACGATAAGAAGAAGATGAAGACTATCGCTTGTTAAATCAATACAAATAAAAATGATTGTTTGAATGTTCGACTTCAATACGTTCCTAAACCGTTGATTAGATTGTGATTAAACTTTGGTAGGGCTGAGGACGTCTGAGAAAGATTCTGGCCCAAAAAATCCGTATAATATTTATTCTAAATCCATGCAGATGAAGATAGAGGTTTTAAATGTTTAATTACTCCGCGAAATATGTTTTAGAATGCGCGATTGTGGGTCCGTTGTCCAAAGTTTCAACAATAAGACTGAGTGGTTGTCTGTCTGAATAAATCAGTTACATTTGTTTAAGACTGGACTCTTTTTCGAAATATTGTGATCGGTGCAAACTTCTGTCTACTTCATCAGGGTATACGTACAGGCTTAACACATCTACACTACGTTATAATATACCTAACAAGGTACTCACATAACTTTCTGTAAACATACACATTACACTGTATAGCTTATTAAGTTATACAGTTTGTAGTAGTAGTGACACAATAGCCAATGTTTGCCGAAAAGTAATCAAAGGTTGGTTACAGTCATGTCTGCCAAAGGCTCGGCAAACGTTGGTGGTAACGCCGCCTGTTTGCATAGCGCTAAATTTTATTCCGTGTACTAACTTCATTACCTATTCTATTATATTATGAATGTTATATCGAAAAGTTATTCTCTTTCGAGTAAATTTAAATACTAGACCGAGAGTTAGATGGAGAATTTACCTAAGATTATTTCAACGGTAGCTTTCAAGTAGCACGTTATACTAATAACTAGTTAGGATAACTTAGGTCTATTTAAATTCTTTGTCTCACAAAGCTGTACCTACATCTCGGGTTCCTAACCAGTCATTCCAATTTATCCTAACATGTAGGCAGATTAATGAAGTAAATGTGTAATTATAGATATAATGGGAGCGTAAGGTACAATAGATTTGACGTATCCGTGCGAATAACAACCACCTTATATAATAAAGAATAATAAGAAAGGTGTACATGTCAAGCCGTACTTCCTTTGGCGCACGGAAACGTAGGAAAGAACGTGACCGGTAATGACGATAAACATGGATGTATGGAGGAATGACTTTTCCTAGTACTGCGATACTAAACACGATAATTAAGGATATACTAATATCTACTTTCGAACACTTATTTGTGCTGATTCCGCTTCAATAATCTATTTATAATCTAAAAACGTAACGTAAATAAGAAAAGAAAATGTATAGATGTATTTGTCAACAACATTTTAATTGGAATATGAAAATTTTCTCATGAAAATAATCCGAATATTTCGGAAATACAGTAATGAAAACAAATGATTAAACCGATTCTGAAGGCTATACTATCGTAGCGAAGTATTGCGTTTTCTAAAGGCAATTTTAATGGAAAAGAAATGTTCTAATAAATTTTTAACGTATCTCGTCTTCGGTCTTTAATGCTATAAGTTTCAATTAAACTTTACTCGCTTTTCACTATAATTCTAATCCTATTGCAGCTGCAGATTAGTTCTTAATCAATGAAATGATTTGTTAAGAGATTTGCGGCGCAATCTCTTCGCAGAAAGCGCTTTTAATAGGGTTTTAAGTCTAGTAAATTAATGCTTAACTCAAAGATTTCGCCTTTCTGTGAGTTAAGCATTAATTTGAGTCTCTGTAATCAAATGAAAAGTTAATCTTTAATAATTACAATTGCAGTTCTGTTTTTAGATTATCTGCTATGCGTCTATACATAATAATACCTATTAAATAGATTTTAACAGGTATTATTATGTACTGTGCCTACTGTAGAATTAGAATTTCTACCGCACTGTAGACTAAAATGTCAACCGATACTGTCACAACTCTTTTACAAAAGTCGCCCAAATTAGAAGCAAATCTGTCCACGAGCGTCGCCCGAAATAATACTCAATGTCACGGACAGATTTTAAAATAAACAAACGAACAGAGTCAGCCGGCGAACATTCGAATACCTACGTTAATAAATTACAGCGGTGAAGAATAGCTTTGACGTTCGCAGTTAAATATTATGGTAATAGTTTTACAGTTTTTTATATAGGTATGGTGGAAGGAAAGGGGCTTTGCCCTGCAGTGGAACCATCATGGTTAAAATCACACTTATCTTATAAAGGCGAAAGTTTGTGAGTGTGTTTGTTACCTCTTCACGCTTAAAAGGCTGGATCGATTTTGCTTAAATTTGGTATGGAGGTAGCTGATTCCCTGGATTAACAAATAGGCTTTTTATCCCGAAAACATGATGCGGGTCACACCGCGGGACGCAGCTAGTAAATAAATAATAGTTTTATAATATAGCAAAAAACGTGCGGCTACATTGAGCACACGTTAGCGCACCATTTAGTTACAGGGGATACTTAGTTGCAGGTGGCCGAGACTTAATAGCGTCCCTTTTGTGATCCTTATCAGTCCTGCGGGCTAATTCGAATTGTTTCACTTATGTTATGTTTATTTCACGACTACCTAAAAAGAGTCATGTTTTCAGGGTTTATGTATGTATGCGAGTTTCTTTTTCCGCCCTAAATTCGTTTTTGATGTATCGAGAGTCGTTGGAATCCTTGCATCATCCTGATTAACAAACTATATGAAAAATAATTTAAAAAACACGACAGCCATTGCAACACTAACCAATAATGTTATTGTTTTTATTTTAGACTAACCACTTACACTTACTATCTGATTCGTATTCGATTTAAGACTGTTTTGATGTTCAATTACACTTCTAACGCCTGATCAGTTCAATGAACGATAGTGTTGTTCTGTCGATCAAGTACAATGCTGAACTCACAATTAATGTTTCGTGGGGTTTTATCAATATTGTTTATCGACCGTCTGCGTGGTCTTAGTATTTATACGTTCATCAACTGACATTTACAATACATCATACTTATCGGTTTTTGGTATTCCGAGGATTATTCTATGATTGGTCGGCACACAAATTATTTAATGGTACGCCCATGCTTACTTCTCTTTTAGGTATATCGTGCGTATAAATTCATTACAAATATTATTTTAGTGTGTTTGTTATGAATAGCCTACGAATTTCAAATAGTGCGTATTGTGTAATTATAATTATCTTAGTTCCCTAGGCCATTGTAGACTTCAGTCTTTTCCGCGTGGAGCTACCCAAATTTCGGAATACACACTTTCATGTCATAACAATATCGACAGCTTTTTAGGCATGTTATAATAAAGCAAACTTTGCAATATAAAACAAACAGCAATGTCATTCGTATCTCCCCGCGGCACAATTTTCCTATACATGTGCATATCTGTATACAGGTTGGAATGATTTATTGTGAGCGCAGTATGGTCAATTAGACTATTATCAGTCGATGTGCTGCATGAGTTCGCACTCCGGGACCAACAGTGCTTCGTGCTCATTCCTCTTATAAATTTCTTAGAATCTTTCAAAGAAACGTAGGTCAGTTCATATCGTGTTCTCCAGAATAGCAGTACTGAAGAACTATAAATAGTGATATAACATGAGTGATGATTTGCGTCGTATGGTTCTAGAAGCTAATTTAAGAAATAAATTCAGACATAGAGTGAGTACTTGTTCTGTATTTTGTTTTCATCTGTGTTTTGATTACAATAAGTGGTTTTCAATGCGGTTCAATGTCGCTGCTCGCTCTGGCACAGCGCCGATATTATTAGCACATAAACAGACTGACAAGCTTCACAACGAGGATGACCAAAGTGATGGAGTAGATTCTGTGTAGGTGTATTCAGTAGATGAATATAAAATTTAGATTAATCTAACACTACAGATGATTGTTGAAAAGGACAATTAAAATGCATTTTGAAAATCCATTCATTGTCATTTTTGTAAAGCAATGGAAGCCTAGGTACCGAGGCATATTAAAAGATTGAAATTTCTTTTCTTCGTTTTCTTAGAAAACATGGATCTAATTTCCCGCTGCGCTTTTAACGACAATAAAGGGGCGCATTGTTCGTATTTAATAAGAAATATCGTTGGACATCCCGATGCGAGCTGGCTTTTTGATTAAAACTAGTCTTGAAAATATCCTCAAGTAGTGTACCGATATTTCCGATATTAATGCTTTGTGAAAAGGGCCTCTCTTGTTGTAGACGCGGGTCTGTAGTAGTTCGTAGCTATGATTATACAACTGAGGCACGGTTTATTATTTCATAACTTAACAAAGCCACTAGCTGGTGCTAGTTTGAAACTCAGTTTAATATCTGTATCTGCATTCGATATAAAAACCTAAAGTTCAGTCAGAAAAACAAATAGTTTACAAGATAAGAAACTTAATGTCAAATAATCGAAGGACCATAGATCAATTCGAGTTAGTCTAAAATTTTAGAATTTTCTGAACATTATATTAGATTTGAAATATTACAATTTTATAACAAGGAAATTATTCCTGTTCGTATCGTTTGCATACTTAAGAATAGATATGTCAATCGACTTAATACGGGGTTTAGTTATTAATATGCGGAGAATTTTTACCATGTAACAAATTGTTCTATAATTAATAATGGGTTACATTTTCGATGATTTAGGTAATTTTGTTGTTGACTGCAGAATACTAGCATTCAGTTTGTGAACTGTAGAACTCCGTCAGTTCATATTGCCCTGGTAATTAATGTAACAAGATACTTGCAATCTACGAGCTAGTTGCCTTGTAGATTGCCTGATGCCTTATGATTACAAAGGCTTCAGGTACGAGACAATATAGCATTGTCTGAACATTCTCTAACAGATATTGGATTAATATTTAGTAGAAGAGTAATTGATATTATAGTGTAGATGATATATTGTATACTAATGTAGATGGGTGAAATCGATACATGGGACTTATTCAGTACCTACATAAACATTTTAATTTAATCATTAATTAATTAGATTATTCAAGTTCCAGCAGACGTTTTCTTTTTTTTTTTCAAGTCCTCCCTCACTAGGAATTTCTCCTGTATCGTGAGCACGTTACACGAACATGAAATATTATACACACAAACACCCAGACTCACGAAGTCAGGACTAACATTTGCGGATAGCGTAAATTTTTTGCCCGTGTGTGAATTGAACTCGTAAACCGCCAATCGGATCGTCCATTTTGTCATAGAGAGTATTTGAATAGAGATGTCTAAAGTCGTAACTGTTTAACAACTCTTGTGTTTCAGTTTAAATGCGTTTTGTTATAGTTTTTATTATTGTCTGTGTTCTGTGTGCACACAAAGACATGTTATAAAGTATATAACAAATAGGTACGATAGATTTGTCTATAACTTTACTATGCGGCGCTGTAGAACTTGTATTTGATTTTCGGAACATAACGCGAACATTTATTTATATAAACTCGTCTTCTTGTTTAATTAAAACTTTCAGTTAATACGTACTTCAGTTTCTTTAACATATACCTATGAATAGGCTTTAAGAAAATGCTTCGTTTAATAATATAATTAATTGGTAATTACTTCTACTTTGCATAGTTGACACGCAACTTCCTTTGTAATCATTTTATGGCATTAGTATTATTTAAGATACCTATGTATAATTGTAAAACATAAACTAAATCAACATGGTTCGTCTACGTGATTACTGAAAATTGTTCGTTTATTATGATAATTATACACCGTTTTAAATTAGAGAGTACCTACATGATTATTATCCACTACTTTTCGACTTTTATATTTAGAATTGATTGTAGCTTAGCTGTTTGTCGTGCTGTCGTAGCTTCTCAGCTAATAACAGGAATGTTTATCAAAAATACTGATTCCGATCAATGATTGAAATCAGATCTTTGTACTTAACTAAATAGTTTAGATACAATAAGTAAAATGTGTACAGTATTAGAAGGTTATATTGCCTGAAGACTAGGTACATACACATAATTGCCTCCATGAATATATAAATAAAAATACATCCCCACAATGAAAGGTCTTTATAAAAATCGCTGACGCTAAAAATCGCTCACAAAGCTGCTAGGTTAAAATGGAACTGGGCTGGTCACGTCTACCGCATCGTAGACGATCAATAGGCCAAATGTACATCCCAGTGGACTCCTAAACAAGGTAGACGACAGCGAGGCAGACTCAAAAGAAGATTGCAAAATGAACCGGACTCCTTTATGGAGGACTGGACATTAAGAGCCCTTGTCTGAGACATATGGAAAGAGAGTAGGGAGGCCTTTGACCCGCTGTGGGACATTATTGGCTAATAATAAAATTATGGAGGATTTTTTGTCATGATCTTACACTTCTGAAAAGGTGCAATCAAATCTCTATGTTAACGAACTTTAAGCGCTAGAAAGACTGCAATGATGTCTCTGTTTCATATTGTATTATATTTCTTTGTTCTATCAGGTACCTAGCAAAGTCCTGGTAAGATGGATTGCCGGTTTATTCCATGCAAAAGAGGCACGCCGAGAGAATTAATAAAATATTTTTGTATTTTCTTTCCCATCTTGCATATTGTTAAGACTTGAAGAAAATAAATTCTTTCAATCGTTATAAGTTTTTGAAAAGTACCGGCTTTTGTTTTTTACTGCGATCAACAAGCTTTAAGCGTCATAGTTGGGTACTGGCCTCACCCTTCAGTGAGATTGTTCCATTCTTTGCTGTCTTGAAAGAATATTTTTATACAGCAGGCTTACAATAACTTGAGTTGTTTTACTTGAGTACTTTATTCTTCGTTATTTGTTTTTAAATTTCAGAGCTTTTAAGGATGACTGTATAGGCATTCTTTTTCTTATAGAGACATTTTAGAATAGCAAAACAAATCTGTACGTGGCTTATAATAACATACATAACATCATGTCTGTATTCCCCGAAGAGGTAGGTAGAGGTAGCCTATATAGTGCAGGGTACACCCAGATTTCGCCAGTTATGTTATAGGTCCCAATGTAATAGCGGGCCTGCCTGTTGCCATCAACAGGGCAGAAATCTAGACTCCGTGCTGCTACCGAGAATGATCTAATAGAAAATCCCAATAACAGTTTACCCGACAAGGGATTAGAATCCAGGACTTCAAGCTCCGCGCTCACCACGCAACGACCACTGGGCCAACGGCTTATAGTAAATTGAACAACATTTTGGAAGTGTCTTAAACAAGCATGTTTATCTGAATGTAAAACTGTATTTTGGTCGATTATTGAAACAGTAAAATATTTAATTGAGAACTTATTTCGAGTGCGTAGTTTATTACCGATATATTAACCGAGTAGAATGATAAATGTATGGGAATGACATGTTTCGACTATGTTATCGATGACATATGTCTAACCCATACATTTATCATTATATTCGATTTCTATTCGTCAAGCGTTTTGTTTTGGGAGGCAGAACAGCGTGTATTTAGGTACAGATTAGACGCGCGTCCCAACGATCACGTCAGCTTGCAGACTGCTCACAAACATTGGTTACGTAAACATATACAAATACGTTCTTGTCAACTTAAATGTAAATATTCAGAGATCAAATAAAGGGCGTTGCTGCATTAACCTTTTGAACGCCACGTCTTGTATAGAAGACAAACGTTTCCATGCTCTCCACGCCATAACTTTATTAAATATAACTTAAACACCTCATATTGGCTTTTTGCGGGTTCGGTTCCCGCACGGGTCAAAGATTTGTGCGATTCGCAGATGTTTGTCCCGAGTCTGGGAGTTTGTGCCTACTTAAACACCCAGACTCGGACAAACGTGATATTTCATGTTTGTGAAACAGACCCACGATTCAGGAGAAAATGAAAACAAAAAAATGAAGATAATTTTTCTTTTTACTATTTCACGCCTAAACGACTAAGCCGATCATCGTGAAATATGTACATGTACGTTGTCAGGGACACTGACAGGGAAATGGGAAATGAAAGTACCTTTCACGCAGAGCAAAAGTACTCCGAAGGGAAGGTACAATAACTTCCGTCAGTCGCAATCGCTGTAGGATGCTGCAAAACGATAAGTGTTTGTTACACGAAAAAATAATTACGTCGACAGAAACCCGGTCCGGGCGGAATCTAGTGAAAAATAAACATCTAACGATTGTCTACTTGTATTAAACTTATTTTTTTTCTAATATCTATAACTTTTAAGACATTATTTTATGTCATCGATGCGCTAAGAACATAGAACATTACGAGTTCGTAAAATTAACTGTTCCTGCAATTCTCGTTTACCGTTGTACCTACGGGACGCTTGAGCGGTGCATTTGACAATCACAAAGGGATTATGAACGTCTCGGTGACGTTGTGTTGTCTTAGCGTTTGAGTTTCAATACGTTGTTCATGATTTGAAATGTTTGAAATAAATTTATTAATGTTATATTGTACATATGCGACTTTAATAGTATTAACTAGACAGATTAAATTAATTAGCACTTTTAACTATGCTGCCTACAGGGTTAATATGAGACTGCATTGCAGGACAATTGAACTATCATTTTTCGTTGTGAAAGCGAGACACCGCACTAAACTGCACATAGCGGCGTCTCGCATCCACGACGGAAAAAGACCTGCAATTAAAGCTGACATCTCTAGCACCTGGCACCTGACGTCATCTATTTGCGTATCTCGTGCATCTTTACCGAATGTCTGTCTATGCATAGACATATATATAAGTATATACTTTGGTAGGTATATACCTTTTCCTGAACCTTTAGGTAACTCTTAGTTGCAGCCGACTATCTTGCGGTTCCAGCTAAGGGAAATAATTAGGAAACTTTATTAGAAATGCCAGTGGCACTGCCTCCAATGTCCGTCTCCAGTGAATGGTACCGTTTGATAACGAGGTAATCAATGACGTGCATTGTGCCCGCCAGTTGCTCGGCCTTACTGTTCAATAAGATGGCCGCTTTTGTCTTCAACAGACTATTAAAAAAACTTCAACTTTTGAACAATGTTTTTCTATTTGAATAAAGCGTATCTTTTAAAAGTTGTGGCGTATCAGGACTTTGATTAGTTTGATAGTTTATTAGAGACGGAACTCAGCGCGGATTTTGCTAAATGAATTTTGTTTTTTGTCTTAAACGGTAATTAATCTTTTGTCCACCCTGAAGGTCCATTCTAAATATTGGTGTAAGAATTTTGGTAATCGGATGAATAGTTCTGAAGATTACCCCCTACATACAAACAAACTTTAACTTTAAATATTAACTATCACTACTCTTCTATTTTTTTCAATAGCCTATATTGTTTCCCAATGCTGGGCAAAGGCCTCTCCTCTGATTTTCCAATTCCCCCTATCCTTGGCCAGCTCTGACAGCCGCTTTGGAAGGCATCCAAATCGTCCCGCCATCTCCGTCTGAGTCTTCCGCGTCTCCGGCTTCTGTCTTGTAGCAACCATTTGGTGGAGATGTTAGCCCACTTCTCGGGGTGCATACGACAGATGTTATGTTTTTATATTTAGTATCGATAAATTCTAACCATAACAAAGTTATCAAATTAAATACGAGGAAGAACTTTAGAATAAACTCTTCTTAAACGACTATTATTTTACAATTTGATGCAACATTAAAATGAGAATGTTTTTTTGTTAGTTTTGTGTTGAAAGAATTTACAATGGCCGCTTTATCAAGTTAACTGAGCGACGACAAAATAAAGGCATTATTCTCGTAAACAGCCCGACGCGATGGTGCGCCGGAATAACTTATTAAGCCGTCCATAAAGAGTGGAACCATCGATGTATTATGTAAAAAAAAATATTTTTGGCCGGTTACCAACTTACTGTGAGAACTTTTCATAACTGTTATTATATTAGCGCAGGCGCCAAAAGTACTTGAGTATGCAAAATGTAAGGTCCGCATTCTGTGAATTGTTTTAAGCTCAGAAGAGCTTGCAGATTAAGATTCTGGATGTTGCCTTTAAGCTCAGAAGAGCTTTTTAAAAAATACCAAACGAAAAAAATATATAATAGCATGAATAGTAAAAAAACATAACGATAAGGTTATTTTTCAAATGATTAGCTGTACGTACCATGTCCAATCATTAAATGGCCCCAAAGCATTTCAAATCGATATACTCGCTCTCCTTCTAACATCCGGTCTATATCCATTTTATTTAATACCAGCGGACGTCCACGGTTTCGTCCGCGTTTAGAATAAAAGTGATACAGATTTTTGATCAGAAATCTCTCGTTCAACCGCAGAAAGTATTTATAAATCACAAATATCGTCATCAATAAATTACATTTAAAATGCTCTTTGTTAGTCCGGGTACAGTTATTTACCTAAATAGATTATAATTATACATTTTCTGACCTGTGCACCAATAGAATCTGAATTATAGAGCTAATTTAAATTATGGAGTAAAAAAGCCGTCTATTATAATATAATGCATCTATCTACATATACAATATACATGTGCTAAGTTAGTTTGTACTGCGTATATCGGATTACTGGACGGATGCGCCATAACTATCAGTCATTTGATCATCTAATAGATTTCTAATTGCCTGTCCATTCAAATTAGATTTCTATGTAAGACGCAGGCACGAGACGTGTACAATTACATACATTGTGTAGTTGCCGAGGTATATAAGTACCTGCATACTGAGCCGGAATACAGCTCCTTTATATGCGTTCTGATATTAAAGGGAAACTCCGTGAAATCTTACTAATCCTACTAGTCACACTATGAAATTGGTCCTGCCGGACGAAAGTCCTGCAGGACCAATTTGATAGGGTGACAATTTGATTTGGAATGCCGTTTGATCGTGAAGAGGTAATAAACATACAAACGCACAAACACACTCAGAAACTTTCGTCTTTATAGTGTGATCCATACTAATATTATAAATGCGAAAGTAACTCTGTCTGGTCTGTCTTTTACGTCTTAACGTCTTAACCGCTTGACGGATTTTGATGAGTTTTGGTGTGTAGAAAGTTTAAGACCCAAAAAAGGACATAGGTTATATAATATACTTTTTTTAAATTCAAATAGGGGTTAACGCGGGCGAAGCCGCGGGCAAAAGCTAGTAGTTAGGTATATAAGTTATCGAAGAAAAAGAATAAGTACCTGAAACATATTCAGTCCATTATTTCACCTTTAATTAAAGACTCAGGCTAGGCTGAATTTCGGAGTACTCCACTTTGAGTACACCCTTTGATTGCCAGGGATTAATTTGTAAAACTTTCCAATAGACGCATCGTCGCTGTAATCAAATACCCGTACCGCTGCACAGAGGCATTTGCTGATTAGCTCGTGCATGTGGAATTCCAATCACTCTTCTATCGTATGTTAGGGTTGCTTTACGAGTATTTCGGTGCTTGTCATGTTATTCAGTAACAGTGTTGCTGCAACTCGCCAGTGACGTCCGCAGCCTGAAATTCTAACCCTTTAATTGCAACTGTGGATGTGAATGTTCAAACGTGAGTACCTTTACAGTTCTGTGTCGTCGTACCTTCTATGTCAAAGTATTGACGGGGAAGCTTTGCTGAATACTTTCAGTTTATTTGATTGGAATACTTCCTTTGTTACGCACGGGGGCCTGAACAGTGTGGGGTATGTCGGGCTTTTGTCACGGCTTGCGATATTGGATGATACCTTTGTTTCTAGTTCTGCCTAATTTTTTTATTTGTACAAAAGAATCCTTCAAAGCGATTGATACGCTTGTCCTTTGATCCAAAGTCACCCTGCACTACACGAAATCTCGTCATTATCCTCAGGGAACCGAAATGCAGCACAAAGCTTTTTGGAACTATCCACGTAAATGCACTTCCGAGTCTGGCTTTGTAAAGTTTTAAATGCGATTGCTTCGTCATACTATAACCTATCAAAATAAACTACCAAAGCTTCATTTACCTGCGTCGTAAAATAAGTATTCCGTGAAACAATGTTTAATTAAAACTAACAGAGAATACACGTTATATTCACAGGTATTTTAGGGCTGGCATGTGACGTATTGACGGACCGAACTGCAAAAATGTATCGTAAAATTGTGTGATGAAAAATTGTTGCACGAATGAAGATGCAAAAATACGGTAAAACATTCTTGGGGATCGTCAGGTATATGACGCAGTTCATCAGATGTCTGGCGAGTTAAATTGTTGTAGTAAACATTATAACGAACAACCCGTATTTTGTAAAAGCAGGGGTTTTCATTCATGTGCTGTGCTTGAAGACAGGTGCCAGGCATTTTATGATGTTTTTAATGTGTTGTTTTTCATGAAGATTCTTTGTCAGACCGGCTTTATTAAAGTAAAAATTTGCTGTTATTTTTCGTCTATTGTTCAAGTTTATGCCGCTTAATTTTCCTCTCAATTGATTTTTAAACTAGACTTGTTAGTAGATTAATGAGGTTGTAGGTATTGTGTGGTAATATAATGTGGTGGTATTAGATGTTTACGATAAAAATTATTAGTTTCCACGATTATTTGCTAAATACTAACATTATAAAGCAATATACTAGGTACTATGCAAACGTATCATGCTAATTAATTATTACGCTTTTATGCTACTAGAAAGAAAATAAACATAAAAGATCGGCGAACTTAAACTTGTAAGTACTTGAATGTCACGAACAATAAAAACGAAGCATACGGCAGCTCAAGGCAATACGTAGTAACTTGAATTATTGATTGGATTGCACCGACATTATAACGTTAGTTTCATTGAATAAACGAAGTGAATGAACGAACGAACTTATTGATATATGCGGTGGGCTGCGGGGTTACCGCGGTCAACCTAACCCACAGAGTTCAACCTTGCGCGAGACTTATTCACAACAATTCCAAGACGATGACGATCTACTCCCTTAGACAAGTGGCAAAAAGCTTCAGGAATAGAAATGGAATAGAATGATAAATGTATGGGAATGACATATGTCATCGATTTAATAGTCGAAGCATGATGTAAGGGGCTGATTGGTGTTTAAGCGATTAGATTGCTGCGCTAGGGGTTGCGGGTTTTATTCTCGTACGGGACAAAATTTGTGCGATCCGCAGTTGTTTGTCTCGAGGCTGGGTGTTTGTGTATGTGACATTTCGATTTTGTAAAACGCAAACACGCTACAGGAGAAATTCTAAGAGAGGGGTGACGTATTTGTTATAAAAAAAAAATACGAACATAATTAACGTACAACGGAAATACTAGTGCACCGTTTAGTAAACACGATATTCTGCCTCTTTGGTCTAGTGGTTGCAAAGCAGGACTGTTGAGAACGATGTCCTGGGTCCAACTCCAGGTCGGGCAAAGTGTTATTGGGTTTTTCCATTAGCAGCGATTAGCAGCAATAAGTAATTTTCAGTAGCAGCACGGATTTTGGATTTGTGTTCAGTTGACGGCAATAGGTTCGCATCCTATTAAAATACGATCTATTACATTGCAAGCAAATTGCGTGAGTCCTATACACGTCTGCATAACCCATCGGGAATCATTTTTTTTTGGAATCTGTCTCAGGGAGGAACTCTGCTTGCTTAATCGGTCGATCGGCCAGACATAATAAAAACCCTGTAGCACTACGGGGATTACAGACGTAATGTTATAAATATAACAGTATATAATAAAAGAAACCGGCCAAATGCGAGTTGGAATCGCGCACGTAAGGTTCCGTACACATCTATAGAAACGAGCAAAAAATAATAAATATTTATTTTAACTATTTACAGCCTAGTGACAGACGAATAGACGGACGGACATCGTAGTCTTAGTAATAGGGTCCCGTTTTACCCTTTGGGTACGGAACCCTAAAAAGATAGGTACCTACGTAAAGTTAGCTCGACAATTTTGCTATTACTTTGACAGTGTGTAGCATATTGGACTTCCTTGATTGTTCGCAACTAGTTAATAATTTAGTCATTATTCAACCAACCACTAAATTATAGTTCGATACTTTCCCTCCACAATTACCAGTGGAAATTGTGGTTAGCTGGCAACAAATTGCTCGATAAAGTGGGCCTTTATCTATTAGCTATAATAGTTTAATACGCATGTATGATATTTTTTTGTGCTAGTAATAAATTTGAAGTTTGATACTTATAGGGCGTCCAAGTAAAAAGAGTCCAATAGTGGGGTACTGAGTTAACACTAGATTCGGTATCTGGAAAAGTGAATTAAAAAGCCGGATTAAAAAAATAAAATATAAATATGACTTTTGGTGCCATTTTAGCATGTTGCCCATGCTAAGCTTGAATCTAAATTGATAAAGGAAACTTGAAAAATGATGGACTCGAGCGGGATTCGAACCCGCGACCTTTGCCGATCCGTGGCGCTGCTCTAACCAACTGAGCCACCGTGTCGCTGCTCGCATCCATCGAATTCAATCAAAACTGGCTGGCTATTCTTAAACAGACATTTGAACTTGAAACTCTAAAAAGAAAAATAAAGTCATTTACTATATGACCTTGTAGATAATTGAGCATTAATAAATTAATATCAATTAAAATCGCGAAATGAAATTTTTCACTCAATTTTACAAAACTGTGTATAACTCGGAAACTAAATGCCGAGAACTGGTTTGCTATTCTCAAACACTGCCATTGTCTCGAAAGTCATCTCGAATGTCACCTGTGTTGACACTAGTCAAATCTCACCGCGGATTTAGAAGTGAGTTCGTAAGTGATGTCTTTAGAATAGCACGGCTTGATCCTCTTTGCTTGGACGCCCACATATTCTCTGACGAAAGTATGACCCCTGTTGAATTTATATTTAGTGATAGTAGTTCCGCCGATCGTAGAAAAAAAACACTTTTGCTATTTTGGCATGCCTACACACACGCTGTTTGACCTTAGTTAGCCTGACGTACTTACTCGGCAAAGTTTATATTGATTAAAACTAGTATGTGACGTATATTAAGTATACGCAATATAATAAAATCACTTATATCCATACTAGGATACGCGAAGCTCTAATTAGGCTACCTGGATATTAGTTGAATAATAGGTTCCTGGAGATTCACGTCGCGTTGCCTTGGTAGTACCTACCTAGCATGTAGGAAATTTTATTCAGCTATTAGCCAGCGATTGATATTGACTAAGAAGGACAACTTAATCACTTTTTCGCTAAAAAATCTACCGTGTCGTTTATATTCACGAGAACATGTTCAACATAAATGAATATCGAAAAGCATATTATTATTGGCTAACTAATATTTGAATAATATCCAGTTATAGCTATGGTAGCTTAATATGAGATTATAATTATATTTAAGGAATATCTAGATTTGGCCATAGTAAAACATGTTTTGACCGGCTAGTTGGTGAAGTGGTTAGTGACCCTGACTGCTAAACCGGAGGTCGTTTCGATTCCTCCCCGGGACAAATATTTGTGTGACGAGCATAATCATTTGTTCGGTGTCTGGGTGTAATTTATCTATATTAAGTATGTGATTAGAAATATTAAATATATAATTATGGTTATCAGTTGTCTGGTTACCATAATACAGGCTCTGCCTAGTTTGGGATCAGATGGCCGTGTGTGAGCTGTCCCAAGATATAATTATTATATCTATTCAAAACGAAAACCTAACTAACTAACTGACTCTTCTCATTTAGAGTAGGAACACACTAATAGTGGGTACTTCCACAGCTAGTCGGTGGCTCGGTGTTGTAAAGGAATGCTTCCTAACGATGTTTCTTCCATCGTTAGTCGGTGTCATCTAAAATTGAATCACGCAAATCTATTCAAGTTAAATCTGCCCCAGAATTTAACGTCAGCCACTTTATAGAATCGGAAATGGAGTTTATTTAGTGTTCAATTTATTTCAACTTGATTCGCTATTGAGGTTGACTTTTGACGCTGATGGGGTTGATTGAGTCCTTCAGAAAATGTGGCGTTTATACATTTCTTGTTTATGATTGTGATTGTTGATTGTAGTACTAGTAATCCGGAGACTAAACTAATTCGGATGTATGATTGAAAATTCCATAAAGTTTATTCTCAGTAGGTACATAAATGGGCTGGAAAATAATATAAATTTTTGTTCCATTAATTACCAGATTTTAATGTAGGTGGTAGGTACAGTCGGCATCATAAGTAGCTGAACATTTGTTTTACATACAATTAATTAAAGAATTACTTCTTATACAGTAAAAAGTCTTAAATATTCTCAGATCATCATTAAAACATTTCTATAATTTGAAACAATAACTTCAATTGAAGTTTGTTTCTTCCAATTATTTGACATAAAGTTCTTAGCATGTTAGGGTACTTATGATGCTGACTGTACCTAGGTGTGGAAAATTTTAAGTACCTACTTACTTACGTAGAACACTGAATATTTAATACGGATTTAACTCCACATAGGTTTGAGCCGATAATGGAAATCGAATCAGTAATTCTGTGAAATCCTCTGTAACGAATTCGTACAGGAAGCATACATCAAAATACAGCGACCGGATGATCTATAATATAAAAATGAATCCCTATTTCCCTTAGACACGGCATCAAGCGTGAATGGCTGGATTTATTTCGTTAATTATTATTTTGTTGTGTTTGTTGGTCTAGTGGTCGCTAAGCGCGACTGCTGAGCAAAAGGTCCTGAGTTCAAATCCCAGGTCGGGCAATGTGTTACTGAGTTTTCCATTAGGTAATTCTCAGTAGCAGCACGGAGTCTGGATTTGTGCCCGGTTGATGGCAATAGGCTCGCCCCCTATTACATTGGGACTTGCAACATAACTGGCGAAATGTTGGTGTACTATATGTACACCTGTACCTACCCCTTGGGGGAATACAGGCGTGATGTTATGTTATGTTATGGTTCATAAGAAATGGAACGGAGGAATTAAGAAAGATGCGCGGAACATTACAAAATGTAAGAAAACGTAACATCTACTTTTGTAACCTTCTTAATGCTTTTGACAATAAAACTTTTCTAATGTAACCATGGCGTTTGACCTATCTGTCAGTCGAATCAGTATTCATAGTTATTATAGGATAGGACAACGTTTGTCGGGTGAGATCTACTTGGTATTCAAATCTATGGGTCAGCTAGTCTCACAATATAATACGAAATACATGGAGCGGTATCCTCCTTATTCATAAAAAATCACAATTTTAATCCTAGGATTAAATTATACCTGTCACTATCGTTTGCCCAACAAAGAATAGAGATAGAAATAGACCGAATACTTTATAATTTTTTTTTAAAACCTCGCCTAACACTATGAGTTTCTCCTGTATCGTAGGTGCGTTTCACAAACATCGAATATCAGATACACAAACACCCAGACTCGGGACAATCAAATGTGGATCGCACAAATTTTTGCCCCGGGCGGGAATTGAACCCGCCACCCTTAGCGCAACAGTCTAATCGCATAGCCACTGCGCCAATCAGGTCGTCAACTATTGATAATATGATAGAGGGTAGCTTCAATGTTTAATCTTCTGTAAAGCTACGCACATAAAAAAATGCGACACAGATTAGAAACCGCTGAATGCGAATTGTCACGAGTTTCGATAAACGACTCAACAAGGGGCAATTAAACTACTATTTTAAAAAATTGTGTTCGTTTTAATTACCTTGTTGTAGTTTAATTATCATCAAGCAACGCTATAGTTTAAAAGTTAGTATCGTCAAGGGGCATACAGTATGCACATTTTACTATTTCATCCACGATAGCTCATGTTTATTGGCACTTAATGAGAAGCAACCATAAAGCTTGTGAAACGCATATGTAAGTTCCCCTTTTGAGCTTGATTTGTGTTTCACTAAGTCCTTTGAGCGTTTCTAGTCATCTCGATGTTATTTGTAGTGATAGTTATGTTGCTAAAGACGCCAAGCCACTTACTGTGCACTTTGAGCGCGTGGTTACAGTTCATAATTAAGTTTAGGAAAATTATTTGATTTGCATTTGAATCTTCGTTCACTGGCTCGTTGGTCTAGTGGTCGCTAAGCGCGACTGCTGAGCAAGAGGTCCTGGGTTCAAATCCCGGGTCGGGCAAAGTGTTACTGAGTTTTCCATTAGGTAATTCTCAGTAGCAGCACGGAGTCTGGATTTGTGCCCGGTTGGTGGCAATAGGCTCGCCCCCTATTACATTGGGACTTACAACATAACTGGCGAAATGTGGGTGTACTATATGTTCTCCTCTACCTACCCCTTCGGGGAATACAGGCGTGATGTTATGTTATGTTTATGTTATGTTTTTTTAAAATCTTCAAGCAATACAGAAGTAGATAATCATTACACAATACAGAGAGCCAAATGCCTAGTAAGGTTAGGTTGCTCTGTAACATATTAAATACTCAATCATAAACTAAACCTCACGCCTGTACTCTCCGAAGGGGTAGGTAGAGGTAGACTGTAAAGTACACCCACATTTCGACATGTTATAGGTCCCAATGTAATAGGGGGCGAGCCTATTGCCATACACCGGGCACAAATTCAGACTCGTGCTACAACTGAGAATTACGTAACAGAAACACCCAAAAACATTTTGCCCGACCCGGGATTCGAACCCGGAACCTCATGGTTAGCAACCAGACCAGCGAGGCAGTGTAACATATTAAATACAGTATACCATTTTAGGTAACAGTGGTCAATCACACGGTTTAATACTGTGATTAATAGCAGAAAACTCCAAGTACTGACAACGAGTGTTAATATTTATCATGTAAAAAATAACGAACATAATTATGTACTTTTAAATATAAAGTTACAATGAGCCGTAAAATTTCAGTATTTAAGTCTTCAGGTCTTTAGGTCCTCTAGTAGTTAGTGAGTAAGATTTTGCGTCATCAGTTTTTAAATTTTTTTTTTATTCTTTAAGAAAAACGTCGCCCCACACTAGGAATTTCTCCTGTGTCGTGGGTGCGTTTCACAAACATGGAATATCACATACACAAATACCCAGACTCGGGACAATCAAATGTGGATCGCACAAATTTTTGCCCCGTGCGGGAATCGAACCCGCAACCCTTAGCGCAGCAGTCTAATCGCTTAGCCACTACGCCAATCAGGTTGTCACTACGCAAATAATGTCCTCCTGACCGAATTTCGGTCACGGCGGCCTGTCTCAGTTGAGACTAGCCATCTGCGCAGGAGATATTATAGTGCACAAGTATGCGCGCAGACACAGGTGCACTCCCTATTCCCTTACTCTCATAGTCCGATGGGACGGCAGACCGACACGACCGGAGAGAGATCAGGCACAGGACCAACGGCTTAACGTGCCTTCCGAAGCACGGAGGGGTCTCGACATGTAAAAACGGTCACCCATCTCAAGACTAACCGCGGCGAGCACGGCTTAACCTCGCAGATCGACTGATCTGCCGGGTAGCTGCATAGCTACGAGCCCCCCACTACGCAAATAAGTAGTATACTTACCTTCTGTAGTGCTGTGTAGGATATAAGCGGTAATAAGCGTTTAGTGCGCTCTCTCAAGCACTAAGGTGCATTAATATGGACACGACATCCTCATAAACCTATATTGCCATTTGCCGTATCCAATCTGTAGATTAATGTACTCCGTTTGATTACGTTAGTTCGCATGCAGTTTATTAAAAAAACGTTTTTACACATTGTTGATTTTACAAAATCAACATTCCAGTTTGCGATAGGATATTTTTTAATATTTGATTTTTAACTTCGCTTACAACATGACTGCCTGTTAACTCGGTGTTTATATAAACGTGAAGTTTGTATTTGCCGACTTAAAATAAATATTACTCCATTTTACCGTGATTAAATAATCCACGCATGCACTTCAATCGGTAACCGACTACCGACTTACCGAGCAAACTATCACTAAAATAAATACCATTTATTTTAGTAACAGTTTGTATTTATTATGCTAACATGAATGTATGTGATATAATTAGTTATTTGAGGGCCCCGAGTACCGAACATGGAAATAATAAAAATAATAAAGTCATTTGTTTATGGTTTAAATAACTGTCAACAAATACGTAATAATCCCATTTGAAACAGTCTTAAATATTACTTTAAATGTAGTCGATAGTGAGAAACAACTTATATGGAATGCAATAAAGTATTGAGTATAGCAAAAATAACATTTTCGAAGAGGCCCCATAAAATCGGATAGTTAACTTTTCCTTCATAATTTAAACTTAATATTACGACGAGAGGCCTATGTCCAGCAGTAGACTGCAAAGGGCTGATGATGATGATTACCATATAACTCGTTGTCGTACTTAGAGTATGAAGATTTCATTTTCATGCCCTCCACGTCAAAGTTTAAACCTCCTGTAGGCCTATGTCAGAGGCTTTACACACAGTTAAAAAATCCCTCAGGTGTGCTTGGTTCCTCACGATGTTTTTCTATACCGGTTTTTGAAATTGATAAGTAATTTAAAGAGCGCATCATATCAATTCGAAAATACATACATTTTGATCTTACGACCTTTGGCAGTCCAACGGCCATATCACTCGGCAATCACTCTGTCTGGTTGCCTACCAGACGCAGTGATAGCCGATATGGCTGTTGGTGGTAGGTAAAAATGATAAACTAGTTGGCAGGTTGCAGCGGGTTCGACTACCCAGGGTAAGCTGATACTCTCGTGAAGGCTCTTTTAGTGCTTTTTGACTATGAAATATCAAGATCACGTATCACGCATGGTACCCAATAGAAGAACGGACCTCGGCTGCTGACCGCGCCAGTGCTCAATGGGTTAACGACCTGATTGGAAGCTATATCTATAGGAATCCGCAGTAGTTTGTCCCGAGTTTGGGTGTGTATGTGATATTCTATGTTGGTGAAACGCTCCCACGATTCAGAAGAAATTTCAAGAGTGAGGCGAAGTTTAAAAACAACAAAATATTAGATTGATCATCCTCACTTTTACCCCCAATATCTTGTAAATGGCTGAATCGATTTTGATAAAACATATCTAAGAACCATCGCTGGAAAACCTGCTATCATATAAAAGAAGAACCGCATCCAAATCGGTTCACCCGTTTCAGTGCTACGATGCCACAGATAGACACACCGACAGACAGACACACATAGCGGTTAAACTTATAACACCCCTCTTTTTCCGTCGGGGGTTAACAAAAACACAACTTATGGTCATCTGCTTGTGTATGTACCCTACCCTAATTACGTTTTAGTTACCATATTCGCATCGGAAAAACTATCATCGAACTTCGCATTATCTGCATACCTAGTTTATAGTTAGCTAGCGTTAACTTCCAGGGAGCTTTGTGCTCGTTGCCATAGACAAAACAAACGTGTGCAATAGTAAGTTAATATTGCAACAACTGAAGGTAGACACACTGTTCAGTGTTTGTTTTGGGAATAGGAATCGGCAAGCGACCTGTTTGCTTTACCAAAATAAGTTTAATTGAATTAGCGAGGTGTAGAGTAAATTGACAACCGTTGTGATGCTGATGTAACATGGTTTCATCGTGAATAATTCAAACGTTTCTTTGTTATTTTGTTTATTGTGGTAACCGAATATAATTCTTATTATTTAAAGGGTAAGCTATTTTTAAAACATTTCGATACAGTTCAGAGTTGTCTTCACAATTAGTAAAAACTGCGCTGAAGATTCTGTAGACTGCTGAATAAAATTTAAGATAAGATACCAAAATACATTTTTAAATAGTTTTATGCAACACACGCACCTACCTACCTCAACTTCTTTTCGACGTTCACGTTCGTTCTTAAAAACCAAAATGGTACCTACCTATAACTACGATCCTAGAATTCATTATAAAGTCTTTCGTCAGTGGCCCGTGATAATGGCTATCCGTGTTACCTGTTTAAGTGTGCACGTCCAAGGAAGTTTGGTAAACCAATCATGTGTTATGAAGGTCACTGTTTAGGTAATTTTCGCTATCATATACGAGCTATATAGATAGTTAGATAACTGAGTTGTATGATCGTTGGACTGCTAAGTCAAAGCACGCAAGTTTAATCTCCGGCACGCACGATTGTCGTTTGAATTCATGTGCGAATTGTAAATTGCACAGCGTGTGATATCCGGCCTAGAATTGTCCACCCCTTTTCCTCCCGTGGGTGTCGTAAGAGGCGTCTCCTGTAACTTGACCACCAGCACTGCGATCCCCAAGCCGCTTGCCACGCGTGGGGATCGCAGAGAGAAGAAATTATTTGTTTCGCATGCATTTTACACATGCCTACCTACCTGACATGTCACGAGCGTCGCGAACACTTTTTTGAACAACAACGTTTCCATTTTAACTATGTCACTAAGGGCACGTAACATAATAAAAAACTAAACCTCGCTGAATTGCAAGTAAAATAGAAGCGACATTGTAATATTTCTAATATAAAACTTAGCAACCTCTCAAGATAGAAGAAACTTAGTAAAGTCAAACAATGTTGACCATTTTCTATGACAAAAGTTGGAAATTGTATTAATATTTTATTTATATATTTTTCGGACTTACATGTACCGCTATTGGAGGAGGCTTTCCAAACAGTTCCCACGAAGCTTAATCTTCTTATCGTATGGTTGACAAACAACCTGGTGTCAGAGTTTAAACCGCTTGAGGTTGAGGCCTCTAACATGGCCTTAAACTCCGTTGAAAAATCTCTCAGGTGTGCCGGTTTCCTCACGATGTTTTCCTTCGCGTTTTTAACAACTAATAACTTATTTATAATACGCACATGAATTCGAAAAGACATCGGTGCGTGCCGGGGTTTGATCTTGCGACTTTGGACTTTGCAGTCCAACTGTCGTACCTCTCGGCTATCAGTGCTGTTGATAAGCTTATTAAACTATATAATAAATAAAATCTGTGTTATACGAGTCATATTGAATATTTGCATAATATCAGTGTAAACTGGATTCCGTCCAACAGAGCAAAACTTTGTGTAAGTCCAAACTTAGATGAAATATCAGTTTGTCGGGCGGCGGCGCTAAGTTCAACAGAATCTGGATCGGTCAAACTAAACTTGGGGTCTACGCTTTTAGCACTAAGGGCCGGTTTCACCATCTACAAGTAATGTGTCAAGTAGACTAACCGCCACTTAAAGTCACTTGTAACTACTCATACGAATTTCACAGTATCTAAATATTCTATATATACTAAATATGCAACACTTTACTTGTAAATTGCGAAACAGGCCCTAATACTACAATCGTTCAAGTATGCATATCTACTACCTACCTGTGGAGTTCTCTCTGTCTCCCATTACTTAATATTGTGACGCACTTGTTACGTCACGATTACGACTAACTATCGAATACGTTTGTTATTGCCATAGCAACGGGCTCAACGCGATGGACTTAAAAAATCTGTATGCAGAAAACGCGACGTGCTATAATATGACTGACATGTCATGTTATTCTCGGCACAGATACTGCCCACTGTCAATTATACTGCCGACTAGCGGATTTTATAAACTTTTCGTTGTTTACTTTTTTTATCTCATGGTAAATACACTGTAGTTTTTACACGTTATTTTATAGGAGAATTTTACGTCTGATTTTAGGTTTCTTTAAGGACCCATCAGACCAGGTTTAAAAGAGTCTGTGCCTTCATCCGCTATTGTTTGTTTCATGAGAGTAAAGTTTAAGCTTGGCTTCTGTAAAGTTAGTACCTAAGTAGTCTGTCCACCGTCTAAAAAACCTAGAAAAAGTCTACAAGATAAGATAAGCCATGCAGAAAAGATGCCTAGCAGAAAATAATTAAAAATTCATCGTCAGTTTCTTAAGCTCCGGTAGTTATAGCTACGATACTTATTTATTTGTAGTTTTAGAAGTACCAGCAGTTGCAGTAGGTACTTCTAAAACTACATAATAACATTAAAAAGTGGTTAAATATTGTTAAAAGTTAATTAAACGTGTTCAGACACAGATGCAATAATATTAAGGATTATCTTAGACACATTGGTACAGTCAGTATAATTATTATGTAACAGATCATTTAATTTTTTTTACATACCTACCATTAATTATTGAATCACATCTTACATATTCAGCTTAAGTAAATTCACTGGGAATTTATTATTTATCCTGAGTTACCATAGTAATAATAAAGAATAATAGTAATAAATATTAAGTAAGGATATATGTAAATAAACATTTGTATAGGTAATGTGTATATGTTAGTTTATGTATAAGTACCTATATGTTTTTCTTATCTATCGCATTAGGTTATCCCTGTAAAGGTAGTTTTAAGTTGAGAAATAAATAAATAAATATAGTAAAACACCTTAAATATTCTCATCATTAGGACATAATTTACAATTATTTGACATAGGTTTCTTAACATGTTAAGCTACTTATAATGCTGACTGTACAATTAAAGCTGTCACACAATTTGCAAGAAATCATTTTTATGACTTAAGTAGCATATTTTCGAAAAAATCAGCTGTTCCCCCTACATTTATGTTCGCATAACTCGTCAAAATGTAGGGGGAACAGCTGATTTTTTTCTCGATTTCAGGTTTGGTCCCATAGTAAAAGTTGTCCATAATGATGAGTACAATGACCCCTAAAGAGGGTCATCATCATCATCAGCCAAAGACGTCCACTGTTGAACATAGGCCTCCCCGTTTAAGCGGGGGGGGGGTTTGCCATAATCCCCACGCTTGGCAAGCGGCTTGGGGATCGCAGTATTGGTGGTGAAGATACAGAAGACGCTGCTGCCCATCTTCTGAATTGTCCCTTAGTCGCCTCTTACGACACCCACGGGAGGAAAGGGGGTGGTCAATTCTAGGCCGGATACCACACGGCAACACCAATCTAAAGAGGATAACGGTGTTTACAATTTAACCCTGTATCTCCATTCCTAAATATATACATTTTCGCCTCCAACTTGGAAATCGCGTACTAATCGGATTACGAGAATAGCCATTTGGCTTATAGACCATTATTGAGTGGTACTTAGTTAAAATGTATGTATGTGTGCTCTGCAATATTAGTGCTAATTAATCTTAATCTAGTTCATATATATAGTAATTTAAACATTAGATAACATTGTTTTATTTTTAATCATTTATTTATTTATTTATAACTATCCTACTTAAATCTATCATGACAGGTGCACTAAACCTAATGCGACAGACAAGTTATAATCATAATTATATTTTCATCACTCGTATTGACTAACAATTTCTATGATTATTTGGGCAATTATATTCAAACATTTTTAATCTGACATTTCTACAGACATGGTACCATAGATTTTGAATACCAAGTAGTTCCTGAGCATGATACTAAACCAAGCTCAATAATTTTGTTGTATTACTAAATTACCATTTATTAATGAATATCGTGAAATTAGAATTGTCATATAAGTTTTCGGATTACTGCGGTTTGTATAAGTTGTGGGACCAAGTAATAAATTGGGACATTTTTCATAATGCCCGGGTATTATGAATAACGACAAGCTAGTTAGGGCGAAGTAAATAATTATAATTTGAACTTGCTAATTCATTACATTGTCCAGACATTATGAATAATGCCATATGGTTTGCGGGAAATCTTGAAGACTTGATTGGCGCAGTGGCTAAGCGATTGGACTGCTGCGCTAGGGGTTGTGGGTTCGATTCCCGCACGGGACAAAAATTTGTGTGATCCACAGATGTTTGTCCCGAGTCTGGGTGATTGTGTATGTGATATTTCATGTTTGTGAAACGCACCCACGATACAGGAGAAATTCCTAGTGTGGGGCGACGTTATAAAAAAAACACCATCGGTTACAAGCGAACGTTGATCGGCTCCCTTATTTTTGTTTAATCGCTATCATAATCAGCCTATATCAATTCACTGCTGAACATAGGCTTCTCCTATGGCACGCTACTGAGCACGATCTGGGGCCTTTCGCTTCGAACCGCTGCCAGCCATTTGGCGTCTATCTTCGCCCTACCTAGCTGGAGGACGTTCTACACTACGATTACCGAGTCGTGGTCTCCACTCCAGAACACGGTTTCCCCAACGGTTCTGCATCAGATGTGCTGCCCACTGCCACTTCAGCTTGCTAATCCTGTGGGCTATGCCGATAACTTTGGTTCTCTGTCGTATAACTTCATTTCTGATCCTATTCTTCAGAGAAACTCCCTATATAGCCCTCTCCATAGCTCGCTGAGCGACCTTAAATTGCAGTATCCAGGTCTCGGCTCCATGTGTCATAACAGGTAGGACGCACTCGTTAAACACTTTCTTCTTGAAACATTGTGAAATGGGTGGCGAAAATACTCGACGAAGTTTCCTAAATGCTGCTCTACCTAGCAGTATTCCTCTTGGGGCTTCTTTTTCGAAATTGTTCTTACCCTCTTGTAATATTTGTCCGAGTAAAACATACTCGTGATCCAATTCGAGAGTTACTGCGTCAAGCGCAATCAGATCCGGATTGAAATGTTGATTGAACATAATAAATTAAACATAACGTTGGTTCCAAGTTATCCGGAGACAGATGCGTGGTGAAGAAACAGCCAGATCAAGCAGCATGCGTTATAGGTCTTGCACGGTTCCAGCCACGGTTTTCGTTTAGTTTTGCATTAAAAGCAAATAAAGATGGACGTTGAAGGTTATATTTTCGTGATTCTGTCAAATTAAAGTGAAAGACAATTGTTATTGTGCGATTGGATAATTAGTTCGCTATGAATAAATCAAAATTAGTCGACATGAATCGTCGACGGTAATTAAACCTGATTTTAATTACTCCGCCCCATAGGTGATAAACATGATAAATAATGCCCGGACGATTTGATTATTTCCACGGTTATTATCACACTGCCCTTTCATATTGGGCATTTTTCAAACTGCGCGGGCATTTATCACATTGCCCTATTGATCACTTGGTCCATAACATATACATCATACAATAAGAGTTAACAGGTCTTAAGCGCATAAGTAATACGTATGTTTAAATACTATTTTCCCGACGTTTCGGCCGACTTGCAAATGCTAAGGTTATGGTTGACTGATGACAGCTCAGCGACGTCTTTGTGTCGTGTGGGTTTCTGCCACTACCCACACTTCACTTTTATTAGCTTAAACTCCTTTCGTATTCAATTGACGACCCGATTGGCGCAGTGGCTAAGCAATTGGACTGCTGCGCTTAGGGTTGCGGGTTCGATTCCCGCACGGGACAAAAATTTGTACGATCCGCAGATGTTTGTCCCGAGTCTGGGTGTTTGTGTATGTGATATTTCATGTTTGTGAAACGCACCCACGATACAGGAGAAATTCCTAGTGTGGGGCGACGGTTTATAAAAAAAAAAAAAACTGTCGGTACTTTACACACAATTAGTATAATCATTATGTAATTTAAATCAACTCATTTGTACGCCGTCCATGGCAAAACATGTTGATTCTCAAAAACTTCTATGGAACTGTTATAGGATGCATTTCCTGTAAACTACATATGTTTGAAGCAAATAAATATTTATCTTTCTTTTCTTTTTATAAAACGTCGCTGAATCGTGGGTGCGTTTCAGAAACATGTAATGTCACATACACAAACACCCTGACTCGAGACAAATATCTGCGGATCAGCACAATTTTTTGCCCCGTGCAGGATTCCTGCAATCCCGATTCCTCCAATCGCTTAGCTACAGCACTGAACAAACCGTCAAATAAAAACATATTTTAGTTTAGTGAGCTAATGCCCAAGATCTTCGCTGGAAACCTACACATGCTCTCGGTATGCGCTGGTTGAATAGATAACAAACAAAGCCTGATACAGTGAGTATTGCCTATTATAAAGTACTTAATTAAATCCAGTTCAAAGCTTAACCAATCCTTTGTTCGGCTGGCACCTAATTACAGAACAGAAGGAAGACTAACTAGAGCTTCTTTGAAGGTTCAATTAGATACTGGTAGTGTAAGCCGTCATGCCGTCATCGCCGTGTGGTATCCGAATTGACCACCCCCTTGCCTCCCGTGGGTGTCGTAAGAGGCGACTAAGGGAAAATCCAGAAGATGGGCAGCAGCGTCTTCTGTAACTTGACCACCAATACTGCGATCCCCAAGCCGCTTGCCAAGAGTGGGGATTATGGGAACCCCCCCCCCCTTAAAAGGGGGAGGCCTTTGTTCAACAGAGGGTATCTATCGACTGATGATGATGAAGCCGTCATTTTATCATTCGTCATTAGTATCCTTTGTTACTACTGAGTATTTTAATATTTATTTTTAAAACTGGTCATGCATTTTCCTATGTCCCTAAAAGGAACCCAAACAATATCCCTGTTAACTGACATAGTCATAAAAAAAAAATTAAACATTGATTTACCATTATTTGAAGAACCATTTGTAACATGTCATCGTAAAAAGTCCACCTTTATAACTTGAATTGATGTTTATTTCTTTTCATTGTATTATAGGAGTTCCCTAACGTGTTTAGCTCCTTCTTTCGCTGACCATAGAAACACAAACCCCTCTAACTTTAAAAAAATATTATAAAATGATACGCGGCACTGTCGATTCCATGCCAAAGAATGTAATGTACCACATGACGATAGACTTAAGAGTGAGCGTTTTTAAGTAACGGGGAAATGTTTAAAGTTGTCAACAAACACTTCTATTGAAGATATTGCCGCTAAGTTTTGGATGGGACAGGAGCAGTGCACTTTGCAGTGAAGTCTGCTATTCTCACGAACATACCGTGTCAAGGCCTAGGCGTAAACGGAAATGGGCGGGCCAAACTTGGGTAGCCGATATTCAGTTCATTTCAATTGCGAGAAATTCGCTCCCGAATACGACATCGAACGTGTCGCTGTCTGGACAGTTGTGCGAATGCATGTGCATTATCATGGCATGTAATTACAGTCGTAACTAGTTAATTATACAGTGATAGTTATGTATATATGTGCTTCTATTATAAATGCGAAAGTAAGATAAGATAAAAATTTATTCGTTAAACTCGTAGTCGAAGGATTTTTTTAAAAAATAGTTTACATTTTTTCCCACAGCTGGGCAAGCTCGGCTAGCTCTGGCCAGCTGCTTTTGAAGGCGTCCAAATTGAACACTTGAAAGTTTTTAAAGCGAATTCGAGTGTTTGTTACTTCAACACGACTAGACCAAGGGTCGTGTTTGATATGAAGTTATAACTTGAAACATCGTTATTTTTATATGGACATAGCTTGAATTAATTCTTTCCTAATTTTGACAGACAGATTGTGCCGCTGGTTAGTTTGTTGCCCCGTCTTCTACCCAATATAGCACTAGGAAGCTGTGACGGGCGGGCGTTTTGGGGGCTGTCATGATGTAATTGGACGTTCAAAAAGTACTTTTTAAAGTCTATTTTAAATAAATGATTTTTTATCTTTATTATTATGGCGGAGGACTTAGCAATTATTGTGAACTTAATTAGATGACAGTTATTTTTACGCTTACTAAAGCCTGCGCGGAAAATTATCAACTATGATGAATGCACTTTATTTATTATAGTTTTTTATTGTATAATATACTTCTTTAAACATAATTCATTCCGTATCTTTACGAACTACATACTTGCTAACCTAAATACATAAACTGGAATATATTAAAGTCGGGATAAAAATGAAGATGAAAGAAGTATACGATGTATTCATACCTACATACATCAAAGTATTCAAACTCGTCGAAGCTAAAAATCAACATCAGACATCCGAAGTAAATACTTTAAATCACATTAAGAGCTGATCTTATCAGTGCTCCACAGACCGATTCATCTCAGACCATTAAAAGAAGTACTCTCTGCGAATATCTATCGGCTACCAAGAATATTATATATAGGTAATCTTATATCTAGTATGCCAAGAGTTCTCGAGACTACTCTAAGCCTGAAGTAGGGACTAAAAGGAATTGAATAAAGTAGACCGATATCCACTCTAACAGTCAAAAGGTATGGAAATCAAAGACCTTTTTATAAATTATAATAAAATGCCACTAAAACCTGAATAGTGCGGACGAGTTCTATCTTCGATCTGAGTTACTAAATTTCTTCAGTAAGTGGTGAGTGCACTGCTCAACTGTTCTTGGAAACAATTGACGCATTTAACCTTTTGTGCGCCACGGACATAGATAGAAAACAACGTTTTCGTGTCCTCCACTCTACGACTTTAATAAAAGACAATTTCTCATCAAAACAAATTACACAAATGTTACGATTAAGTAGATATTGTATTATAATAAAGTTATGGTGTGGAGAGAATTGAAATTTGAAACGTTTGTCTTCTATACAAGACGTGGTGCTCAAAAGGTTAAGCGAAATAAATTGAAACTGCAAGACTGTATGACACAGTGAGTTCATTTTGCGTGAATCGGATTGCAAATAATAACTAAAAATGTAAGGTAATTGTTCAAATTAGACGTTTAACACCTCAGTCTGCCCGTGGCCATGAATTCTGTAAAGGTTTCGTGACGTCGGTACCAAAAAACTAATTAAAACCGCGATAAAATACGTAAACAGTTTTATTTCAATGTCTAATTCGCGTAAGTGATAGAAATAATTATAAATTGAATTTCTCGACACTACACCCAGAGATGGTTCCTCTACGCTTGAAGTGACTGTAATTAATTGAATTCGATAGGATCCTTTCAGTGCAAAACGTTGCTATTTATCTACAGTATGGGTTAACGTCGTACACACAAAACTAGAGAAAACGTTTTATAGAAGATTTCTACTCAGATAATACTTATTTTAACCTTTGGCGTTATTTTATTTATATTCAAAGTTAAGTTTAGGCACTTGTAACTTACAGACATTAGTGTACATTCCATTGCGTGGAAATCTTAAAATATTTTTTAATTTTTTCTGAATATTTATAACCTGTTTTCGTAAAAGTCTACTAAATCTTCTGCCTTTATTTTATATACCCATCGTATATAAAATCACATCATCGTATTTTGTAATGTTTCTATACATATCCTAATTATTAAAATTGAAGTTATAAGTGTAACTTTGTATTGTATAGGCCTTTTATTATGTTTAAGAAAACTATTTTAAAATTTATTTATTCTTACCAACATTGTTTTCTATCCGTATTTCAAAGAAATATGTCCTTGTTACAGAGCAACTATGCGAAATTTCTCAAGAACCTGCACACAGAGCAGATCTCAAAGCTCCATGCGAAGAACCAGCATGAGTGTGACTTGCTGGAAGACTTGCGAACCTACATCATCAAGCGGTCCGCCGTCGAGAAGTCTTACTCCGAGGTACGTATCCTACACCGAGACCTATACACGTGGCTCTTCACGGCGCGTAATACCACGAGCCCCCCCTTCACATGGTGTTTTACTTAGCTCAGTGCGGCGCATCTCGTGTTATTACGCGTCATGAGCATTTCAGGAGACGGCCGTCAGCGCGGGTCAGGTAAGTGCAGTTGGTAAGTGCATTGATACTGGACCGTACTGAATTTAGGTTCCCGAGACATTGAATTCATAAACCTAAACATAAATTAAGATGGATGTAAACGTTGCTTTACAAATAGGATTAAATACAATTTAAAAATAATAATAATAATATATTTATTGGACACAAATGTTTGTACAATCATACACATACAAAGAAACATAATGCGCAAAGTAACAAAATGCCGTTTACAAGGAGAAATGAAACAAAAGAAGTCCGTCGGGTGCTGCTAAAATTACAATATTTTGCAGTGGTTTAGTCTGGGGATTTCTCGAGATAAATAGCAACATTCGTGCATACACAAAAAAGATATATATCGCAGGCTACAGATAGTACTTACTTTAAAATATTTTGCTTAAAGCATAAGTTGACTAAATTACCACCCACATTAAATGCAACGATTTTATAACACGAATGATTTTGATAAAATGATACGTATATTTTAGTAGTCCAATCATAACGAATGTCAATCAACGTTATTCAATTTATTTGCGCGTCCCAATGTTAATTAAGGGTTAAACTGTGTGTTTTATTTATCTATATAAACATTGAACTGTGGACATTATTTCAAATAGTAATACAAATTACAGTTAATTTATTTCGAATATAAATGATTATACTCATATTCGATTATTTCATAGAACTTTGAAATGTACTTAGTATAGGTTACCTACTTGAATCAACATGCTTACGGCTCTTTCAAATTTGCCTAAAAAAGTCGACCAGCTGTCGTACGTTTCATACAAATTGCTAAACGGACGTCTAATATTTTTATGAACCGTACGACAACCGCACGACTATCGCAGGCAACTTTGAAAGAGCGCTTAGTCTTGTAATTTTAAGGTTTTTTTTTTAAGGCAGAAAGCAATTCGGTCCCTTTCATATTATTATTACTATTAACGAACACACTTCGACGGATAGCGGAAACAGTTTTTAAGGCATGAAAAAAATCGCAACAAACATTTTCGATTAGAATTTGTAATAGCAGGTAGTTTATATTGTCATCAGTCTTATTCAACTAAGCGTTCACTACATAAACACTCATTCTGAAGGTAATTAAGGTGGCCCATTAATAGATGTGCAGCTGCTTTGCGCCAGCCAATCGGGGATCTTTGCGACAGACGCTAGCGCATAGGGAGCTATCCAGGTTAAGGACTTTGTGTCTGTTTAGACTCTTCAACGGGTCGGGAGGTTCGAACCACACTCTAGTCGCACCCTATGATCCACGAAGTCAGAAGCAGTAAAAGTGAATCTGTTGTACAAGCGACTAGATTGGTGATACATTTACTTTTAGGTTTTTGAGTTACAGTTTTGTCATATTATGTTGGATGGAAAAACATAACATGAAGTCGAACGGGTAGAGAGGCATAGTACACCCTAATTTAGCCCATATAGGTCCCAATGACACGCACTAAAGGGATAATAGTAAAAATAATATACTTAGAAGGTACTTACTCCTACTCGCCGCTCATTAGCCAATTAGTTTATGCATTAAAGTACAAATTATGGAGATTTAGTGGCAAAAATAAACTAGGAAACGTCTTCTACTTAAAAAAATAATAATAACTTGGTCGGGTTGAATATTTTCAAAAATTCAGACAAATGTTAATATAGCGGAACGTAGGATGGGGCAGTTCGGCTACCCTATGACACGAGGGACCTTAGTCTAAATTTCTCCCACCCTGTAGCACAGCTGTAGGTATTATAGGTGCCATTTACCAATACACACCATGTTGTCGCCTCTTAGGACCCGCTTTCAAAATGACAGATGCGAATGCATTCGGGTTGCAGATACCAAAGCCACCAGCCTGGTGACAGACGGACAGACAGATGGACGGACGGAGTCTTACTAATAGGTCCCGTTTTACCCTTTGGATATGGAACCCTAAAAACGCATTTAACTTAGAAGAAAGATAAAGATTGTAAGTCGACGCGTCGGAAGCTATACGGGCGATTCTATGCATAAGTTAGTGAGATCAAATCTAGACAAGATTTAATGCGGCTTATTCAGTCATAAGTACCTACATAATTTCTTAGTTATTCCAAAACACAACTGACTAATAATATAATTATTGTGCCCGATATAATTGGTTAAAGGCCTTCCCCCTAATTAAAGGGAAGTTTGAACCAGTAAAATGGTGTGTTATTAAAAATTGATATGCCGTGGGTTGAAGCGTTTGTCATGAAATCCGTGTGACAATGTTATTCAAAATGTACCAACTTTTATTAATTTACTGTGTGTTTATGTACTGTGTGTAAAGTCAACGCTCATTTTGTCAACAAATAAAATGTATGATAATGCAGCTTGAATTACATTTACCATATTTTCAACTGTTTAAAGCAATTGTAAATGCAAGTATTTAAATTTAAGAGTAACCAATCAGTTTCATTCTTTAAGCGCTACAAACGAATCGTTTATATCGTTCTGCCCCACGAAAATGTAACAATTATTTACTGTCCTTGATTGAAAATACGGGGCAAGTTGTAAACGTTAAGCAGTCACGCGACGATGCAGACTCAGCTTTAAATCCCCTGATATATGTGTAGTGCATACCGAGGGCACAAAAAAGTTTCTACTAGCTACGATACAGTACGTATGGGCCGGAGGCAGGCGGGCTCGTTATCAAATCACGCATATACACACACACACACACACACACAACCACGCATACACACACGCGCTACTTTTGCACAAAGAAGTTGTAGTAGTTATACACAATAATTGCATTATATAAAAAAAAAAAGTATACTCTAGTCAAAGGGACTGGACCCCACGACACAGGGAACCCTAGTGTGGGGGCCAGAGAAACATTGTCAAAATTTTTAGTGTCTAAGCCTAATAATGTACTACGTGTATATGTATTGTACAAATTTTTGAATCAATAAAGTTATTATTATTATAAATTTCCTGACCCATATACTCACAGAGGCAATTTTCAAACTAGTAAACAATGGATTTGGTTGCCCTCTGATCAGTTTACACGTGGACTGGATAAAGTTACCGTGCCCCCGTTAAGCTCAATAATTAAAGTCCACACAATACAGTCGAACGATTTTATAGAACGCAAAATCATGAAATATTTCCATATGGAAGTTTTTAAAATCGTTCCACTAGTAGGTAGGTATATTTAGGATTAAACTAAGTGAAAATGAAGAATGATTAAAGTAAATTTTTTAAATTTAAATAAAGTTACATAATCTCTGGGTAAAATATGAAAATACGTGCTCGATTTAGTAGATTATTCAATATCATAACAGTTTTCGTTAATTTACGGTCAATAAAATTTACGCGGCGGTATCGCGAGTACGGAATACGGACACTCCGCTACTGTTGCAGAAACTAAAAAATGTAGAACTAAACAAACCCCACATCCAGACTGTAACATCAAAACTTTTAGACTGAACATGATTCCGAACCCGTAGCCCAACATTGTTCCATACATTTAGATTCGTAACGAGTTTTCGCTGTGTTTGTTACTGCATACAGCACGGAAAGTTTTCGTCACATAAAAGTCAACATTGTTGTTTACGACACTGACCGCTATACCAACAGGCCAGTCCAGCCCCCCTAGACACATGGCAAAAAGCTTGACGAATAGAATAAAAAATGTATGGGATGGCATAATGTTTTGACTATGTTATCGATGACATATCTCAAACTCATACATTTTTCTTTCTATTCGATTTTTATTCGGCAATCGTTTTGTTACTTGTATTGGGGGGCCGATGTGCATTAAGTATATTGATATATAAACTCTTTGATATGTAAATGACAGAGACAGGTGTAACTTAATCCTTGGTTTAAAATTGTAATATTTTATGAATAATGGGGTTAGTCTAGTATATATGTTAGTATAGAATGTATTGTTTAGTGACAAATAAACGTATTTATTTTTGATTATTATATCAATAAACGCCAACTCAATTACAATAATTTCAGAATGAATTGTGAGAGTACAATATCGGTAATCCACAAATCCGTTAATATTTGTATCACAAATTACCTTTTACCCGCCTATTTATTTTGTGGTTGTGTCGTAGTGGCCCAGTCTTTAACCGCACTTCATTTATACGTCCAAACTCAACACGAGTTGAAAGCTAAGCAAATACAAATTTGACCTTTTCTATGTCCTAAGTACTCAGTTTTTTTTAATATTTACATAGGATAGGCCGAGATGTGTAGGCAGGCTTATTACACCCGCATTTCGCCAGATATGTAATACCTAAATCCCAATGTAATAGGGGGCGAGCTTATTAGACTCTGTGTTGCTACTGAGAATTACCTAATGGAAAAGCAAAATAACACTTTGCTCGACCCGGGATTGAAACCCAGGACCTCATGCTCAGCAGATATGGCAATAGACACAGCCATCTACGATCACATGGGGATACATAGATTAATAATTTAAATTTATTCCTGAAAATGGGCATTGTCCTTAAATTGGCATTTCCTAATTGACTACTACTACTACCTCAGAGAAGAAATGCCGTAACAAACTGAGGGGTAAATAGTCAAAAGGGTAATATTGTCTGGTAAAATATGAGTGAGCAATAGCACAATCACAGTACCCAGTAGAAATATGCATACATATCTACATATTAAAAACTAAACCCAAGCAAAACTGAGTAAAAAAATATAGGCAATATGATCCTTTCTTTGATATCATGGCTACGGCGGATGCCAAAGCCTGTAAAAATAGAAACATGAAATCATATTTACAATATCCTGTGAAGCCAAACGTTGTGAAAGTCGTGCGCCGCAGTTAGCACCGTACATGTGTCCGTTATGTGTCACGATTCTCCATTTAAGCTAGTTCCCTTTGATATGCCAACTTTTTGTGAGACTCTTTTTTGTTTATTCTATTCTGTATACGGTTTTCAATGAAAGAGGACTAAAATGTGAAAAATATCCTAAAAAATTAAGTGGTTTTTATTAGTAGTCTTTGTTAAAGTGTATTGTTAGATCGACGTTATTTAATTTAAGTTCTGTCATACGCGTGCGGCTTGATTCGGCTAACCTCTAATTTCTATATTTATAATATAGTCCTAACAACTTTTGTAATTAAAACCTTTCAGCAGAATCCGTGTACAATTCCGAATAATTTATTTGAGCTCGTTATTATATATGCAAAGTTATATTCGGTAACGAATTCATTTATTCTGTCTGCCCACACATTGCCAATTCAATAAAAAGTGTCTACACGTGGCATCTTTTTATTTTTTATTTAACTACTATTTAACTAACTTTTATCCACATTTATATATTTTTTAAGCATAAAAATCAATTTGACTAAAATTAGTTCGTTACGGTAGCCATAGAGCGGAATGATTATTAATTAATTATTAATGTTACACAGGTCTTTAATGCATTTATTTTCATTTCAAATCATAACGGAATGTCCAATAGACGGAATGAAACAAGCATCGATCACCAGTTGCTTAATCACTGCGATATAGATTTTCGGGATAAAAATGTATATAATATATGTGCCGTTTGATCGTGAAGAGGTAATAAACATACAAACACACTCGCAAACTTTCCTTTATTATATTAATGTGATTATTGTAAACATACTTAATATAAGTATAATGCTATGCTTTTAGGTCGAGGTCCTAATTTTTAACTTAATACTCGTGTAATAATGATAGAAATTCATCAGGTTATTGTATTTTCTAGTTAAAAAAAAAACTAACGTCGCCCCATACTATGATTTACTCCTGTATCGTGGGTGCGTTTCACAAACATGAACACATACATACACGAACAGTGAACACCCAGACTCGGGACAAGCATCTGCGGATCACACAATATTTGACCCGCGTGGGAATGAAACCCGCAACCCATAGCGCAGCAGTCCAATCGCTTAGCCACTGCGCCAATAAGGACAAGGTTGTTGTGTCCATAAAATAAGCTATACTAATAAAGAGTGAGTCGCCTAAATGGTCAGTTGTCTGCAGAAACACAAATTAAGTGTTCCGTAAACATTCTGAGAGCTTAGAAATGAAGCACGAATTTAATTCTACACCCATTGTTTGAAGTGGATTTTAACAGCCAAATGCAGAGAACGCCAATTATTTTACCGAGCATTTTAGAGGAAATCTATTTCAGTTTAGTAACAATCGTTTAACACAATTGCTCAAGTATTATTAGTTGGCATTTTGTATTGTATATTTTTCCGTGGTTTAGTTTACCAGGTTCAGACCGCATCTTTGCTTTGAACTAGGACTTTTCCGAAATAATTTTTAACCTACGGGCAAAACAATATAATACTTTACTTATACGATGTACATTAAAAGTAATATCTATACATACACGTGAAGCGATAAGTTTGGGAAAGTTTTAATGAAAATTACGCGGACGGAGGAGTATGAAATTTGGTACAATTAAAGTTTATAATAATGTGGAGGAGGACTGCAGGAATTTAATTACAAATCAAATGTGGATAATTATATCGATTACGGACACCGCTTCTTAGCATTTAACATTACGAAAGTACCTACCTAACTTTTTGTCATTATACCTAATAATTATAACTTCATCATCATCATCATCATCAGCCAAAAGACGTCCACTATTGAACATAGGCCTCCCCGTTTAAGCGGGGGGGGGGGGGTGCCATAATCCCCACGCTTGGCAAGCGGCTTGGGGATCGCAGTATTGGTGGTGAAGTTACAGAAGACGCTGCTGCCCATCTTCTGGATTTTCCCTTAGTCGCCTCTTACGACACCCACGGGAGGAAAGGGGGTGGTCGATTCTAGGCCGGATACCACACGGCACTAATTATAACTTACGTCCGCTAATTCGACTGAGTGGAAGATTTCACGTCTTATCCGTTTTATTCTATACCACAGTTACAAACAGACAGACAGAGTTACTTTCGCATTGATAAATCAACATCTATAAATGCTGCATAAATAAAAATCTTTACCCTGTCAAACTTAAAATATTTCTCTACTACGTAAGGCTGTAAGCAGAACTACTAATGGCGTCCGGACGCCTCTTAGCAATCAACGATGCCGTCGTCAATATAATGAGAACACTTGTCTACTATCGCATGCTATGTGGAGATTTTACAGCAATCTCGTTCGCCAGGGGCTAGCGTTTTCGTGCAATCAATTCAAATATGTTTTTTTTAAGAATCACGTGAGCTTCTTTACAGTATTATACAAGAAAATATAGGTACATTCTAAAACTAAAATTGATATTAATTAAATCAAAATTGTGCTGTAAAACTTTCAAGTCATCCTCCTCATTATTTTCGAGTGTCGACTAGTAAGGTGGCTAAAAGACTGGCAGAATTGTTCAAAAATGAGAAAGTTTATTTATAAAAACTTTTGACCCCTATTCAATTGAGAAGACTAAGATTTGACAAGGTTAAAGATTATATGAAAAAGAAAGTTAAAATTTAGGGGTATGTGTATATTTATTCTCACGTAGCCCTTTGCAGTAGGCAAACAAAACAAAATAAATCATTGTATGATGCGATACTGACTTCTGAGAAAGAACTGAAAGATTCCTAACTTAAGGGATTTAATAAGTGAGGTGTTCGTCACTACTATAAAAGTATATTGGGTATTATAGTGGGGCTCATAGCTATGCCGCTACCCGGCAGATCAGTCGATCTGCGAGGTTAAGTCGTGCTCGTCGCGGTCAGTCTTGTGATGGGTGACCGTTTTCACATGTCGAGACCCCACCGTGCTTCGGAAGGCACGTTAAGCCGTTGGTCCTGCGCCTGATTTCTCTCCGGTCGTGTCGGTCTACCGTCCCATGGGATTATGAGAGTGAGGGAATAGGGAGTGCACCTGTGTCTGCGCGCATACTTGTGCACTATAATATCTCCTGCGCAGATGGCTAGTCTCAGCTGAGACAGGCCGCCGTGACCGAAATTCGGTCAGGAGGACATTATTATAAAAGTAAACATAAACTTTTAGTATTGAAAATTACACTTAATGAGTTACCATAAAGTTACTATAAACTTACTATAGATTCACAGCAAAAATAAAAACATACATCTACATGTATGTTTTTACACCCACGGGAGGAAAGGGGGTACCTACGTACCCCCTTTCCTCCCGTGGGTGTCGTAAAAGGCGACTAAGGGAAAACCCAGAAGATGGGCAGCAGCGTCTTCTGTAACTTGACCACCAATACTGCGATCCCCAAGCCGCTTGCCAAGCGTGGGGATTATGGCAACACCCCCCTTCTAAAAGGAGGAGGCCTTCGTTCAACAGTGGACGCCTTACGGCTGATGATGATGATGATGACATGTAGGTAGCTACATAAACTTATCATGCTAAAACGTGATGCAAACAAATACGTATTGTCCAAACCAGTAACAAGTATGACAAGGAATGCTAATAGATAATTATCACTTTGTGGGTAGCAGTAAAAATTTTAGATTATAATATGTACGTCACGCGTATCCTGACTCGCAATTACGAAGTAATCTTAACTAATTACTTTAAAATATACGGCCGCCGAGTTTAGAAGTGGGGCCTGGGTAGAGGAATCCTCTACTAGTTAGAGGAGAAGTCAAATCAGGTCCCCATTTTGTCATGTCTATAAAGCAATTTCACAACTATTCTCAATAAGATTTTTACAATTAACTGGCTGACTGGCCAGGTCCCTTTTTGTCCTTGTTGTTTGGTCTAATCAATTGAGACTTCTCAATCTAGTCGAAAGACATTTTTTGTTAATGATCATCATTACTGAAGCGTGCTCATTACATCCTCCGATCCTTAATTGTCTCACCATTGAACATGTTTATATTTAACTATCTAGTTTTTTTACTTATAACATCATGGTTTACGATGAACTTTGGTCAACCGTTGCGCACACAGATTTGTATAAAAAATTACTAACCCTGACACTCTTTCGTTACTTCTCGTGGTCACCATGCAATTTGATCGAAACGTCGAGTTTACTTACAATTATAATAATTTCGGTGCAAATAACACCCGAAGTTGTGAACATACGCAAAATGTAAAATTTCTTGTTAAAATGAATTAATTTCAAAATAGCCTGTTTGATTAGCCAAGTTACTAAGTTTTTGCATGACTGCAACTAGAGCAAACAAATGCTAAATGGTTGGCCGAATATACATTTCACTATTACAAAACATTTCCAAATAAATAATAACGTAATTTACTCTTAGCTGAGACCGGTAATTAAAACTACGCTTTGTAATGAATCTTAATTAAATTCAATGTGAGTTTTGTTTACAGTCTAAAATGAAACGTTGTATACTCGTTTGCTAGGAAATTAATAATAAATGTTCGCCTGAACAATTGTTAGTCACATAATATACGCTTTTACACGGTTGCACAAATATACGCGCAAACACAGGTGCACTTCATATTCCCTCACTCTCATAGTCCGATGGGACGGTAGACCGACACGCCCGAAGAGAGATTAGCCTTAGCACGAATATTTTTGTCTATAGAATAGTTAACGTGATAGAATAGTTTACTCGTGCTAAGGCTACAGGCATAGGAAGTGCCTTCCGAAGTACGGAGAGGTCTCGACATATGAAAGCGGTTACCCATAACAAGACTGACCGGGGCGAGCACTGCTTAAACGTCGGTCGACTGATCTGCGCGGTAGCCACGTAATTAAGAACCCCTCAAATGTTATTGTACGAGTATATAAAGGACAGAAACTAACAAATTAGGTATAATTAAATGTAATTATGTTTTTTGTGCTCCGCTTTGTAAATAATTAGCCGAGTATATTGATTTTTGTTATGCTTTTCAATTATTTTAAAGCGAATCTGAATGGGTTCGATTTTTATTGATAGGCATTAGACTGGGTTTTATTATACAAACATACACTGAAATACGATTGTGAAACAGCCTTGAATAAAGAGAAGGTTCTCGATATTTCGTTTTCTCGTCAATCTTTGATATTTATGTTTAAAAATAGCATTATCCCGAGATGGTTCTATTTCAAGTTCAAAATCTATCGAAGGTCGTCGGATATATACAATTGTTCTTTTTTCAATCGAAGGCAAATATTCCGCGTTTGCTGCTATGGATTGTTTATTTATTGATTACTAGTTTCCGCCCGCGACTTCGTCGGCGTAGATTTCGAATGTTATATAGACTATAGCCTTCCTCTAATGAACTATCCAACACAAAAATACGCTTTTATTTCGAACCCGTAGTTCCTGAGATTAGTGCGTTCAACCAAACAAACTCTTTAGCATTTTAATTATATAGTATAGATGTAACATAATATTAAATTTACAATATTATTACCGACATAAAACAATTCCTTCTTAACTCTCTTGTAACAACTTCATTATAGGTCTTTGTGTAGGCGTTCAACCGCCATAAAAGAGACTATCCGAAGAGATATGCGTGTTTTTATATGTGTAAGCGGCAAAAGCCAATTTAAAACTCCGATGCACAGCCGGTAACAGGATTAGAAGTAATCAGAAACCCACTTAACTGTTAATCTTAAACGTACGTAGTACATACATAAATCCAACTTGGTATTGGTATAAATAATACTAACTAATACCTGGACCACTGCAGGGCAAAGGCCTCTTGTACAGAGTAGGAACGAGCATTGATTACCTTGTTTGCTCGCAGGTTGGCGATTTCGGTCTACAATTCTAAATCCATGTGTCAGTCACAGTGCGTTTGTATTCTCCGCTAGACGAGTTACAAAATTAAAGCAAATTAAAAATATGGTATTGACATAAGTCATAGATAACATAGTCGAAACATTACGCCATCCCCGTACCTACATTTATCCTTCTAGTTGTGTATCGTTATGCCACTTGTCTAGGGGAGCTATCCTGTCTACACGTACCTACAAGAGTATATAATTAGTGATCAGATCGTCAAACATTTTTGTAACTAGCTGAATGAAGCTACTTATCAATCAAATAATTTTAAATTTGGTACGTGGAGTCCTGACTAATATGGCCCGTCTTAAAATAGAAAGTATATAATATTTAACTTTCGAAAAGTTAAATCGTTATTTACCAGAGTTCGAAGATGCAATCTTGTGTAAAAAGGTCGGTTAAATACTAGACGACAACACAAAATAATTTAATATCTTAGTAACATTTTTGTTATACATTTTATTTAATTTTACGCCACAGATAAACAAGTGTTACATTCCGGTTAAATTAACGTTGTGCTTTGTTACAATAGCGAGCCAAACGGACCCGTATGTGAGACTATCCATTACGTATAAAAAGAAAGATTAAATAACTCCTGAATGAAGTAAAATGTTCCTTTCTATGTTATCCATACTTCCATACTATACTATCCATACTAATATTATAAATGTAAAAATTACTCTGTCTGTCTATTTTACCTTCACGATGAAATAAATGATGAAATTTGGCATGTAGTAAGATTCAGACCCGAGAAAGGACATAAGCTACTTTTTTTTAAATTCAAACCTCTAGGTGTCCAAATAGGGGTCAACGTGGGCGAAACTACGGGCAAAAGCTATATATATATATATATATAAGCATATAATACTGATAATACTAACCAACAATCTAAATTAACGCGAGCGAAGCCAAAAATTATATATCCTGTTTTCGGCTACATTTTAAAGTGGTTTGTGGGTATAATTGGATTGATGCAGTCCATTAAAGCCTCATACTAAAGGCTAGGTAATATTATTTTCGGTAAATATTGTGTACTGCGTTGGTCTATCCCAGTGCATTACTTTGTAAGAGAAATAAGTATGCTTATTAATTCCCTAATAAAGTAACTTGGTGCCATAACCAGGCACCAATACAACACCCACAATTGCATTTTTGTAATAGATAATCGTCTATTTTAATTTCGAGCATTGATAGCCGAGTGGTATTACCGTTGGACTGCCAAGTCAAAGGTCGCAAGTTCAAAACCCGGCACGCACCAATGTCTTTTCGAATTCATGTGCGTACTATAAATTAGTTATCAGTTGCTAAAAACGGTGAAGGAAAACATCGTGAGGAAACCGGCACACCTGAGATATTTTTCAACGGTGTGTAAAGCCATGTCAGAGGCCTACAGGCGGTTTAAACTCAGGTTGTTAATCAACCATACGATAAGAAGAAGAAGTCTATTTTAATCTATGAATGAGTATTTTAGTTTGGTCCAAATGACATATGATATGGTATGAAGGTAAAAATGATGCGCGGAATGCATCACTAGATTATAACACATGGCTAAAAAATGTATAATGTATTGCGTGTATGCAACACGAGCTCTTAGTAGTAGTCTCTGTAGTACTCTGAATAGAATCTTTAAAATATTCAGTATGAATTATTACATTTTTTACAGAAGAATATTCGTTAATGGTTTCGTCTACCTAATAATAACTATGTAGGATTGACATGTCATAGATAACTTAGTCGCAACATGCTTTTGTCTAGGTACTCAATTCCGATAAAAATGATGCGACAGACGTGAGACGTGGGACGTGGTCGTGGGACGTAGACGTCGAAGGCAAATCAATGTCTTACACATGTTTATTTCTAGGTATGCTCAGTAATGTTGCTAAGCTCGTTGATGGCGTGTTACTATTTATAACCAAAGCCCTTTCATAAAAGAAAATATGTCTGAGAATCAGTACGTATCTACCCACATTGCCTGTAGATATATTTAGTTTTATTCTGTACGTTATGTTCATCAACAGGCATGTCTGCTGTCAGGCATATAACATGATGATCGAGTTAAGATATTTTTTTTCCTATTTTTAGGAGATTTTCAAGTTTAAAGCTGAGTAGCTGTCCCCGTTTGTGATACGTTAATTAAGCACCATTCACTAAATGGGAACATACCTTTATTTCGATACTATGGGAATGGTAGACTACGTGACAATTGCGACACTATAAGTATAATTATATATTATACACTATCCCTCTTCTGTAAACAATGATAATACTTATCTTAATTTAATCAATTTTTATGTCTACAGTCATCTCTCATACCAGCCGTGCTACTAAATAACACACATCTTACGAATTCACTTCTAAATCCGCGGTGAGATTTGACTCGATCAACAATGTACTAGATTACTGATCAACGCTTCAAAAACGGCCCGAGAAATAAGAGCACAAATAATTTTGTGGTCTTATTTGAAGTTAGTATGCTCTAATCTTAGCCAACATTAAGACGTTAACATGCCGCAGTGACTGCTTTCTCGGCCACTTATGTGACATGATTTTGTCTTGATCCTTCATCTAGTATATTGATCGAAGACATAAGCATAGCGAGGTGACGTGCGACATAATGTTAGTGTTTCTGAATAGTATAGCTGTTACTGTTGAAGCAATCAATGGTTCAACAATGACATTTATTGTAAGCAAAGAGGATACTACATCTTCTAGATGACCATATCTTAGAGAGAGAACATACCTGATTGGCGCAGTGGCTAAACGATTGGACTGCTGCGCTTAGGGTAGTGGGTTTGATTTCCGCACGGAGCAAAAATTTGTCTGAACCGCAGATGTTTGTCCCGAGTCTGGGTATTTGTTTTTGTAATATTTCATGTTTGTGAAACGCACCAACGACACAATAGTAATTGGCAGAATGGGGCGACGTTTTGAAAACAAAAAAAAAACATATGTCGCACACCTACATAAAATGTTGGAGTCTATAATGTAGCTTCCTCCTATTTCCTAGGGTCATCATTAACCCAGTTTTATTACTGCGTCTTACTTGCAGGCTGAAATAAGAACCAAAGCTAATACGGCTTAGTTACTGGACATTGTTGTTGAAAAATTGCGGACATTCTTGTATATTATTTTTATTAGTACTAAGCTGACTTGAGAAAATGAGGATCTCCTTGAAAACATTCAATATAAAGAAACGAATAAATGTAATTGAAAAAGGCGATCTCGAATGAACTAAAAACAAATAAACCACAAGTTTTATCCTTTGTGTAGCCAGGTACTTAAGTAGGTTCTGAAGTAAGATTATGAAACGAACTTACCTTGTGCTATTCGATTATTATACGCTGCTAGAATGTATGCGGAGATTTAAGTATAGTTTTTGCTATCAGGAGATTTGGTTGAGTGGCGTGAGGAGGATGCATGGTAAGTTCTATGATATCCAGAACAAAGTCGTTGTACCTGTGAGTGACTCTATAATAAGAATGACTGAATTAATATTCAAAATTACTATACTCATCAACAGTGTAATTAATTTAAAAACCTTGTATGCGGTTAGAAAAGGAGTATAGAAATTTTCCTTTCCTCACCCCTAACTGCCATGTTTAATAAAGCATAACTCTGTTCGGACTAACGCCATACAAACTTTTGTTCAGCTCAAAAATTATCCAACATTTTACACGTGGCTACTGGAGGGTTAAAGGGTACCAAAGTTTACATAAATCCTGGTATCGTACTTTAAATACAAGCTCACGTATCCTACCGCTAAACTGTACATTGGTCCTAAAACTATTTCACTGCTGTAACTAAACTTCTGTTACTGTACACGATATTGAATAGCGGTGAAATGAAATTGTATGGTAACTATTTAGGTGTAAGGACCTATTCGTCAAATCATCATTATCATCAGCCGGAAGATGTCCACTGTTGAACGAAGGCCTCTCCCTTTTAGAAGGAGGGGGGGAGGGTGCCATAATCCCCACGCTTGGCAAGCGGCTTGAGGATCGCAATGTCGGTGGTCAAGTTACAGAAGATGCTGCTGCCCATCTTCTGGATTTTTCCTTAGTCGCCTCTTACGACACCCACGGGAGGAAAGGGGGTGATCTATTCTAGGCCGGATACCACACCGCATCATTCGTCAAATAGATGACATCAAAACTAAGTAAAGATATAGTTAATAAGGTGACATGACACTTTGTAATGATGTTGTCTTTAAAAGTTACTTGGACTGGCAAAACAATACCAAACAATGTACGTTTCAGCTACCGTATATGCTTCTAAAGTATATTTAAGGCTTTTTCAGTATTAACCTATGTTCAAAGTATATGTATATATTTACTAATGGTGTGAGATCATGACAATGTAAAAATATTATAATTATTATAATAGATTTTTACCTAATGATCGTATAAATATTCGTATGCCTTTCACAGAGGCGGATGTGTTGTTCTGTATTTATAAGTAATATCTTAATAATCTAAACTTACTTAATTTATAATTATTTATTTTATAGTACCACAGGTCTACACTCAACTTGAAAAGGGTCCAATCTACTCTTACGCTATACAAATCTGAGTTTGCAAGAGCGAAATTGAGGGGTTATAAGATATAAAACTGTAACTTTTTGCCCATCTCATTAATATTTCAGCCTCCATTGTCTATGTAGACAACAGGCCACCTTCTTCTAATAGTCATGCCATTGTTATCTCTTGCTCGCAGACAGGGAATTTGATTTATCCTTATAATATTGGTGTAGGAAAATGTACCGAAAAAAAGGCTTTCTTAATTTAATATAACATCACGCTTACTTATATTCCCGGAAGAGATAGGCAGGGGTATACCTATAGTACACACACATTTCGCCAGTTATGGTATAGGTCCCTTTTCAGGGTGCGTAGTAACGCAGGCCATGCCGCATGCCGCCCGAAGCCGGTTATTGCACACCAACCCTTCTCACGGCGCGCGGCGTGGCGCAGCACGGCGGTGTTACCACGCACCATGAAAAGCCACCACCATACGAGCTCGAATATAAAGAGCTTATGTTTTAATGTTAAAGTTCCCACGCCCTGTACTCCTTACAGGTCTATCGGTAATTATTCAGCTGCTCCGCCGTAAGGTAAAACAATGCTTGCTCAGCGGTAGCTACCTGAACGACAAAATGCAAATTACACTTTATCTTATCCACCTAGGATCGGTTTTCAAGCGCACAAAGACGGTACATGTAAACATGTCCTAACATTCTGGATTGCTCTTCAATATTCTTGCGGTTCATTGATGGGTAGTAAATGTAAATCAGTGTTAATGGTACATGTTACTGAGTGGTAGTTATATTTAACTAGCGGCCCGCTCCGGCTTCGCACGGGTATAAAATATATATTATAAGTATTTCTCCACTATTTAATGGATGTTATTATTATACATATAAACCTTCCTCTTCAATCACTCTATCTATTAAAAAAACTGCATCTAAATCCGTTGCGTAGTTTTAAATATTTAAGCATACATAGGAATATAGGGACAGAGAAAGCGACTTTGTTTTATACTATGTAGTGATGTATCACGTTGCGGGCTTACCGTAACCCTTATAAAACATGTGAATTTGTCTTATCTGAGTATCTGCGAGTTACTATAGTAAATAAGGTGAAGTTTTCAAAAACGCGAGTCAGCTGACAGTATTTTCACAATATTCGTACGGAAAAAACTGTCATAGAAATTCTTCGGACAATTTGAGAATCAGTCAATTATAGACTCTGTAGTCATTTCGCGAATCAGTCATTTCTAGTCTAAACGATAATATATAACAGCGGCCTGTCTCATCTGAGACCAGCCAACTACGCAGTAGATATTATTGCACAAGTAAGCGGGCAAACCCAGGTGCACTCCCTATTACCTCACTCGCATAGTCCGACATGAAAAGTGAGAGATCGGGCGCAGCACTACCTGCTTAACTTCCGAAGCACGGAGGGGTCTTAACATGTATAAACGGTCACCCACCACAAGAATGACCGCGGCGAGCACGGCTTAACATCGCAGATCAGGCCACATAACTACGACCTACGAGCCCACACCTAACATAAAATGAAAAATGTAATAAGAGTTCTTTACTGGATTTATCAAAAGGTTTCTGTTTTTTAGTATCTACGGTATCAGCCATCTAATAATTATAGTGATACGTAGCTCCTGTAACTAATTTCCCGTTAGCAGCTGCACAACTTTCGTGATCAAAGAGAAGCACTAATAATTAATTAATGGTTTACTGAGATCGTCTAGTGTACGGAATTGAAGTAACCAATTCTATCTAAAACTTGTAAGTACTAGAATGTAATCAGAACGTTCACATTTTTACATCACATAATAATATTGTAGTTTAATGTCAATGCAGAGGCGCGCCGTAGGCCTATGTCCAGCAGTGGACGGAGATAGGATCATGATGATGAATCAACAGAACCGTTCGATATTGTGACTCAAAGTGTCTACCATGCGTTCTATTGCTTTTATAACTGAGGAACTATCGAAAACGTTTGTTATTAGGCACCAAGCCTGGCATAACACATACATAAATAAGGCAATGAACCAAAATCAGTACTATGCAGAAAACGCGACGTTCTATGACAGTTTTCTGAGTACAATTTTCGTTTTTATATCTCATGGTAGATACAGAGATCATTAGAAGTAATAGAAGCCTTCGGGACTGGATAAATAAATAATGTAATTAGTGAAGTACCTAGGTACCTCAGGATCCCTAAAGTTTTCAAAGTTACCCAACGTTAGCTCGACAGAATGCCAGCAATGCCGCCATCTTGGTCTGAATCACAATATCGGAATTGAGATTCCCGCGTGACTGTTTGGTCCTCTGACGTCACGTTTTATACGACCGACATCAATCACTTCCCGTTGGAAGATCTTTCTTGACCTTCATATTACATAGCTACCTATTTGTTTCAGCACTCGCAAAATATTCTCTTTAGTTCCATTTTAGAATACAGGAACTCTATCTTCTTGTTTTATCGCGTTGCTTCTTATGTTACGCAACATTTAAACAAGATATTGTTGTTACAAGATTATACATTATAATTATGTCTATCATAGAGAGTGTAACTCACCTTTTGTGTAGATATATTTCTTAATCTCCAGGCGGTCTTCCATCACGTCAAATTTCCTTACATAAAACTCATCTAAATTAGCCTGAACAACGCCTTCAATCAAATTCAAGACCTCACGCGCTTCATCATCATCATCATCATCAGCCGGAAGACGTCCACTGCTGGACAAAGGCCTTAACAGCGTGAAATTAAAATACCGAAATTAAAAACTTAAATGGATTTTATACATCTTACAATTTGAAAGTAGAAATATTTGACGCGCCAAAATCCGTCTTCTTCTTTTTATCGTATAGTTGATGTACAACCAGGTGTCAGAGTTTAAGCCAGCTTCAAAGAAAAATTCGCTAAAATCCGTCAGGACATAATACAGCCTGAGTCTGTTACTATCAACGCTTATCAGTTCACCTGTGGAAACCAAATGCGGGTTACACCAACCTCCATCACTTTGTTTTCACAAAACATAGAAACAGACAATATCGAAAAATACATCACAATGAAAACCTTCACTTTGTGTCCTACAATAACTGTTATAATTATTTTTAGCTTAGATTATTATCTCAAAGCTGGTGTAACTCTTTGTTGTAGTGACTGTAAGACTTGTAACCAACTCAATGGAATGCATAGTACATGTTTTTATACACAAAATTAATAAGACGAAGTTCTCTTCGATCTCTCTCTATAATGAAAGATTTTAATATAATTAGTGTTCTTCCTTCATAAAAAGCTATTCCATTAGTCTCGTAAGCTGTAGGTTGTTTTATTTTTGTTATTTGCTTACTGGCTTTTTAATTAAATGTGTAATTAAATTGTTCTAATGCTTACATTATGTAGTAGCCTTTTTTGTCAGCCTATTTATCGTTTTTACACACTGTTATGCTAATCTTACCAGTAGTATTACCTTCCTCTTTGTAGGTATATATATATGTCCATAAAATAACGAAAGAACCTGAATTTACACAGACAACGATTACTACTAGACTAGTTAATTAGATAAATGTGTAATATTTCAGAAATGCTGTTGAATACTCCAAAAGTAGTAATGTCAGAACCTATATTATAAGACCATATAAAGTCTAGTTATAAACGGTGTTTCTTTTGTCAGCGTACTCAAAAGTATATTATACGTACGGTTTCGAACTCACAACCTTTGGGCTACCACGAGCTAGATCAAATTAGATTCTTGGTAATTCATAAAAAGACGCCGCTTTTATTAACGACTTAAAAAGGAGGTTCTGTAATTGACCCGTTTGTATGAATATCTGGGGTTTTCGCAAAAACTATTGCTACGATTTTGGTCGGATTCACCTTATTATACTAGAACCTATTTTTTTTGGGACACAGAGAGTTCACACCAGTCAACCAACCCAATAGGTAAAATTATGATGCCAAAAATGCGATAGCATTGGTATGTAATTATTTCAAAACTGTCATTATGCTACCGAAACCTATTAGTGGTCTGAAACAGTTGCTCCTAATGGAAACGAAGGACAATCATTAAACATTCAGTATTTACTGGAAAATTCAGTGTGCATTTAGGTTCGAAAACTGGTTTTTCAATTCAATTACCTAAATTGAAATATATCTTCTATCTAAACAACCTTATACTTAATTTATTCGAAACCTGACAATAATTTGTTCAAGATCAGTAACTGAATCAATTGCAATGATTTTCAAACTATGATTTATTAAGTTGAAATTTGCCGCACGCGCCTTGAACCTGTTTTATCGCGAACAACGAGGCAACACAACAAGCCTGTAACTTTGAGTTTTTATTATACAGTACTTATATAAATATTGAGATTCTTTTTATTTCATAATATTTGACGTGTCAGGTTGTATAGGTATTTAAATGAATCCCCATTTCACTTGGTTACGGCATCACGCGTGAACGGCTGGACTTTGTTAATTCTTTCTTTTATTGTTGTGTTTGTTACTGTCAGGAGAAGGTTTTTATGAAAGAAAAAAATAAGAAAGTTGCGCTAAACGTCTATGGCTAAACATAAAAAAATATAAGAAGACTTAAGTATAATAACTTTTCTGTAATGTTACCTTCATAATGCTTTTGACATTAAAAACTTTTTTTGTAACCTTATGGCGTTTCTCATAGCTGTCAGTAGAATAGGAACTACTTGGTATTTTAAATCTATGATTCATAGAACGACGTTTTTCGGGTCAGCTAGTATAATATGGAAAGTAAATAATATCGTAGCCATAGCAGGTGGAATCTGGATGAGGCTGACAGAGGGGCGTAAAAACTAGCACATACAAAGAGAGGCCTAAACTATGCTGAAAGTAAAGTCGGGCTGTAGATGATGATGAATATATTTTATTCATCATCATCTGCAGCCCGGTCTACTTGTCTACAATAAAAACATAAACATAACATCACACCTGTATTATCCGAAGGGTTAGGCAGAGGTGTACCTATAGTACCTACACCCTAATTTGTCAGTGATGTTTGGTCCCAATGTAGGCGATCCTATTGCAATTATTATCATCAGCCGGAAGACGTCCACTGTTGAACGAAGGCGTCCCCCTTTTAGAAGGGGGGTAGCCATAATTTCCTCTCTTGGCAAGCGGCTTGAGGATCGCAGTGTTGGTGGTCAAGTTACAGAAGACGCTGCTGCCCATCTTCTGGATTTTCCTTAGTCGCCTCTTAGCACCCACGGAAGGAAAGGGGGTGGTCAATTCTAGGCCGGATACCACACGGATTGCGATTAACCGGCCACAAATCAAAACTCCATACTGCTACTCAGAATTGCCTAATGGAAAAACCCGATAACACATTGCCCGAACCCAGGACCACATGCACGGTAGTCGCACAGCGATCACAAGACCATCGAGGCAGTAATGTAAACAACAAGCTTGATTTATACGTAAAACTTTATTCCAATGTTTATTTGTTCAATCGTAACTAATTCGATAGGTACTTATATTGAATCTTTAAGCCTTTGAGCACCAGCGCAGTTGACAGGTGTCCCCAAAAAATGTTTTTTCTATTGTGTCTACCTCACGGCAGTCATTGTATTAAGACACGTGTAATGCGAATGGTAGATGGGGGAGGCATTGATTCCTTTCTACTCTTATCCTTTAGAAATCTTTTTGAGGATGGATTGGTGTAATTAGGATGGTCAATTAGTGAAGCGTCTGATCTTTGTAGCTCGTCGTCCAGGAGTTCCGGTACCGACCGCTTATCACTTCTTCTTCTTATCGTATGGTTGATGAACAACCTTGTGTCAGAGTTTAAACCGCCTGTAGGCCTCTGACATCGCTTTACACACTGTTGAAAAATCTCTCAGGTGTGCCGGTTTCCTCACGATGTTTCCTTCACCGTTTTTAGCAACTGATAACTAATTTACAGTACGCACATGAAGTGCCGGGATTTGAACTTGCGACCTTTGACTTGACAGTCCAACGGTCATACCACTCGGCTATCAGTGCAGTGTCTCAGCTGAGACTAGCCATCTGCGCTGGAGATATTATAGTGCACAAGTATGCGCGCAGACACAGGTGCACTCCCTATTCCCTCAATCTCACAATCCGATGGGACGGTAGACCGACACGACCGGAGAGAGATCAGGCAATGAACATGTAATATCATCACATACACAGACACCCAGACTCGGGACAAATATATGCGGATCGAACATTTTTTGTCCCGTGCGGGAATCGAACCCAAACCTTAGCGCAGCAGTCCAATCGCTTAGTCACTGCGCCAATCAGGTCGCTAATTAAAATTTAAAATATACAAGTTGCACTCAATACTAAATTCTTTAAAAAATAACAGATCAATATGGACCCTGTCGGGCACAGCAAAGCGAAAAGAATTCAAAGTTTATCTAGTTAATATTAATTATTATTTTTAGAATACACACAATATAGCATTGGAAAAAGTAAAAACTCGCAGTTTCCTTATCCCATAACATTCCTACGACAGATTTCCCCGAGGCTGTCCACGAACGTCTCGGATACGCAATCACAAGATGAATGAACTAAGTATATTGATGCAGCGCTTTTGGTACCCACATTACGTAAGTAATCTGTTAGCAATCTTTATCCTCCTCTGTAGCGTGTATATACCTACATTATGGAGTTCATCCTTACTCATATACGTACTTAGGTACAGTCAGCAACTTAAGTAGCTGAACATTCACATTTTTAACATACCATTATGCCGTTGACTGCTACGCCGTAGACCGTATAGACAAACTATTGTTTGGGGGACACGTGGTGACCGCGCTAGCGCCTGAAGGGCTAATTAAAGAAAAACTTAATATATTGTAATTATAAGTCTTAAATATTCTACGCTCCTATAATTTCTAACACGACTTGAATAGATGTTTATTTCTATCAATAATTTGACTTGTTTCCTAACGTGTTTAGCTACTTATGTTGCTGACTGTACCTACAACATCACGCCTGTATGACCCGAAGCGGTAGAGGTTGATAAGATAAGATAAAAATAATTTACTCAAAATAGACATAAAAATGTACTATTTGCACGTCAAATTACATCAAGACAGCCCCCAAAACGCCCGCCCGTCACCACTGCCTAGTGCTATAGATCGGTAAAAGAAACGGCGCAACAAACTACCCAGCAGCACAATCTGTCAGTCACAATTTGGATTATATAGTAATCCTACACCCACATTTAGCCAGTTATGTTTCCCTTATGTAAAACTGGGCGATCCTATTCCTATCAACTGGCCTCAAAACTAGACTAGAGCTGCTGCTAAGAATTACCGAATGGAAAAACTTAGTAACACTTCCCGAAATTCGAACCCAGGACCTCGTGCTTAGCAGTCGCGCTTAGCGACCACTAGACTAACGAGGCACTTCTGAGACTTCTGGCTATGTTAATTAAATACCTTACGAACATTTAGTAAATAAAATACCGATTACTCCTATTCAAAATATACCTATTCTTGTCTGCCCTTCTGTCTCTCTCAAAGTACCTACTGGCAGCCTACACGCGTTTTTTAAGACTTATATTCATAAACTCAAGATTTAACTAAACAATAATTCTAAGCAATCGTTCGACTCCCACGACCCCAGCCGACTCCTACATAAAATAAATAAATAACTGTAAAATACTTCTCCAAGAAAACAGCAAAAGTAACTTTAATAATTAGTCGTACGACTTCTATATGAAACATAAATACAGCCCTTGAGACGTGACACCTACGTACCATTAATTTTATATCAACATCGTCTTGGAAAGTTAAAAATACATATTTGTGTTGGCGTAAACATCGAATAAAGGGATAAAAAGATCGAAATCAGAACTGAAGTATTCGTAGCAGACGTTTATTTTTATTCTACTCGAAAAAATTCTAGCAAAGAGCAAAATTATTTCTTCTGAAATGTCTTTAGAATAAAAACATTCTTTTAAACTATGTTCGCAAAAGCACGACTAACTTAATTTACTTACAATCGCACAAAAAGGTAAATATGTACGTTCGCCATAAGAATTCAAACGGGATATTCTCCCAAGAGTTAATTAAAAAGTTTAAATATGCAAGCTTTGAATATTTCTTCAGGCGCACACATCCTTTTTATTAAGGCGTCTACGGTATTTCCGACAGAGGTTTACTGAGAACGCGCTTTGTATCACAAATAATTATATATGTTATAATCTCCTACAGAAACATTTATTCTATCCTGTTTACCATTATTTGTACAACAAAGAATAAGCTTCGCAATTCTGCGGAGTCAATAAAATACGTTGACTTTAACATGTGTAAATAAGGGAAAACGTTTCAGTAACATTTGCTGTAATACATAGCGTGTTATAATTTCCTGTTCGCAGTCACAGTTTTGAAAAATATTTTACAACATCAAACTACTAGAATTGGGTTTGTAATGAACACGAGAGAAATCTACAACTTTTTTAATCTAAAACAAATACCGACGGTATTATGCAAACCAGATTCCAGAAAGAGGAATATTTAGCTAGAAATTTCGAAATATATTAGCATGAATTTACTGTCCGTGAATTAAACAAAACTATGCTATGAGTGGATCCCTCATGCGGTTAAATATGTAGGTGTTGATAAAGTTTGTTCTCCTCATTATTATTATTCTGTTATATTCACTTTTCGTATTTTAAAATCTCTTATCCAGTGTCGAAATAAAAGGATTAATAAGATATTATTTAGGGATTAATACGTAATACGATACGATAATCAGCGTAGGTACTTATACTGAAATAATAATCGAAACTTTTATTCAAATAAGTGTGGTGAAATTGGCCCTAATTGTCATTAGTCAATTCTCGCGGACGTGCATCGTCTTGCATAAAGGTTCGTTAGCTGGTCCATTCAAAAAGTATTTAAATTAGATCCCCAGTCTTTTATCCGGACATTCTGCACTGCACGCATAACGCGCTCAAATAAATTCCGTTAGGGTAACGTTATTATACGGAGCTCTGGTTTTCTGCGACTATTTTCACATGGCTTGGGATTAAAGTCCGTCAGGTCGCCAACTCGTAATATGTTTATACTGGGAACCCGGCCCTGCCAGGAAATGTGCGCCAAACGTATTACCATGCAGGTGAATCTAATGCATGGGGGTTGATTGAATTAAGGTTGCATCAACATTTCAGCGGACTTATTTACTTCGCTGTCTGTCTGCCAACAAATCCTATTTCGACGGCTGTAACGGCTCGAGGTATAAAGTTGATTTTACTCTGCAGTAGGCGACAGACAGACGCGTAGTTTTTGTTACGATGCAAACTAGTATTTTTATTGCTATGACCATGCATCTGATGTATTGTAGTAGTCATTATTGTTTACTTCTTTTCGATAACTAAACTATTCTCCTTCTTCTTATCGTTTTGTTGATGAACAGCCTGGGTTCAGAGTTTAAAACGTCTGTAGGCCTCCGACATGACTTTTTACACCGGTTACACCTTTTTTAACGGTGCAGGAAAACATCGTGAGGAAACCGGCACTCCTGAGAGATTTATCAACGGTGTGCAAAGCCCTGTCAGAGGCCTACAGGCGGTTTAAACTCTGACACCAGGTTGTTCATCAACTATACAATAAAAAGAAGGATCAATTGCTCAAAATGATTAACGATTCCATTCTAGTGTACAAAGTCATCTATATAATAATTACATATGAATTCTATGATTGTCTGTTTATTATATTTGTGTCAATGTTAACACATTAAGGTAAACACACTTGTTTGGGAATGTATCGTTATAGGAGGACGTGCTTCGGGAAATTCGTTTTCGGAGGTTTTATGAGTGTAGGTTCGTAATCATACACCTGTACGTGGCGTATCACAATAATACAAAGGCGAAAGTTCGTTTGTATGTTTGTTACCTCATCACGCTCGAACAGCTGGACCGATTTTGCTAAGATTTGTTATGGGGGTAGCTGACACTTTGGATTAACATATAGGCTTTTTATCCCGGAAAAATGTAGCGTGTAACACGGGGTGCAGCTAGTTTTCTATGAGTATAAGTAGTGTATGTACTTAGTTTAACACTTTGAATATGCGCGAAGCAGACACCATAGTTAAGCAATCGCCATGCCTCATGTGTGGGATGACACTGCCGAAGGGTTGAAATTTAATGGATCCTGAATATTTAAATTGTCATCCAGGCAGTAGCCATGTCAAATCTTAGTTGGTCTCCAAATTGGAGGTAAATAGCATTTCCATTCGCCAACAAGTTTAGTGTTTTAAGTCCAATTATATTGAGACTAAATTTAAGCGAAAATATTTAATAGCTGGGACGGAAATGGCTTAACAGCGTTACGTTGACTTGGAACCTCAAAATCTCATTGTTTCTCACTTACTAGATATAGTCACAATATTCATAGTTATATTCAGATTGAAACCTCATCGCCTCATAGCATGTTTGATTGAACGGAAAATGAAAAATTTAATACAATTTAAAAAAAAAGACATGCACACGCAAATTCCATTTGGTTGGTTATTCAGTATCAGTAGGCATAATTTGAACTACTTCTAATGCAAATTGTTAGGTGCTCGGTTAAAAAATTACATTCTTTCGGAACCGAACCGCCAAGAAACTATAAAGGTTACTCTTTAAAAAAATATGGCACAATATAGTAAGTTTACATTAGTTAGTTAAGTTGTCAGCTTAACCTTTTGACTAGACTGACAAAAGGCTTATCACACGTCACTACAAATGTACAGTCTACCAATAAAGTCCACTTTAGGACAAGGAACATTCATCAATGCACAACATCAATGCTACTCGTTGCCAATTAATAGCGGCATTATTGTATAAACCAGATAATTTGGAGTTAAATTGGTCAGTTTTAATGTTTTCACAGTTGTATGTATCGGTAACCCATCACTAATTAGTAGCGGTGCTGTAATTTCACAGATTATTGAACGCCTGATGAATTCTCATATTCAAATTGAAAAGCTTTGGAAGATTTTTTATATTAATGGACAGGTAATTAAAAAGCCTATATGAAAAGTGACTTCATTTGTACTTACCTTACATTGTTTGGGTTGGCATAACCTGAACAAAGATTAGCTTAGCTTATTCGTACTTTACATGGTTTCTCTAAAAAAAACGCTGTATTGTGGGTGCGTTTCACACACATAAAATATCACATACAAAAACACCCAGACTCTGGACAAATATCTGCGGATCACACAAAGTTTTGTACCGTGCGGGAATCGAACCCGCAACCTTTAGCGCAGCAGTCCAATCGCTTAGCCACTGCGCCAATTAGGTCATCGTCTTAAGAAGTGACATTTTAAATGTTAATTTTCAGTTGCGAAGTACGTAACTTGCTCATTACGCATTGCAGGCGTAATAACTGTTTTTAAGTCTAGTATACTCCAAACTATAATTTGACAATATCGTACAACTATATCTGCTTCCCAAGAATCACTCCATCACATCACATCAGCTTATTGCAGTCCACTGCTGGACGTAGGCCAGGAATATTAAATCAATTACTAAGACTTTCCAGGATTACTAAAATATACGGTACCTTGCATACTTACTTTTTATTTATGCAAACCTCAAAATACGTAGTAAATATAAATTCCCTGTTTTCGATTTACATTTTACGTGGGACTACTCATTAAATACCTACCACACTTGTAAATGAGACAACATTTCCGAGTATCACTCTCTTTATTCACCCCATTCCGTGTGTGCGTCGGTAATTGCACACGTTTGTTGCAGAAAATAGTTCGCATTTTTGGGATACTTTCCTGAGCACGTGCACGGTTCAAATCCGGTGCAAAATAAAATCCCGGCGATGAATTTTGCACCCGTAGATATTGTAATTGGTTTTGAGGAACCCGTGTGGTAAGTTTCACACAGTTAGTGTTTGGAACTGATAGAGAGCTGTTTTTTTATGTGTAGGTATTAGAAATGTGTGAACATAAACCCTTTGTAGTACGCGCAAAAGACTATGGTGATTTGTTATTCGATTACGTATCAAAGTTTTGGGACAGCTGATTATTTTCCGTGATTAAGATGTCCCATAGAGCAAGATGTTCAATTTTATGGTTTTCACTTCACCCTAAAATTTTACCATGGGCTTCAGTTGGACGCGTTGTATAACCATTTGCAACATTTTTTACAAAGCATCAAAAGCTTCATATATTTTTTTAAAGTGTAGTCGTTTTAGACTTGAATTAAGATATGTACCCACGGGGTCCGCAAAAATCCAGTATTTGTCATGTAAACATATTTTTCCCGTGAAATAATTAGATTCGAAACCTTTAGCACAATACTAATCACAGGCTCGAGTCGTGAAAGGTTAAGGTTGCGAAGGTAATGATGTTATACACCGATGGGTTTCATCTTTTTTTCGCGACTCGATTGGCGCAGCGACTATGAGATTGGACTCCCGCGCGAACGGTTCAATTTCCGATATTATTAACGAGTCCAGTTGATTGTGCTTAGAAGTTTCTCTCTTTAAATTTTTTTAATCATTATAAATAGATATGGGTTTTTCTCGAAACTTGTATAGCCGGAAACAAAACTAATTTTAGTACCCGACTACGGCAAAAAAGCGGGAGTGTAAGTAGTAGCGGTGTTGTAAGGGTAGTGAGTTTAAGTGTTTAATAATCTATGTATGTTGGTTTGTTCTTTCCTTAAAAGTAACGTAATTCAAACACTACTTACCCTAGGTCAGTGAATTAGGTATCATTCGACTCGTCTTCATAGTCCGTATATGAAACGCTAAATTTAATAAGGCGGATTTAATAAACCAAATAAACGCGTTGCTTCGTCGTGCAACTACTCATCGTGCAAATACTATCAAAAGGCACTGGTGAGTTGACAAACCTAATCAACACTTACCCACACAGAAATAAAAATTATACGAAAGTGACAGGCAGTTTAAAGATAATAATTTCTATAGGTATTACCAAAAACAATTTACTTAGGCTTTCATAAGAGAAAAACGATTTGAAATTATTCATTCGGGCTTTTACATAATTGGAAAATGTAGGCAATTAAATTAGAATCTTGATATAAATGATATTATGTTGAATGAGTTACGTACCTGTAGTATAGTACGATAATTTATTACTTTAACGTTGTATAAATACCGCCTCGTTGGTGTTGTACATCTGCCCCCTGGACTAGTGGCAAAACGTTCGTCGAATAGAAATTGGGAGGGCATGATAAGTGTATGGGTATATCACAATGTGTTGACTATGTTATCTATCTATATTTTCATTCTTTTCATTTTTATTCGTCAAGTGTTTTGCCACTTGTCTGAAGCCCCTGACCTGAAACATGGAGAGGTCTTGACATTGAAAACGGTCATCCATTCCATGACTGGCCGCGGCAAGCACTGATAGCGTCGCATATCGGCAGATCTGCGCAGTAGTTTGGTAGTTAGAAGTCCCTCAAAATAAGTAAACGATTCACACACAATCATAGAATACTATGTCACAACAATCTTCAAAATCGTCCAGTTGGCGAACAGTCAACACAATATTACATGCCAAATGTCCCGTTGTCTAAAAAAATCAATAATGGGGCAAGGGATGGGTAAAACCAAACATCTGAGGCACAGACTTGCAGTTAAATACGCAGCCTGTATACTACGAACATTTATTGAACAACTGTATTATGGGTGTTGAGTCTGGTTGCATTTTTACTCTCTGCAAATATATCTAGACATTGTGAGTAAGAGATAGATACATTTAGATAACATTGAAAATTAATTGAATCTTAAAAAAAGATACTCTATATTATAAAGTCTAATATTACAGTTTGGAGTAGGACGGCATGTCGTAATTATCGGAAGTGAAATAGAGATGAGCCAATTCCAGGTTAGTCAATAGCCTAGAAAAACAACACTTCCCCGTACAAGAAAACGTTGGTTTGAGCGCCACGGTACGGCGAAAGTCGCGGGTTCAAGTCTCGTCCTTGTCCATCATTTTCAAATTACCTTTATCAATTTAGGTTCAAGCTTAGCATGGGCAACATGCTAAAATGACACCAAAAGTCATATAAATTTGGGTTGGTTTTATCGTTTCGGTACTTTATAGCTGTAAAGGTATAACACTGAGTTGGTAAACATAGATTTCAACAGAAAAAAAAAATACCTGACGTCACCCTTAAGACGTAAATAATAAAGGGGAATTTCAAATTCAATGGTTGCGAGCAGCAACACGATGGCTCAGTTGGTTAGAGAAGCGCCACGGTACGATGAAGGTCGCGGGTTCAAGTCCCGCTCGTGTCCATCATTTTTCAAATTTCTTTTATCAATATAGATTCAAGCTTAGCATGGACAACATGCTAATATGACACCAAAAGGCTTATAAGTAAAGTACATTGTTTGTTTACAGGCTCTACTGAAGATATCGTCGGCCTATCTGAACAAGAAGATACCGAACATCCCCGACATCAAAGTCGATGGCGCCGAGGAAAAATGGTCAGTATTTAGGTTTACTAACTATTTTATTGATATAAAAAAAAGAAAATAAAAAATTGAGAACCTCCTCCTTATTTTTTAAGTCGGTTAATAAACATACAGTCGTACATACAACCTCCTTCTTGAAGTCGGTTAATAAAAATAAAATAGGTCTTATCAGCCATTTCATAAAATTTTGACGTTCGAAATCCGTCAGAATTGTCATGGTGCGTAGCACACCCACACAAAAACAATGCAAACAGTGTAGCGCGAGTTTCGAAACGGACATAAAAATCTTGATCGTTATTACAGTGTAGGTACCTTTATTCGAGATTTATGAAAATATTTTTAATTCATTTGTAATTTATTTAGACAAATTATAATTTCTACAATAATAATATAATCGCCAAATATTATTATATTATGTTCTGTAAAATTCTATTGCATTATAAATGTAAACGATTGTATTTTAGGAGGATTATTACTCAATTACGCAAAAACGGCTTAACGGATATACAAAAAAAATTGCACATAGATAGTTTATAACCTGGATTAACATAATATAGGCTACAAGCTACTTTTTATCCCAAAATAGATGCGTAGAAAAAATCTAAGTGGACCAAGTCGCAGACGAAAATTAGTACAGTCAAGATTTAAGTATTAATCTAATATCTTAAACTAATAAAATAATATACTTTACTTAATAATAAACAAAACCGAATGAAAATAATGCAAAGATAATGAAAATGTTGTGGTCGTAGTATAAACATGGGTTTGCAATACGAATTCTCGTAATTTAAAATGAGAAAAAAAGTGATACAGATCCTACCTCTTTGGGCGCTCGTCCGACTGATCTACGTTTGCGCATGGTAATTTATTGTGATTTTGAATCATATTGAAAATAATATGATTTATATTATAACATATAAGTTTATTCAAAACCAAAAAGTCGCGATAAAATTACAATATAAACTGTGAAAATAGGTGTCACTTTTATTTATTTTATTAACTAGCGGCCCGCTCCGGCTTCACACGGGTATAAAATATATATTATAAGTATTTCTCCACTATTTAATGGATGTTATTATACATATAAACCTTCCACTTCAATCACTCTATCTATTAAAAAAACCGCATCAAAATCCGTTGCGTAGTTTTAAATATTTAAGCATACATAGGGATATAGGGACAGGGAAAGCGACTTTGTTTTATACTATGTAGTGATTAAAAGTGTTATTATTCGAAAATTTGGCACCGTAACATGCTTACTGTATTTTTATCATTTGATTTGTTAATGTTAATGATAGAATTTGGAGCCCGAAATTGACTCTGCGATGATTTTTCAGAAAACGTATTGCGGGAGATTGATCACCATATAGCAATTAAGTTATTTTTTGTAAATCTATTACCTTAATGTGTCAATGCGAAAAATTGTACTGCATTTTACATGTACATAGAAATTCCCAAGTACTACCTAAGATGGTAAATAAGGCGTCCGAAATCTTAGAAAAATAAGTAAAAATGTAAAATGGCTCTTAAAAAAACAAAAACAGTTGTGCTCTTTTTAATAAAGACGGCAGTATAGGCCTCCCTTAAACACTACCTTATAATACGATGTTATAAGTAATGTCACTTATCAGTTATGTGTGAAACGACAGACAATGTGTATTAAATATGCAGAATTTGTTTAAAGACTGAGCATTTTTCATTCTATCTAGAATTCACAAAAATACAGTAATATTATTTGCAAAACTACACAGAAAGCCTTAAATTCATGCAAAATCTCCCCTCTTATTCATAAACGAGGATCATACCGGCATTAGCTAAACCCCGTATTAAGTCTATTGACATCTCTATTCTTTGATATGTAAACGACAGTGACAGGTATTACTTAATCCTTGGTTTAAAATTGTATATTTTTATGAATAAGGGCTCGCGGTTTATCTTTTCATCAACATAACCTCTAATACACTATTACTTATGAACTAGGTATTAAACTTATTTAATACCTAGTTCATAAGTAATACCCCTCGTACCCCTCGTGAAAATATCCCTCGTAGCTTTATTTTGTCCCCATTTACAATTTCAGTAACTCTGTAAAGTTAAAACAAGTTATGAAGTTCTCAAACTTTATGTAAACAACCTCTAACCCTTTATCTAGAACACTAGTGCCATCTATCGAATACGATTTAAATTGCTATGCATCACTAATGCACTAGATGAACTCACTAGGCGAGTTTTCTGCGCGGTATTATCACGTCCTTTTTTAACGTCTAAAACTTACAATTCTTGTGGCAAAATTGCCTTGAAAATAAAAGGTAAACAGTACATTAATGTGTGCTGGGATCAAATCAATTATATTCGGCTTTGATTGTAACAAAAAACCAGCACGTACACGTTTTTGATCGTTCGAAAAAAAATTGCACAGTTTAAACTAAGCTTAACAAATAAAAGAGTAACACAATGTACAAAGATCGATTAGGAGTTCGTGATTTTGATCTGAAACTGTAGAATAACCGCGCTAAATAAACGCAACGGCAATATTCCTAGTGAGTAGACAGCCACGGAATTGAATGCGGTGAACGATACCTATCGGCTATTTAAAGTACTATTGTAAAGTCGCTACTATTTATTAGATGGCGCTACGGCGAGTTGTCGTAGCATAACCGTAGCTGCTACGGTAAAACGTAGACGATTTATCTTTTGGTTCTACGATTACTTTATTGGCTCTCATTTTGTAATGATGATAGATCTTAGTTATCAAAAAAGTTTTAATTTAACGGTTATCAATGCAGCGTATTCGACTTTAGGGATTTTGTATTGTTCTTTTTTTAAACTATAATTGGATCAGGTTTCAATGCACTAAGCTGTTTATTCATCCTAAGACAAGTAGTAATCAAACCCCGCTATATAGTATTTTTTAAACTGATGTCTAAATGTTAGAAAAACCCATTCAGAGATATAAATCAATGATTTTTTTATTTATTTAATAAAAACTCAAAACTTCATTCATCGTTACCAAATGTTAATTATGTTATCAAATGTACTATCTTAGTTTTTAGCAGTGTTAAGGACAATCGACTCCTCTGCCTACCACTTTGAGAAAAATTGGCGTGATTATTCTCTAGAAATACACGCAATATGTAGTCGTGTTGTATTCTAGCTTCACTTTTCAAGCGTCAGGCGGAAGTGAACGCTTCGTAGTGAAAAGTTTGGGCTTAGAAGGGCCGTATAATAATAATAATAATAACAGCCTATAACTGTCCCACTGCAGGGCAAAGGCCTCTTCTCGTATAGAGAAGGGATTGAGCATTGATCACCACGCTAGCTCACTGCGGGTTGGCGATTTCAGATAATTAAATCCAGGTTTCCTTACGATGTTTTCCGTCACCGTTAGTCAGTGGTGTCTTAGAATATCTAAGAAAGTATTTATGACATTGAAAAAGTCACATTGATACTTGCCTGGGTTTGAACCTGCAACCTCGTGCATAGAAATCCGGTATGTCAACCACTAAGCCGAGAAGGGCCGTAGGTGAGACAATATTAGAATGGATGAACCTGAGCGTTCGCGTCCTCAGTCCACGGTCCCTTCGGGTCAGTGTGTAGCCCTGACCCACTCACATTGGCCACGGTTACCGACCTCTTGACGTAACCATTGCACTCCAAGCTTCCATCGCAGCTGAGATGTTACGGAATCTGTTTGGTCGAACTGCAAAATTTCACACGAGTTTTTTCGTATTCTATTATGTGTAGCGCCGTTAGATACGTGATAATATGCTTGACGAATGAAAATCGAATTGAATGTTAAATAAATGTGATTGCGATTTGTTATAGTTTACGTAGTCGAGACATTCTGTCATCCCCATACATTGGGGTATAATTTTATACGATTCCTATTCGAAAAGCTTTTCGCAGCCTGTCCAGGGACGCTTGCCAATCTGAGGTAAGATAATATGTCCTTCGAATTTGTTTACCTAGCTATCAGACACGCTTTCCCACGGATATTGCTATAATCTTCTGGAAAGGGCGAAAATCGTAGAAATGTTGTAATACCAATATAAAGCTAATCATATAACTATGATGTGACATAGCATTTTAGGCTTCTGAAATCTTAAACTGTCATTCTAAATACATTTTCACTAAGACATTAATGATGTACGTACGTAAAACGGGGTGAATCGGAACTGCAGGATGTATAGAAACAAAACTTTGGAACGGATTTTATAGTAAAAAGAGTACAGATTATCAGCATTAAGGACCCTATACTTGAAATTGTAATAAAGACAATAATCTAGAGTCATTGTTGTCAACTATCTGTAATCATTTAATGTTAAAATCCGTTCCAAAGTTTTGTTTCTATTCACCCTTGAGTTCCGATTCACCCCGTTTTACCGTATTTAAAATTAAAATTGATATGCTATAATTACATAATGAACGACAAAAGTGTTTCGAACCACTCACATTCATAAGTACAACTTAACACAAATGTGAAAGAGATTTAATTATACAAATAAAAGTATAATAATAAACTAGTGTAGTCTACCACGTAACACGTCTTCTTCTTATCGTATGGTTTACACACCGTTGAAAAATCTCTCAGGTGTGCCGGTTTCCTCACGATGTTTTCCTTCACCGTTTTTAACAACTGATAACTAATTTATAGTACGCACATGAATTCGAAAAGACATTGGTGCGTAACACGTCATTCGATTTCTATTCGTCAAGACTTTTGCCACTTGTCTAGCTATAAGTAGCTAAATTAATGCTACGTCTCTTTTGTTATAACTTAGCCTCTTGCTTCAAGCGTATTCACGACAAAATGAAAAAAAAATTGCAAGTAGTTTTCTTTGGAAATCACATTGAAATTATGATGAGATTTTTTAAGATCTAATGTTTTACAAAAGACTTTCCAGAAATGTTTCAATTATTTCTGGAAATTATTTGTGTATTAATAACCCCGCAGGCTATGACTGTTGGATGTATCTATACTGCTTTTATTGTGGCTGGTCGGATGGTATTCTGAAACCTAAAAAAATAATTTAGATCTTTACTGATTAATAATTACAATTTCTATGAATGAGGTCATCATCATCATCATCATCAGCCAAAGACGTCCACTGTTGAACATAGGCCTCCCCGTTTAAGCGGGAGGGGGGGGGTTTGCCATAATCCCCACGCTTGGCAAGCGGCTTGGGGATCGCAGTATTGGTGGTGAAGTTACAGAAGACGCTGCTGCCCATCTTCTGGATTTTCCCTTAGTCGCCTCTTACGACACCCACGGGAGGAAAGGGGGTGGTCAATTCTAGGCCGGATACCACACGGCGAATGAGGTAATCTTCAAAAAAAACTATCCGATTTCAAATAATCTTGCACTCATATTTAGAATGTACCTTTAGGGTGGACATGGGTATAGTTAGGTAAACTCGGATTAGACGCGTTGATTTCTACGCGGCCAAAGACGCGAGAAAAAGCTAGTTATTAATATTCTTAATTTAATTAAATTGTTTCATTCATAAATTGTTTTTTCTACATATTTTTCATTTCCGATAAAAAAAAACTTTGCATAATAAATAGAGAATGTAAACAAAATGACAGCCAGATATCAATTACTCGAAAATTAATTGCACTTCAGACTACCGATTTTGTGTATAACAGCTGCCATTTAAAAACCGAGCCGACGGCTGAGGGTGGTACGCACAGAATATCGAACAATTGTTAATTATTTGCGCCCGGTGAGATCAGCCACCGGTGAATCGCCGTTCGATACACATCGGGACAGTTAGACGGGAATAATTTAGTTGTTTGAAATATAAATGCAATTTTCCCGCAGTCATTGGTGGTGACAGGTAATGGACAATGGATTTTCCAATTTCATGCTTATATATTTTGTTTTGAGCGATTGTTTTCTATAATTAGACCAGCCTTTGTTGAGCCGTGACTAGTGTAGTACGATGCTGTAATTAAGTTACCGCTTATATTAAGTGGAGTTCAAACTGCTGCGACAAACGTCCATTAATTGATGTATTTCAATTGTTGCGTGTTATGCGGTTTTATAGAAACGGATGTTTAGTGTCCACTGATAGCTGAAATTATGCATAATGAGCATAGGAAAGTTTTGTATTTATTGCAGTCAAGTCTAGTAGAGAATGTGAATAAGTAGGTATGCCTCAGTGAGTTACGGCGAAAAATCATAGTTGTAAATCGGATCATAAATATATTTAAATTTTTTAATACTTATAATCACGGCTGTTATCTCCAAATCGGTATGTAGAACCGCTTCGTTCTCCTCTACCAGATCTATTTATTAAACTTGGAAGAAAGAGTAAAAGTAAAAAAAAAGCGCGCCAAACACATAACCTCCTCCTTTTTAAGTTGGTTAAAAACAGGAAAAATACCACATTCAATTTACAATGGTAGGTTAGAACTGAATGAACTACTTGTTAAAAAACATCTATGGGAATAGATTCTGTTATATATATCGCTACGCGCAGACGGATTGCGAGCACTGCCATAATAACATTTTAAATATTACGTCACCCAACAATATGAATTTCTACATCGTCATTACTGCATCTATAAAAACGAAGTTCGAATTAAGACGTAGTATTGCTTCTCATTCTGTGTGGTTCACTAGTTCGCAATCCAAGATACTTATATTACAACATTGCTGAGGAAAATATGAGGAATGAGTTGAGGAATGTATATTTTCTGTGGTTATGTCCCCATTTATTTATATATTCTTTATATAAAAGTGTACGAGGCGGACGCGTTTGACAGGACCACGTTAACCTTATAAGTCGAGCAAACACGATGTATATTGAGGGATAGATACTACCCACACCGCATCCACTTCAGTGATGAAATTAAGTCTGAAAGGGCCGAATATATAAGGCATTTATTACTTAGTATTTAAATATATATTATTGTCCACATACATTTTAGTGAAATTAGTGTTTGGACATTTACTAATTTAAGGATACAGGCGATATTATACCTTATAAAGTTACTAGCGCAACCGGCAGACGACTTCCTGCTCGGCAAAGCAGCGCCGCCTACCGGGTCCAATTGTGTTTTCAAACCATCCAGGAACTCATTGAAATATACATACAAAATTTCATCCAAATCGCTCCAGCAGTTTAGGAGGAGTTGGGTGACATACACACGTACAGAAGAATTATATTTATTAAGACTAACTGACCTGGCGAACTTCGTACCGTCTCACCATTTAAATCTTCCTTAGACTTCCACGAATATTTCAGGACAAAATCGGCCAAATCGGTCAAGCCGTTCTCGAGTTTTAGCGATGCTAACAAACGTCAATATATTTTATATGACAGGATCTTCTTTGTATTGGAAGGACTTATTGTCTGAAGGACATTGTTAGCAGGTTTACCACCCATGACGCAATACATAAAGATAGGTACTGTTATGTATATACACAGTATCTTGTCTGTAATCCTTGAAGGACAGAGGTATGTTGTTTTCTCGGAAGCTCTACCCACATGCTCATCGCTAGTCCCACGTAGGTGTTAAGCCTATTCTTCGCACCCAATTTAAGATCATATTTACAAAGTATACAAATTGTCATCGTCGTCATCAGCCAAAAGACGTCCACTGTTGAACACAGGCCTCCCCGTTTAAGCGGGGGAGGTTTGCCATAATCCCCACGCTTGGCAAGCGGCTTGGGGATCGCAGTATTGGTGGTGGAGTTACAGAAGACGCTGCTGCCCATCTTCTGAATTTTCCCTTAGTCGCCTCTTACGACACCCACGGGAGGAAAGGGGGTGGTCAATTCTAGGCCGGATACCACACAGCACACACAAAGTATACAAATATGATTAAATTACTTAGGTCTTTGCTCGTTTTACTTATAGAAAAATCTGCAAAACGTATGGCTATAATGTGAACGCATAGCATCACGTTGTCTACATGAAGCTCTGTGCTCGTTGCTATGGAAATAACAAATGTTTTTATAGTAAGGGGAGTTTGGTGATAGAGGTTTTTTTTTTTATTTAGAAAACCAACAGCGATGCGTATTATATATAATATACAGTGTATTACATATTGTATGGCTAATAATAGGTTTCCCTGTTTAACATAAATGAATTTGGTGACATGATAAAAAACTTTTAGTATAAAATAACTGGAACGTGAACAGTGACGAGACTGCATTAGCGTGTGGCCACACGTTTGAATGTGGAAGACAGAAATATGGCTCTCTTTGTAAAACCGCTTTAGTAATTTATAGGAAAGGTTTTTAAAATTGTCACCATGATACGGTGACAATTTTAAAAACCTTTATCACCAAAATGACGTTTGACCGGTTGACGACGCGATTGGCGCAGTAGCTAAGCGATTGGACTGCTGCGCTAAAGGACGCGGGTTCGATTCCCGCATGGGGCAAAAAAATTGTGCGACCCGCTGATATTTGTCCCGAGTCTGGGTGTTTGTGTATGTGATATTACATGTTTGTGAAACGCACCCACGATACAGGAGAAATTCCTAGCGTGGAGTGACGTCTTAAAAAACAACAAGAATCTAAATAAAAGGTTAAAAACGCATTGAAATAGCACATACATAGTACATAGCATAATATATTCAGTCAGTAATCGACCGTTATAATTATTTTAAGGCGAGATCTAGTGCCATTTCAAGCCCTATACAAATTCAAATCGAGTCAGCGTTAACCCTAAATAGTTTATCACTAACTTACCTAAGGCAACGGTGTCTTGCGGAGCGCAGGCTAAAAGTAACCGTTCAGTGTTCACGCCGCTCAGTCTCATCTAAATTAAATCTATTACTGAATATCTTATTTTGCGAAGGATAGGGTTTGGAAGATAAAAGGGAAAGCTTTTGTCTAGAAAAGGGATACGAACTGGCTCATTAAAACATCTGAGGATCATGATGTCGATTCCAAATTCAATTTAAGTGAAACATTTGAAAATATTCTTTTGAATGTTGTTTTTTTTTAAGTTTCTTATCTAAACGGCGTTCCGAGGCAGCTAACTTATTCTTTAAAATAATTAATAATATTTAACTAATGTAAGAGATAAACAAAAAGGCTCAAAATAAAGAATTAAAATAATACAGTAAAATGATAGTTATGTTAAAGCAACCTTAGCGTCTTTAGTCGTCTTAGGTAACTAAATACAGCCCCGACTTTGTCTGCAATACATTTTTCGGGATTTTCCGGTCTATGTGTAACTGTTACCTTGAAAAACATACATATTGGTAACTCCAGGCTGTGTCTAAGTATCATTTAATATGTCAAGAAGTAAAGTCAAGATATTGTATGCAGAGTATCAATAAGACTTGCAGTAGCAATAGCTTGACATTCATAGGTGAATTTCTCTCAAACTTCCAATTAAACGAACGTACGCACGAAACGTAGGTATAATCCATAATCGAATTAGGAAATTTTCCTATACGGATATAGAGAAAAATAAACATTATGGTACTTTAAAGTTCACGCCTACTGACCTATCGATTCAAATCATTGAATAATTTATATCTAATTAGCTTTTGGCTGCGGCTTCGCTCGCATTAATTAAGATTGTACGTTAGTATATTTGTATAAATAAATATAAGCACGCTACTAAAGTTTCAAAAAATTTAATAATTATCATTAAGACACGTAGCGCCATATATCTAATTTCAAGTTTTTATTTTCTCATAAAATCTTTCACCCCTAAGTTCTCCTATTCCGACCATACACGTTTCTTATTTTTAAAATTAATACCAAGTTTTGTAGTTCTAGCTTTAAAGCGGGCGAAGTTTCATACAAACTTTCAACCTCTATTGAAAACCCTTAGTTGGTATAATCTAAAAAAAATACTATATGCCCTTTCCTGGGTCTACACTCACTACATGCCAAATTTCATCAAAATACGTCCAGCGGTTTAGTCGTGAAAGCGTAACAGACAGACAGACTTACAAACTTACTTTCACATTTAAAATATTAGTATGGATTAAAAAAAAGTACGAGTGGCTTTCACTAGTATTTTAAGCTACGTGGGCTTTCAATTAATCAATATTTAACAAAAAGGTATGGCTTTCTTAGTGCAGTCATCATTACTATGAGTTTTGTAGGTAAAATTATATTTAGGGTATTCAATATCATTTCATTTATTCCTTCCCGGTTTTATTCACTCGTTATTTCTGGAATGGAATATATCATGTTACGGTCCCGTTTATTAAATATACGGAAATGTTACAAGCATCAGTCTGCAATCCCTTCAGTTCATAACGCTTGGTATGAGACTATCGTACACGTGCGTGCGAATGAACTGTGCAAACTTCGCTTGCGCGATGCAGGATACGATTAGCTGAGCACGTTACACGGCAAATGTCAGCCATGCGGCTAAAGGCTGAAATAATAGATATAGGTTCGTCACTCATGCTCGTTATTAATGATTTTTAGGTAGTACTTTGTTTCTACAGTTTTATTAGTTATCTCTGAGAAGAATTGCCGAAATAGACTCAACTATTATCATTAAAGACTCTATAGTTTAATTGGTAAGGTATCAAGTTCATTGACCACACAATTAACCCCTGTCAAACCGGCTAGCGTCAATCAATTTGGTCCTACAATTGGCAAATTAGTCAATACGCCCGCGCCTCACTACCTTCACATATCAAATCGCTATCTCAAAGCCATATGCAGTTTTTAATAGAAAAAGTATTGCTTCTATATAATTAACTAATGGAATATCTTATCTCCGTTTTATTGACAGCGTATAACTGCAAAGCAAAGGCTAATTGGTTAAACCCATTAGTTTATTTTTACGAAAGCATTAATCCTTGTTATCCTTATTCAAAATTGTAACTTCAGTCTCTATACTTTTTTGTAGAATACATTAATAGTTAAACATATTTAATTCTGAAACATAGCAATAATTGAGGAAGAATTTGTTACATGGTAGAAAGTCTTATCGTGAAAATAAACACCGGACATATAAAACTTAGGAAACTGGGCTGCCTTTTTCTTTGAATCGGAATAAGCTAAGTGACAGAAACAGATTATGTCGTAGCGTAGTCGATGTTCGCTAGTCACCTAGGATGGTAGCAAGTTTTTATGTATCATCAATCGCGAATTCTATCGTTTAGCTTTCATTTCACACATCAGGCAACGTGCACACGAGATTGGCAATATTGCCATGTTAAATGATCACATAATAATATCAATTAAATTCTTGTCATAATACTCGTATGATAGGATACTATTTCACTTGACTTCTAAAAACGTATGCTACATTTTAAGTTTATCTTCCCTTCCCTATTCGATCATGATTCTGCGGCCTGATTTTCTCAGATACCGACTACATGCAAATTAATATGTTACCTCTGGAATTTATCCAAATACGGCTGAGCGATGTGTACATTGCCAACCCACGGTGAGCTAGCGTGGTGATCAACGCTCAATCCTTATCTATAAGAGGAGAGGCTTTTGCCCTGTAGTGGGACAGTTTAGCTGGACATTTTCCGCTCTTAGCAACTTGATTGTGCCATTGTACGTGTTCGCAGTGGGACAGTTATACTTAGGCTGTTATTAACGATGTGTACAATTTACATAGCAAACACCGTTTGTGTTATGTGTTACAAAAGTAAATAACGTGTGTTTTCAAAAACTCGAGTTAGTTGACAGTGTCAATATTTGTACCGAGTAAACTGTTATTTATCGTCGCGTTTTGTGCAAACTCTGATTTTTACGCGGTAACTCCCTGAAGGTTTATGCTTGTTGCCATAGATATAACACACGGTTTTGATAGTAAGTTGAAAACGCATTGAAATGCAAATGCTCATAGTAGACACGTTCATTTTGCTGTGCGACTAATAACGCGCTCTCAGTGCCTGTGCGATCTGTAGCAGAATATATTGATGTAGACCCGCAGTGGCGAAGTGATTGGCTTGCTGCGCTTATGTTGAGGACCTGTCTCAGAACGGGGTATGGCGGCTGGTTCCGATATTGGTGGCTATTATATATATGAGATAGGTATTAAAGCCTCGTTTTGTTGCGCTGGAAGCGATAACTTCAGTACAAGTTAAAGGCAGCTTGTCAGCCCTCTTACCATGAACTCTTAAAGCAGGACCGTTTATGCTGTGAAAGTGAGACGCCGTATTACACTACACATACACGTGCGGCGTCTCGCTTCCACATTGTAAACTGTCCTGCTTTAAGAGTTCATGGTAAGGGGGCTGATCTCTCTCCGGTCGTGTCAGTCTATTGCCCCATCTGACTATGAGAATACCTACGTGTGGTAAGGGAATAAGGAGTGCACCTATGTTTTCGCGCATACTTGTGAACTATAATATATCCTGCGTAGTTGGCTAGCCTCAGATGAGACAGGCCGCCGTGACCGTAATTCAGTCAGTAGAACATTATTGCTGTTAAAATTGGCTTAGAGACGTAATACTTCGTTTATTTTTGATTTACACGAATAATAGTAGGTATTCATAGAAATTATATAAAAATCATATATAATTTCTAATATATCATCATAATCAGTAGCCGGAAGACGTCCAGTGTTGAAAAAAGGCCTCCCTCTTAGAACTCCTGAATGAACTTGCTTACTTAATATATATATAATATAATCTATACTATAATATATTAGTATATAAAATGTATTTCAGTAAACGGCAATCTCTGTAGTATGCACATTCCGTAAAGGCAGGAAATATTACAAAAGTACTCACAACTACTCGGTCAATACACCTCTGCTCACCGAGTTTTGCGAACATTGTAAATACATAAATAGTATCAGTAGATCTTTTTAAAAATCTGTTTTCATATCAATATTCAATACTGTCTACATCTAACCCTATACTGTATATAACGTCCCATTCACTCCAGGGTGCTTTGTGCCCGTTGCCATAGAAATAACAAGCGTTTTCGTTGGTAGGTCTAAAGGCTACTCATGGTACACGTACTCTTACTTTAATAATAGTACAAGCATACAGTAATCTAGACCAGACTACTGCAGATTTTTTAAATTTAATCTTATTTAAACTTACATGACTTTTAAAGTTTTAATTTCACGCCATTTTAGCATGCTGCCCATGCTAAGTTTAAATTCAAATTAAACAAATGACGAACAGGAACGCGATTCCACTCAACGACCTTCACCAAACCGTGGCGCGGCCATCTAATTTCAATTTTCTTTTTCTAACCGACTTCAAAAAGGAGTTTATGTATTTGGCGGCAAATTTCTTTTCACCGATTACTCCGTCAATTATGGACCGATTTTGAATTTGTATTTGTATTTAAGCTTTCTAATTCACAGCTCTATGTTAATCGAAGCCGGCTCAGAGCCCTCGCGACCTTGAATCATTAAACAAGGGGTATGGCCCCTCGTTACTTCCTGCACTCGCCATAGTCCGATCGATTTGTTGGTATCATCAGAAGGGGGATTACTAACAGAGTTCTAACTCAATACCACTCGGAAGAGCTTTGAGTCATGAGGATTAAATGCTCGTTCATCGAGGCGGGTTTTTCGCAAGGAAATTTACTTTTTTATCTTATTATTATTTTTGATCTTATGTACGTCCCATTATCCATACGCAGATGACTTAGGTTCATAGAAATATAAACCTACCTAGTTACAAACATTTACTTGTTTGTGTTGCTTTGTTATCAGCTATGGTAATAAGTAATACTCTTTTTGTAGTCGCAAAATTTGAAGACCTCGTAATAATACAATAATTTAATATTGTATTCTTATTTAAAAGAGTAACCTGTAGAGTTCCTGCCGGTTCTTCGAGCAATTAGTAAATTGACGTTTTATAAGTACCTGTGAAACGTGAAATAATAACATTTTGAATTTAATCGTTATATATCCTGGTGGCTTACTCTCCAATTGAATTTCAATTCCAATACAAGGCCAATGCAATAATAATAATAATAATGATAAAAAAAATGTAATTTATAAGAAAGATAATTTAAATAAAGGAAATAATAATAATAATAACAGCCTATAACTGTCCCACTGCAGGGCAAAGGCCTCTTCTCGTATAGAGAAGGATTAAGCATTGATCACCACGCTAGCTCACTGCGGGTTGGCCAATGCAAAACTAATATTAATTTAACGAAAAGATGATATAGTTTGATTGAAAAAAATGCTGTCAATCTTTTGATATCAGTTCATCATCATCATCAGCCAAAGACGTCCACTGTTGAACATAGGCCTCCCCGTATAAGCGGGGGGGTTTGCCATAATCCCCACGCTTGGCAAGCGGCTTGGGGATCGCAGTATTGGTGGTGAAGTTACAGAAGACGCTGCTGCCCATCTTCTGAATTTTCCCTTAGTCGCCTCTTACGACACCCACGGGAGGAAAGGGGGTGGTCAATTCTAGGCCGGATACCACACGGCACTGTTGATATCAGTTAGTTCTTCCCAATGGACACAAAATATTGAAATAATTTAGCGCCAGTGTTTTTTTTGTTTATGAGTCCGGAATTTTACAATTCCAATCCAATTAGGCCGGAATTAAATTTGGGAGTAAGCGGACTGGTTAGTCTAAACAATTAAAAACAAATTCTCCAAGATGCAACAGATCTTGCTCACTGCTGCTGCACATTTTACAAATATCCATTTACCTGATTAGGAACTCTCGGATAGTGAAATTGGCGTTCTCTAAAGTTACTGGAAATAACACTAGAACCCTTACTCCATGTTAACAACGTTTTAACGATAGACAGTGTAAATGGTTACCCAACTTCGGTAGAACATAACAAGCCGAAGGAGGATTCCTACAGAAATTATGTTTCTCGCCTACAACCCAGCTAATAACTACTACTAGTAGGTCCTGTATCACGTCAGAGATCTATATGATTGCGATTTACGAATAAAGTTCTGTCTTAAGAATTTGTATAAATAAAATATTTACTTAAAACATTACATCACGACTATATTAGCCGAAAGTGTAGCCAGAGGTGCACAAGCACATATAGTATACCTACCCACATTTTGCCAGTTATGTTATAGGTCCCAATGGAATAGGAGGCGAGTCTGATAAGTCCAGACTCCGTATTGTTACTGAGAATGGTCTAATGGAGAAACCCAGTATCACCCAACATTTGCCCGTCCCGAGATTCGAACGCAGGACCTCGTGATACATGATTTATAATCATATATTTTTGATATTTGTATTATTCCGTACTTCATGAAAATAACATCGAATAAAATATAATTCTTGTGGGAAATAAAAAGAATTATATTATTTTATATGATATTAATTCGATATAATTAAAGATACTCTAAAAAAAATACTGCGCAATGTTAAACGATTTGCCAATTATACGTATCGTATTAGATAGGCTTTTTTAAAGATACTTATATTATTATGGCTTTTACACACATTTTTAACAAACTCTTACCGCCGAACTCAGAGACGTTAATTTTTACTTAAACTGACACTAAGTAAAGATTTCACAAAGAAAACCTTTACTTAGTGATAGTTTAAGTAAAAATTAGTGTCAATTACATGAAATTTATTATTTTATAATGTCAAATTAAGACTATGTATAGTATGTTTTCTCCCTGATACAAACACTGTGATACAGGAAATGTAAATAATATTATGTTCTTAAAAATGTTTGATAGTTTTTCATATGATTCGGTCATTGTTTATTTAAAGTATTTCGTCTTCCAATAAATGTATAAAACTATTGGAACTGAAAGGAGTGAACTTTATCAAAGCACTTATAGCTCATGCCTGACAAACTGTAATGTGTGATTGGTTGACCATTTAATGAAACAATAACTGACTCATATATTTACCAATTTTGTCACTAAACATTCCTATGTTATCGTTTTGATTTTCTAGTAATTGACACATCTGCAGAATTTAATTTTTTATGAATAGAACTGTTAATATTAGTTACATTTGTGTGTTTTGTAGCAGAGCCAGCAGCACACACTGGCAATGACTGAGCCGGAGAGACAGGTTAAATGAGATATTGCTAGTCAAAGATTGTGGATGCTCACTGTTGCAGGGCCATAAGCTTACCAACTCATTGATTGCCAACATGTACTCCTTCATCTGCATTTCAGAGCTTTTGTATTTGTTCGACATGGAATTAAGTTTATCTTCGAAATTGGATATTTCAAAGCTAAACCTCTCCGAGTCAGCTTAATGGTCATAGCACTCATATCAAATCGAAAAGGGATCGTCACCGTATCGCCTTTCGCCTCGCCGTCAAGCAGGCGGCATCCTTACGTAAGCACGATACCAAAGCGGATCAGCTGCTCTGATACACGTCGGCTGGGATACGGCTGGACGACGCCGCGCTTACAGCTCGCCAGTCTCGAAGCGAGGCAATTACGTTACGAATCCAATTAGTGTGCTTTGCAGTAGGGAGTTTCATACAAAGATTACTGCACGGCTCGAGTTGATACGGTTACTATTCCTTTTCGGGTTGATATGTGTGTTTTAGTTTCAAAGAATATATATCATTTATTTTTTGCAGTTTGCTGTTTAGTTTTTAAGTACATTTTGTGTGAAATATTCTTGTCTTTTTACCAACTTTTGTATTTTTCTGATGATTTTTTTAATTCTTACATACTCGTATATTATAATCAATTAATCGCATTTATTTTTTGTGTTTTTAATATAATTAATGTAATTGGATCTCGATATGGCTGTCTGCCCCCTCACCGTGAACTCCTTAAGCAGGACAGTTTACGATGTGGAAACGATACGCCGCTACGTGCAGTCGTGCAGTGTAATGCCGCGTCTTGCTTCTATAACGTCAACTGTCCTGCTTTAAGAATTCATGGTAAGAGGGCTGACAAGCTGCCTTTAACTTTTACTGTAATTAACGCTTCCAGCGCAACAAAACGAGGCTTTAATACCTATCTCATATTTATAATAGCCACCAATATCGGAACCAGCCACCATACCCCGTTCTTCGGGAGCAGCCCTTCACACCGTAGCAAGAAGCACCACATACTAAGTTCTAATCGGCCCAAAGTGGAACTGAGTTAAAAGTATATATGAAAACCTTTAAGCTCACTTCTACTCCGGCATGATTGGAACTTGTTTCACGTAAGAGAAGAGAAGAAAGAAGATATTAGTACCGCAAGAAGAGATGTTGCAGTTCGTATTTTGCTCGAAATTTGTGACGACCAATTGGCGCAGTGGCTAAGTGATTAGACTGCTGCGCTAAGGGTTGCGGGTTCGATTCCCGCAAGGGGCAATAATTTGTGCGATCCACATTTGATTGTCCCGAGTCCGGGTATTTGTGTATATGATATTTTATGTTTGTGAAACGCACCAACGATACAGGAGAAATTCTTGGTGTGGGGCGACGTTTTTCTTAAAAGAAAAATAAAAGAACATTTATATTTCATAGTCTGACTACTCTACCTTATTCGTACTTGCAAACTAGTATTATAAATACGAAAGTAACTCAGTCTGTCTGTTACGCTTGATAAACAAATGAATTGATTTTGATGGGATTAGTCATGGAGTATACTAGAATCTGAGGGGCATAGGCTACTTTGTATCCCGGGAGAGACGTGTTGAAATCCAGGCGGACTAAGTTACGATCCAAAGTTAATATGTACTAATAAAATTACCCTTTGTAATTACGTGCACTCGTACCTGTTTATATCGATTAGTATTAAGATATTCATGCAAGTAATTAGTCATGTCTGGTTTTGCTACGATCGATCCCGTTACCTCTGAGAACTTAGACAAGTGGCAAAACGCTTGACGAATAGAAATCATATACCGGTAAAACGGAGTGAATCGAATCGAAACCCAAGGGTGCATAGAAACAAAATTTCGGAACTGATTTTTAATAACTAATACTATTGATAACTAACTGTAATAATTCAATGTCAAATCAGTTCAAACGTTTTGTTTCTAATTACCCCGTTTTACGTAATATGAAAAATATAATTATGTGTTAGACTTTTGTCTGTCATAAATTACATAGTCGAAAAATTATGTCATCACCAGAAATTTATCATTCTATTCGATTTCTATTCGTCATAACGTTTTGTTTCTAATTACCCCTTTTTACGTAATATGAAAAATATAATTATGTGTTAGACTTTTGTCTGTCGTAAATTACATAGTCGAAAAATTATGTCATCACCAGACATTTATCATTCTATTCGATTTCTATTCGTCTAGCGTTTTACCTCTTGCCGTGCTAGGCAGGCTGGCAGGGCAAGCCTCCTTTACCTTATTAAATCTCATCATATTTAATAAGCTTAATGCTATTAGTACTGTTTTCTAGGAGATCTAATTCATTTATTACCTCTCCATGGTAATAATATGATTTACTTAATTACCCTGCATCATGTAGCGGTGCTTTCTAGCGCTATAACAAGACGTAATTAGATTAAAACTATGCGCATGGTCTTGATTTCTGTGATGCTCTTTGACATATATTTGAATATGAGCGTTTTATGCAGTATATATTAAGATTAATTCCTATAATGATGCATAAAAAGCTTCGCGGAGCTACCATCTTTTACTACGTCGGCTAACCGACACGAACACGACATTATTGATATTCTATATATAATGTACTATTCTTTTTATGTGTCCTTTATTGCTATAATTTTCTGCAAATTCCATTCTATATAAAACCTAAAAAGCACCCACTTTAATTAACTCTCGAACTGGCAGCTTGGTACAGAACTATAGGGTTACTATGTACCGCCTATATTTTAGAGTGCGCTTTTTTTACAAAACATCATGGCCGTCAGACCGCCTCTGCGTCCTTTGATGAAATAAAGGATGCAATATGCCGTTATCATGATATTGCACGGTAGCTCGACATACGAAGTACAAAGAAGGCTTCTAACTGATATTACCAGGTTTGAACATAGAAGCTTTGATGAAACTTTCAATATACTAATCCGTTTTGCTCATGGGATTACACGTGGCAGACTGACAATGCATTTTATAGTAAAATGTTACATGCTATTTCCACTAGGTATATAAAATCTATGCTGCGCAGTATTGCTTGCGTAATTTAAACATATTCTCCGGACCGAATTTCGATCACGACACCCAATTTCAACAGAGATATATTGTTGTGTGTACAAGTTTGTGTGCAAACACAGGTGCACTGTCTGGTGCCATCACATCGTAGGATGCGATGCCAATCTGATACCACCAACTCCCGGACTCCGTCCTGCTAGAATTTGTTGTCTGATAATAAAAACTTGAACCTTGTCTATGTTTCGTAAAATTTCAATTGAAAAAGACATTCAGCGACCACTTATCGCATTATACAATTTAACGGAGATTAGTTCTTCAATGCACAGTTTTAAGGTAATCCAATGCTTATGGACTACGGTCACCATGTATAATCTCCAACACACCGCATCTAACTTCAAGAATAAAAATCCGAGGTTTTTTCCCCCAGGAATATGTGGAACGTGTGGCGCACCGTTCTGGAAGAGAACGAGAAGCTAGCCAGGGCCAGGCTGGCGGCCGTAGAGGTGTTTCAACAGCAGATCGCCGATGAAGCCAAGTTCTTGCGTCAACACAAACTTAACGTGGCCAAGAAGGTAAGGATGAATGTTAACACATACGTCATACATCATAATCACCTGCTATCCTGATATGTACAAGTTTCAGGTCCCTTAGTCTAGTCACGAAACGCTAGGCGAATAGAAATGGAATGGAATTGTGCATGTGTGGGATCGGCATAATGTCGCAAATATGTAACCTATGACATAATATGTCAATCCCATACATACACCGTTCTGTTATTCACTCAACGTGTCTACCGCCATTTTGTGAACGAAACTATTTCAAACTTAATACTCATTATTTATGAAAAACTTACATTACAATTGTTAACGCTTTGTAAGTTTCAACTGTTATTGTTCTGTGTGTATATAATTACATGTGTTTGTGTATATACTTCGAAACTATGTTAAAGCTAGTTGGTGCCCACTCAATTTTCGAAGACAATTAAAATCTCTTTGAAAACATACATTTCATCGTGACAGGCATTAACAAAAATCATTATTTATACGAAAAGAAATCGCACTGGCAAAAAGACATATGAGTAAGTATCTGCATCTGACATAACTTACATAGGAGTTGATAAAAAGGTACTAAGAGAGAAATAAAACAATAATATGTAACTTCTAACTACATCGCATTTAATCGGTGCTTCTAATATTCATCCTATATTTCTTTAATATTGCAAACAAATCTTACATAAACTGGCTGTTACAGACGACATATCTATTACCAAAAAATAACTGGTCATTTTTACAAACTTCTAACGTAGGTGATTACACTCAGCATACAGCAAACTACAGCAGTAATATCTGCAATGGCCGCAATCCGAAGACAAATTCTTGATGTCCGAATGATTTTCCAGTATTTCTTTAATCATTTTAATTGCGATCGGAGAGATGTTCCGAAGATACGTTGCAATCAAACCTAAACTACAATAGTGTGTAATCTAGGTGCTCGTGTTTGGAAGAAGGAACTTCACGGGTTAGTTCCAGAAGTATTTACATTGGCAAGTAAACTTTCTTACTAACAGCCTCATGATTTTCCTGCAGGTTTTATAACCTTTCTTCATCTGGCGCTTGCTGTTCATGATGAAATTCTTTCCAAAACGTTGTTTCATTGTTGAATTAGTTTTGCGTCGTCCTTCCAGATCGAATGCCTTCATTAAACTGAGTTTTCCGTGGCTTGGGAGGCGTAACTTCGACTGCCGTGCACACATAATTAAGTAGTTACGTCGCATATGACCTTTTCCAAGTAAAGCTACTTTCACACCAATGTGTTCAGTTGGAATTTCTTAATTTATGTATTTTTCTAGGCTTTTAAGAGTAACTTTACTACTAGCATATTATATCTACAATAATAAGCTTAATAGTCTCTTACTATTACAAGTACCTATCTCAGAATTAAACATACCAAAATGATACATATCAGCCGTGCTATTCTGAAGACACACTTCTAAATCCGCGGTGAGATTAGACACTAGCGCTACCAAACGAGGTGATGTTCGTGTTTCAGAATAGCATAGCTGCCTCTGATTATTTAAGTAGTCACTGTTAATTATTGACTTACTTCGTCAGTTCAAATAAGACACCGACTTTGCTCATTACCCGGTAATCATTGAGTTATACAACTATTTCTCGAAATTTGAGTGCACAACAACTCGCTAAGAAGAAGTACCTAAATACTATGAATATACTTATTGTATCTACTACGCAAATACTAAGCTTTGCAGTTTGCATCATTTATGAACCTCCTGTAATGGACAAGCAAAGGGCAAGTGTCCGTGCTTCGTCAATGTCCGTTGTCTCCTGTGTGTGCCGCAAATAGTATTAACATCTCCGGTAATTGGCTGGTGGAGATCAACACAGCCCCTCCGGCTGAACCACTGATATTTAGCCATGCCTGAAAATGGAAGCCGACCAAGCAATGTGCTTTTGTCACCCGGCAAAATTTAAATGCTCAGTTTTTCGGAATATAATTAAATATGCAGTTATTTTTTATTTTTTTATCACTCAGCTCCAAAGTATGTTCAATGTATGCAGAACAATAAATGATAAAATGTTTCATTTTGTGTTAAATTTATTTTTATTTGCTGGAATTTTGCTATTGATAAAAGTTACCTAGTACAAAATATGCTGTATGCATATTACATAAAAGCCTTTTTTTTACCCATTTAATTCAGACATCAAGGCCCATACTGATACATGTAAAACTTAAAAATACTATATAACTTTTTCTGTAACTGTTCATTAGTTCGTACGTTTATATTAAACTGGTACCAGCTCTTCACACCGTTCAAGTCCGTAGCAAGAAGCACCACATACCAAGTACTAATCAGCCCGTAGAGGAAGAGAGTTAAAAGTGTATATAAAAGCCTTTAAGCTCTTCTCTTTGTCGCGTTGATTAGAACTCCTTTCACCTAGGAGAAGAGAAGAAAGAAGATATCCGTACCGTAAGAAGAGATGTTAGGACCTTTCAAAATCTATTTCAAAAGTTATGTGTTATATTCCTTGTCCTGCTACCTCTTACATATTTCTATTTGTGTCCAAGGGCCCGTTTTACCATCGACAAGTAAAGTGTCAAGTAGACTAACCGCCACTTAAAGTCACCCGTAACTACTCATATGAATTTCACATTTCACTGAGTAGCATTAATCAGGGATACACTGGCCTGTAACTAAGATATGATAGAAGATGCTCGTAACTTTTACTTGCCGATTAGCGTTAATCAAGAAGTAACTCAACACTTTGCTTGTAGATGGTGGAACAGGCCCTAATTTTTGTTGATGTTTGCATACGATCAAGTGTATAAGATGTACACATCAACTATCACGTTTTATTAAAATACACGTTTAATAATGTATTTGCGATTACTGTACAAAATCTAGTATATTTATAAAAATATTCTTCTGAAATTCGCATAATGTATTCATGTTTAAACACGTTACTCTTTCTCCCGCTTATCCCTCTTTTACATGCCTTTATAATTAAACTTATTCATTTAGGTATATTTTAGAAATTTATGTTCCGTATTCATCCATGTGGAAAAGTTATTATAGCTCGTTATGAAAACTGAAAAAAATACACATTCATAACAGCACGTCCATTTTAAAGTAGTCATAAATAAAAGCAGTAAATGATCCCAAAATGGCGTCATTGTTTACAAAAGTCATTAGGGATTGCTATTGCTATAGAGAATTATAGAACACTACACTTTTAATTTCTGTTATTTTACGTACGACTAGACTTTTTTTAAATGCATTATTAAAAATTATCGACCAGTGCCATGTTTTGTTTTATTCTTTATTTAAATTAACTTGTTGCTTTAATTTTGCATTAAAACCTTACATTAAATGATCCTATTGTTTATGCTATTTCAAAACTTGTTAGCTAAAAACTAATGACACTTAGCACTTGCGAAGTATGACATCTGTGTCATTAATTCCTTAAGCTAACTTTTTTAGCTGAAGCTATTTTAAACATCTTATACTTTTAAGATGTTGTAAATTGTTCTAGCTAATTATGGTTGTTAATAATTCTTTAAAAAATGTATATTTATTTACTGTTTAATGCATATGTCGCAGAAGAAATAGTAATTTTAACATATACCATTTGTGTTTAATTAGCTTGAATCAAATGGTTATGTTTTAAGTTCACTTAAAGGTTTTCAGGACCTTCTATCTCGTTTAGCTTAATTTGACATCCAGTTTTTTAGATTTAATTGTTATTACAATTAACAGAAAACCCCCCTGGAGTTAACGCAATGAACTAAATCGTAAGCAGAAAACGCGACATTCTCTGACAGTTTTTCCATAGATTTTAAGTACCAAGTAGGTTTGATAAACGGTCGAAGGTATTTTAGTACAAATATTGTCATTATTATAGTCAACTAACCCACGTTTTCAAAACTTCTTAATTAATTACTTCTGTTTTTTTTCTTAAAAATTTAAATTTCTTGAAACTCATTGGAGATGCACAATTTATTGTCCACAATAATAGACGATGGTACAATCAAAATTCTTCTTACTAATGTTATATGTGTAATTTTATTTGTTGCAGTGCACAGATTCTCTAGCGCAGGCGCACAAGGAGTTGCAGCTTACAGTGCTGGACGTGGATAAGACTAAGAAGCTGTACTTTGATGAGGAGCACACCGCTCACGATGTCCGCGACAAGGCGAAGGATATCGAGGAGAAGTGAGTATGAGTCGACTGTCGAGGGACACCGAACGAGGTAGCCACGTGTATAAGCTTCCGTACTATTTACCGGTTTACCCACTTATTTGCCAATGGCCGATTAGTTTCGGACTCAAACGGAGCTCTTATTCATGCGTTGGTGACGCAACGGCTGTTCGGCTCGGCACTCCGACGCGTTATAACACACACGAGTTATATTAGTAAAATCGCTTCCATGTGGTCTGTTGTAGATGCGAAGACGGGTCTTTAAAGGCCTTGATTACAAGAATAGTAGGAGCAGGTTTAACTCAAACCAATCGTCTTGCTAAATTTCCATACAGTCTTCCGTCTACTCAAAATTGAAATACGTTTTACCTTACTTGTTAAGGATAACTATCCGTGTTGAGGCACAAACAGTACGGTGTACGGTGTGTCAATTCTCTAGGACATCAATTGGGATTACCAATAACCCTACTCTTCTAATCACACTAAATTTATAAGGCGAATGTTTGTGAGTGTGTTTGTATGTTTGCTACCTCTTCACGCTCTAACGGCTAGACCAATTTTGCTAAAATTTGGTATGGAGGTAGCTGACACCCTGGAAAAAACATAGGCTTTTTATCCCGAAAAATTTTGCGGGTAAGACCGCCGGGCGCAGTTAGTTACATAATAAGTATACGATAATATAATTAGCAACATGAAAGAAATAACAGATTATAGTATAATCGAACCTTCGTAGTGCAATTTTATATGCAGTCAAACACACAGTACGCCAGTACGGGACTACGGTGATAGGCAATATATAGGTAGTCTATTAATGTAACCGATACTCAGGCTCTATCAATTTTAGACGTGACGGTGAATTTAAAGCGACCCCTGTCGGGTAGGATCAAAGATCAACTCGCTCGATGACGCTGACAATTGACATGCGCAACCTTATACTGTTGAATAGTGGGAGGAACGTACCTGGGTATTCCCAGCTTGAATAGAACGTCCATCAAACAGATAGGCCTTTATGAAAAGCCAATACAATATTGAATATGTTCGGGGTCCAAAGTCAAATTGGTGTTTTGGTACGGCAAAAATGAACATGATCCATGGAGCGATTCCATTGCAAGAACCTCATTTACTGTGTAATTTTAAGGAGCATTTTCTTTAGGATTGCCAAATTCTTTTTTTACATATAACTCTATTTTATTAACCCCCGAAACAAAAAGAGGGGTGTTACAAGTATGATCGCTATGTGTGTCTGTTTGTCTGTGGCACAGTAGCTCTTAAACGAGTGAACCGATTTGGATTCGGTTTTATCTATTTTAAAACCGGTTATCTAGTACATAGGTATGTGTTCGTTGTAGAGTTTGATAACGAACCTGGTGACAGAGTTTAAACCGCCTGTAGGCCTCTGACAAGGCTTTACACACCGTTAAAAATCTCTCAGGTATTTTTAGCAACTGATAACTAATTTATAGTACGCACATGAATTCGAAAAGTTATTGGTGCGTGCCGGGGTTTGAGCTTGCGACCTTTTACTTGGCAGTCTAACAGTCATACCATTCGGCTATCAGTGCTAAAAGACGCAAGAATGCAAAATGCGAAGCACAATAGGGGATGAAGCGACAGACGATAAATATACCTAAATGTAGATGAAACAAGCAAGATGAATGCAGCTACTTCAAAAAGCTTTTATGAAATGTCCCGGGAACAGAATCTGTTACACGGTGTTGTTTGACTGATACCGGTTTATTGTGTTCTTTTGTTTGTTGTATACATTCGTTCCTTGAAAAGGTTTCCATATTTTATAAAAGAGCATCCGATTCCAACAATACGGAATACTACGTAGTGACATGTCTAGCTTAGAAACCTATACCTTTGCTCGTTCTTCCTCTGAATTATTGATGTCAGACAATAGAATTTCCGCTATTTTATAACCGTTTGCAGAGAAGACGGCACTTTATTTGCCGACTTATAAAATTGATGAGAAGCATTTTGCAAACGTCTATGTACGTCTTCATGTTATTAGAAGTTTTACATTGTATGTGGGACATCGGTTGACGTTTTTAATCCAACTTGTATTCATCTCGGTTTTAAGACAAATTAAGGTATTGTCTGTACCTTTTACGTCTGTAAAAAGAACACCGTAATTATTAAAATCAATATCTTGTTTTTATTAAACAATAGTGATAATAAACTCTTTTTAACCGACTTCAAAAAAAAGGAGGAGGTTCTCAATTCGTCGGAAACTTTTTTTTTTATTAATAAATAGCTTCGAAGTTTATTTTATTTCTAACAAAATAAATGATATTTGATTTCTGTTGTACTGAGAGTCCTTGCTCATTAGACCTCTTTAGATACTTGAGGTGCAACTGCATCGGGATATAGGCTAGGATGCCTTTATTGATTTCTATGGATGACCTTCTTGTTGCTGCAAAAAGATAGAGAGCAGCCAAAATACGCGAATAATTGTCCACTCGTAGCAGATAGTGACTATGTGTGTGTAGATACGAATGCGTGCGTGCACACAGATACAGACTCCAAAATAGTTTCACATGTATTCGAAAGGTAAACAATTTTCTTTCGACACATAAAGATTAATACAAATAGATGATGCGAGATCATAATGTTTCGTTTCTCCACATTTAACAAGATTCATTATTTTACTTGGAAATAGAAAACTAACTTGGCGGTAGAAAAATAGGATATGAATAAAAAATCACGTGGTACAATCTAGATATGGGCATAAATTACTTCTAATTAAAATATCATTCCTTTGTCATTAGGCTGAAGAAGAAGAAGGGGTCCTTCTTCCAGTCTATTACGTCGCTGCAGAAGAACAGCGCGAAGGTGTCGTCTCGCCGTGACCAGCTCGAGGAGAAGTCTACTGGAGCCAGGAACGATTACCTGCTCAGCATTGCTGCAGCCAATGCCCACCAGGTTGGTCTTTGATGGGTTTTTCGATTTAGATATTGGAGTACTGTCAATTATCATATCAACTTTATCAATGCAGTATTTGGATTTGATGTTAGATAACGACGACGGGGCCATGATGTTGTTTTTTTCACAATTGATCATAAGTTCGAGTACAATTCATTAATAATTATGTTGCGTGCATAGATTTTAAGTAGATATATCAGAATACCAATTTAGAGAAGGAATCTAATTATACGATAGCGAGATATTATTTCTGGAAGAGCAATTTTGTCTTAAATATATTAAGACAAAATTGAAGAAGTCTCAACACAATAAACAAATTGAACCTTTACCCGGTATTGGAATAGCTAGGTCTATTGTAGCAACTTCATCTCATAATTGTCCACAGACTCGCTATTTCCTGGTGGAACTTCAGAACTGCATGCTTGGCATGGAGTCGGCCGTATATGAGAAAGTGTCTGACTACTTGACCCTCATGGGCCGCACCGAGCTGCTGACCTGCTCGGCCACCCAGCACTCCTTCGGGAAGATCAGGGACCAAGCTCAGCAGCTGACGCGAGAGTACAACCTGCAATGCCTGTACTTGTACTATCCAGTCTTGAAGCAGCATATTCAGGTAAGAAAAAGCTCTAAAAATCTAGTAAAGTCAAGAATCAAAAGACCAAGTCTCAGTGAAAGGGTATAATTGGTAAAGGAGGTACTACAAGTTTATGAAATAACCTCCTACTTTTTGAAGTCGAATAAAAAGAGTTGTTTTGTTGGATCATCAAACAAAAGTGGCTGAAACCATGGTAGGCATGGTACCATATTACCAGCAAAAATCTATTCACGGCTGATGATAATGATATAATCTAATATTGGTACTTACTGGAACTCAACACAGATGTCAAGATTAGATGGTTGATTTTAGTTTAGGGTATGTCAACTTGTTTTGCATTGTTTAACTGCAAATCTTTTATTGTGTGTTACGATTTAATTTTTACACTCAGTACGAGTTTGAGCCGTGCGACAACGACCCGATCGACGCGGTGACCATCGAGCACGAGTCGGTTGCCCAGACGCTGGGGCAAGAAGCGCGCCGCTGGGCAACGCGCGTCGTGCGCGAAACGTCGCTGGTGCGCGATGCTACGCGCAAGATGAATCTGTACCAAGCCATGCGCGATGCTGGACAAAAGGTATAGTTTTTACTTATATTTTACAATTTTTATTTACGGAACGATTCGATAATGATATTTTATGATAGTCAATTAGTTACATGTTTTCGATTTGATACACAATCAGCCCCCTCACCATGAACTCTTAAAGCAGGACAGTTTGTAGCAAGTAGCGGCGTCTCGCTTCCTCATTGTAAACTGTCCTGTTAAATAATGTAACCTTCTTAATGCTTTTGACAGCATAAACTTTTCTAATGTAACCTTAAAGCCTTTGACATAACTGTCAGTCTAATTCCATATTCATAGTTAAGCATAACAACGTCTGTCGCTTCAGCTAGTTATTAATAAATAAGCCCAATCAGTACCCTGTTTTCGGAATTATAAGCACGCAACACCGCTAAGTGCACATTTACCATGAAATGGACTTGAACAAAGGCCTGTCATTTAAAATCAAACATTTTGATGTAATGACGTGAGCCAAACACGAAGACTGATTTATTTAAGAAGATACACTGGTATTTACACCAGTGCGTCTAGGGTCACCACAAATTTATATATTATGAAATAATAAGTAGATATATATTTATTTATAGTTTTGCCACAATTAGTCTCAAGACCAATCTAACGATACCTTAAATGTCAAATCCATTCAGCCGTTTGGAAGGTCGAGGTAATAAAAAAATGACATACTTACATACAAGATAGGCGCGAAACACATAACCCTTACTTGGCAGTCGGGTAATAAAAGCTTATTAAAACGTTTTACTTGATAACCAATTAAAAGCGGCCTTAGTTGATGGATTATTGGATGTTGTCCCAAAATTGCATTTTCTTGGTGCGGCAACCCTGCATTACTGCTGCAAATGGCAGAGGTTTAGTGTCAATCTTGTCCACGGACCCCTAGCCTGACACGGAACCACTCACATATGGACGTATGAATAGACACATGAATAATATAATGGGAAGTACGAACGTAGAGGTGCACTATTTCTGTACCTAAGATAGACAGAAAAATAGAGCTGGGAACGGTTTTGAGAACAAAATTTCCAAGTCTAATGACAATTTCTGATATTATTCTTCTGATTTAATTGTTTGTCCAAAATCAGGCAAATACATCCACATTTATATTTAAGATAAAGAAAGAAAGAAAGACACAATTTGTTTGTACAGTACAGACACATACATATATACAGAAAAAAAAGAAAAACAAACAAACCAAGTACATAACTTAAAATCAGTAAGTACAGAAAAAAAACTTAAACGGAAAAATTTGGTTAAGTATGAGTCTGGCAATTGTGCCAATTAGGTCCTCTTCAGCATTTGTCAGACATTTAGTGCCTGACGCTGGTTTTCGTATAATTAGTATTTATTACTAATTATTGCATACTTGTTGCTTGCATTTGTATGCTTACATCAGCATTTAAAGAATAAGATGAAAATATATCTACGAAAATATGTTAGTTGAATGCCACGTCTAGTGTCACTGATTCCTATGGGCTCCTTGCATTATTGGCTGACGGCACACGTAGCGCTAAACAGTCAATACGAGGCCGCTGTAAACTGCTCTGAATAATAAATACTCCCCTTACCTTAACATTGAAGCATAGGAGCGCCGCAATACTAGCCTTTTTCTTCGCCCCATTATAGTTCCAACTCGCGCCTAAGACACATACTCAGTTCAAAACTTTAAAATAAAAGTTTTTTTCAAGTAGCCATGGGGGCCATATGCTCAGCATACCAGTACTGTAGAGGCGTGTTGGTGAGATATTCAACCTTTTTCGGACACGATGTTGTCTATTTCGTCATTTATGTTAAAGTTGGCCGCTGGGCGTTTTGTGTAGTTTACACTTACCACATTTTCGATATGCAATTAAGTATGTCTCTTGCCTTCTATTATAATTTTTTTGGTTAACGATATTACGGGGGCTTTCCAAGGCGTAGTTATGCTTTCTTTGTTAGTTATTAAATGCAATTAAGTAGGTTAGATTTTAAACCACACATCTTTTTATATCAGTCCGCACCCAAAATGCCCCCTAATTTATCAAAAACGTAAGTCATTTAATAATTTGTTTAACATAGGTACAATTTATAAGTTTAAATATGTAATTATTTTAACTATACTTTCGTGTATGCTGAGATTCTGTACGTCTTATAGGTGGACCCGAGCGACCCGAATGGTCCCGAGCTGGAGGTTCGCCTAGACGAGCTGCGCTCCACTATTCGTCGCTCGGAGACATCCAGGGCGAAGTACGAGTCCCGGCTGGAGTGCCTGCGCGTCAGCGGCGCTCCTGTCGATGACTGGCTGAAGGAGGTGGACCTCCTCGCTGTAAACGAAACTTTGCCGAGAAGCAGCAGTCTACTCAGCGTACGCACCGACGCTTCAGGCGCAGCCGTGAGTACACCTTTTCTTTTACAATTCCATGTTCTGTGTAATATTTTTATTCTTCATCGCTGGTAACGTGCCCAAAAGTCTGGCACTTGAAGATTTTTTGGCCAAAAAAAACAAGCCCTGTTGCTACGTGTTCTTATTTGCAAATTTGAACTTTATTTGTGTAGCTTTAAGTAGCTTTTTGCAATACTGGCTATACGCAATCCTGCTATCTTTTGTTACGTGCCGTCTTGCCGTCGGCCGGCCGTGTTAGCCGATGTCTTTGTATCTGGGCTGTGCTGTCTTATTGTTTTTTGCTAGCGTTCTAGGTCTTCAAAGGCGACGATTTGATTTAGTTTTTTCATGAAATGTGTAGTGAATGTCGGGTATGACATCATACACAAATCGACTAAGCTTCGATTTTTCTTATCTGTAATTTTTATAATATTGTCTGTGTGTTTTTTTTTATTTTAGCTTTTTTGTATTTTAGTTTCAAATGGAGATTTCCATCTTGTTTGCAGTAGTATTTGTATATTTTATATAATATGTAGCTTGCGCCCGTCTAAGGATGTACCTATTATACTGAGACTAAAAGCAAAAAGCTTATTAAAATATCAAAAATTCTCATTCAATAGTATTGTGCCGATAACATTGCTTTACTCCAAAAAATTCAAGAAGCTGCGCAAAATTAACACAGAAGCTAAAGCTAGTTATTAGCCTGTGCAACTATCACAATATCTTGTTTTATTTGAAAAAGATAACCAATAACAGTTCATATATTCAATAATACATAGTTAAGAACTGATTAAGAAAGACTTAAAGTTAAAATCAAAGTATAAGCTGCGCGGTTTTCCGAGGGTCTTACTTGCTACTACTACTAACCTACACTTACAATCAGGACCAGCCGAGCTCAGACTCGTTCTACGACAGCGACAACACCGAGGGCGAAGGCACTTCGGCCTCCGGAGCCGCGGCCATGGTCGGCCACCAGCGCACCACCTCGGGCTCGCAGCACGAAGACGAGCATGATGAGGACGTCGACGGTAAGTCGCACTAAATATATAGGTAGTAGGTACACATACATACATCAAGACTCGCTTATTTCCCAGAGGAGAAGGCAGAGACCACGGTTTTCCATTTGCTACGATCCTGACATACTTTCGGCTCATTTATTCGCATCACATTCCTCATACACGCTCGTCGGTTAAGGGTGCTTTTTACTTGACCCAAAAATATCTGCGGGATGCAGTCATAGGTTAAGCTTATAATTCCTGAAGAGGTAGACGTATTCTCTTTCAATAGGACCTACAGTTTGCCGCAAGAAGTGTCATCACAAGTCCCAAGTAATAGGTGGAGGACCAATTGCTAATCAACTAAGAATCACTTTACAGGCGACGCGCAACGTGGAGAAATTGTATTCTTAATCCATTATTTTACGAATTTATTTCAATTGTATCATTATATGTACATTATACGAAATTACTAATAAAATATAAACAGCAAAAAACGAATACATGAAAACTTAATGAAGGTACTAGTCACAAAATAAATGGAGACAAATCCACAGCTGTGCTGGAAGAGGATCGCATGCGAATCGAACAGCTGACCGTGGGCTGGGATGACCCCACCCAGGTGAACTGGGACGAGCCGGAGGCAGCGGCCGAGACCGTAGAACCGCCTGCCGCGCCCCTCTACAAGTGCACAGCTCTGTACTCCTACACGGTAAGTACCTGCCTACCTACTGTACCAGGGGTCTTTGTTTTGTTACCGGGGGGGACACCTTCAATTGGCACCCGGCCTTTAGAGGTAGGGACCAGAAAATGTGGGATTTCTGTCTTACTTAAACCACCATGGTGGTCGCCATCTGCAAGGATAAGGGAGGGCCCAAGAACTAGTAAAAGACCAACTCCGGAACAAGGTACCAGAGGCCCTAGGAAACAGGTACAGCGTAGCCATCTTGCTCATCGTCACGATATTCCGTTGTGAAGTTTTTCAGGTTTCTATCTACTACCTATATTGTAACCATTTGGTACAAAATGCTATATTTTTTTATTATTGGTTTCTATTGAAACTCTATTTCAATACGTTACAGTAACCATAACAGTTTTGAGTTATTCTGAGCTTATCAACAAATCGCAACTGCTGTTGATGCAGCGAGTCAGCGACCACAGCATCGTTGGCAATACTTTAGTCGGCGGTCAGTCAAATCCCATCGGTGACGCTAGAACCGCAGCTATCTCGCTGTCTTTATCTTCAAATAATAATAAATCAATACTAAATCGGAGACACCTCTTAGCGGTTGACGGGTCTGCGATCTGCAGTCAACGCGGGACCACAGACAAATGGCGCGATCGAAAGTTATTTATTCGATTACCTATAAACCAGTAGGTTTACCCCGTTTCTGTGGTTTTTAGAAATCGGAATAACATCTTTAAACTTTAAATAAACTATATCTATAAATATTTTTCGACTACAGTTGTTTAGACGCGCAATTTTTCGCACACGACGATCTGACTATCTTCTTAGTTTTGATAGAAGAAAGGACGGTCTTTGCCCTGCAGTGGGAAACAAACTAGGCCTACAAAATATTCTATACTTAGCTACGTAGTTACATTAATAATTTACTTATCCTGTACATAACCTTCGTGGAAGGTCTAGCAATTAAACTGCCGTCGATGGCTGTATACAATATAAATATTAAATTCTCGCCATTACGCCTCACGTATGGATAGGCATTTCAAAACTAGTTAATAATTAAGCGTTTGATGTGAAACGGTTGATTGATCTCTCTTGCAGGATTAAGCATTTTGGTTTCTCGATATATTCAATTTAGATTTCTATCAGTTAATAAGGGGTTAGCTTCCAACAATATTAAACATATATTCTGTGAATTTTGAACTCTCAATGTAAGAGAACCCGAGTATTGATGAGCGGCATACATTTAACACCTTATTTGAAATAACGTTGGCCAAAGACTACAAAGAATAGAAGACTATAAAAAAAACCAGGACAACGAGTTATAAGTACTATGTAAAATTAAAAGAGAGGGGTTTCAAATCATAAACTTCAATTTGGTGAAACAACAATGGATGGAACTAAACAATGAAAGACAACACTCGTGCGCTACACTGTGCACCGGTGTATACGTACAATTCGTAGCGCAATACGTAGCATTAGGCCTAAGGCTGCTACGATATATGCTACGATTGCTACGAAATAGACACTTTTCAAATAGAAAGTTACCTACAACATTTTAAGAACAAATAACTGTAGTTTGTGAATTCTGGCTAACGGCTTCAATAGACGGACAGGCGATACAAACTTACCTTTTGAAATCTAAGGCTCCAAATAATTTTTAATAAAAAAAATTCGTCTACCCTAAATTGTATCCCACTGCTGGGCACAGGCCCCCTGATTTTCCAATTCTCCCTCAGCCAGCTATTTTACTAAGCTAATAACTTAGCTTAGTAAAATATTTTAAAATACTGGTAGCATACCACCCTACTAGCCATTATACCAATTTTTAAGCTTCCTATCTTTGTCTATTGCTCTAATTGGTATGTTGGCGAAGGCTCAAAACCCTGATGAGCTGTCGATCATCGAGAACGAGCAACTTGAGGTGGTCGGTGAAGGCGACGGTGATGGGTGGCTGCGCGCTCGCAACTACCGCGGCGAGGAGGGCTACGTACCACACAACTACCTCGACGTGGATCGGGAGCAGGTGGGTAGAACCAAACACTTTCATCACACAATTATCTTCAGCATACACTGCGGCTTTTGTACCGGCGCGCTGATAAAAGTTTCTTAGATGCACAGTAATGATTTACACTACGATTTTTATGTTACGGAGACATTTATGTAATTCTTACTGAAAGTTTTAAGCACTTGTTTTTTCAGTTTGACCAATCTTGGGGTTTCAAAAAACACCAAGACACCACAAAACGCATACATACTTTTTTTTAATGCAAAAGTTTGTATTAATTTTAATTCTAATTTTATTCCTGCATCTAACATCGCATAAAATCAACGATTACTCGGCACTAGGTCGCTATCTAGGCCACGGTTGCCATCGACGTGAACGCTCAGCCCCACTGTCTTTTACATCGGGGGATTTTTGTATTAGTTCGACACTTTAAGTCGGCCGGACAGTTTGCGGCGCGGCACGTCAAACGCATAACGGTATTAAATTATGGGAAACTTAGGAAGTTAACTTGGAAACTTTACTTTGATGCGGAAATAATTGTAGCAACTTGAATATTAACTTTGATAAGTGTCTTAGATTTTTTCGCTTGATCTTCTCAGTGGAAATATTAAGTGGTCATACTTAAGAAGAATATTTTCGTCCTAACAGCCGTGCTCGAGCACTGGAGGACCTGGCCTCGTTTCCCAGATATCATTCTCGTCTGTCGACTATACCGTGGAGGGAGAGGACGCTGACGTGGTTCAGTCTCCTGACCAGATCTCAGTGATTTCGGCTCCAGTAGCCAAGCCCGAGGAGCCGAAAGAAGCGAAGGTCGAAGAACCACCGCAGATGGAGTCGTTTGTGGACGTTTGGCCCGTGGCCGAGACTTCGAAAGTCATGACTCCGAAAACAGATCTGCCAACACTTGGCTACTGCTTTGCCATCTATGACTACGACGCTGAAGGCTCTGATGAATTGAATCTGGAAGAAGGACAGGTGAGATTTTTTGAACTGTATTTTACGACCTGTGAAATGAAGTGACGACCTATTGACCCAGCGGCTATGCGATTGGACTGCTGCGCTAAGGGTTGCGGGTTCGATTCCCGTACGAGGTAAAAATTTGTGCGAATCCCAAATGTGTGCCCTGACTAGTGGGTATCTGTGTATGTGATATTTCATGTTTGTGAAACGCACCAACGACAAATAATTCCTAGTTTGGGGCGATGTTTAAAAAAACTCTGTAGCTCATTAATTAAACAATCAGTTTTCAAACAAACAGAAAATACAATGTTACATATTTCGATGCAGTTTGGAAATCTTATAAATTCCTTCACAAGAAACTTTTAATTAATATGCGAAGATATAACTGCCCCCTTCAAGCATATTGCGCGCACGGAGCAATCTGAGTTTTGGCATAGTTCAAGTTGAAAGTGAAGCGAGTTAGGAAAACTTAAATTAACGACGACCCGATTGGCGCAGTGGCTAAGCAATTGGACTACTGCGCTTAGGGTTGCGGGTTCGATTCCCGCACGGGACAATAATTTGTGCGATCCGCAGATGTTTGTCCCGAGTCTGGGTGTTTGTGTATGTGATATTTCATGTTTGTGAAACGCACCCACGATACAGGAGAAATTCCTAGTGTGGGGCGATGTTTTTTTTTAAAAAGAAAAAAGATAAAAAAATGAAAGAATTATAAATATGTATTACAAATATTAATTACAATCAAGAACAATGTGTTTCGACCGCTACTTTTAACAAACTCTTCAATAAGTTTTTATCGAGTTTACAAGGCACCCTCTCATTCATAAACGAGGATCATACCGGCATTAACTAAACCCCGTACTAAGTCTATTGACATGTCTATTCTTGACGTGTAAACGGCAGTGACAGGTATTACTTAATCCTTGGTTTAAAATTGTATTTTTTATGAAAAAGCGGTTAGTTAGCGAGTAGATCTATACGTGTTTCATGTTTGGTACAGATCGTCCGCATCGTGTCCCGTCAAGCTCATGACGTCGACGATGGCTGGTGGCGCGGCGAGGCCAACGGACTCTACGGGAACTTCCCGTCCCTGATCGTCGAGGAGTGTGATGAGGTCGGCCGCACTCCTAGATAACATACTAAACTATTCACTTATCTTTTGTTCTTATCTTTAGTTTCTTTTACTATTTAGTTGGTATTTATAAACTATTCACTTATCTTTCGTTCTTACCTTTATTCACTTATCTTTTGTTTTTATTTTTAGTGCTTTTTACCTTTCCTTTTTAGTTGTTTTTTATAAACTATTCACTTATCTTTAGTTTCATTTGATCTTCCTTTTTAGTTGTTATTTGTAAACTATTAAAGTATTCACTTATCTTTTGTTCTTACCTTCAGTTTCTTTTACTATTTAGTGAATTTAATTTTTTTTAGCCCTGAACAATCAATTAAACGTGGTTTTATATTTTATTTGTTTTGTTTTTTCGTTTTCCAAATTTAATATGTAAACTACTTTACTTGTATTTAATACAGTGATTTAAAAAAAATGTAAACTCAGAAAATCCAGCTGATTAGAGTGATGCAAACGTATTTTTCTTTTATATATTAGTATTTTTGTTGCATTCTCTTGTGTATTTTTCACATCAGGTATCCTCTGTGAAGGCGTAGACAGGGTTTGATTTTAGTCGCACTGACTTTTTCAGTCTATAATGAGACTCGTAATAATATGTAACAGGAGACTTAGTCAGTTGTATTTGACTATTAAAGTACATCTCAAGACAGAAAATCTTTACTCTGATAAAATAACAGGGTAAAATCACTCCGTCTTGTGCGTAAGAGTGGATGCAAATAGGGTACTACAATACTTCACAAAAGCTTTACTTATTTTCCTTTAACGCATCTTAATATTCAAACTTACGAAATAGCTTTATCATTTTTGATGAATCCTCTGTAGTGCATTCAAAAGGCGTAGAGTTGTTTTTTCGTTTATAAGCTGTAAGTTGTTGAATGAAATGTAAAGCTGAAACAAAAAATTTAAATGATCAGAATGGGGAGCCACTGAGTGGCATTGAAGATTGGTCGGCTCTGACTGCCGTCCCGCCGGTGTTTGCTTCACCGCCAACCTCTCCACCAGCTGACGATGAGCGTAAGGACACATACGGTATACGTAGCCTGACGGCCCACTGAAGGGGGACACCTTTACGATACAACCCTTCAAGTAACCTACCAAGTATTGAACTGAAATTAGGTTTCTTAAAGTAACTTACTTAATTACGCGTGCCGAATTTCCTGGTGATAAAGAGCCATTCTGCAAGCTGAAAACTATGCCTACTTCAAATTTCTTTACGTTTGTCCCAGTAGTTATGTAAAAATGGAATAACACACAGACAGAATAACTTCATTCTTTGTTATTACGTTCCAACATCAATAAACCTGTCATTCAGTTGTTTGTATTTTTAATGATTACTACCGCTAACCGCTTAGTTTCAAACAGCTGCAGTCTTTGCATTTTTAATAAACGTCGTACGTCGTATGTAATTATACGTTTGTTTCTTCACTTTTGTTTGTTCTATTGCTAAGCAACCGTTACAAAACATTGGCTTGCAATACAATAAATATTGTCATCGTTTTTTCTAGATAAGTGGAAAGCGAATGGACATGATATATTACATAGTACCTATATGCATACACAAGGATAGATAGATACATAAAATCTCGATGGTTTCCCAGAGGGATAGATACATCCAATATACGTTGGTACGATATTTAGGTATAAATAGGTACATTTTTAAACAGTCTTTCTCAAGAATATTTTCTTTCCGAAACTTAAAATAATATTAAGCAATTTAAGTAAACTTAATAACATAATATTTTATTTCAAAGTTGTCCCCTTTCAGACGGCCATCTGTATTTAGTCTTTTTTTGTAAAGGTTCACACACCATGGAGTGACGTTAGCTTTAGCGGGGTTGATAAGGAACGGAATGGTTTCCAGTTAGCATGTTTTTAAGAGCACGGCTAGTCGCTAGGTCAGACACCACATCGTTAAATTGCATGTTTTGCATGTTTTTAAGGAATAACATAGTTGATCCGAAAGTGTAAATATATAATTATAATTGGGTGCTTTCATGCAAACCTAATTATTATTGTACCTTTCTATTTAAATAAATTATAACTAGTAATTACTGCCAAGTTGTCTGCTAATATAAGAAAATTTTATTTTATTATACTACTTGTAATTGTAACATCGTGCGTTGTTCCCATGCTTAAAAAACAAAAGAACGTAATGGCATAGATACTATTTATTACAAATATACGATTCAATCAATTAATATTTTTTGCTAAAAAATATACCTACATTGATTTAGAATACTTTCAAGCAATAGAGATCGGATCCAACTATATGAATGCTTTTTATAAAACGATGAATGCTTTTTGAGAATGCCTTACATTGACACAGATACTGTATTGAACTTTGTATAATTATATGATGACGCGACAAATAAATATCGAATTAATTAAAACAGTCCTCAATTATTGTCATGGTTTGTTCGAGTCCAATTTGCGCAAATATATTATCGAAATATAATCTTAACTAACGTCGAATGCGACCTGCGCATGATTGAATACGACCGTCGAGGTTGGAATGGAATGATATTTTACCTGCGCGCAAATAAGACTCAGGTAGTCTATCTTCTTATCGTATGGTTGATGAACAACCTGGTGTCAGAGTTTAGACCGCCAGTAGGCCTCTGACATGGCTTTACACACCGTTGAAAAATCTCTCAGGTGTGCCGGTTTCCTCATACTCTGGTAACCATACGTGTTACGTATGTACAAATCGTAAAATCTTTTTGAAATCATATCACCTGTTAACACAAACTCTTCACGTATTATTAAATAAACAACTGCCTCTTGCTCACCGAGTGACGCAACTGTAATTATCTCACACCAAAACTTTATAATATCACTCGGTCACTTTAAATTAATGACACGCAAACACTGTTTAATATCTAATGATCTACTCGCAAGGTATTGTAACATGCTTATACGTATCGGTCACATTGTACAGCACTATCCACATATTGCCATTGAATCGATAAAGACAATTCCATAAAAACTCATCAAGGAAAAAGCTATTAAAATAATTGTTTCTGAAATATTCACACTTGTATAACTGAAACTGCGCCAATGAATCTTTAACGAGTTGGTGGCAATGTGCATTCTGTATCGATGTGGTTGTCACGAACGTGACGATGCATGCGGAATGTGCCCACGATTCGTTGTGTAGGCTGAAATATGAATTATGTATGGACGCTGCCAGTGACAAATGACAACAACACCAAAGGTGCTGCGCCCCCGGTCGCGCCGCCGCCGCCGCCCCCTCCCGACATGGGGGACTCCATGGATAGCCAGCCTGACTTCAGCTTTAATCTTGAGCTCACTAGGAACCAGCAGGAACACTACGGGACCCAGTTCACCGCGCCCTCCGTCACCATTGTAGGTAAGTGCGCGAACTGGCGGTCTGGTTTGTATTACCATCTGCAATTAGGGACTGCAATTGTTTATTTAGGGTGTAGTGTAGTAACTAAGAGAACAAATAATGCTTTATTTAGATTAGGAGATTAGATTACAGTACATAATCACGAGTTTAGTAAAATAAAAAAACTGCTTTGAATATTCGAACAACGGTCGAGACATATTAAATTAAATATCAGTTTATTTCACGTACGCGCCGCGTCACGTGACCCGCCCGGCTCACGGCGCGCCGCAGCTCGCGCGCAGTAGATTATTCAAACAAATTTTAAAACATTTTTTAATAATTACATAGTTAAAGCAAATATTGGTTATTTATATTCAACATTTTAAATTTAGAAGCTTGTGTTTCTACTTATACACGGCTGCTACCAAGGTGCTATAGGTAGAACTTACTACTTCTATTATAGAATGAGTCCCTAAGCCTTGTCATTATGGCAACGAAGACAGCTACCCTGCTCTCAGCAAACATTTCAGTCGTGCTACACTGCCAGGGCAAGTTCAGCATGGCCTTAAATGCGTACATACACCAAAAGTCTACTTATAAAAATATTTGAGTGATTGGATATCATTAAGTCGAATCAAGAGAATTGCACGACAAAAATCAACATCAAACGCAGTACCAGGTTAGGTACTGCGTTTGATGTTGATTTGATGTAAACAACACTGTATTGCGACGGGCATTTGTATTTACAGTGTGTGGTTTAATTACGTGACGGGGAAAGCGTGCGGTACCCAGAGCCATAAGTAAACAGAACAGTTGCAGTCCCTAAATGCAAGTAGAACCGGTCTACAGTAAACAGTACGAAACTAATTAAAAAAAAGCATTAAGTCTTTTCAGTTTTAACTTTTTCGATAGTTCGAACAATAGTGAAACCATGTCATTTATTAATTAATATTGTTAGCATTAATATAATCGTATTCAGTTACCTATACCTCAAAGTACAACTTTAAAGTATCATTATGTAGATTCTTTTGCATCAGACAATGTACTTACTAAAGAGTCAGTTAAATTTTTTCATATCGTGCTATATTAACCCTTTGAGCGGAACCCACGGTCATGTATAAAAGACAACGCTTCCGCGCTTAACATTTATGTAATGTAATAAATGTTACGATTAGATATTGTCTTCTAATAAAATCATGGTATGAAGGGCACGAAGATGCTTCTCTTCCACACAAGACCACGATACCTGGCGGCTCAAAAGGATATCACCCTTTTACACCACACTTATGTACGTGCGAAATAAAAACGTGTATTGTGTGAAATGTGACTTAAACATCTTTAAATTTAGATGCGGTTACAAATTCTTCTTTGCTTGCCTTCCAAGCCAATTAGGGTGCTAAGCTAACTCATCAATTATATCAAGATATCGACCGGTACGAAAATAAATGTACCTTTACCCTTTTCAAGCTCATATCCGTGTACGTAATTGACAAGAAATCTTACTGTAACTGTTCACGAACAAGCATTATAAATTATGAAAATATATATCGCAGTTTTCGAACCATATAGGCAAGATTTTATATTAATATCAGTTTCAACAATCGATTTTATTCCCTTAGATTATCTAGATGGAGTCTCGCGCTAATATGAAACAAAAATTAACGTGCCAACCATTTTGACATGTGTGCATGACAGCTACGTCTTACAAAATGGCGAATTTTATTTATTTATATTCCAATATTTGCAATACCTAATTCATTTTGCCAGAACTAATGATAATTTATTTAACATACGGGTGATAGGATACATATTTATTATTATTCAATCGGCCTCTGTAATTATTAGGTAATTTATGATAGAAAAACAAGCGTCTCCATTGGCGCCAAAAAGCTGTAGGGCGTCATAGTTGGCGCTAAAAAATCCAGACGTTTTCAGGGCCTTGACACTCCATCTAGACATATATATAATCAAAGTTTATTCCATTATCATATAAACATCACCACAATATTCTACTGAGTATAAGCCCACGGACAATATTCAAGTAATTTATGTTGATTTCTTTCTTACTTACTTTAGGGCAATAGACATACTGTAGATACGCCACTATGATTTGAGACCTGTGATATTTATATACTAGGTACTAACCTTAAAACAGTTTCATAGATGGCCATGTCTATAGCTTTTGATGTATTTTATTGTCTATAAATAACTGTATTGTATAATTATAATGTGTGTGTAATTTGTGTTAGTTTTAACTATTTGTGAATTCTTTTCCATGCATCAGTTGATGAAGTCGTCGGTGAATTATGGGACGAGGTTTGACTCCTTCATACAAATCTATACCTCTCTACCCTGTGTTTATGTCCTTATATGTTGCTTGTCAGAGCTTGACACACTACCGGTAGCTTGTTGCTGTTGTTTGTTTAACGGTTCACTTGTCACACTACTACAGGGACTAACCAACACCTCCTCTATATCTAGTTATAATTTTTAACCTTATCAATTTTGAAATCCAACCTATTTCAGTAGCCCACGTCATCATAGCATGTCGCTTCGACGCATGACACTATTTTTGGAATGCCTGAATCTTGAGTAATTAACAGTCCAAACGTAACTCACTAACCTTCTCAATGGTCTTGTATAATTCTATCGGTTATCGAAGTCACTTAGAAGAGTTTTCCCAACCAGATCGAGGCGCTCCCCGACCCGGTGCAAGCAGTGCAGCAGGTTGAGCAGCCCTCCGAGGACTGCGGGCTGGGCGTGGCGCAGATCGTCATCACAGCAGCCACGCCCATGGTGGAGGAACCCGATCAACCCTTCCCTCCACCAGAGGCCGAGGCCACAGCCGAACCCGATGCCGAAGCCGACGCCGAGCCGGAGCCGCAGGCCGAGCCCGACCGGGAGGAGAACGACGACGACGAGTCTTCGCTATCGGAGCAGACGGCCGTCTGCCTCCGGGACTCGGACGACGGGCCGGCGGACTCGGCCCCGCACCCGCAGTCGAGCTCGACGGCGTCGGAGGGCGACTCGGGCGCCGCGTCCGTGGCGTCGGGCCCACCCACGGCGCCCCAGTCGCCGCCCGGCGCACCCCGCGGCGGCCGCGCCTCCATCCCCGACGAACTGGAGCCCGCGCAGCTCGCCCGGCTCACCGACCTCAAGGAGTCCAACGCCTAAGGCCTAACTCGAGCAGCGGCCGACATCCCCTTTACGATGCCGACCGACCGACGATCTCTCTTCGATCGACTACATTAGACCGTTTCTCTGCTATCAGTATTAGCGATACTATCTACACTCGCAATAGCGAGCCTATATTAACGCAGTATTACATGTTTTGACGTGTGTATTCACACTATTTTCATTTTCAAAACTATATCGCTGATTGTAACCCTATGCGACGTACCCCAACTGTTCAGGTTTAATAATATAAATGTAGATCTAAATGTTTATTTATCTAGTGAAATTTAATATCGATCTGACTAGATGTTTTTATTAGCTAATGTTTATAGATGTTAGTATATTTGAATGTGAATTTTGTATTGTTTGTAAGACTTTATAAAGGAAAATTGGAAATTCAACATTATTGATAACATTGTCGGTGATCCGTTATGCTTAGAGGAACGGTCGGGACATGTAGATTGTACTGTATATAGCTATTAATACTTATTACTAGTTAATAAGTACAGGAGCACATTCTAGTACCTGCGAATGGAGGGTATGTTAGAGGCGTATGTTAGAGTAACGCGGAGTATTGACCCGAGTACTACCTGCCGATTAGGGACGTGCCGATACATGAGGTAGGGTAACAGCAAATAGTACGCACGTCCGAGCGCGAGGCCATATTGAACCAACATAAGAGTGTGCCTCGCATATTAGGGATGCCTCGGCGAGCGGTCAACACTAAGCGTAGCGCTGTAACTAAGCTCCGTCACTGAACATTTACGCAGCGCACGACACATCGAAATACGAGTAGGACTACGCTTGTGCGAATATTTAGTGGCGGACGGTAGGATTAGGAAGATACAGGGTGTTACTAGCTTCTCTTTCGTTACTTCATCCCCTGCGACCCCCGAGCTGCGGCTCGGGGTAACATCTCTGTCGTGCGCTGCAACTCCACCGAGCAGCGCTGGGGTGTGAAGCGTAAACCCATCCTCATACTTTAGCATCCTGAAGACACCATATTGTACCTTAACTTATTTCGAGGCGTTCACTCACGTAGTGGCTCGTAGCAAGGTTATTTAAGGCACTGGTATATTGTTAGAACATCAAAGAATATCGGAAGCCTCGGATTTAGTTAAACTATTTATTGAATATGCCACGTTGTTTTACTAATTCTTCACAAACACTCCCTTAACATTGTAGTTCATAGTTTCCGATTATTGTTATTTACGACCACCTATCGACTTATTTTGCTAAACAGCGTCTTATGCTCATTCCACATTTCTTAAGCCAAATTATTTCTGCTTAAAATGCTACTTAACAACTACATGTTCCTTTTAGGGGTTGATGTATAATGGAAGTGTATGGAAGCATGGCATTCGTGCCAGAGATGACGTTTGTGACGTCATCTGACAGGTCACCAAAACTAAAGATAACATTTTTGGCTGTAGAAAATTTGAATGAAAGAAAACATCTAAATGTATCACGTAGAACTGTCACCAGTTTGTGTTTACAATAGTGTCACGTATTGCATTTAATCGAAGTACGTAGATAAATGTTAACCAAGTAGATATTAGCTGTTTAACGATGTGATTAATGTGTTGTGTTTATTTAATAAAAATATATCAATATTATTCTATATTATTGTTAGATATACATTCTATACAAACCCGTAAAAACAAAGAGTTCATGAACCATTGGTCATTTTCGATTGCGCCTCGTCTGCCTCGGTTTGAGAAAGTTCTGAATCATCTTGGGAGTTTAACAATCAGTTCACTGTAAAACAGAATTGTGTTTTTACGGGTTGATCTACGTTTCATGAAAAAAAAAAGATAAAAAATCCAAAAAAATGAGAGGTACGTAGCACTCTGTGTAGATTAATACTGTCACTGTATCAAATGATGCACAGATTTATAATGTTGACTGTAACTTTACTATACAAACTCTTACTGTTTGTGATACCTACTAACTACATTATATCTATAACAATACTTAAGTGTTGCTTTACTTTAGAGAACTGAATTGATAGAAGTTCAACTGCTGAGATTATATGAATTATACTTTATTCACTTCTTTAATGTTTCATTTCTGCGTGTTGTTTATCTGTGGTGTTATCCTGTGTCGAATACCTGTCCTTACATTTCCAATCATATTAAGCCCGCTGAAGCTTCAGGATAAGGCTTTTGAAGCTGGATAAAAGTATATTCAGTCTTGCTTTGGATTGTAAGAGGAAGTTAGATTGAGAAATAAATAAATATAACTAAAGTTGAAAAGTTAGATAATTTATGTAAAAATTTGACAGCAGTTTGTCTGAAAATCCATTGCTTTAGCGCAAGCAATATGGTTTTTATTAAACGCCTTTTCAAGACGTGCGACAAGAACTGGGATACTTAGAAAAGTAAATCCATTTTTTTTTATTCTGCATAAAAAGACCTAAGTAACTACCAATAAAAAAATATACTATTTCACTATAGTCCTGCTCCTTCTGGGGACTTTTCATGGCCGTTATTTTATAGAGCAGGTATGTGGTGTCCCTAGCTGGGGTCCCATTCCCTTTAAGATTAAAGTTCTCAAAAGGTCTCTGCGTATTGGTCCTGTGTCCCCACGTAAGTCTTTTTGAAAGACCGGGTATCTTCCGCATAATTATTAGCCTGAGTAAACACTATGAAATACAAAAGATACAATTAATACTTACGCAGGCTTCAAAATTTAATAATTAATTAAATTAAGTAATTAAAATCACGAACGAGACAAGTTTTTTTTTAATTGTGAGATAGTCTTAGAAAGCTATGCTAAAGACACGTACTCGATCAATCGACTTTACATGCCGATACAGTACTTCTCACTCGATACCAGCCCCCTTACCTTGAACTCTTAAAGCAGGACAGTTTACGTTGTGGAAGCGAGACGCCGCTATGTGCAGTGTAATGCGGCGTCTCGCTTCCACAACGTAAACTGTCGTGTAAGAGTTCATGGTAAGGGGGCAATACTACGATGGGTTTTACTTCGTCGTTGCTCTGTTTGAGGTTGACCGTGTTGTTGAAAAGCACCTGGATAGACTGTGGTCAAAACATCTTTAATTTAGTAACCGATTTTGACTTCTATGTACTAGGCAATAAAGCTGTATACCAAAAGCACTAATTAATATATTGAGGTTCCATGACAACAGTTTACTGTAATTGTCATTTGTCGTGTTCCTATCACAATAGAAGTCAAAATCGTTTGGACAAATGGTGAATAACAGTTCAGTTCATTTAACGGACTTCAAAAAAGGAGGAGGTTCTTTTTAAATAATTTCAAATAGAGTTTATGGAAATAAGAACGCATCGAATGCTCACTCGCTATCAATTTATACGATTTAAGTGTCATTAAAATACAGATTAATAACAAAATACAACATTATCACGATTATAGGTATACGATATTTCAATGAGGCCTAATTAGGTATTAATTACGCATATATACTCTAATATACATTCCAGGAAGCACAAAAACAGTTCTAGGATGCATAAAGGTACGCTTATATAAAAATAATCAAATAAATAATATATTTAAATAACATTGTATTTCAAATAATCTCAGCATATCGAACCTATAATTAGAATAAAGGTAGAAACAAACTGGTTCCACGATATATCATAATGCGTTGCGTACGTTGCATACGTGGGACCAGTGTGTCTCTACCATTAGAAAAAAATAGTATCCAAATATTTATACCTACTGTTTAAAGACTATTGTAACTATTATTATACATGATTGTAGATGGAGGTAGGTACCGCATGCAATTGAATAAAATTGTGTAGCTTTTTTTCAAAACAGACTGTCAAGCGGACAGGTGCGAGTCGAACTCGCTTGCTCGGTTCCGTACTTCGCAAGTACGTCAAGTTAAGAAATTGAATGTCTACTCACAATGGAAATACATCAATTCAAGTTATAGTTTCAAATTATAAGAGTCCGAAAAAAGATCGGAGAATTTTTACTATGTAAAAAATTGCTCTTATTTAAATTAAGTTTAAAAAATTAAAATGTTAGGTACTTTTGTTGTTGACTATACGTGAAGTTAGTAGCGAAAGTCCACAGCTTCTGTTTATTTATTATTCAAAGAATTCTAATGATTAGAACTCTTTTACTGTCCCTGTGAACAATAGACCTTATTGTTTTATAATTTGTCCCAAAGTGTAGGCAAAGTAAAATGCTAGACGTGTGACGTTTGAGATCCATAGCTTGTGTTTTTACGATTATTTGCCACTAGGGGGCATGATATCCTCATACATTACAACATATATCAAAGCAACAATGGCACATAATAAATTTCTTATTTATTAGGCTTCAATATCTGTTCCGACACTATGGTCCTAAGGATTTTGTCTTTCGGTACTTTGGTCCTTTTACCTTTTTGGTCCTAAGTCTATTATTTTGACGCTAATTGCATACGGTACGGTTTGTAAGTAAGAAGTGTAAAGGTAAATAGTTAAAAGCGACCAACATAAGGTCGCAGGTTCGATGTACGGTTGCTTTAATGTTTCCCCAATGCATTTTCGACCTGAAATAAATATTCTAAAATTTAATTGTTGTTTTATTTGTTCACCTAATTATGTGGAACTTTGTGACTCTTTAGTGGTTTTTCACTCATGTCCATTATGCTAATTAGTGTACCTACAACAGTAACTGATCTATATTGGTGAAATGGGAGACAAAAGGAATGAGGAAATTGAGCCTTTGCCGGGGCAGTACGACCATTATGAATAATATAATTAAAACCAATATGAATCTGGAGATTGATTAAACTGTTTATTAGTAAGACTACCAGCATTTGCATACGTATTTAATAAAAATATACATAACTACGCATAATAATTATTTACCTACACGACAGCAAGTAAACTTTGCTAATCGTCCGAAATTCCGAATCAATGATTAGTAAGTACCACATAACCGAAATAAACATTACGAACCACGGTCTAATTATTGAACAATCGATACATACTGGTAATTGACGATGCGTGCCACTCGTTTTCCAGCTACCGATCAAGACGTGAAGCACGAGGATACCTACAGTCAGCAACAATAGTTGACAAACAAATATTGAAAGATATATCAAACAGCTAGTTGGGTGCGACAACTTACATGTTTGATTAAATGGCTTAATGTTATTCAGGCTAGTTGAACGGCGCCGTATAGTAAGGAAGCTAGGCTGTTGATTGAATGGCTATTTCAGCTAGTTGGCTGTGTCATATACAACAATTCAATTAATATTGTTAAATAAGAAGAGTCCGCAACTCTGACGATATTGCGGTCCACCTGGTGGGAGGCTGCCAACGCTGCGTCTTCCGGTTGCTGGTCGCCACTCGAGAAACTTTCTTCCCCAGCGGTTATCGATTCTTCGAGCCCTGGCTGGAGGAGCTTTGTCCGGTTACGCCCAATTAGACCCTCCTCGGAGTCGTTGGCATAAAATATACTTACAGAAAAAAAAAATCGGTTCTTCGAGTGATATGGCCTGCCCATTGCCACTTCAACATGCATATTCTGTAACAATATTAAATAATAATCTGCGATATTTTAGACTTTTCGCTGGTCCTAAAATAGATGGTATGGTGTCATGGTAACCGAATGGTTAACATACCGTAACATTTGTAAGCACAAGGTTGCAAGGATACAAACCGTGGCAAGTATCAATGTGACTTTTTCGATGACGTAATTATTTTTCTTAGATGTTCTATGACAGCGGAAAAATTGTTGGGAGACCTGGATTTGCCAACCTATGAGCTAGCGTGATGATGATTGCTTAATCCGGGAATTAACGCGTTTCATCTTGCAACGCGATAGGTTCATCATCATCATCATCATCAGCCGTAAGGCGTCCACTGTTGAACGAAGGCCTCCTTCTTTTAGAAGGGGGGTGTTGCCATAATCCCCACGCTTGGCAAGCGGCTTGGGGATCGCAGTGTTGGTGGTCAAGTTACAGAAGACGCTGCTGCCCATCTTCTGGGTTTTCCCTTACGACACCCACGGGAGGAAAGGGGGTGGTCAATTCTAGGCCGGATACCACACGGCACGCGATAGGTTAAAAGTTAGCAATGCTCAATCCTTCTCTATAGGAGAATTGGCAGGCAGGCAGGCATTTTCTGTTGTGATCAATCCTTCTCTATAGGAGAATTGGCAGGCAGGCATTTTCTCTATTGTGGGGCAGATATAGGATATTATTATAAATGGTGTGTTTTAAAAATTTAAATGTTTAGAAACTTTTGTGGTACTTACTCGTGCCTACGTGAGGTTTACGTGGCTACATACACCTGCTTAATCGGTAATGGTAGAGCTATATAGAAAGTACGACTGGCAGCCGGATGAATATTTAATTGTATCAAATTGGATTCTAATTTTGCCTACCTTGCATGTTGCAGTTGACTACTAACTTAACTTTTTCTTAGAAGACTTTATACACTCTTTTTTAAATTAAGTTGAACAAAAACTTTAAGGGCTTATTAGGACAGGTAATGTTATAATATATGTGACGTCATAATAAAAAATAGTTATTTATAAAGAGCCAAGTTATTATAGGGAAACGCAGGGAAAGTGGCGTGGTTAGAGCTTCGACGCGGGACTAAAATTTGTGCCGTGCCGTATGTTTGTCCCGAGTCTGGGTGCGTGTGTATGAGATAGTTTTTTTTTAAAAAAAAACGTCGCCCCACACTAGGAATTTCTCCTGTATCGTGGGTGCGTTTCACAAACATGAAATATCACATACACAAACACCCAGACTCGGGACAAACATCTGTGGATCACACAAATTTTTGTCCCGTGCGGGAATCGAACCCACAACCCCTAGCGCAGCAGTCTAATCGCTTAGCCACTGCGACAATCAGGTTAGGTTGTCAATAGATGTTGATCATCATCACTTCATGTTTCAAAATGGCTTCGCTAATTTTGATAATACAACTTGCTTTCCTATCTGAATTAATGTGAGCATACGACATAGCAGCGTTTACATTCCTGCATTGGCAAAGTTATCAATACAGAGTACTGTCCCCGTACCGTGAAGCGGAATTGGAAAATAGACGCCGTACTACCCTGCGTACGTACTAGTGCATACCTACGTAGTGGCGTCTCGCTTCCACAACGGGAATTTCCTGCTTTAACAGTTCATGGTAAGGGGGCTGCAGCGTTGACTTCTAGTCTTAAGACCGCCGCCTCTCGGCAACTTTTTACTGCTACTCAACCAAATTCATTAGTATAATTAATAATTTATAACCTGGATACGCTAAGGAATATTATACTCACACATTCTGTTAACAATTTTGAGCGCCTCATTCATTAAATTAAGGCGTCTTAACTAAGGTATGTGAGTTATTGCGTAGTACATAGTTGTTTGCTTTTCACAACCGGCTATAATGGCGCAAGTTGAACTTGAAATCCAAAGGGGAATCTTAATATGAAAAGATTGCCTCGTTGGCCTAGTAAGTAAAAACTAATAAGCGCGACTGCTAAGCGTGAGGTCCTGGGTTCAAACCCCGGGTCGGGCAAAGTGATACTAGGTTTTCTTATGTACCACGGCAGCACGGTGACTGGATTTGTGCCCGGTTAATATGCAGACTAAATAAACAAAACTGAGTGGCTAACTGCGGGCCCCGCGGCGCTCACTTGGTGATCATGTCGGGCCTGGCTATGGGTTAGCACCGAAATATGGGACTACACGTGGATTGTTCAAAATATGGTAAAGTCGAATTAACTGTTCTGTAAGTATATTGCGTAAGATACTAAAAACTGTTTAAAGCATTATCTATAGTATTTTATTAAACTAAGACTACTACTAGACTCTTACATAACTAACTAGCAGCAACTTCATCTTCATACATTTTAACGTTTCCTGAAATCAAATATAGCAGTCTGTGTACCTAATTAGATCGTAACTGGTTGTCATCGTACCTAAATACATACTTAGTATAAATAACTTGACCTTGACTTGACGACCTGATTGGCGCAGTGGCTAAGCGATTAGACTGCTGCGCTAGGTTGTGCGTTCGATTCCCGCACGGGGCAAAAATTTGTGCGATCCACACAATAATGCGTACAGGGTAATGATGGGGCTGCCGCGCTTTTGCAGTGCCTCAGGGATGTTTGCCGAGGCAGGTATACCAGATTTTTATTCGCTAATGCGTTCACGTATAGCGTCCCTGATGCGGCGAGTGCGCGACAGCTCCAACAGTTTTGTCGCAATTGTGGCCAGTAGGGTTGATAGCCCTATCATGTGGCACTGGATGACGACTCATAGAGCGTCATTCAATTATGTTAAATATAATTAAGTTGATTGTTTATTTAATATTTTATTCCTGTTTCCTCTTTGCATACTATGGATGTTATATCTGAAAATAAAGTTTTATCATTATTATTATATTATTATTATTTGATTGTCCCGAGTCTGGGTGTTTGTGTATGTAATATTTCATGTTTGTGAAACGTACCCACGATACAGGAGAAATTCCTAGTCTGGGGCGACGTTTTTTTTTTTTTAAACTCGATATATACCTATTTGTGTGGTTAATGCACCCAGTTTCTCGGCTTCAAATCAAGCTATGTAATCAGAAATTCGATAAATCGCTCCTCCAAATCGGCATTCATAATAACGCAGGTAGGTAGGGACAGACAGAGTAACTATCACATTATGTTCCATCTAAATTCGCTGCTATTGTGTTTACTAACTTTATAACCTTTGACACCACACTGATACTCCGAACCCTAATTGATATAAACTATGATTGATGTAACAATTAAAGCTTCGATAAACTTGCATTAATGTCCTCCTGACCGAATTTCGGTCACGGCGGCCTGTCTCAGCTGAGACTAGCCATCTGCGCAGGAGATATTATAGTGCACAAGTATGCGCGCAAACACAGGTGCACTCCCTATTAGGACGGTAGACCGACACGACCGGAGAGAAATCAGGCGCAGGACCAACGGCTTAACGTGCCTTCCGAAGCACGGTGGGGTCTCGACATGTGAAAACGGTCACCCATCACAAGACTGACCGCGGCGAGCACGGCTTAACAGCCCCACATTAGAAGGACGTAAATAACACTAACTAACGGTACCTAAGTAAAAATATAGATAGAAAACAAAAAGTTAGCAGTCGTTTAGCGAGCACTTTCTTTGGTGTCACATCGTCTGTCAGTAGTTCACCCCCTTACCGAACTCTTAAAGCAGGACAGTTTACCATGTGGGAGCGAGACGCCGCTACGTGCAGTGTAATGTGGCGTCTCGTTTCTACAACGTAAGTAAACGTTTTAAGAGTTCATGGTAAGGGAGCAGAATCTACCTAAAGAGCCCAATATACGATGCAATCTGTCGTATCAAACCGATTGTAGGTAATGACGGATCGGACGGGAAGGCACAGACTCCACATGCAGTCATTTTTCGTTTCTGTGTACTCTTTCCATGTGTAGAAATGAATGAATATAATCCGAACATGTTTTTATTTACTTCCGAATGCAGTTTTTCAAATTGGCATTACGCGATCGTAATAATCCAATTAAATGCGCAGCGTTTAAAACGTTTCAACAATGCGCGCGATCTTTGGAAACTAAATGTCATATCATCCAAGTAGGTAATGACTCCGTTTTAGAGTAATTGGTGTCGCCTCACTTTTGAACGCCTCGCCTGAATTCTTAGCGTGTAGGTAAGTATGTCAACATCGTAGACGATATCGCTGATCGCATCAAGATCCTATGCAACCTTGAATACACGTCCCTATTGTTCCGTTCCAAGCAAGATTAAGACAGATCGTGACGACCAATCGTCGAAGTAAACGGCAATTTAGACATTCATGATTCAGGATGATTCAGGATTTTCGTGCGATGTGGATGCGATGCGTTTAGACTTAAACTCTGACACCAGGTTGTTCATAAATCATACGATAAGAAGAAGAATGCGCAGCACCTACAGACACCTTGAATAAATATATAGGATGGTACACATGTGTGAAATGTAGTGACCCCTACTACTGTAGGATGGTCCAAATTTGGAAGTTTTAAACTAATCAAAATGTATATCGGATTTTTTTACTAAAGACAATCAGAAGAGAAAAAACCCCTAAATCATTCAAACAAACATGTAATCAATGCATAGTCATAATAAAGTATGTTATTTGCAATCACATATCGAAAAAATACTTAGTTTTCGCGTACGTTAAAAACTTTTTTCACAGCGCCAAAGAAAAACACTCTTACTGCAAACACAACGTTCACTCGTCTGAGCAGTCAAAACCTGTACGGGAGTATAATGAGGGAAAGAAGAGTTTTTTACGGCTAGGACTATTAGTTTTCGAGAAATGGCGGTATTCCATTATAAATCCGGCTCGAAGGACCATGAATAAATTGTCTTCGTTCAAGTAAACATTGGCTTTTTATTCATGGTCCTTCGAGCCGGATTTTCGGATACAGCCGTGACTGATACACCGTGAGTTTTGGACATTACGTGTTACGACAGTGGCGCCCCCTATCGGCGATATTGGACTATTTATGGCGAAAATTAGTGAAGTGTTGTGACAGTGCAAATCAAAACGTAAGATTGTACAGGCACTATTCCATATTTAGTTACTTTCCTCTACCTAGTAATAAAATTGGAGCGTATGTTTGTAACATGAAAATAACAGTTATTTAGTAAATGCTTAAATCTAAATAGTTAGTGTGCTGGAGACGAATCAAACAAATCAGAGATAATTAAAATCAGCGAAGCCATTTTCTAGTTTTAAATGGTGTAATTAACCCGACTTTATTTATTTAAAGATATACGATTTATAAAAAAAGTACATTTTTTTTGTCTGACTGTCTGTTAGTTCATAATGGCATGAGCTAGTTTATAGTTTTAATTTTACCAGTTGATGACAACGAGCTCGCTCGCAAGTCAATTACGAAGTTAATGACACCATGCGCGCCGTTTAATGAAAACATTGACATACAGATTAACCCGCTTTATACCTAAGCTTTAATAGTATAGTGTAAGGTAAGTTTTTATAATGTGGGTAAGGAAGTTTCAGTGTTATAGGCCATGAAAAGATTTATATTTATGTTAAGATTTATCTTTCAGACATTGTGGTGAAAGTATAGCTAAGTAGGTAGTTTTCACATTAATAGTTCGTAACTTTGATGAAGATGGTACATAGGTACCTAGGTAGGTACTGCATCGTGGTCCGGATAAGATCTGCTTAGCGAAACTGTAAACTACTAACTGCATCTTTTGAGAATAGCAAATTTTCAAGCTTTCCTTTTATCTTAGGTACTTCATACTAGCATAGTGGTAAGTACCTATCGATTAATAGCCTATACGTGGCAGCAGTAAGCAGATTTACCTAGTTGAATCTGATATTCTTAACAATTTTATGATAATAATTTATTCCCACTGAAACCAAAATATTTAAAAAAATTAAAGTATGCTAAGTTACTACTCTTTATAACATCAGCTAACTGCCAGTGAAATTCCTAACAAATTTTAGTCATACCGTTTCGGAGATTAGCCCGAACAAACACATTATTTTTATATTTATGTATCGTGTATACTATCAGGATTTAGTTAAACAATGATATTTTGATATTACAGTCATTGCAAGTTTATTTGTGGGATGATTTAAATTTGGAATCCATGTGAGGTCGTAGACAAATTACTTAGATAATTTTATTTAACTCCGAGCCTATTAGTCCCACTGATATTTAAAGCACGGGAGCATGTGATAGCTTGCTTCGAGTTTCCTTTCGGGACATTTAAGCCCCACAATAATATTGTCCTCAGTGTGGGCCATGCGCATCTCCAGAAGGAATATTTCAATTAAAATAATAAAACACAATATTCACAACGAGTTCGTTTTTTTATTTCGAATATTAATCAACAATTATTACACGTATAATTATCTTACACGCGGAAGTATAAGTGTTATTTCACAACATTAATAACTAATACTAAATTTCAATTTCAATCACAACTATTCAGCCATAGGTATTTTACATTTAGAAGAGGTAGTTTTCAATGGTCAGTCGTAGCTTCGGTGCGGTCATGGTCAATGGAATAGTGTTATTACATTAATTAACTTCATTATGTATTAGTTACGATAAGCCATGTACATAAATAGACATCAAAAAACCCCTAGATCACAATATCAATTTGTCATACACTTATGTAACAAATATAGGGATATACGGGCTTGTGCAGAAGTAAAGAAATGGGCACATTTCAACTCGTATAGAGTTTAGCACCATTGCAGTTCGGTAGCCATTCGAATACACGGAATTTAAACTCGTTTGCGTGATGTTTATTCGCTTTAGATAATTGAGTCAAGTTCATATCAGGCCACATTTGTTCATAAAAAAATGTACGATATGTTTAAGTTAGACGATCAATGTATCTATTAACTTTTGACATGTTAATATTAATCAATGTTCAAATATCATGAATCATTTTGCACACGTTTAGCTGAAATAATGTCAAAATTAACCGAAAATACATTTAATAAACGCATCTCTCCAAGTCCTTAAATAAAGATAATAAAACACATCTCTGGTGGCAATACGTTAGATCTTTATAATGACATTGTACTTTGCTTGTTAAGATCAAACTTATGTAAATTGTAATTTGCAAAGCACTAAGCGATCAGTGGATCTAACTTTTGTAAAAAAAATCATAGTCTAGTAGTTCCAAAAAAGTTGTAAAAAGGGACTCGAGTGGCAGCGGCTTTCAGTCTTGATTGATGTACGCACACATGGTTTAAAAGGTGGAAGGAACATTCCAGCTAATTTCAGTTTAGCAATTTAAAAATTTCATTAATTAAAGATACAAATGCAGTAGCAGAATGCATAAAAGTAGTTACGTACGAATGGAAAACTAGTGATATTTAGAGATATTTTAAAAGAACGTATAACTTTCTTTTATTAATCCTATCACCCGTTTAGTTACGAAGTTGAGACTATTTTATATTAATGTAATTGTTATTGTAATTAAGCTATGATTGACGTCGATTATAAGTCCAAAATACTAGATAAATACACTGTGCGACTTCAGAACATAGCAGCTTGGGTCGAATGTTTTGTTGCTCAAAGCTCGTCGCATGCACAAAGATAACATTTACCGTTCTAAGGCCATAAGTAAATTCAAAACATAACGACGTAATGACTGTTTACAACACACACAACCCAACCTACATGCCCTGAAGATACTACAATACTCGTACTATATCGATACAACTGGACTCAACATCTATTATATATGTATGTCCCAAACATTTAGTGATAAATATGAAATACCGCTACACACCAAGTAATACCGAAACAGTATTGGAACATGACACATGATTGTACACCGTCAGATCTTATGGGAAACCATCAAGATTCGACATAAAATCCCGATTGAAGACGGTGTACGAGAAAGTTGACCACACCTTGGCTACGGAGGCTAAGGTCTATCTGAAGCTATTGGTCTTATACTGCTGGTAGATCTCCTGGAACATGTTCCTGCAGTTCATTTTGATCTTGAGCTTGGAGCACAGCAGGAACACGCCGGACAGCTTCCTGTGCAGCGAGTAGATCTCCTCGGGCGGCGGGCACAGCCGGTGCGTGAGGATGGTGGGCACCAGCGCCTGGATGCGGCGCGTCGTCTGCTGCGTGCCGAAGTCGAACTCACCGGTGCCCTCGCTCGTGAACACCTCGCCCATTATCATGACGGTGTCGATGTGAGTTTCCTCCATTACCTGTGCAAACAATATTATTAGACGTTTCGGATACAGCATTATGGGCTAGGTATTTGACCTCATCCGTCAAACAGCATCATCGCACAAAATAGTTTAAACTTATACCGATATGAATAAAAGATTTTAAATGAATACTATCCGGTCCGGCAGACGATGACCTGCCCTGAAAATTAAAATGATTCGATTGTGAATCTAAACCATAGTGACCCAACCGGTTTTGATTTATTTTGTTGTGCGTATATGCATAGGTATTCACGCATATTAGCATAAAAAATGATCACAATCGGTCCAGCGGTTTCGGAGTTCAGTTTCATACGTACAATATAATTATAAATATTAGCAGAGCCATTGCTGTTTTACAAATATGTAGTTGGATGCAATTTGGAGAATATAGGAGTCTTTGCTTCGCAGTGAGATAGTCATTGTTTCTCCTGCACTGCAGCGCCAACGCATTCGCCTTCTCCTTTTTATTGCGGGCACTTGGAAGGCGGAATAAATTTCGTAGTTATAATCATCAAACCAATCAAACAGGTCCTTCTTACCTTGGACTCGTAGCCCGTTAGGAACTTCATTTCCCGCGACATCCGCAAGATGGAGTCCCTGTCCCCGAGCGAGGCCGCGTGAATGATCTCAATGTATTGGTCCATGAACTCCTTGGAGTACTCTCGGGTGGCGCCGAAGTCCAGCAGGATCACCTGTGACACGGACATTTAGCATTGTTATAGATATACATACATAGGTCAATTCAAGCATTGCTACAATCAGTACAAGGGAGGCGGCATATGGAGCAGTGGGTCAACTAAAAGCTGATTGTGATGATGAATATTGTGACACTTTTTCCCTAATTTTCTGTTCAGTTTAATGTGTTATAAGGCGTGTGTTAGCTTCTTGTATTCATCCTCTTTACACGCCCAACCCTAAATATTTGCCCCTATTTTCACATAAACGGTATTACAGAACATAAATACCTAATTGAACAGATTTAATCAAACGAAATATATACAGACATTATAGACAATCACACATATTACAGAGGCCAAACAAGATGAATAATTCAAAACCTACAAGGCAACAAGTATGTCCTAATGCGTTAATGCTTAGGCCGGTGTTATTTACTTCATTCCGACGGTATGTAGAGGTGTCATTTCTGGCAAGACTATTTGATCTACCAGTTCAGCTTCTTAACGTGGTAAGCGGTAAAGAAGCTGGTCTAGCAGAGAAATAGCAGCTTAGTTCCTCGCTGTCTGCCTTTACAGTATGAAGCTAAATAAATAAACACAAGTCATGCGCAGTGTACACAGTGGAGCTGAATGTGGCCCCAACATAACCAGTAGATCGATTCTCGTCTTTACAAGCTCATAAGCAGTTTTAAATCAGTTAATAAACTATTAGATTTCATTGCAGTTTATTATTGTTGTAATAGCTGACGACGTTTCAACAAGTATGGCAAACAAGTATTTCCTAATGCGTTAATGCTTAGGCCGGTGTTATTTACTTCATTCCCACGGTATGTAGAGGTGTTCATTGCATTGCATTTGCAAGACTATTTTATCTACCAGACCAGCTTCTTAACGTGGTAAGTGGTAAAGAAGCTGGTCTAGCAGAGAAATAGCAGGTTGGTCCCTCGCTGATTGTCTTCACAGTATGAAGCTAAATACCTAAATAGACACAAGTCATACACACACTGTATTTCCAGTCTAAGCAAAACAAATTTAGGCCTTACACTGGAGTTTTAGAAATCAATACTATACACAAGAACACACAACATATTCAATAAATATTACAATTTTACAAGTAAATGTGTGTTCATCTCTATGCCGGTGTTGTCTGTCCATTCTCTTTCTTCTAGCAGAGTGTTGATTGAAGGTGTGACTACCTTCCACCTAGTCAGCTTCTTTACAATGTTTGTTATAAATAAGCTGACGGGGTGGACAATAGCCAGTTGGAGTCTCTCACTGGCTCTCTTCACAGTGGTGGTATACGTCCTTCAGTTGTAAGCGATCGGTCCTGGATGACGAGGTACATTGTCGCAGCACTCTTCTCTCGACGATGAAACAAGAATACTTTTAAAAACCTAAATAAAATATCCATTACTATTCAGTTTGAGAAATAATCTGTTGAAAAAAAGTTTAATTAAAAATAAAAAAATATAACATTAGAATTGGCCTAAACTATAACTAAACGAGATAATATAAATGTTAAATAATATATAATCACACCTGTTGCTCAGAGGGTTTGGCGGATACCATGGAATCTATTCCAATATAACAATTTCATATATTCACTTAAATGTCGGAAAAAAATAACCATATTCTAAAACACACATGCCCATTTAAATTCGTTTCAAAGTAAGTATATGCATTTGCAATAATTTTAATAGTGTTCTTCTTCATGCCGGTGCGCCATCATTTCATACCGAAGGTTAGTAGAGGTGTCAGTTGCTGACAAGACTATTTTATCTACCAGACCAGCTTCTCAACAAAATATTAGTTGTAGAGAAGCTGATCTAGCGGAGAAATAGTAGGTTAGTCCCTCGCTGATTGTCTTCACAGTATGAAGCTAAATAAATAGACACAAGTCTCAATAAATGAGTATGCAATTATAATTATAATAGTGTTAATGTTCCTGCCGGTGTTTCATGGTTGCATTCCGAGGGTTAGTAAAGGTGTTGATTGTAGGCAAGACTATTATCTACCAGATCAGCTTCTTTACAAAATAACCGTTGTAGAGAAGCTGATTAGGCAGAGCAATAGCAGGTTAGTCCCTCGCTGAGTGTGTTCACAGTATGAAGCTAAATAAATAGACACAAGTCATGCACAGTGAACACGGTGGAGGTTAATGTGGCCCCAACATAAACAGTAGATCGATTCTCGTCTTTCAGTTAAGTTACGTGGAAATCAACAAGTTTTTTATTCACATAAACGTGGCAATATATAAGTGCGTTTATTTATGTTATAATTATTTATTTATATATAGACATTATAGACAATCACACATTACATAGGCTAAACAAGATGTATATTTCAAAACCTATAAATAATAAGTTTCAATTATAAATAAATTATTAGATTTCATTGCAATTTATTATTTTTGTAATAGCCGACGACGTTTTAACAAGTATGTCCTAATGAGTTTATGCTTAGGGCGGTGTTATTTATTTCATTCCCACGGTATGTAGAGGTGTTCATTGCTGGCAAGACTATTTTATCTACCAGACCAGCTTCTTAACGTGGTAAGCGGTAAAGAAGCTAATCTAGCAGAGAAATAGCAGGTTGGTCCCTCGCTGATTGTCTTCACAGTATGAAGCTAAATAAATAGACACAAGTCTCAATAAATGAGTATGCAATTATAATTATAATAGTGTTAATGTTCCTGCCGGTGTTCCATGGTTGCATTCCGAGGGTTAGTAAAGGTGTTGATTGTAGGCAAGACTATTATCTACCAGATCAGCTTCTTTACAAAATAACCGTTGTAGAGAAGCTAATTAGGCAGAGCAATAGCAGGTTAGTCCCTCGCTGAGTGTCTTCACAGTATGAAGCTAAATAAATAGACACAAGTCATGCACAGTGAACACGGTGGAGGTTAATGTGGCCCCAACATAAACAGTAGATCGATTCTCGTCTTTCAGTTAAGTTACGTGGAAATCAATAAGTTTTTTATTCACATAAACGTGGCAATATATAAGTGCGTTCATTTATGTTATAATTATTTATTTATATATAGACATTATAGACAATCACACATTACATAGGCTAAACAAGATGTATATTTCAAAACCTATAAATAATAAGTTTCAATTATAAATAAATTATTAGATTTCATTGCAATTTATTATTTTTGTAATAGCCGACGACGTTTTAACAAGTATGTCCTAATGAGTTTATGCTTAGGGCGGTGTTATTTATTTCATTCCCACGGTATGTAGAGGTGTTCATTGCTGGCAAGACTATTTTATCTACCAGACCAGCTTCTTAACGTGGTAAGCGGTAAAGAAGCTGATCTAGCAGAGAAATAGCAGGTTGGTCCCTCGCTGAGTGTCTTCACAGTATGAAGCTAAATAAATAGACACAAGTCTCAATAAATGGGTATGCAATTATAATTATAATAGTGTTAATGTTCCTGCCGGTGTTCCATGGTTGCATTCCGAGGGTTAGTAAAGGTGTTGATTGTAGGCAAGACTATTATCTACCAGATCAGCTTCTTTACAAAATAACCGTTGTAGAGAAGCTAATTAGGCAGAGCAATAGCAGGTTAGTCCCTCGCTGAGTGTGTTCACAGTATGAAGCTAAATAAATAGACACAAGTCATGCACAGTGAACACGGTGGAGGTTAATGTGGCCCCAACATAAACAGTAGATCGATTCTCGTCTTTCAGTTAAGTTACGTGGAAATCAACAAGTTTTTTATTCACATAAACGTGGCAATATATAAGTGCGTTCATTTATGTTATAATTATTTATTTATATATAGACATTATAGACAATCACACATTACATAGGCTAAACAAGATGTATATTTCAAAACCTATAAATAATAAGATTCAATTATAAATAAATTATTAGATTTCATTGCAATTTATTATTTTTGTAATAGCCGACGACGTTTTAACAAGTATGTCCTAATGAGTTTATGCTTAGGGCGGTGTTATTTATTTCATTCCCACGGTATGTAGAGGTGTTCATTGCTGGCAAGACTATTTTATCTACCAGACCAGCTTCTTAACGTGGTAAGCGGTAAAGAAGCTGATCTAGCAGAGAAATAGCAGGTTGGTGCCTCGCTGATTGTCTTCACAGTATGAAGCTAAATAAATAGACACAAGTCTCAATAAATGGGTATGCAATTATAATTATAATAGTGTTAATGTTCCTGCCGGTGTTCCATGGTTGCATTCCGAGGGTTAGTAAAGGTGTTGATTGTAGGCAAGACTATTATCTACCAGATCAGCTTCTTTACAAAATAACCGTTGTAGAGAAGCTAATAAGGCAGAGCAATAGCAGGTTAGTCCCTCGCTGAGTGTCTTCACAGTATGAAGCTAAATAAATAGACACAAGTCTCAATAAATGAGTATGCAATTATAATTATAATAGTGTTAATGTTCCTGCCGGTGTTCCATGGTTGCATTCCGAGGGTTAGTAAAGGTGTTGATTGTAGGCAAGACTATTATCTACCAGATCAGCTTCTTTACAAAATAACCGTTGTAGAGAAGCTGATTAGGCAGAGCAATAGCAGGTTAGTCCCTCGCTGAGTGTCTTCACAGTATGAAGCTAAATAAATAGACACAAGTCATGCACAGTGAACACGGTAGAGGTTAATGTGGCCCCAACATAAACAGTAGATCGATTCTCGTCTTTCAGTTAAGTTACGTGGAAATCAACAAGTTTTTTATTTACATAAACGTGGCAATATATAAGTGCGTTCATTTATGTTATAATTATTTATTTATATATAGACATTATAGACAATCACACATTACATAGGCTAAACAAGATGTATATTTCAAAACCTATAAATAATAAGTTTCAATTATAAATAAATTATTACATTTCATTGCAATTTATTATTTTTGTAATAGCCGACGACGTTTTAACAAGTATGTCCTAATGAGGTTATGCTTAGGGCGGTGTTATTTATTTCATTCCCACGGTATGTAGAGGTGTTCATTGCTGGCAAGACTATTTTATCTACCAGACCAGCTTCTTCACGTGGTAAGCGGTAAAGAAGCTGATATAGCAGAGAAATAGCAGGTTGGTCCCTCGCTGATTGTCTTCACAGTATGAAGCTAAATAAATAGACACAAGTCAAAAAAGAACAAGTTTTGTATTCACATAACTGTGCTACGCACACGTCAAGTTAGCGTTACGAGTGCGTTTTTCTGATCGTTTGTTGATGAACATTTTTAAATAAAAGCGTGCACCTAATATTCTCCAAATTTAACTTTTTTTTCGTAATGAAAATGCAATTATTTGTTTATGATCTAAGTTAAAGCATTAAACCAAGGTTTGGTTGTAGTGTGTAGGATATGTTCAGTTCCAAGATTCATTGAATACAATTTCTGCACTTAAACGGTGCGTCATTAGCGACGAGAATCGACCTAAAATAAGCACATTATATTTTCTCAGATCAGCTATGTTGCCCTTATTTCATGTAATACGCTGAAATTCATACCATGCGTAGGTACATATTTTTCTGTTAGAAATAATTACTGAATAAGGACAAAAACACACAAGGTACACATGTCATAAAAATACGTATTTGAAATATACATATGTGTATTCAATAATTATAATAGTGTTAATGTTCCTGCCAGTGTTCCATGGTTTCATTCAAAAGGTTAGTAAAGGGGGTTAATTGCAGGCAACACTACTATTATGTACCAGATTAACTTCTCAGATAAGTTTATGTTGTGAAGAATTGATCTTCTTCTTCTTATCGTATGGTTGATGAACAACCTAGTGTCAGAGTTTAAACCGCCTGTAGGCCTCTGACATGGCCTTACACACCGTTGAAAAATCTCTCAGGTATGCCGGTTTCCTCACGATGTTTTCCTTCACCGTTTTTAGCAACTGATAACTAATTTTTAGTACGCACATGAATTCGAAAAGACATTGGTGCGTGCCGGGATTTGAACTTGCGACTTTTGACTTGGCAGTCCAACGGTCATACCACTCGGCTATCAGTGCAGTGAATTGATGAAGTTGAACAATAGCAGGTTAGTCCCTTCCTAACTGCCAATGTAGTATAAAGTTAAATAAATAACTACAAGTCATATACACAGTAAGGCAGTATATGTAACACTAACTTAAACAAACAGTGGTCCATAATTTCAATCCAATCAAAGTCCAATGCATAGTTTTGTTTCAATCCAAGTTTGATAATACGTACATACGTTTAACTGTCAAGTGAGTTTCACCTATATACCTACCTAGATATAATAAAAATATATATGTGACGATAAAACTTTGTAGCCTTTTAAAAGCATTGCGCGCACGGAGGAGTGTTATATTAGACATAGTATTATAGTATATACAGAGGAGTGCACAGAGCTAAAATGAAGGTATATAATATATTGATAAATGTGTTACAATTACCTTAAATTACGGTTGAATTTTGACCATTTATTACAGATGTTTTTACAAAACAATTTTTACGAATTTTATAGCGATTATTTTATTTTAATCTATTCTTAATAGCTTTCATTTTTAAATACAGCTACGCTTCCTTGCACACTTCAGTTTACACCGTAAATTATGTAAGCACAATATACAAAATAAAAATATTTTTTAAAGTGTGAACGGTCATATACAAAACTAAAATATTCGATTAAAAAAAATCGATTCCGTATTCAAGAATGGAATCTATTGATTAAAAAAAACCACCCACACATTAATTTCATTATACAAATTGTTACTTGAACAATAAAACGCTATACGAACATATAAATAAATATTATACAAGATTTCAAGAACACACATGTGTGTGTACAATACACTCAATAAAAATGTCATGTGCAAATGCAATTTATATTAATGTATTAATCTTCATGTCGATGTTATCTCCACCTTCTATCTTCCAACAGTGTTGATTGAAGATTAGACTACCTTCCACCTGCCCAGCTTCTCTACAATGTATGCTGTAGAGAAGCTGAGCAGGTAGACGATAGCCTGGTGGAGTCCCTCGCCGGCTCTCTTCACAGTAGAGTTTTCATTCCGAAGGTTAATAAAGGTGTTGATTGTAGACAAGACTATTATCTACCAGGTCAGCTTCTTTACAATATAACCGTTGTAGAGAAGCTGACTAGGGAGAGCAATAGCAGGTTAATCCCTCGCTGACTGTCTTCACAGTATGAAGCTAAATAAATAGACACAAAACAACACGTGTCGTTTGGAATAAAATACATAAAATATTTCAATTTGCTCATAAAATATGATACAGAAGTAGTCAAGTACATAGTTTCAGAAATATAAATTTTACAAGGTCACACATACTCAATAAAATTTTCAAGTAAATGCATATGCAATTTGAACTAAATGTATTCATCTTGATGCCGTTGTTGGCTGTACATCTTCTATCTCTTCCAACAGTGTTGATTGAAGATATGACTACCTTCCACCTGCCCAGCTTCTCTACAATGTATGCTGTAGAGAAGCTGAGCAGGCAGACGATAGCCTGGTGGAGTCCCTCGCTGGCTCTCTTCACAGTACAGTTTTCATTCTTAAGGTTAGTAAAGGTGTTGATTGCTGCTAAGACTATTTTATCTACAAGACCATCTTCTCAACAAAAAATCGTTGTAGAGAAGCTGATCTAGCGGAGAAATAGCAGGTTAGTCCCTCGCTGTCTGTCTTCACAGTATGAAGCTAAATGAATAGACACAAGTCATGCGCAGTGTACACGGTGGAGCTGAATGTAGCCCCAACATAAACAGTAGACTTATGTTCGTCTTTACAGGCTCATAAACAGTTTAAGATCAGAGTTTCGACCATAACAACACGTTTCGTTTAGAATTAAATCCATAAAATATTTCAATTTGCTCATAAAAATTGGTACGGAAGTTGTCAAGTACATAGTTTCAGAAATACAATACAAGAACACACAAACTCAATCCAATTTTTAAGTAAATGCATATGCAATTGCAATAAATAAAATATTTTCTTCTAGCAGAGTGTTGATTGAAGGTGTGACTATCTTCCACCTAGTCAGCTTCTTTACAATGTTTGTTATAAATAAGCTGACGGGGTGGACAATAGCCAGTTGGTGTCTCTCACTGGCTCTCTTCACAATGGTGGTATATGTTTTTCAGGTGTAAGCGATCGGTCCTGGATGACGAGCTACACAAGCGCAGCACACGCTAATTTAGGCTCTATAGTCAAGTACATAATATGTCTCAATATTTGCCTCATGTTCAGGCTGTTGTTCTGATATTTCAAGCCAAAGATTGAAAATGTCTTGAATATTTACTTCATTTGGTTCATCTTGAGGCCGGTGGTGCTCTGATGTTTTATCCGGAGATTGATAATCTTATCTGTAATATACGGACAATATATTCCAGAGAAGAAAATCAGTCAACGAAGTTGGTTTATTGAAGAGGATTATGTTTTTAGGTACCTAGATAGAGCAGAAGCATGGCATGATCTTTGCTGGCTCTGTTTAGTGGTAGGATAATAACACAGAAAATAATTAGCTACACAGTTGACTGAAATTTGTAGTTGGCTTCAAAAAACAAGTTTACATAATATAGGTAGCGTTTTACATAGTTTGTAACATACGGGGACATAAATGAGAACCACATATTTATCAAATTACAATGTAACAATATAAGATGGAAATTCTAGAACCTTATATGTTTTACAGTCACATTAGGATTAGATACAGAATGGTCCTTACATGTTAATTTATATTCAAATGTACCTAAGTCATATTATTACAAATCTTTTTCTAACCAATTAAGTTTTATATTACAAGTGTAGTGGTCAAAATTCAACCTTCATCAGGTAGTTATTAGGTAGGTATTATGTATATTTCAGATTTCTGCACTCCTTAATTCTAACTTTAGATTTGCCAATTTTTTCCTCCGTGCACGCAATTTGCTTTAAAAGCAGAACGAATTCTCTTAACGGGTTTAACGCACACACGCTTTACACACATATAGATTTTAGTATGAACATATTATTTCATATGTTATCCACGTATACAGATATATACATTATAATATATATACATTTTTATAAGTTATAGATTTTACCTTATGAATTATACCTGTCACTGTGTTTGCATGTCAAAGGATAGAGATGATAAGCATAAAATGTGTTTAAGTTGAAAGAGGCACAAGAGGAATAGAATTAAGGCTTTTTTTGTACACAATTGGGTAGATGACACCATTTACTAACAATTTAATAACACTGCATCTCTAAAAAAAAATATTTTAGCCCTCAAAACTCGATAAATTTAACTGAAAAATTAGATTTTTACTCAATGAAATCAATAAATAGTTAGTGAATTGAGTAGGCAAAATTGTGACGTCATAATTTCCTATTCCCATACAAAATCTATGGAGGAATAGCGTTTGACAGCTCATGTCAATTGATTAGTGGTGTCAAATACCCGATTGTTACAACTTATTTACTACGTTGCACGTACCTGTTTGGTCGTCGGGTTGTAGAAGAAGTTGGCCCAATTAGGGTCTGTCTGCATGCAGCGCAGCACGAACATCTCTCGCAGACACAGCTGCATGATCTTGTGCGCAATGTCGACACGCACCTCGTAGGCGGCGTCAAACAACTTGTCTAGGGGCACGCCGTCGATGAGTTCCGTCGTTATCACTTCGGGGGAGCATAGCTCGTCTAAAAATAGCCACGTAGCTTTTGTTAAAAGACTATAATGATGATGAATTCGACGATATATAATTGTCTTAGAGGAATGATAATTGAAACATACAGCCTGGAAGGAAATTGTCGATATACAATTTATCAATAGTACGATTCACCTTCTGCAGTCGGCTTTGCTTCCCTTCTGCTGTCTGGCATATCTTTATTTCGCGGCATGACCTATGCTTATTTTAATATAGCCGATGGAAAAAGCAGTAGAATTAGAAAATAATGTTAGCTGGATACTCTAAAAGAAATATAGAATTAGTATTATTTAAGACCTCCCCAAGGACTGTATGCCCTGAAGGGGTAGGCAGAGATGTACCAATAGTACACCCACATTTCGCCAGTTATGTTATAGGACTGAGCCAATGTAATAGGGGCCGAGACTATTGCCATCAACCAGACACATATCCAGACCCCGTGCTGCTCCTGAGAATTACCAAATGGAAAACCCCCAGGTGCCGTCTCACGGACGAAAATAACCATTTATTGTCCAGAATTTTCCATAAAGAAATAACGAACGATTTAGAATAAAAAAAAATATTTGGAAAAGGACCTACCGATAACATCTGGTACAAAATACTCGGGGTATGGAGCGAGTAGTTGCTTGAACTTCTTCGTGCATTGTGCTTCACGGACGTAGTCCACCTCCCAAGACAACTCCTTCTTGGCCACTTCAACAATGTTGTCTATGAACATACCCTTAGGGAATATGTTCCACACCTGCGAAATGTTTAAACTAAGAATACACCCTTCTTTTTAACGAGTCAATGGCAATTTAAATTTTAGGGGCCCAATACTCTTGAATACACTTGGCGACACGCACACAAGTGCACTCTATAATAGAGCTAGCCAACGATATTTAAAAAAAACATATGTTACTAGCGCGCTCATTTTGAAGACCCTTAGAGATTTCTTCTGTATCGTAGGTGCGTTTCACAAACATGTAATATCACATACACAAACACCCAGACTCGGGACAAATATCTGCGGATCGCACAAATTTTTGTCCTTTGCGGGTATTGATCCCTTAGCGCAGCAGTCCAATCGCTTATCCACTGCACCAATCGGGCCGTCACAAGTCAACTCTCTACAATTATTGTAGTCTTAGGTAGTACAATTGTTGTGCGATTTGACATAAGACTAGTGCAGTTCGGATTCAGAGTTGAGAACAGCTTTCTCGTTTATTTTGTCACCATATGACGTATCTATAGGTACTTGTTGACATATCATTAGTGCTAGCGAATAGTGGCATTTATGTGTGGGCTAAAAGTGAGCAAGAAAAGTCTAATTTTACTTCCCTCACTCATCGCGTATGTCGTTAAAATCTATATCACTTCAAAGCTCTTTATAGTGTCCAATGTGTAAAGTAACCATTTCATATAATCCAATCACATTCACAGCCGCACTCAGAGACGTTAATGATTACTTAAACTGACACTAAGTAAACATTTTACAAAGAAAACCTTTACTTAGTGACAGTTTAAGTAATCATTAAATGTCTCTGAGTGCGGCGGTCAGCAAATCAGCACCTGCTTTGGATTGGAAATTGGAAACCTGAATAGGAATTCTCTCGGGAATGTTAAAATGTAATCACACAATTTTTATAAATGCGAAAGTTTGTGAGTGTGTGTGTTTGTATGTTTGTTAGTTGTTCACGCTCAAACGGCTGGACCGATTTTGACAAAATTTGGTATAGAGGTAGCCGACGCCCTGAATTAACACATATGCTACTTTTTATCCGGAAATATGTAGCGGCTAACACCGCGGAGCGCAGCTAGTGGTACTATAAGAACCATGTTTAAATATAAGCATTGACTTATCGAAAAATGATGTTCAGGAGACAAAAACATACCTTCATGACTCCGACGAGGTTGTCGATGTCACTATTTATTCCTTTAGCGACGCCCGGGTACTGAACCTTCACCGCCACTTCTTTGCCGTCGTGCAACACGGCCTGATGTACCTGACCTGTGCACATAACAAACCTTTAAGGCTTCAAAGGTTTGGGCAAAACATCTTACAACTAATCTTTCTATGAGTTCATCCTTATAGCATCCAAGGTAAGTAACGTATGCCTGTGTAATGAAGTCACTATTTTAAGATGATGCAGCAGTAAAATATAACCGTTTGAAATGGCTTCTCACACTAATTGTAGACCTGGATCTAGTTACTGCCTAAAATGACTTCAAAAGTATCTAAAAGAATACCTGCCTTAGTTCAACTTACCGATAGAAGCAGCCGCGAAGGGTTTATCTTCAAAACTTGCTACTCGGAACCTCCATTCGGGCCCCAGCTGCGCGCTCATGACTTTTTCCACCTGCCACGATGGCATGAAGTCGGCGGATTGGCGCACACGCTGGAAGATGCGCTGCAGCTCCGGCGAGATCATGGAGTCATCTTGGAGACTTAGGAGTTGACCCAACTTGAGAGCGGCACCTATATTCAAAACAAAAAAAATGGTCTTCACAAAGCAATCACAGTTTTGAATTTCTGTCCTAATATTCTGATCTGCGTTCAGTCCAAGTCAAACATAATAACCTTTTGCTTAAAAAAGAGTCAATTAGCCATTGCCTGCCGGTGCCACTAATAAGCATCTAACCACATAATTAATAATAAAAATACTACTCTGTGGAGAGAATTTTCAAGCTTTCCTTTTATCTTAGGTACTTCATACTAGCATAGTGGTAAGTACTTATCGATTAATAGCCTATACCTACGTAGCAGCAGTAAGGAGATTTACCTAGTTAAATCTGATTTTCTTATAAAAAAAATTATAATAATTTACTCCCACTGAATCCAAAATATTTAAAAAAATTAAAGTAACCTAAGTTACTACTCTTTATAACATCAGCTAACTGCCAGTGAAATTCTTAACAAATTTTAGTCAAGCCCTTTCGGAGATTAGCCCGAACAAACACATTATTTTTATATTTATGTATCGTGTATACTATCAGGATTTAGAGTATACTTGTATATCGTGTATACTTTCAGAATAACACTGTTATTTTGATATTACAGTTATTGCAAATTTATTTGTGGGATGATTTAAATTTGGAATCCATGTGTGGTCGTAGACAAATTACTTAGATAACTTTATTTAACTCCGAGCCTTTTAGTCCCCCTTATATTTAAGGCACAGGAGCATGTGATAGCTTGCTTCGAGTTTCCTTTCGGGACATTTAAGCCCCACAATAATATTGTCCTCAGTGTGGGCCATGCGCATCTCCAGAAGGAATATTTCAATTAAAATAATAAAACACAATATTCACGAGTTCGTTTTTTTATTTCGAATATTAATCAACAATTATTACACGTATAATTATCTTACACGCGGAAGTATAAGTGTTATTTCACAACATTAATAACTAATACTAAATTTCAATTTCAATCACAACTATTCAGCCATAGGTATTTTACATTTAGAAGAGGTAGTTTTCAATGGTCAGTCGTAGCTTCGGTGCGGTCATGGTCAATGGAATAGTGTTATTACATTAATTAACTTCATTATGTATTAGTTACGATAAGCCATGTACATAAATAGACATCAAAAAACCCCTAGATCACAATATCAATTTGTCATACACTTATGTAACAAATATAGGGATAATACGGGCTTCTGCAGAAGTAAAGAAATGGGCACATTTCAACTCGTATAGAGTTTAGCACCATTGCAATTCGGTAGCCATTCGAATACACGGAATTTAAACTCGTTTGCGTGATGTTTATTCGCTTTAGATAATTGAGTCAAGTTCATATCAGGCCACATTTGTTCATAAAAAAATGTACGATATGTTTAAGTTAGACGATCAATGTATCTATTAACTTTTGACATGTTAATATTAATCAATGTTCAAATATCATGAATCATTTTGCACACGTTTAGCTAAAATAATGTCAAAATTAACCGAAAATACATTTAATAAACGCATCTCTCCAAGTCCTTAAATAAAGATAATAAAACACATCTCTGGTGGCAATACGTTAGATCTTTATAATGACATTGTACTTTGCTTGTTAAGATCAAACTTATGTAAATTGTAATTTGCAAAGCACTAAGCGATCAGTGGATCTAACTTTTGTAAAAAAAATCATAGTCTAGTAGTTCCAAAAAAGTTGTAAAAAGGGACTCGAGTGGCAGTGGCTTTCAGTCTTGATTGATGTACGCACACATGGTTTAAAAGGTGGAAGGAACATTCCAGCTAATGTCTGTTTAGCAATTTAAAAATTTCATTAATTAAAGATACAAATGCAGTAGCAGAATGCATAAAAGTAGTTACGTACGAATGGAAAACTAGTGATATTTAGAGATATTTTAAAAGAACGTATAACTTTCTTTTATTAATCCTATCACCCGTTTAGTTACGAAGTTGAGACTATTTTATATTAATGTAATTGTTATTGTAATTAAGCTATGATTGACGTCGATTATAAGTCCAAAATACTAGATAAATACACTGTGCGACTTCAGAACATAGCAGCTTGGGTCGAATGTTTTGTTGCTCAAAGCTCGTCGCATGCACAAAGATAACATTTACCGTTCTAAGGCCATAAGTAAATTCAAAACATAACGACGTAATGACTGTTTACAACACACACAACCCAACCTACATGCCCTGAAGATACTACAATACTCGTACTATATCGATACAACTGGACTCAACATCTATTATATATGTATGTCCCAAACATTTAGTGATAAATATGAAATACCGCTACACACCAAGTAATACCGAAACAGTATTGGAACATGACACATGATTGTACACCGTCAGATCTTATGGGAAACCATCAAGATTCGACATAAAATCCCGATTGAAGACGGTGTACGAGAAAGTTGACCACACCTTGGCTACGGAGGCTAAGGTCTATCTGAAGCTATTGGTCTTATACTGCTGGTAGATCTCCTGGAACATGTTCCTGCAGTTCATTTTGATCTTGAGCTTGGAGCACAGCAGGAACACGCCGGACAGCTTCCTGTGCAGCGAGTAGATCTCCTCGGGCGGCGGGCACAGCCGGTGCGTGAGGATGGTGGGCACCAGCGCCTGGATGCGGCGCGTCGTCTGCTGCGTGCCGAAGTCGAACTCACCGGTGCCCTCGCTCGTGAACACCTCGCCCATTATCATGACGGTGTCGATGTGAGTTTCCTCCATTACCTGTGCAAACAATATTATTAGACGTTTCGGATACAGCATTATGGGCTAGGTATTTGACCTCATCCGTCAAACAGCATCATCGCACAAAATAGTTTAAACTTATACCGATATGAATAAAAGATTTTAAATGAATACTATCCGGTCCGGCAGACGATGACCTGCCCTGAAAATTAAAATGATTCGATTGTGAATCTAAACCATAGTGACCCAACCGGTTTTGATTTATTTTGTTGTGCGTATATGCATAGGTAGTCACGCATATTAGCATAAAAAATGATCACAATCGGTCCAGCGGTTTCGGAGTTCAGTTTCATACGTACAATATAATTATAAATATTAGCAGAGCCATTGCTGTTTTACAAATATGTAGTTGGATGCAATTTGGAGAATATAGGAGTCTTTGCTTCGCAGTGAGATAGTCATTGTTTCTCCTGCACTGCAGCGCCAACGCATTCGCCTTCTCCTTTTTATTGCGGGCACTTGGAAGGCGGAATAAATTTCGTAGTTATAATCATCAAACCAATCAAACAGGTCCTTCTTACCTTGGACTCGTAGCCCGTTAGGAACTTCATTTCCCGCGACATCCGCAAGATGGAGTCCCTGTCCCCGAGCGAGGCCGCGTGAATGATCTCAATGTATTGATCCATGAACTCCTTGGAGTACTCTCGGGTGGCGCCGAAGTCCAGCAGGATCACCTGTGACACGGACATTTAGCATTGTTATAGATATACATACATAGGTCAATTCAAGCATTGCTACAATCAGTACAAGGGAGGCGGCATATGGAGCAGTGGGTCAACTAAAAGCTGATTGTGATGATGAATATTGTGACACTTTTTCCCTAATTTTCTGTTCAGTTTAATGTGTTATAAGGCGTGTGTTAGCTTCTTGTATTCATCCTCTTTACACGCCCAACCCTAAATATTTGCCCCTATTATCACATAAACGGTATTACAGAACATAAATACCTAATTGAACAGATTTAATCAAACGAAATATATACAGACATTATAGACAATCACACATATTACACAGGCCAAACAAGATGAATAATTCAAAACCTACAAGGCAACAAGTATGTCCTAATGCGTTAATGCTTAGGCCGGTGTTATTTACTTCATTCCGACGGTATGTAGAGGTGTAATTTCTGGCAAGACTATTTGATCTACCAGTTCAGCTTCTTAACGTGGTAAGCGGTAAAGAAGCTGGTCTAGCAGAGAAATAGCAGCTTAGTTCCTCGCTGTCTGCCTTTACAGTATGAAGCTAAATAAATAAACACAAGTCATGCGCAGTGTACACAGTGGAGCTGAATGTGGCCCCAACATAACCAGTAGATCGATTCTCGTCTTTACAAGCTCATAAGCAGTTTTAAATCAGTTAATAAACTATTAGATTTCATTGCAGTTTATTATTGTTGTAATAGCTGACGACGTTTCAACAAGTATGGCAAACAAGTATTTCCTAATGCGTTAATGCTTAGGCCGGTGTTATTTACTTCATTCCCACGGTATGTAGAGGTGTTCATTGCATTGCATTTGCAAGACTATTTTATCTACCAGACCAGCTTCTTAACGTGGTAAGTGGTAAAGAAGCTGGTCTAGCAGAGAAATAGCAGGTTGGTCCCTCGCTGATTGTCTTCACAGTATGAAGCTAAATACCTAAATAGACACAAGTCATACACACACTGTATTTCCAGTCTAAGCAAAACAAATTTAGGCCTTACACTGGAGTTTTAGAAATCAATACTATACACAAGAACACACAACATATTCAATAAATATTACAATTTTACAAGTAAATGTGTGTTCATCTCTATGCCGGTGTTGTCTGTCCATTCTCTTTCTTCTAGCAGAGTGTTGATTGAAGGTGTGACTACCTTCCACCTAGTCAGCTTCTTTACAATGTTTGTTATAAATAAGCTGACGGGGTGGACAATAGCCAGTTGGAGTCTCTCACTGGCTCTCTTCACAGTGGTGGTATACGTCCTTCAGTTGTAAGCGATCGGTCCTGGATGACGAGGTACATTGTCGCAGCACTCTTCTCTCGACGATGAAACAAGAATACTTTTGAAAACCTAAATAAAATATCCATTACTATTCAGTTTGAGAAATAATCTGTTGAAAAAAAGTTTAATTAAAAATAAAAAAATATAACATTAGAATTGGCCTAAACTATAACTAAACGAGATAATATAAATGTTAAATAATATATAATCACACCTGTTGCTCAGAGGGTTCGGCGGATCCATGGAATCTATTCCAATATAACAATTTCATATATTCACTTAAATGTCGGAAAAAAATAACCATATTCTAAAACACACATGCCCATTTAAATTCGTTTCAAAGTAAGTATATGCATTTGCAATAATTTTAATAGTGTTCTTCTTCATGCCGGTGCGCCATCATTTCATACCGAAGGTAAGTAGAGGTGTTAGTTGCTGACAAGACTATTTTATCTACCAGACCAGCTTCTCAACAAAATATTAGTTGTAGAGAAGCTGATCTAGCGGAGAAATAGTAGGTTAGTCCCTCGCTGATTGTCTTCACAGTATGAAGCTAAATAAATAGACACAAGTCTCAATAAATGAGTATGCAATTATAATTATAATAGTGTTAATGTTCCTGCCGGTGTTTCATGGTTGCATTCCGAGGGTTAGTAAAGGTGTTGATTGTAGGCAAGACTATTATCTACCAGATCAGCTTCTTTACAAAATAACCGTTGTAGAGAAGCTGATTAGGCAGAGCAATAGCAGGTTAGTCCCTCGCTGAGTGTCTTCACAGTATGAAGCTAAATAAATAGACACAAGTCATGCACAGTGAACACGGTGGAGGTTAATGTGGCCCCAACATAAACAGTAGATCGATTCTCGTCTTTCAGTTAAGTTACGTGGAAATCAACAAGTTTTTTATTCACATAAACGTGGCAATATATAAGTGCGTTTATTTATGTTATAATTATTTATTTATATATAGACATTATAGACAATCACACATTACATAGGCTAAACAAGATGTATATTTCAAAACCTATAAATAATAAGTTTCAATTATAAATAAATTATTAGATTTCATTGCAATTTATTATTTTTGTAATAGCCGACGACGTTTTAACAAGTATGTCCTAATGAGTTTATGCTTAGGGCGGTGTTATTTATTTCATTCCCACGGTATGTAGAGGTGTTCATTGCTGGCAAGACTATTTTATCTACCAGACCAGCTTCTTAACGTGGTAAGCGGTAAAGAAGCTAATCTAGCAGAGAAATAGCAGGTTGGTCCCTCGCTGATTGTCTTCACAGTATGAAGCTAAATAAATAGACACAAGTCTCAATAAATGAGTATGCAATTATAATTATAATAGTGTTAATGTTCCTGCCGGTGTTCCATGGTTGCATTCCGAGGGTTAGTAAAGGTGTTGATTGTAGGCAAGACTATTATCTACCAGATCAGCTTCTTTACAAAATAACCGTTGTAGAGAAGCTAATAAGGCAGAGCAATAGCAGGTTAGTCCCTCGCTGAGGGTCTTCACAGTATGAAGCTAAATAAATAGACACAAGTCATGCACAGTGAACACGGTGGAGGTTAATGTGGCCCCAACATAAACAGTAGATCGATTCTCGTCTTTCAGTTAAGTTACGTGGAAATCAACAAGTTTTTTATTCACATAAACGTGGCAATATATAAGTGCGTTCATTTATGTTATAATTATTTATTTATATATAGACATTATAGACAATCACACATTACATAGGCTAAACAAGATGTATATTTCAAAACCTATAAATAATAAGTTTCAATTATAAATAAATTATTAGATTTCATTGCAATTTATTATTTTTGTAATAGCCGACGACGTTTTAACAAGTATGTCCTAATGAGTTTATGCTTAGGGCGGTGTTATTTATTTCATTCCCACGGTATGTAGAGGTGTTCATTGCTGGCAAGACTATTTTATCTACCAGACCAGCTTCTTCACGTGGTAAGCGGTAAAGAAGCTGATCTAGCAGAGAAATAGCAGGTTGGTCCCTCGCTGATTGTCTTCACAGTATGAAGCTAAATAAATAGACACAAGTCTCAATAAATGGGTATGCAATTATAATTATAATAGTGTTAATGTTCCTGCCGGTGTTCCATGGTTGCATTCCGAGGGTTAGTAAAGGTGTTGATTGTAGGCAAGACTATTATCTACCAGATCAGCTTCTTTACAAAATAACCGTTGTAGAGAAGCTAATTAGGCAGAGCAATAGCAGGTTAGTCCCTCGCTGAGTGTCTTCACAGTATGAAGCTAAATAAATAGACACAAGTCATGCACAGTGAACACGGTGAAGGTTAATGTGGCCCCAACATAAACAGTAGATCGATTCTCGTCTTTCAGTTAAGTTACGTGGAAATCAACAAGTTTTTTATTCACATAAACGTGGCAATATATAAGTGCGTTCATTTATGTTATAATTATTTATTTATATATAGACATTATAGACAATCACACATTACATAGGCTATAATATATGTATATTTCAAAACCTATAAATAATAAGTTTCAATTATAAATAAATTATTAGATTTCATTGCAATTTATTATTTTTGTAATAGCCGACGACGTTTTAACAAGTATGGCCTAATGAGTTTATGCTTAGGGCGGTGTTATTTATTTCATTCCCACGGTATGTAGAGGTGTTCATTGCTGGCAAGACTATTTTATCTACCAGACCAGCTTCTTAACGTGGTAAGCGGTAAAGAAGCTGATCTAGCAGAGAAATAGCAGGTTGGTCCCTCGCTGATTGTCTTCACAGTATGAAGCTAAATAAATAGACACAAGTCTCAATAAATGGGTATGCAATTATAATTATAATAGTGTTAATGTTCCTGCCGGTGTTCCATGGTTGCATTCCGAGGGTTAGTAAAGGTGTTGATTGTAGGCAAGACTATTATCTACCAGATCAGCTTCTTTACAAAATAACCGTTGTAGAGAAGCTAATTAGGCAGAGCAATAGCAGGTTAGTCCCTCGCTGAGTGTCTTCACAGTATGAAGCTAAATAAATAGACACAAGTCTCAATAAATGAGTATGCAATTATAATTATAATAGTGTTAATGTTCCTGCCGGTGTTCCATGGTTGCATTCCGAGGGTTAGTAAAGGTGTTGATTGTAGGCAAGACTATTATCTACCAGATCAGCTTCTTTACAAAATAACCGTTGTAGAGAAGCTGATTAGGCAGAGCAATAGCAGGTTAGTCCCTCGCTGAGTGTCTTCACAGTATGAAGCTAAATAAATAGACACAAGTCATGCACAGTGAACACGGTAGAGGTTAATGTGGACCCAACATAAACAGTAGATCGATTCTCGTCTTTCAGTTAAGTTACGTGGAAATCAACAAGTTTTTTATTTACATAAACGTGGCAATATATAAGTGCGTTCATTTATGTTATAATTATTTATTTATATATAGACATTATAGACAATCACACATTACATAGGCTAAACAAGATGTATATTTCAAAACCTATAAATAATAAGTTTCAATTATAAATAAATTATTAGATTTCATTGCAATTTATTATTTTTGTAATAGCCGACGACGTTTTAACAAGCATATCCTAATGAGTTTATGCTTAGGGCGGTGTTATTTATTTCATTCCCACGGTATGTAGAGGTGTTCATTGCTGGCAAGACTATTTTATCTACCAGACCAGCTTCTTCACGTGGTAAGCGGTAAAGAAGCTGATATAGCAGAGAAATAGCAGGTTGGTCCCTCGCTGATTGTCTTCACAGTATGAAGCTAAATAAATAGACACAAGTCAAAAAAGAACAAGTTTTGTATTCACATAACTGTGCTACGCACACGTCAAGTTAGCGTTACGAGTGCGTTTTTCTGATCGTTTGTTGATGAACATTTTTAAATAAAAGCGTGCACCTAATATTCTCCAAATATAACTTTTTTTTCGTAATGAAAATGCAATTATTTGTTTATGATCTAAGTTAAAGCATTAAACCAAGGTTTGGTTGTAGTGTGTAGGATACGTTCAGTTCCAAGATTCATTGAATACAATTTCTGCACTTAAACGGTGCGTCATTAGCGACGAGAATCGACCTAAAATAAGCACATTATATTTTCTCAGATCAGCTATGTTGCCCTTATTTCATGTAATACGCTGAAATTCATACCATGCGTAGGTACATATTTTTCTGTTAGAAATAATTACTGAATAAGGACAAAAACACACAAGGTACACATGTCATAAAAATACGTATTTGAAATATACATATGTGTATTCAATAATTATAATAGTGTTAATGTTCCTGCCAGTGTTCCATGGTTTCATTCAAAAGGTTAGTAAAGGGGGTTAATTGCAGGCAACACTACTATTATGTACCAGATTAACTTCTCAGATAAGTTTATGTTGTGAAGAATTGATCTTCTTCTTCTTATCGTATGGTTGATGAACAACCTAGTGTCAGAGTTTAAACCGCCTGTAGGCCTCTGACATGGCCTTACACACCGTTGAAAAATCTCTCAGGTATGCCGGTTTCCTCACGATGTTTTCCTTCACCGTTTTTAGCAACTGATAACTAATTTTTAGTACGCACATGAATTCGAAAAGACATTGGTGCGTGCCGGGATTTGAACTTGCGACTTTTGACTTGGCAGTCCAACGGTCATACCACTCGGCTATCAGTGCAGTGAATTGATGAAGTTGAACAATAGCAGGTTAGTCCCTTCCTAACTGCCAATGTAGTATAAAGTTAAATAAATAACTACAAGTCATATACACAGTAAGGCAGTATATGTAACACTAACTTAAACAAACAGTGGTCCATAATTTCAATCCAATCAAAGTCCAATGCATAGTTTTGTTTCAATCCAAGTTTGATAATACGTACATACGTTTAACTGTCAAGTGAGTTTCACCTATATACCTACCTAGATATAATAAAAATATATATGTGACGATAAAACTTTGTAGCCTTTTAAAAGCATTGCGCGCACGGAGGAGTGTTATATTAGACATAGTATTATAGTATATACAGAGGAGTGCACAGATCTAAAATGAAGGTATATAATATATTGATAAATGTGTTACAATTACCTTAAATTACGGTTGAATTTTGACCATTTATTACAGATGTTTTTACAAAACAATTTTTACGAATTTTATAGCGATTATTTTATTTTAATCTATTCTTAATAGCTTTCATTTTTAAATACAGCTACGCTTCCTTGCACACTTCAGTTTACACCGTAAATTATGTAAGCACAATATACAAAATAAAAATATTTTTTAAAGTGTGAACGGTCATATACAAAACTAAAATATTCGATTAAAAAAAATCGATTCCGTATTCAAGAATGGAATCTATTGATTAAAAAAAACCACCCACACATTAATTTCATTATACAAATTGTTACTTGAACAATAAAACGCTATACGAACATATAAATAAATATTATACAAGATTTCAAGAACACACATGTGTGTGTACAATACACTCAATAAAAATGTCATGTGCAAATGCAATTTATATTAATGTATTAATCTTCATGTCGATGTTATCTCCACCTTCTATCTTCCAACAGTGTTGATTGAAGATTAGACTACCTTCCACCTGCCCAGCTTCTCTACAATGTATGCTGTAGAGAAGCTGAGCAGGTAGACGATAGCCTGGTGGAGTCCCTCGCCGGCTCTCTTCACAGTAGAGTTTTCATTCCGAAGGTTAATAAAGGTGTTGATTGTAGACAAGACTATTATCTACCAGGTCAGCTTCTTTACAATATAACCGTTGTAGAGAAGCTGACTAGGGAGAGCAATAGCAGGTTAATCCCTCGCTGACTGTCTTCACAGTATGAAGCTAAATAAATAGACACAAAACAACACGTGTCGTTTGGAATAAAATACATAAAATATTTCAATTTGCTCATAAAATATGATACAGAAGTAGTCAAGTACATAGTTTCAGAAATAAATATTTTACAAGAACACACATACTCAATACAATTTTCAAGTAAATACATTTGCAATTTGAATTATCTTCCAACAGTGTTGATTGAAGATATGACTACCTTCCACCTGCCCAGCTTCTCTACAATGTATGCTGTAGAGAAGCTGAGCAGGCAGACGATAGCCTGGTGGAGTCCCTCGCTGGCTCTCTTCACAGTACAGTTTTCATTCTTAAGGTTAGTAAAGGTGTTGATTGCTGATAAGACTATTTTATCTACAAGACCATCTTCTCAACAAAAATTCGTTGTAGAGAAGCTGATCTAGCGGAGAAATAGCAGGTTAGTCCCTCGCTGTCTGTCTTCACCGTATGAAGCTAAATGAATAGACACAAGTCATGCGCAGTGTACACGGTGGAGCTGAATGTAGCCCCAACATAAACAGTAGACTTATGTTCGTCTTTACAGGCTCATAAACAGTTTAAGATCAGAGTTTCGACCATAACAACACGTTTCGTTTAGAATTAAATCCATAAAATATTTCAATTTGCTCATAAAAATTGGTACGGAAGTTGTCAAGTACATAGTTTCAGAAATACAATACAAGAACACACAAACTCAATCCAATTTTTAAGTAAATGCATATGCAATTGCAATAAAAAAAATATTTTCTTCTAGCAGAGTGTTGATTGAAGGTGTGACTATCTTCCACCTAGTCAGCTTCTTTACAATGTTTGTTATAAATAAGCTGACGGGGTGGACAATAGCCAGTTGGTGTCTCTCACTGGCTCTCTTCACAATGGTGGTATATGTTTTTCAGGTGTAAGCGATCGGTCCTGGATGACGAGCTACACAAGCGCAGCACACGCTAATTTAGGCTCTATAGTCAAGTACATAATATGTCTCAATATTTGCGTCATGTTCAGGCTGTTGTTCTGATATTTCAAGCCAAAGATTGAAAATGTCTTGAATATTTACTCCATTTGGTTCATCTTGAGGCCGGTGGTGCTCTGATGTTTTATCCGGAGATTGATAATCTTATCTGTAATATACGGACAATATATTCCAGAGAAGAAAATCAGTCAACGAAGTTGGTTTATTGAAGAGGATTATGTTTTTAGGTACCTAGATAGAGCAGAAGCATGGCATGATCTTTGCTGGCTCTGTTTAGTGGTAGGATAATAACACAGAAAATAATTAGCTACACAGTTGACTGAAATTTGTAGTTGGCTTCAAAAAACAAGTTTACATAATATAGGTAGCGTTTTACATAGTTTGTAACATACGGGGACATAAATGAGAACCACATATTTATCAAATTACAATGTAACAATATAAGATGGAAATTCTAGAACCTTATATGTTTTACAGTCACATTAGGATTAGATACAGAATGGTCCTTACATGTTAATTTATATTCAAATGTACCTAAGTCATATTATTACAAATCTTTTTCTAACCAATTAAGTTTTATATTACAAGTGTAGTGGTCAAAATTCAACCTTCATCAGGTAGTTATTAGGTAGGTATTATGTATATTTCAGATTTCTGCACTCCTTAATTCTAACTTTAGATTTGCCAATTTTTTCCTCCGTGCACGCAATTTGCTTTAAAAGCAGAACGAATTCTCTTAACGGGTTTAACGCACACACGCTTTACACACATATAGATTTTAGTATGAACATATTATTTCATATGTTATCCACGTATACAGATATATACATTATAATATATATACATTTTTATAAGTTATAGATTTTACCTTATGAATTATACCTGTCACTGTGTTTGCATGTCAAAGGATAGAGATGATAAGCATAAAATGTGTTTAAGTTGAAAGAGGCACAAGAGGAATAGAATTAAGGCTTTTTTTGTACACAATTGGGTAGATGACACCATTTACTAACAATTTAATAACACTAATTGTCTAAAAAAAAATATTTTAGCCCTCAAAACTCGATAAATTTAACTGAAAAATTAGATTTTTACTCAATGAAATCAATAAATAGTTAGTGAATTGAGTAGGCAAAATTGTGACGTCATAATTTCTTATTCCCATACAAAATCTATGGAGGAATAGCGTTTGACAGCTCATGTCAATTGATTAGTGGTGTCAAATACCCGATTGTTACAACTTATTTACTACGTTGCACGTACCTGTTTGGTCGTCGGGTTGTAGAAGAAGTTGGCCCAATTAGGGTCTGTCTGCATGCAGCGCAGCACGAACATCTCTCGCAGACACAGCTGCATGATCTTGTGCGCAATGTCGACGCGCACCTCGTAGGCGGCGTCAAACAACTTGTCTAGGGGCACGCCGTCGATGAGTTCCGTCGTTATCACTTCGGGGGAGCATAGCTCGTCTAAAAATAGCCACGTAGCTTTTGTTAAAAGACTATAATGATGATGAATTCGACGATATATAATTGTCTTAGAGGAATGATAATTGAAACATACAGCCTGGAAGGAAATTGTCGATATACAATTTATCAATAGTACGATTCACCTTCTGCAGTCGGCTTTGCTTCCCTTCTGCTGTCTGGCATATCTTTATTTCGCGGCATGACCTATGCTTATTTTAATATAGCCGATGGAAAAAGCAGTAGAATTAGAAAATAATGTTAGCTGGATACTCTAAAAGAAATATAGAATTAGTATTATTTAAGACCTCCCCAAGGACTGTCTCAAACCATGACATCACACCTGTATGCCCTGAAGGGGTAGGCAGAGGTGTACCAATAGTACACCCACATTTCGCCAGTTATGTTATAGGACTGAGCCAATGTAATAGGGGCCGAGACTATTGCCATCAACCAGACACATATCTAGACCCCGTGCTGCTCCTGAGAATTACCAAATGGAAAACCCCCAGGTGCCGTCTCACGGACGAAAATAACCAATTATTGTCCAGAATTTTCCATAAAGAAATAACGAACGATTTAGAATAAAAAAAAATATTTGGAAAAGGACCTACCGATAACATCTGGTACAAAATACTCGGGGTATGGAGCGAGTAGTTGCTTGAACTTCTTCGTGCATTGTGCTTCACGGACGTAGTCCACCTCCCAAGACAACTCCTTCTTGGCCACTTCAACAATGTTGTCTATGAACATACCCTTAGGGAATATGTTCCACACCTGCGAAATGTTTAAACTAAGAATACACCCTTCTTTTTAACGAGTCAATGGCAATTTAAATTTTAGGGGCCCAATACTCTTGAATACACTTGGCGACACGCACACAAGTGCACTCTATAATAGAGCTAGCCAACGATATTTAAAAAAAACATATGTTACTAGCGCGCTCATTTTGAAGACCCTCAGAGATTTCTTCTGTATCGTAGGTGCGTTTCACAAACATGTAATATCACATACACAAACACCCAGACTCGGGACAAATATCTGCGGATCGCACAAATTTTTGTCCTTTGCGGGTATTGATCCCTTAGCGCAGCAGTCCAATCGCTTATCCACTGCACCAATCGGGCCGTCACAAGTCAACTCTCTACAATTATTGTAGTCTTAGGTAGTACAATTGTTGTGCGATTTGACATAAGACTAGTGCAGTTCGGATTCAGAGTTGAGAACAGCTTTCTCGTTCATTTTGTCACCATATGACGTATCTATAGGTACTTGTTGACATATCATTAGTGCTAGCGAATAGTGGCATTTATGTGTGGGCTAAAAGTGAGCAAGAAAAGTCTAATTTTACTTCCCTCACTCATCGCGTATTTAAAATCTATATCACTTCAAAGCTCTTTATAGTGTCCAATGTGTAAAGTAACCATTTCATATAATCCAATCACATTCACAGCCGCACTCAGAGACGTTAATGATTACTTAAACTGACACTAAGTAAAGATTTTACAAAGAAAACCTTTACTTAGTGACAGTTTAAGTAATCATTAAATGTCTCTGAGTGCGGCGGTCAGCAAATCAGCACCTGCTTTGGATTGGAAATTGGAAACCTGAATAGGAATTCTCTCGGGAATGTTAAAATGTAATCACACAATTTTTATAAATGCGAAAGTTTGTGAGTGTGTGTGTTTGTATGTTTGTTAGTTGTTCACGCTCAAACGGCTGGACCGATTTTGACAAAATTTGGTATAGAGGTAGCCGACGCCCTGAATTAACACATATGCTACTTTTTATCCGGAAATATGTAGCGGCTAACACCGCGGAGCGCAGCTAGTGGTACTATAAGAACCATGTTTAAATATAAGCATTGACTTTTCTGAAAAATGATGTTTAGGAGATAAAAACATACCTTCATGACTCCGACGAGGTTGTCAATGTCACTATTTATGCCTTTAGCGACGCCCGGGTACTGAACCTTCACCGCCACTTCTTTACCGTCGTGCAACACGGCCTGATGTACCTGACCTGTGCACATAACAAACCTTTAAGGCTGCAAAGGTTTGGGCAAAACATCTTACAACTAATCTTTCTATGAGTTCATCCTTATAGCATCCAAGGTAAGTAACGTATGCCTGTGTAATGAAGTCACTATTTTAAGATGATGCAGCAGTAAAATATAACCGTTTGAAATGGCTTCTCACACTAATTGTAGTTACAGCCTAAAATGACTTCAAAAATATCTAAAAGAATAGCTGCCTTAGTTCAACTTACCGATAGAAGCAGCCGCGAAGGGTTTATCTTCAAAACTTGCTACTCGGAACCTCCATTCGGGCCCCAGCTGCGCGCTCATGACTTTTTCCACCTGCCACGATGGCATGAAGTCAGCGGATTGGCGCACACGCTGGAAGATGCGCTGCAGCTCCGGCGAGATCATGGAGTCATCTTGGAGACTTAGGAGTTGACCCAACTTGAGAGCGGCACCTATATTCAAAACAAAAAAAATGGTCTTCACAAAGCAATCACAGTTTTGAATTTCTGTCCTAATATTCTGATCTGCGTTCAGTCCAAGTCAAACATAATAACCTTTTGCTTAAAAAGGAGTTAATTAGCCATTGCCTGCCAGTGCTACTAATAAGCATCTAACCACATAATTAAAGCCTCAAACTAATATAAATAATGTAAACCCACCACGAACTTTGCACAGCGTATCAACAATCCTCTCTGCATTAGCTGGAGACAGGAACGCGTTAGCCGAATCATCCACGCGGCCTGTGACCGTCTGAAATGTGTTTCTAGCGTACTGCGCCACAGTACCGACTCCTAAACCTGCGGCTAGGGACCCGAAAGACAACATACGGCCAAGGCGCGAAGACGGCACCACGCGAGGTTTAGAATTCTCGCTTAGCTGAAAAGATGTTAGCACTTATATGAGACTACAACATTACAAAAAAAGCTATTATGTAAAACTAAAGGTAATTAGGTACATTCCAAAACAAAAAATAATACGTACAGCAACTCTTATCTTCTTCTTAGCCACTGGCTTCGGTGACTTCGATGTCGAGGTTATTATGGTTTCGTTGAAATACACCGGATCTGAGGAATACACAGCTTGTACTATGTCCTCTGCCCTCTTAATCTTCGTCGTTTGTGCTTCCTTCAGCAACTGCTCAATCGGGGCCACGATTTCTACGGTAGCCGACACTGGCTCCACGGGCGGGTCCACTATCTGAACCTTCTTTAAAGTCTCGAACGTTCTATTGAACTCCCTGTTCAGTTCATCGATCTCGTCCTTCATATTTTGATCCATTTCAGGTTTTTCTGCACTGTTCATACTAGGTACATGCATTAACGCGAACTGTCGAAACCCGTGTGCGACAACAAGCGCTCTGTCCACAAAATCTTTAGCGGAACTGGGGGTAGGATTAAATGATATTGAGTTAGGTTGGCATGTTGAAATCAGGGGCTTTAAGCTGGAGTTATTCCATATTATACTTGACGCTTCTTGTTGAACCCTGACTCCCGCTTCCGCCACGAGGCGTAGACCTCTCAATACTCCTATTAAGTCGTTAATGTGCGACATATCCTGAAAGATTAGTCTGGTTAGATACCTTAACATATTTTAGTAAATTAATACTTTTGAGAAATAAGTAAAATTATGCATGCTTTGATTTAGGAATGTTTTAATTAAATTAATTAAGGGAATTGTAATATATCTTATAATACCTACACTCATGCAGTTAGTATTCACCTAGATTTAGTTTAATCATTAGGTATTGATTATTTGTTAAAACAGCACCATCATCAGTACAGGCATCAGCCCAGTATCACAAGTTCAGTACCACCTAAGACTATTAAATATTGCTAAGAGTACAACTTACAAGGTAACCTAGATTCATCCCTTTCAAAGAAATATCGTTAACGCCATCTTATCTAACGTTCATGTAAAGCATTTCTAGCAGGTAAGCTTGATTCGTCGTTACGAAACGAACCATTAAATGTTAAAGGTGTAAACTTTAAATGTTAAAGGTTAAGTTATCGATTGGTGCCGCATGACGCAACATCTGCCTTAGTAGATTTTTGTTGGTTACAAACTTTATTTTCCTCATTTGTGTTTATTACAAAGTTTGTATGGAGTCCTTTTGTTGTACTTTAGGTCCTCAGGGGTCGGTATATTGTAAGTAATAGCATAATTTAATGACATAGTCCATAAAGAACAGAAACTTGTATTATTTCAGTTTTATTTCTTACTTGTTAATTAAAAGCAGGGTCAGCATACTAAAATTTGTATCACCTTACCAGTGACTGACCGCAACCAAACTTAGTTTTCCTAGAATTTTTAATTACTTTGGTGACAGCACCCTTAAGGACTAGCTTAATGACTGAAAATCGTGAAATAATTTTTTTTAAATAAAAAATAATAACCTTCAAAAAACTCAAAAGTGAAAAATAATATTTTATCACATCACTTTACACAAGCGAAATGGAAGTCGGCGCTAAATCCTATGCGTTCGCTTATTTTATAGTTTTAGCTTTGAAACTATGAACCACGCAATTATGGCAGCATTCTCATAAGTACTATTTTTCTGAATCGCTTAATGGAAGTTGGGATTTGGCGCCGACTTCCACTTCGCTTATGTAAAGTGATGTGATAAAATATTATTTTTCACTTTTGAGTTTTTTGAAGGAGGTTATATTTTTTTATTTTATTAAATAGCCATATTGTTTCCTGTGTAAATACCATATTGTGTAAATACTTATCTTATATTAAACGCAGTTAAAATGAGTGACTCACCCATAGTCAAATTACTAAACTGATTTAGTGGGACATTGTAATATAAAAACGATGTAGGTATTATGTTTAAAATATAAATAACTGCATTGTAATTGGATAAGTGTATTATATCAGTAATTAACTCAACAAATCAATAGATTATCAAAATATCAATGTTACAATATTAAAGGACCTAGGTTATACGTACCTACCTACCTATATTATTATTTTTATTGTCTAAAAAGACATTGATAATCTGGAGGGCACTTGCTTGTATTTCATATTGATATTAATATAATAACTCTGAACTCATAGTACACCACTAATAAACAAGAGCACAATTTTGGCGGGGCACTTATAAACCTACAGTTGTTACTACCATCCCAAAGTTTTAGTAAGAATTAGTGGGTATTGTTGGTCTTATTTAAAGATGCTGCACGTTATATTTTAGAAATATAATAGACAATAGCTCAGAGACACCACTCACATACAAGAGCACAATCTGGACGGGGCACTTATAAACCTACAGTTGTCACTACCATCCAAACGTTTTTATAAGAATTTGTGGGTATTGTTGGTCTTATTTAATGATGCTGCACGTTATATTTTAGAAATATAATAGACAATAGCTCAGAGACACCACTCACATACAAGAGCACAATCTGGACGGAGCACTTATAAACCTACAGTTGTCACTACCATCCCAACGTTTTAATAAGAATTTGTGGGTATTGTTGGTCTTATTTAAAGATGCTGCACGTTATATGTTAGAAATATAATAGACAATAGCTCATAGACACCACATAAGAGCCATTTTACATTTTTACGCAGTTTTCTAAGATTTCGGACGCCTAATTTACCATCTTAGTTAGTATTTAGGAATTGGTATATAATTGTAAAATGTAGACCAATCTTTCGCATTGACACATAAGCTAATAGATTTACAAAAAAATAACTTAATTGCTTTATGGCGATCAATCTCCCGCAACACGTTTTCTGAAAAATCATCGCAGAGTCAATTTCGGGCTCCAAATTCTATCAATTACATTCACAAATTTAAACGATAAAAATACAGTAAGCATTAGGCATATATTTTTGGTTTGAATAAAGGTATATTTTAATTTTCAAATCATGTCATAATAAACTTTGCTCTTTAAGAAATCTAATAACACAGTGATTTTCAAAATTCCATTATTTAATTAGAAATCACACCATTTTCAATATCACTCCAAAACACAATAAATTACGATGCACAAACCTAGAATGATCAGTCGGGCCCGAGCGCCCAAAGAGGTAGGATCTGTGTCTGATCACTTTTTTCTAATTTCAAATTACGAAAATTCGTATTGCAAACGCGTGTTTATACTACGACCACAACGTTTTCATTTTCTATGTATTATTTTCATTCGGTTTTGTTTATTATCAAGTAAAATATATTATTTTATTAGTTTATGATATTTTATTAAATTAATATTCAGCTACTTTAATCTTGACTGTACTATTTTTGTTCGCAACTTGGTCCACTTGGATTTTTTTTACGCATGAAAAGTAGCTTGTAGCCTTTAATATGTTAATCCAGGTTATAAACTATCTATGTGCAATTTTTTTTCTATGTCATTTTAACCGTTTTTGCGTAATTGAGTAATAATCCTCCAAAAATACAATCGCTTACATTTATTATTAAAATAAATTTTACAAAACATGATCTATTTATAATTGGTGAATAAATTATTATTGTAGAAATTATAATTTGTCTAAATAAATTACTAAAGAAATAAAAATATTTTCATAAATCTCGAATAAGAAACATTGTCATAACGATCAAGATTTTTATGTCCGTCTCAAAACTCTCGCTACACTGTTTGCATTGTTTTTGTGTGGGTGCGCTACGCACACATGACAATTTTCACAGAATTCGAACGTCACAATTTTGTGAAATGGCTCTTAAATACTAGGGCACCATTCGGCGGGGCACTTATAAACCTACAGTAATTACTACCATCCTAATGTTTTAATAAGAATTTGTGGGTATTATTGGTCTTATTTAATGATGCTGCACGTTATATGTTTGAAATATAATAGACAATAGCTCATAGACACCACTTAAATACAAGAGCACCATTTGGGCGGGGTACTTATAAACCTATAGTTGTTACTAGCATCCAAACGTTTTATTTAGATTTCGTGGGTATTATTGTTCTTATTTAATGATGCAGCACGTTATATTTTAGAAATAAAATAGCTCATAGACACAACTCACATACAAGAGCTCAATCTGGACGGGGCACTTATAAACCTACAGTTGTCACTACCATCCAAACGTTTTAATAAGAATTTGTGGGTATTGTTGGTCTTATTTAATGATGCTGCACGTTATATTTTAGAAATATAATAGACAATAGCTCATACACACCACTTAAATACAAGAGCACCATTTGGGCGGGGCACTTATAAACCTTAAGTTGTGACTACCATCCAATTTTTTTAATAAGAATTCGTGGGTATTATTGGTCTTATTTAATGATGCTGCACGTTAAATTTAAGAAATAAAATAGACAGTAGCTTATAGACACCACTCAAATACTAGGGCACCATTGGGCGGGGCACTTATAAACCTACAGTAATTACTACCATCCTAATGTTTTAATAAGAATTTGTGGGTATTATTGGTCTTATTTAATGATGCTGCACGTTATATGTTAGAAATATAATAGACAATAGCTCATAGACACCACTTAAATACAAGAGCACCATTTGGGCGGGGCACTTATAATTATAAACCTACAGTTGTTACTACCATCCAAACGTTATAATTAGAATTCGTGGGTATTATTGGTCTTATTTAATGATGCTGCACGTTATATTTCAGAAATAAAATAGCTCATAGACACAACTCCCACACAAGAGCACTATTCGGGCGGGGCACTTATAAACCTACAGTAATTACTACCATCCTAATGTTTTAATAAGAATTTGTGGGTATTGTTGGTCTTATTTAATGATGCTGCACGTTTTATGTTAGAAATATAATAGACAATAGCTCATAGACACCACTCACATACAAGAGCACCATTTGGGTGGGGCACTTATAAACCTACAGTAATTACTACCATCCTAATGTGTTAATAAGAATTTGTGGGTATTATTGGTCTTATTTAATGATGCTGCACGTTATATGTTAGAACTATAATAGACAATAGCTCATAGACACCACTTAAATACAAGAGCACCATTTGGGCGGGGCACTTATAAACCTACAGTTGTTACTACCATCCAAACGTTATAATTAGAATTCGTGGGTATTATTGGTCTTATTTAATGATGCTGCACGTTATACTTTAGAAATAAAATAGCTCATAGACACAACTCCCATACAAGAGCACCATTTGGGCGGGGCACTTATAAACCTACAGTAATTACTACCCTGTTTTAATAAGAATTTGTGGGTATTGTTGGTCTTATTTAATGATGCTGCACGTTATATTTTAGAAATATAATAGACAATAGCTCAGAGACACCACTCACATACAAGAGCACCATTTGGGCGGGGCACTTATAAACCTACAGTAATTACTACCATCCTCATGTTTTAATAAGAATTTGTGAGTATTATTGGTCTTATTTAATGATGCTGCACCTTATATTTTAGAAATATAATAGACAATAGCTCAGAGACACCACTCACATACAAGAGCACAATCTGGACGGAGCACTTATAAACCTACAGTTGTCACTACCATCTAAACGTTTTAATAAGAATTTGTGGGTATTGTTGGTCTTATTTAAAGATGCTGCACGTTATATTTTAGAAATATAATAGACAATAGCTCAGAGACACCACTCACATACAAGAGCACAATCTGGACGGGGCACTTATAAACCTACAGTTGTCACTACCATCCAAACGTTTTAATAAGAATTTGTGAGTATTGTTGGTCTTATTTAAAGATGCTGCACGTTATATGTTAGAAATATAATAGACAATAGCTCATAGACACCACTCACATACAAGAGCACCTTTTGGGCGGGGCACTTATAAACCTACAGTTGTTACTACCATCCAAACGTTATAATTAGAATTCGTGGGTATTATTGGTCTTATTTAATGATGCTGCACGTTATATTTAAGAAATAAAATAGACAATAGCTCATAGACACCACTCAAATACTAGGGCACCATTGGGCGGGGCACTTATAAACCTACAGTAATTACTACCATCCTAATGTTTTAATAAGAATTTGTGGGTATTATTGGTCTTATTTTATCATGCTGCACCTTATATGTTAGAACTATAATAGACAATAGCTCATAATTACCACTTAAATACAAGAGCACCATTTGGGCGGGGCACTTATAAACCTACAGTTGTTACTACCATCCAAACGTTTTAATTAGAATTTGTGGGTATTATTGGTCTTATTTAATGATGCTGCACGTTATATTTTAGAAATAAAATAGCTCATAGACACAACTCCCATACAAGAGCACCATTTGGGCGGGGCACTTATAAACCTACAGTTGTCACTACCATCCAAACATTTTAATAAGAATTTGTAAGTATTGTTGGTCTTATTTAAAGATGCTGCACGTTATATTTAAGAAATAAAATAGACAATAGCTCATAGACACCACTCACATACAAGAGCACCATTTGGGCGGGGCACTTATAAACCTACAGTAATTACTACCATCCTAATGTTTTAATAAGACTTTGTGGGTATTGTTGGTCTTATTTAATGACGCTGCACGTTATATTTTAGAAATATAATAGACAACAGCTCAGAGACACCACTCACATACAAGAGCACCATTTGGGCGGGGCACTTATAAACCTACAGTAATTACTACCATCCTAATGTTATAATAAGAATTTGTGGGTATTATCGGTCTTATTTAATGATGCTGCACGTTATATTTTAGAAATATAATAGACAATAGCTCAGAGACACCACTCACGTACAAGAGCACAATCTGGACGGAGCACTTATAAACCTACAGTTGTTACTACCATCCAAACGTTATAATTAGAATTCGTGGGTATTATTGGTCTTATTTAATGATGCTGCACGTTATATTTTAGAAATAAAATAGCTCATAGACACCACTCACATACAAGAGCACCATTTGGGCGGGGGCACTTATAAACCTACAGTAATTACTACCATCCTAATGTTTTAATAAGAATTTGTGGGTATTGTTGGTCTTATTTAATGACGCTGCACATTATATTTTAGAAATATAATAGACAATAGCTCAGAGACACCACTCACATACAAGAGCACCATTTGGGCGGGGCACTTATAAACCTACAGTAATTACTACCATCCTAATGTTTTAATAAGAATTTGTGGGTATTATTGGTCTTATTTAATGATGCTGCACGTTATATTTTAGAAATATAATAGACAATAGCTCAGAGACACCACTAACATACAAGAGCACAATCTGGACGGAGCACTTAAAAACCTACAGTTGTCACTACCATCCAAACGTTTTAATAAGAATTTGTGGGTATTGTTGGTCTTATTTAAAGATGCTGCACGTTATATGTTAGAAATATAATAGACAATAGCTCATAGACACCACTTAAATACAAGAGCACCATTTGGGCGGGGCACTTATAAACCTTAAGTTGTTACTACCATCCAAATGTTTTAATCAGAATTTGTGGGTATTATTGGTCTTATTTAATGATGCTGCACGTTATATGTTAGAAATATAATAGACAATAGCTCATAGACTCCACTTAAATACAAGAGCACCATTTGGGCGGGGCACTTATAAACCTTAAGTTGTTACTACCATCCAAATGTTTTAATAAGAATTTGTGGGTATTATTGGTCTTATTTAATGATGCTGCACGTTATATTTCAGAAATAAAATAGACAATAGCTCATAGACACCACTCAAATACTAGGGCACCATTGGGCGGGGCACTTATAAACCTACAGTAATTACTACCATCCTAATGTTTTAATAAGAATTTGTGGGTATTATTGGTCTTATTTAAAGATGCTGCACGTTATATGTTAGAAATATAATAGACAATAGCTCATAGACACCACTTAAATACAAGAGCACCATTTGGGCGGGGCACTTATAAACCTACAGTTGTTACTACCATCCAAACGTTATAATTAGAATTCGTGGGTATTATTGGTCTTATTTAATGATGCTGCACGTTATATTTTAGAAATAAAATAGCTCATAGACACAACTCCCATACAAGAGCACCATTTGGGCGGGGCACTTATAAACCTACAGTTGTCACTACCATCCAAACATTTTAATAAGAATTTGTAAGTATTGTTGGTCTTATTTAAAGATGCTGCACGTTATATTTAAGAAATAAAATAGACAATAGCTCATAGACACCACTCACATACAAGAGCACCATTTGGGCGGGGGCACTTATAAACCTACAGTAATTACTACCATCCTAATGTTTTAATAAGAATTTGTGGGTATTGTTGGTCTTATTTAATGATGCTGCACGTTATATTTTAGAAATATAATAGACAATAGCTCATAGACACCACTCACATACAAGAGCACCATTTGGGCGGGGCACTTATAAACCTACAGTAATTACTACCATCCTAATGTTTTAATAAGAATTTGTGGGTATTGCTGGTCTTATTTAATGATGCTGCACGTTATATTTTAGAAATATAATAGACAATAGCTCAGAGACACCACTTACATACAAGAGCACAATCTGGACGGAGCACTTAAAAACCTACAGTTGTCACTACCATCCAAACGTTTTAATAAGAATTTGTGGGTATTGTTGGCCTTATTTAAAGATGCTGCACGTTATATGTTAGAAATATAATAGACAATAGCTCATAGACACCACTTAAATACAAGAGCACCATTTGGGCGGGGCACTTATAAACCTTAAGTTGTTACTACCATCCAAATGTTTTAATCAGAATTTGTGGGTATTATTGGTCTTATTTAATGATGCTGCACATTATATGTTAGAAATATAATAGACAATAGCTCATAGACTCCGCTTAAATACAAGAGCACCATTTGGGCGGGGCACTTATAAACCTTAAGTTGTTACTACCATCCAAATGTTTTAATAAGAATTTGTGGGTATTATTGGTCTTATTTAATGATGCTGCACGTTATATGTTAGAAATATAATAGACAATAACTCATAGACTCCACTTAAATACAAGAGCACCATTTGGGCGGGGCACTTATAAACCTTAAGTTGTTACTACCATCCAAATGTTTTAATAAGAATTTGTGGGTATTATTGGTCTTATTTAATGATGCTGCACGTTATATTTTAGAAATATAATAGACAATAGCTCAGAGACACAACTCACATACAAGAGCTCAATCTGGATGGGGCACTTATAAACCTACAGTTGTCACTTCCAAACGTTTTAATAAGAATTTGTGGGTATTGTTGGTCTTATTTAAAGATGCTGCACGTTGTATGTTAGAAATATAATAGACAATAGCTCATAGACACCACTTAAATACAAGAGCACCATTTGGGCGGGGCACTTATAAACCTTAAGTTGTTACTACCATCCAAAAATTTTAATAAGAATTCGTAGGTATTATTGGTTATTTAATGATGCTGCACGTTATATTTAAGAAATAAAATAGTCAATAGCTCATAGACACCACTCAAATACTAGGGCACCATTGAGCGGGGCACTTATAAACCTACAGTAATTAGTACCATCCTAATGTTTTAATAAGAATTTGTGGGTATTGTTGGTCTTATTTAAAGATGCTGCACGTTATATTTAAGAAATAAAATAGACAATAGCTCATAGACACCACTCACATACAAGAGCACAATCTGGACGGAGCACTTAAAAACCTACAGTTGTCACTACCATCCAAACGTTTTAATAAGAATTTGTGAGTATTGTTGGTCTTATTTAAAGATGCTGCACGTTATATTTTAGAAATATAATAGACAATAGCTCAGAGACACCACTCACATACAAGAGCACCATTTGGGCGGGGCACTTATAAACCTACAGTAATTAGTACCATCCTAATGTTTTAATAAGAATTTGTGGGTATTGTTGGTCTTATTTAATGATGCTGCAAGTTATATTTTAGAAATATAATAGACAATAGCTGAGAGACACCACTTAAATACAAGATCACAATCTGGGCGGGGCACTTATAAACCTACAGTAATTACTACCATCCTAATGTTTTAATAAGAATTTGTGGGTATTATTGGTCTTATTTAAAGATGCTGCACATTATATGTTAGAAATTAGATAGACACCACTCACATACAAGAGCACAATTTGGGCGTGGCATTTAAAATCCTACAGTTATTATTCTGATCCAAACGTTTTTACAAAAAGTAGTGGGTAGTTTCGAATTTATAAAGCTGCATGATTTAGTTTTTAAAAGAAAAGAAACCATTTGGAATTCCAGATGAGAAGATTCTAGAACAATTAGCTTAGTAACCGCAATTTAGGGTTAGCAAACAGTTAGGTGTTAAAGGTCACTTTTAACCCATGTTATTAAAGTGCCCTTTAGCACCTAAAAACGTATAGTAGGCACTGATTTGAATTGCCAGATACCAGACATGCCCCTTTCACCTCATTCATCTCATCCCATACTTCCATCGGATAGATTTGAGGTACTCTTTACCTGGACTTTCACAAAAGCATTTCAACCCTGAATACAATTGTTGTTGATGATTGAAATATGATCGCCAAAGACTACCCTTTCAAAATAATTCATTCACGGATGCGACATAAACTTTCTTTGTTTAGTATTCTTGATGATCCCCTAAAATGACCCATAGACCATATTTTTCTTTTATTGTGCCCGAACTATCTCAACATATTAATTTAAGTCACTCGCTCAAGTTAACCCAGCCCCGCCCTATCACACCTTTCCGCTGTAACTTACTCAATCTTTCAATGCAGACTAATATTTTATGAAAATAATCAAACTTTTAGTTCAATCCTTCTTATGTATAATACGAGCAGGTATCAGCAGTTCCATTCGCACCCTCTGGCACCTATATTATGTGTAAAAAAAAATCTTTCCATTTTCTAATCCAAATCCATCCAGCCAGTAGGATGACTTGGTTTGATGCATCCAAAATCACAAATATCAAGTTTTAACATATTATTAAAATAATATCTTAATTATAAGACATGATTTTGTAAAACTTTCTTCCACTCACCCAAAGCAGCAGAGATGTCTAATCTATGTTCATCTATTTCATCAACATCCAGAATATTCACAACAGGAGAATTACTGCCTACTGGAGTCTCAATAATAATAATCAGAACTTCAACTTTTTTTTCCTTGCTTTCCTCCATGATGGAAGTATTGATTTTTACTAAAGCAAGGTACCTACTCAATATTGAAGTTAATATTTAACTTAAAATGAATATTTTATCATCAAAACTCAATTTGAGCACCACCTTAACATTTTTTTACAAAAATTTAACAATTATAGCACTTGTAATGTTCACCACAATTATTTCTTTATCAGAGGGCAGGCTTTATGCAACTGCAAGTATCTACTGGGAAATCAATACTTCCCTGTGATAGAGCTAGATAGATGCCATTTCGATAAAATTAATTGCCATATGCAGCCTTTACTCCCTAGTCATAGATACATTTGGTACCTAGTCTACATTTTGCCTGTGAATTTACCCTGTTCCAAAGGTAAAATAAATAGAGCATGGGAAAGGTTGTTTCCAAACTGTTTGACAGTTCAGTATGAAGTTTATGAACGTCGTTAATTTCGTTGATAGATTTATTCAAATTTATTGCCTAGCATGAGAATGAAGTTAGATAAATGTATTTTTTTTGTTATTAAATCGAAAAGCTTAGTTATAAAATGGCCAGGGATGAATCGATAAGTAACCAATATTTCAGTTAGGTGCAAGCTCGACCTACGCTGTCTTACGAAGTTAAAATTATTCATACCTTAGTAATTTATGAGTGTAGGCGCCGGTAAAAGCTTGTTCAAGGTTATATTATATATTGCATAAGATAAATCGTGAGATAAGTATATTATGTCAGCGTTGAGAATTACAGTGACAGTAGGTACATAATTTCGACGGCAATTTAGTAAAAAAATAAGCTAAAATGTCACGTGCATAATAATTCAGCTGTCCAGAAACATCAATAGAAATACATGTACTTACTTTAATTTTGTGCCTTCACAATTCAATCACGTAATCGTTACTGAAATTTAGTATTATTAAAAAATCATTCTTAAAAATAAATACTCATGTAGGTTTATTTTTAATTAGGCACGCGACTACGCGATTTTCTAATTTCTTACAAACGATACATGTATCTTCCGCTAGGTATTAAATGTCACTGTCCTCACTTAGTGCTGTCAGACTGACACTTTCCAAAAGAACACTTGCCATTTGACACTGACAGTATCAGTGTCAAATGGCAAGTGTTCTTCTCATTGAGGCTTACATTGAGGTATATATATGGAGGCGCCCTAATCTTCTATATAAACTTTACTTGAACAATTTACATTATATACACACACGATTGTTTTTATACTACCTATTCTATTATTAAAACTAAAAATATATACAAACAAAAAACTTCAAAAAATTATGCATCAAAATATTCCTCCTTATCACTGTCGCTTGGCAGGGTTCGCAAAAGGCTGGCGGCATTGCCACGTTGAATGGCAATGCTAATTCTTTGGCCGAAAAACAAACCAGCCCTTTGGTCACGTGAAGAGTCGACCAACCGTTTAGATGTCTCTAAATAAGAGACGCGCACTCGGACCCCATGACCCGAGTGTTTCGACCCCAAACGGCTCAAAAATATAATTACCAATTAAGTTATTATACTTCCGCCGCTTGAGAGTCTCCGCAGCTGCAGCTGCAGCGCCAGAGTAAACCGATCCGACCGGTCTTAGAGCATTATTATTTAAGCGCAATACACATTGAGCCCGCCGGGCCGCCGACATATGTCGGTAAATTTTTGTCGGCGGTCTAGTTGGCGGCTTCACTTATTACAAGTCGGAAAATTTGGTCGGCGGCATGTCGGCGGCTTGAGATGAGAAATTTATTAGGCAGTCAAAAATACAAGTACGTCACTACAGGTCGAGCGATAATAATAATACCTACATAATTACACTTTCTCGTTGAATTTGATAACACTGATATCTATTTTATACTGAAAATAATGTCGAACATAATATAAATCACCGATTATTGGTCATTAGAAGTGTTACCTATATAGATTTAAGGTTCAGGTACCATGGAAAGAAAATAAACGATAAAGTGTCGCACCGAAGTTTTCTTATCCTAACATTATTCATTTCCATGAATAATGATTAAAGTTGTTTTGTTGATTAAATGATAACATATTTTGCCTTTTTTTTCTACTACCACTACAACTTAGGTACTTGTTTATATACATATAAGGGCAATGATTAAACCTAGTCGGTATAATACCTAACTATACAAAGTCTTCCGAGCCCTTGTCACAACTTACTTTTGTCGCTCTCCAGTCTAACCAAATTTGGCTAAATATGAGTATTTTAGGTAGGGAGACTGCCATCAGACGCGTTTCACGTACGCGCCTATTGGCAGACCAGCCGTGATAAGCTAACATTAAACCTGATACTAGTAAATAAATTGCGGTCGACCTGTTTGGCTTTAACTTCGTAACGAGCTCCGCAAAAAAACTGGATTAATTATAATAAATAACTATTTCAACTGGTTTCATTTTGCTGAAATTCTCTAGTGATGAAGTATCTTTTGATTTCGTTGACTTAGAAGTTACATTTTGTATAGTTACGGATCCCTAAAAATATGTAAACTAACATGGAACATCCTTTTTAAAAGTTAATTCATAACATAAAATCGTTTAAAAAAATTTATCGATATCGATGACCTTTGACCATTCTATCTGGAGCATCCCTTATTTTGCGACATTTGCGACAGTAGGTAGGCATCCGTTTTTCGTAGGTATAACCGGTCCATATATATTCCTTTGTCTGAGGTTCTTCTATATTTAACGTCTTTGGATTATTGGGCTTTTGTCATCAACCTAATATTTATTTACTTTGCTTTTACCAAATACTCAAAGCTTTAGCTAGGCGTGTAATTTTATTTATTTAATTACACGCCCAGCAAGGAAAAGGAGTTTACCAGAAACAAAATACCGGGACAAGAATGACTAGCCCCCTTACCATGAATTCTTAAAGCAGGAGTTTACCATGTGGAAGCGAGACGCCGCTACGTGCTTTGTAATGCAGCGTCTCGCTTCCACATGGTAAACTGTCCTGCTTTAAGATTTTATGGTAAGGGTGTAGAAAATTAAATAACAAGTTACAATAAATTGTTTTTATTCTTATTACACTATGTCACAAATAAATATCCAAATTTACAAATTAATAAATATTTTTAAATGCCATTTTCTTGAATGTTGAACACCATAAAACCCAAATTTAATTAAATTAACTTAATCTCTCACTCTAATAAATTAAAACCATGCATGGTATTACTAAAAATATTATTTCATAATACAAACAATCTGATATACAAAACATACGATGATATAAATAAATACTGCTAACAAACTAAGCAAATTGAACCAAGCACATTATAATCTTTGTAAACTACTGTATGGTTTTTTCAATATCATCAATAAATTAAAACCTAAATCGTGTTTTACATGGTTGGAGCTGAGCAAATATGAGCTGTTCAGTCGCCAAGGGTTGCTTAGATCCATTAAATGCGTTTAATAATACGATAGGAATGTAATGATGAGCTTACTTAGCGCTGAAAAAGTAGGGTTCATTTCTGTGAAGCGACTGATATTCTAGCACAAGTTTAAGGTGGCTTTAAATGCACTGTATAAAAACTGTATTCAAGATTCGCCACATATGTAAACGAATCCAATCTTTATCATACAGATTGTCTGAAAATATCAGCCATTTGGTAGCATTTAGGCTTGTTAAATTTTTAATGCGCACAGCCCTTTTAATAGACAAGTATTCTACAAAAATCACTTTAGAAATGCTTAGAAATCAATATCGCTTCGCTCAACCACGTAAAACACTAAACTTACATTAAAAAATGTGCTGAGTAGGTACTTTCATATGTACTTAGATAATAATGTACGTACATCGATAACAACATTGTAAAGAACTATATAATACATAATAGAAACCACAATAATATAATTTATTGAATTCCATGTCCTGCGAGATTCGCTTTAAAACTCCCTTTTAAGTAGTTAGCAGAGCGTTATTTTAGCGCAAAGAATACAAAAGGAAATGTACTAATTGTGACTGTTGGGATATTTAATAGCGATCCTAAATGCCAAGAAAATATTCTCAAGTCAAATGAGGTCTAATTTCTGAAGAATGTATTGTTTTTTGTTATCAAAGGACATGGCGCAGTGGGGCTTTTCTTTTTATGTCCGACACAGACTAGAGACCAACTCGACAAATCATTTAAGTACCGGAAAACAACATAAAGTCTAAACGATCAACAAAATCGATCATCCAAAATATGAGTCGAAAGGTAAAATATTATTTTCATTTCAGAAATAGAATGATTTATTGAAATTTTCAAGCAAATAACAGTTTGGATTAGTAGTTAGTTTAAGTGTCGAAACTAATCATAAACCCTCTTATTTATAAACAAGGATAATACATATAGTAAGTTAGACCCGTCTTAAAAAAATAAATTGTATTTTTTACGAATAAGGGGGGGAAAATGTTTACGGCCAGAGAACTCCTATTTGCTTGTAAAAAAACATGAAGTGATAATTAAAAGTACGTATTAATTTAAAAAGTAAGTACCAGTACATCACCAAGCTTTAAGTTAAATTATTTACTGATAATGTACGTGCGCGGTAACATCAAATCGAATATTTTATTTGTAACATTAAAATGTGTTTATTTATCTAATGACACATAATATTTCATAAACATCAAAACATCAATTTTACTGTAGTGTTTTATTCTAAAAATACGTATAGGTAAGTAATAACACATTCGTACGGTGGCTAACATGCGTCAATGATAATAAGGTATCAAAGATGTTAATGTTGCCAGTATGTTGTTCAGTGCAGTACAAATGTGTCCATATTAATAAAATGCATGCAAAGTCTTGGTCAGAAACTGGCCCACGTCTATCTATTTAGTAACATACAAGTTTATCATTATATGAATATTATCCTACTTGATAGTCAGATTAACTGAACTTCTGAACTTAATATTCAGAAGTGATTTGAGTATAATAAGTCAATTAATTATTATTAATACAATATTTAATACCGCGTGGTACCGGCTAATTAGGCCACGTATCAATACTATAATAATAAAAGTCGTAAGGTACGACTTAGGAATACATTATCAATAATAGGCAACATGTGCCAATACATTAATAAATAGTCATTACAATAACAATTAAAATGTGGCCATACTAAGGGCCGCAGCCTCGTGGAGGATGCTACATATAAACTACTATCTTTATGAATTTGCGGAGAGATCGGCGTTTGGCTGCTTACATTACGAAACTTTTATTATTTATTACGAAAACAAAGGGTAAGCCGGGAAAACGTTAAAACTCAAATGCAAAACTACAATACATATAATAAATAAATGCTAAAATATATATACCCGACGCTATGCACTTAAAGTACATTTTCAACTATTCATTACACTCTCAGTTAGATCACACTTGCTAGTAGTCTTCTTGTCATCAGTCAGTTTATAAATACACTCTTCTCACAATTTACGTAGCACAATATCGTTGCAGCATTCTTACAACATAATTACGTTATATATAACATTACAACATCATGTTTTAAATTTAAAACAATCATCCAATAAGCACAGCATTACATCTACAATTTAGTTAACAAGAAGTGGCCTTAAACTGTGACGTATCTAATAAATAGGTTCAAAAAATACAATGCAATTTGTATAATGATCACCACTGAAGCTCGTGTGTCCACCGACGACCGACATACCGAATACCGCACATCTTTGTCAAAACCTTAAATAACAATCACTTGAGCCGTCGATCGCTGGCGATGGGTTAAACCTAACGTTTATTTGTCACATCAAAGAACATAGGTCACTTGACTAGACCACTAAGGATACGAAGTCTAAACCACTTGGATATCAATGGCGTCCTCTTCCGGCGGTTCTATTACTATAGAAACTGTGGGTACGATATTTAATCGTATGGGAATCGATTATTCTTGCTTTGCAGTATCGATATGGTCCATGATAGCTATGAAGTCGCCCTCGGGCAGCGGCGAGCAGTGGGTCGACTTGAAGTCGCGCATGTACTTGGAAATCTGCAAATGTAGCAAATAAAAAACAATTACAGATATACATGGAACAGAACGACAGTTTACTATCTAAGTAGTGTGTAGTAAATGCTGCTACTATCCAATTAAATGGACTTTATGCCACTCAAGCACTATACTTTACCAAAATGTTAACAAAGTCATAAAGATTAAACTTATATTTCTACTTCTTCCATAAAGGTTAAACTAATATTTCTTCTTACAATACGACAAAAAGGGGCTACTGTAAACTACAGCCAGTAAAACTCAATAACACTGCTCCACCCGGGGCTTTAACCCAGGTGCCTATTCACGCCAGCAGTCGCGTTTTGCGACCACTAAACCAACGACGCAAGTCCTAACAGTTCAGCTGAAAACGTCACGGTAAGTTAGGGCTACCTTTACCAATTCAGTTCAATTAAGCTTTTGTCGACAGAAAAGACCAGTTTTGGGGTCGAACCTATTTGTCATTAACCAGGCACAAATCCAGAGCCCGTGCTGCTACTGAAAATGGTCTAATGAAAAAACCCAATAACACTTTGCCCGACCCGAGATCCCATGCTCAGCGGCACTCAGCGACCACTAGACCAACGGCCGTCAGACGGAGAGGTGTAGTTCTTAACTTCTTAGCTGAAGGTAAAATATAATCAGTTTACCAGTGGCTGCAGCGTCTTCTTATGTTCTTCCAGTTCATCCCTCTCATCAATAGCAGTGGCGTTGTTGGTCTGACGAAGCGGATCCACTGAAGCTAGAAGCTTGATCAGTGCGACTTTAGCCAGTTGTTTGCTCAATGCCTTGGGGTGTCGTTGATCGAGTATCTTCATCACCAGGTTGTTGCCGCGGTTCGTAGCGAGGTGGCCCTGCCTGTATTATTCAATCGAAGATTTTGTTAATACTTAATTCGAATTGCAATGAATTAAATCACATTTTTTAACATTATTAATTATTTCTTTGACACTAATAATTTAAATTCCATGACTATTATCATTTGGGCGATTCTCCTTGCATGACATGACATTTCTTGACTATTTGAATAATCTTATCCATACTCAGGCGTATTGTAGTCTGTAAAATTTTAACCATACCAACATTTGTATATTCTGGCAGAACATAGCGAACTATTATTATCTGTAAGAACTTTATATTAAAATTGTATCTATTTTAAACAAATGATTAAATGACTTATGTAATATGTGAATAGGGGTTTACCACTTATTTGTAAAAACTTCACGGTAAGCTTGGAGCAGCCCCAAAGAGAGAGACTGAACTGACAAGCACGATTGAAAAATTTAATTACAGTGAAGGCGAAAGTCCTGCCATTCTCGTATTTATTCGAAATCGATATATTTTTCCATTTAATGCATACCCACGAGACAAAAAAACTATTCTTTCTTTCAGAACCCGTGAAAACAGACGTGCTAACAGTGGGTTTGCAACGCAAAATTTTTCCTTCACCTTGACCGTGAGGAAACCGGCACACCTGAGAGATTTTCCAACGGCGTGTAAAGCCATGTCAGAGGCCTACAGGCGGTTTAAACTTAGACACCAGGTTGTTTACCAACCATACGATGGTAAGAAAAACACTAAATTCGTATGATACTCCTTATTGGTTGTTAATAAGTATTACGTAGGAGCGCTGGACCGTGGCGATCAAAGCTAAATGACAACCTGATTGGCGCTGTGGCTAAGCGATTGGACTGCTGCGCTAAGGGATGCGTGTTCGATTCCCGCACGGGACAAAAATTTGTGTAATCCGCAGATGTTCCTCTCGACTCTGGGTGTTTTTGTATGTGATAATTCATGTTTGTGGAACGCACCTACGATACAGGAGGAATTCCTAGTATGGGACAAAGAATTTAAAAAAAAAAGCAGGAGGCCTAGGTCCTGCTGTGGACGTCCATCATCAGTTGAAAGGAAGACAACGTGCTGCTAGGAAAGATGGTTTCTTATTCAACATACGTACCTCAAGCATATTATCTCATCTTCAGTGCGCCTGACTAGCTGCACAGGCCCCTCGTACTTGGTCAGCAGCTCGGCAATGTTCAGGTCCACGTAGGAGCGAATCACCTCCTTCACGAGCAAAGACCACGATTGCGGCATCTGGTTCTCGGCTAATGGCAGCAGATCATCGAACGTGGCGTCCAGGACCTGCGCAATTGAAGAAATGTAGCCGATGGAACAGATCACACACATATAAAGTGATGTTTGTGTACCTGTTACAATTCAGGGTGATTAAAGATCTGATATTGATGGAATTTGGTATGGAGTGCATAAGTATGAACCTAAAAGTACCTATATTTAGTTATAAAGGTAGTTTTTTTTTAAGTCTGTCGTTGGGTGGTTTCTGGGAGAGACAAGTTGAAGAAGGAGAGGCAGGGCATTGTACTGCAGTGAGACAATAATCATTATCATCATGACTATCGGTCCACTGCTGGACATAGGCCTGATAGTCGGGCAATACGAGCTGATAATAATAATAATCGCTTTTTCTATTTTACGAATAGACTACTGCATGTACAGTAGTCTTTTCGTAATAAGACAGAAAGATGCGTATGGAATAGATACCGACCTATATTCAAAGTCAATGCCTTTTTAAAATCATGCTAACCCTTTTTTTAACAAAAGTAATTGTGCTAATCTAATACAGTTACAAAAGGTTAGAATTATCATACATAATTACTGACACGACTATCTTAACTTACAGTGCGTAAAAATAATTATACTGTACTCCTGACAATACGTGAAAAACGGGCACTCATTAGCCCTAGTTCCATGAACTCCCAAAGGAGGACACTTTCTGCTGTAGAAGCGAGACGCCGCTATGTGGAGTATAGTGCGGCGTCTCACTTCTACAACGGAAAAGTCCTGCTTTAAGAGTTCATCGAAAGGGGGCAGGTTGACCGCGGAGAGGACTACCTATCCATTCAACAACTGATCAAGTTATATAGCTACGTGTTTCATCATATAAATAATGTGTTCTTACCAAACCGCCGACAGGGTAGTTGACGGCAGCCCAAGAAGCGGTATAGCCACCAATGCTCCAGCCGAATAGGACGATGTTTTCAGGCTTGAAGCCCAGATCGTTGATAGCATACTGCATCACTACGTCGATCGCGTTATGCTCTTGAGATGGGTAAGGTAAGCCCTGACCAACATATTAACCGTTTTAAAGTTCATAATGGTACGTTAACATGCTCAAACGCTCAAAGTTCATACTGTGACAGTCACCCAACTCTTAAGGATTGCTCCTGTACCGTGAATACAATGTTCACATTTTGAACAAATATCCCAAATGTTTGCCTAGTGCGGGGATCGGACCCGTAATTTGTATCGCAGCAACCACTTAGCCATTGCGGCTAATACGCAAATTCTAACAAAAATAACATATTTAAGTAGGTGCCTAGGTATCTATGAGAGAATCGATCATGCCAAACAGATTGTCTGCATTAATTATTAAAATACAAAGGAAATGTATGGGTGAACAGAGGAAACTGAAACTGGATTCTTATCATGATCTGTATGAGATTTAAGATTCTGTATCCGAGTGTTCCGTAGATTAGTCCTTTTTCGTTTATTTCAATGTAAGTTTAAAAGAGCATCATAATTCACATTACATAGTTAAGCAGGATAGACTTTGCTGATAATAAATCTAAGCTGTATAGTAATAAGAAAGGAATAACGAAAAAAAACTACGACGAAATAAGAACTAACACGAGAAAATTAACCAATAACACTGCGAACTGAACAAGAAGCTTGTATGTAACAACCATCTAGAGTAAGTATTAATAATACAATTATTTAACAAATAAAGGCAAAATCATCGACAAAATAAAGACACAATCAGAGCAAATAAAAAGACACCAAAACTGAAAACTAATGTAAGCACGACTTTGCCCAAAACCCTATTGTACATAAGGCTTTAAGACAATAACTCTGATTCCTACTTACAGTACTTCCAGCAAATCCTGGATGGTTCCAACCGAGAGCGGAAAAGCCAGCCTTAACTGGAGTATTCATGATCCCAATCTCATAGAAGCCAGAATTTCCTTCGCAGCATACGACCAAGGTCTTGCCTTTAAACGATTGTCCCCGGTTGTCAACGAACATGGTGTCAATTGTGTTGCCGTCAGCTGCCCCCAACTTAGCACGTTTGCCGTCATAGGACTCTACCATTAATGTCCGACCTTGGAACAAAGGTCCCCCTGAAAAGAATAACGTGCTCTCAGTGGGCCCTGCCGAGTTAGAATGTATTTTGCTTTATTAATCATAAAAACAAAATTCATTAAATGTGTAAAGATTATTTAATAATATGGAGTACTTAATAGAATTAAAAAGACGTAACTCCTGAGAATGTTCATAGGCTATATTTAAATATATAAAGAGATTAAAGTTCAGCGTACAGTAAAATACCTTTGTGGCTATGTTTGTAATATGTTTTAATGTAAGAATAACTTTAAAGTGCAAACAGAGCTTTTCATTTCATCCTCATGAGTTACGTCTTAATTAAATTATTATAGAAAAAAGCAATATACAACTAATAAGTTAATTCATTTATTGCATTGTTTTAAGTAAGATATACTAATATACTTACACAATAGTATCTGAAGCACTCCGAGCGATCCAGGATAAATGAGTCTCAGACCAAAGGTATGCGTAGCAACAAATGCAAGGATCTGAATCGTGACTCTTTGGTAGAAGGGCAGATGGGTGTTAGCGCAGAACTTAAACGGATGCTTGTCTAACCACGAAGAACTGGAAAATTCAAGGTTACTTAACTGACAGCTGATATTCCAATAGGTACTTGTTGGGCTGGGTACAAACAACAAAAATGCATGCTGGTGATAAAAATATAACATGACCGTAAAAAACCATACAAAAAAACAATATTGACAAATAAAACTTAAAGTAGTTTTAACTATTTGGATACCTTTAACAACTAAAATAAAACTAAAACTAATCATTACAAAACTATAAACAAGGACAAAATAAATTAAAAATCAGCTAACAAAACCTCTATTTACATTACAAAGCAGAAAAAAAATACCGGACCGTCTTATTCTTTACAATATGTTAAATATTCAGGAGTTCATCAACCTCACTAAACTGAAGAAATAGGTACATTACAGTAGGTAGTAATCATTAGAACAATGCATGTATTATTTTTGTAACATTTGAGTGTCTTATTTTTATTTATTACAGTTAATACATCATTTATTAATGTAACCCCAAAAGCTTTCGTTCAACAACTTACCTTCCGACAACTGATTCCATTTTTATCATAGGGTCTTTCGTAAAACTGCAATAAGAAAGACATCAACAATTAAATACCAACGATACGTTTTGAAATATATAACATCAGAATAGGCAAACCGTATTAAAACTAGTTGCGCATGCAGTTACTATAAAATCATATAATATTGTAGCGACATCTACCCGTCGAGGGACGAATGACAATGACATTCCTGCATCGCGCTAGCGAATTAATCACACTCGCTAGCTATAAATACAGCCACCCCGAGTTGAGAAGTGGGGCGCCGCGGCCCACCAGGCATACCACCGCCTGGTTGGAAGATCTTCCTTTTCGTTGGAGGAACTCCACATCCCTTCCTCCACAATATCATGTTATGTTCATCTTCATGCTGGGGTTGTCAGTCCATTTTCTATCTTCTAACAAAGTGTTGATGGAAGACTAGGCTACCTTCCATCTGGTCAGCTTCTCGACAATGTTTCTTGTGCAACTAGGCAGACAATAGCCTGTTGCAGTCCCTTGCTGGCTCTCTTCACAATGGTAGTATATATTCTTAGGTAGGTAGTATATAGCCATAGGATGACGAGCTACACAAAAGTATTACACGCTTAATTAGGCACTATAGTCGAGTGCGTGTGAGAGTGCTTCGGAAGGCACGTTAAGCCGTTGGTTCTGAGCCTAATCTGTCTTCGGTCGTGTCGGTCTATCGTCCCATGATCGGACTATGAGGGAATAGGGAGTGCTGTGCACCTGTGTTTGCGCGCATACTTCTGCACTTTAATATCTCCTGCGTAGTTGGCTAGCCTCAGCTGAGAAAGGACGCTGTGACCGAAATTCGGTTAGGAAAGCAGTATTATAGTCGAGTACAGATGTCTTGAATTTTGCTTCATTTGGATCCTCTTCAGGCCGGGGTGTTCTGATGTTTCAATCCGTTTATAGTTTTATGTACAATATACTGATATTCCGCCGTGTGGTATCCGGCCTAGAATTGACCACCCCCTTTCCTCCCGTGGGTGTCGTAAGAGGCGACTAAGGGAAAATCCAGAAGATGGGCAGCAGCGTCTTCTGTAGCGTGACCACCAACACTGCGATCCCCAAGCCGCTTGCCAAGCGTGGGGATTATGGCAACCCTCCCTTCTAAAAGGGCGAGGCCTTTGTTCAACAGTGGACATCTATCGGCTGTTGATGATACTGATATTCCAGATAAAGAAAGTGTGAAAGTCAATCAACGCTTATTAAATGGGCACCAGCTACACAGTCCAATACTACGGGACCAGAACCTTAAGGGACAGCGCAGACCAAAAGGAGGGCAGAGAGGATTGCTTTTAAGACACTCTAAAATATACTTTAAAAACTTTGCTATAAAGTGCATACATGTATGAACATGACCAAAAATACGCGCGCAGCCTCGAGGTCGCGGAGTATTATTTCTTCCGAGGATGATTCTTCCTCTTGGTCTGCGCTGACCCTTAAGCGTATGACAGATGCATGAACGTAATGTGGTTTCAGCTTCCCAGTTCCCCCAGTAACGTGCAGGCACACGACAGTGACTAACTGATTGATTAGCGCTTCTTGAAGTACGGTTTTCAGTTAGTACTCAGTTGTTAAATGTTTTTCGTTGTGCTGTCATAGATGTCAGGCGCCTAAAGGTTCTGGTCGAGTAGTACACATTCGACTCAGTGACGAAACTATACTAATTAAGTACATCAGAACCTAATTACACTGTTCAGAGGTTAAAAGAAAGACCCATAAAGATTTTGACAAGATCTATGGACCAACATCTGATTTTTATAAAAACAATTATATTGATTTATAATAAGTACACGATTTGTAACTAACTCAGTTTAGTCTAAGGCCGTAGATCTACACAGCGCCTTACACCTATTTCGTAAAATTTTTGAGACGATAATCCAACCAAGGAAAAGATAGATACATTTCTAATTATTTCGTGCTAATATTAGTCTGAGTGCGATCTAAAGATCTCGGCCTAAGAGTAATGAGTATGATGACTGATACCTATTTATATAAAAATATTTATGTAGGTATCACACAGTAAGTAGATACGTAGACTTTCTGTGTTATACCTACATCAATATTTTTGTATATACTTGTTCGATGTTTAATTATATAATGTAAAACAAAGCCATAGATCTAAGAGATATTATCATTATATATAATTTCTATACAAAGAACAAACTTTCTTACATTTAAGATAAGTACATGATTAACAACATACCTTCGATCAACAATAACAACCAACATACTATTTGTTAAGCTACAGGCCAACCGTTTAACAACATATAAAGTGCGCAAGTTCCCGGCTGAAGTTAGCTATCCAAGGCGCTCAGGCATGTTCGCATGTGTAGCGATTAACAACAACGGAAAAGTACAAAATAAAGTTACTGTAATATTTATATTAAAAAGAATAAAGTAATTTAATAATTGAAAATTATTATATCTACACACTAAATACGTCTAGGTACATTGGCACTTGTAACTTACTTCAGTGCGGCCTATTTTAAATGCACGTAGCTATACCAACTACTACGAAGCACCAAAATTGTCTATGTATCTACATCTAATCTACTAAATATTTCTACTATGCCTCACCTTTCACCAGCAGCCACACTGTAGGTAGTAGGCCAGGCATAAAATTCAAAATCGTATTTCCTGATCTCACTCAAATAAGCTTTTCTATCGGTCATCGGGGCATACAATGCTTTTACGAACTGGGCATATTTAGGGTTTCTAGCTCTTCCATAGCCTCGAAGTATGAAAGATATGGCTATCAAGCAAGTTATGCCGCCAAAGAATTGTCCGAGGGATTTCATTTCGTCGAAGGTGAAGAAGCCTCTCTTGTATATGTACATGCAGATGAAAGGAGACGTATACAAGCCGATGTTCAAAATTGTGTTAGCCTGAAATAATAGATTTGTCAGTATTTAGAGACAAACGTAAAGATGTGCTAACAAAAAAAACTCTCGGGAGAATAATAAATTAAACACAACTATTTTAACTCTTACCTTCGAAATAATGCTGTCACCCCATTTTTCAAAGCCTTGAGGCTGATACATCGACTAAAACAAAGACAAATCGGATTAAAGACCAGCCGCCCTAAATAAGCCTCATTATAATTAATTATAAATTACTGAGCCACGTGTGCAATATGCATATTTTCGAAATCGGAAGTAATTACCGCAATGAATTTTGAACAAGGACTTTTCTCCTTTCTTTGTTATAGTAATGCATAAAAGCACTAAGTCTGTTGGTTGGTTTATTAAAACATAAAATCACGCGTGTATTCCCCAAAGGGTTAAACAGAGGTGACTACAGTACACTCACATGTCGCTATGTTATAGGTACCGATGTAATAGGGGGCGAGCCTATTGCCATCAACCGGTCATAAATCCAGACTCCGTGATGCTACTGTGAATTACCTAATAGACTTTCATAGAACGGTCCAACGCTTTGTCCGACCCTTGATTCGAACCCGGGACCTCATGCTCAGTAATCGCGCTTAGCGACGACTACACCAATGAGGCAGCCAGGCAGTTAGTTTATGGTCTATAGAAAATAACTAATATATCAGACTGTGCGACAGCAAAGACAGATGTGTATTTCACGCGTATCTAGAAACTCTATAGAAATAAGTCAGAAACATGCACTCACTTATTTTATGATTACGTTTTATTCATAACTTAAGTCTACTTCTTGGTACGATACATGTACATTCATACAACTAAAATCAATGCTGTCGCCGTGAGTCGGTCCATCTCGACGTCCGGGCTGTTGTTATTGACTAGCTAAACAAGATGGCGGCGGGAAAACACCAATTGGCGGCTGGAAAATGCGAAATGGCGGCCCAGACGACAATTGATATTTGCGACATTTGCGTACCATATCGAATGGCGTATCACTAAATAGATATTTTGAATCAATTTTAATTTCTTTCCTAGACTATTTTGCAGCACCAAGTTTTATAAGAATAACAAGATTGACTTGGAAATAATGAACCAAAAAAAATACCTATGATAAAAAATTTGTCACTAATATTTTAGTACAATCATAATTGGAACCAAATCATGTTCATCTTTTTGACCTACCCATACATCACGACACTACATACATCTACTAGGTACCTACTTTTCAGACTCAACATAATGTAAGCTTTCATCGATGTAAGCTTACATTATCTTGAGTAATTTCCGAAAACACGGTTATTACGTTCAATTAAGGTTCCAATAGGAAAAGTATGGGTTATTTCATGACGAATGCTGAATCAAACCTGCTATGCTGATTGGCTTATCGATGGGATAATCCTAACTGATAAATATGTTCCTATTTGATTCTAATTTCCCAACATTTTGATACAACAATATGAATAGGTACAGGCAATCTCTAATCAAAGGCTGGTATTATACCAACGTGAACAGTAAGAAACTAATGAATACTGTTGATGATAATGCTATTACTCTAGGCCAGGGTTTTTTCCTATTTCTCAACTGAGGCAACGATAAAAGTACACTTATACATTACAAATAGGATATATGAAACTCAAAATGAAATTTGTCAATATAAGTACCTAGTTTCAGTTCAAAGAATAGTTAATATAATATATTCAGCTATGTTAATACTATGTTTTAGAGAAAGTTAACATTAGGAATACCCTATAGAATGTTATGAGGTATGTAGGAGATAAGTCAGGATGCTTTCCTTGTATTTGTAATAATAATTGTCATTAAAAGCACAGGCACATAGCTGCATATTGTTTTCAACCCTTGTGAGAGCCCTGGTACCAATAACACAAGTTGAATCTTACTTTGGGTACCAGTGTCCAAAAAACCGTGTTTGAAATTTAATTGCAATGTATCTATAATGCTACCAATACCGTACCTAATTAAAATGAAATAAACTTTTATTATTTTCTCTCTAAGAACAGGTACATTGATCAATATTTATGCAAGATATAAGTCCCAAGTTCAACATCATTGTATTACAATTGACAGACACGAACCGAGGGTGCACAATGCACATAAGCATGAAAATGTGTGCGAGATATGGAAAAGATCTTAAATATATCAGCCAGTAGACTGAAAGGATTTTTATAGTTTGGGATGGAATATTTATTCAATTCCCAGTGTAGATGCCTGTCATTACCAGGTATGTACAATGTACAACTTAAAAAGCATGTAGTACAATGCTACTAAAGTTGTACATTGTACAGCAAGAGATTGTGTTGTACATTGTATTGTAGAGCAAGATGTAAAGCTCTGTGTATCTCCAGTGGATATTAAGCGATCAAGCAGACTTGTTGAATGTCGAACCGTGGTGTCATAATATATTATAAAGCCTCTGATCTGTTTCGATGTGCCAATTATTATTTGCTCATGCCAATTTGCGGTGGATGCAAATGGAAAGTTACCGTTCATTGTGGTTTTTAAGGTGGAGGCCTTTGTTCAACGGTCTTTCGGATGATGATGATGCCAATTCAAACAATTGTAATGTACAAAGATACTCGTTACAGTTTTGCTTGTCACTAAGACTTTGTCCTGTATAGCGAGTGTGTATGTGATGCGGGTAAATTCTGTGATCACAATAAAGGGTGACCCATACAGAAAGTGGTATCCCACCTTTGCAGGTAAATCTGATAGCTCTTGTATAGATCAGGTTCCAATACAAGGCATTATAGAGAATGATGAATGGACTGGGGACTTCAACTCTTATACAGAGTTGTCAGATAACTAATTCATACATCGATTCAAACCTGCAATCTTAATGTAAGATTGCTGCACTGATATTTACTCATAATTTTAAGCTTGTTCTCCAAATAGTACATAGTTTAAAATTGATAATCTCTTCATATTGCACCAATTTTTATTCCAGCTTCCTAAAGGTTTGTTCGTAAAATCAATACTGTACGGCAGATGTAGGTACAAAGGATATTACTTAATTATATTATAAATAGAATACTTACATCTCTTGGACCATCCCGATATACTTTAAGTAGACGAGGCGCAAACAAACACTGCCAAATTAACTTCATCATGATAATAGCTTACAAATTCACTTCATGTAACCCAAAACAAGGTTTTTAACACAAAAACACGTTTTTATCACTAAAATCCCTTGTTCTACTGGCCACTACAGGAAAACAATATCTTCCCAACAAAAAATCTTTTAGGGTAAATACGTAAGTACGTAATAGGTTTTAATAATTTTCGTCAATTTTTATTCACTGCATGCATGAATTTGATTTACTCTCGGATGAAAATTCAAGTGACTGGAGTGTGAGCTGTGATGTGAGACACAAATAGCCATTTGGTCGATCAATGATTGCTTCTGGGTTGCCAAAAGTAATTTTACGTTTTCCTTAGAAGTGTGACTGATATATTAGTATTCGCTAAGATATCAGTAATATTCCACAGATTCATAGATTAGTAATCCAACTAACTCTGATATGCTAATATATCATATTCACATAATCTCTATGCACACCATTCCAACAGGTCGAATTATATCATTCGGATTCAATATTCATTCATCCAACTGTTGGATTCACTATGCTATGACATAAAGCCTATCTGATTTTAACCATGTTTTCGAAACCAATGTGAATTAATAAATATCAGAATGAAAGTTTTAAATACTTTAAAGCCCTTAATGTGTAAAAAGATTATCTTTAATATACGATATTAAGATTTTTTTAAATATGGTGATCTCATTTCGGACTGACGAACTCGTTAGGTTAGAATTGAATTTCTGTGAAGAACTGTTCAGAAAAGGTTAAAAATAAATGGTTTTAAACATAAATAAAAAATAATATTTTCTATAAAAAATGTTTTTATTTTCATTCCGGTTCTCCAGTACAATTAATATTTAATACTTTGTGATCCACCATCACAAAGTATTAATATTAATTTATCTACATGATAATCCGATCCAAATCGGATATGTGGATATTCCCCTTTAATATGATCTGTTGAAGTCGAATACGGTACGTGTTACATACGTATTATGTTTTATTCAGATATCACTGATACTCAAATATTAGTTTAAATATTATAATATTACTAAACTAATATATTCAAATTACCTAATATTTAAAAATATCGTTATTAACCCATCTTTAGTTTTCCTCAATTGCTAGGTGAAAAAGCTTCCGATGTCCAATTAATTATCTTTAAACGTGGAAATATTATTTAAACATATAAATACATGTTACTAAAATCATTTAATTATAATAGATTATTTCTAAACTTTATGATTGTCATTCATATATACATCCCCCAAAAAATGCTCACCCTTCACCGCTTTCTAGTGCTAACTTGGCAAAAAAAAAACTAAAACTTGGGAAGAAAAAACGTTGCAATAAACTCCCCAGCAGCACAATCTGTTGAATTATTATTTAACATAGGTTAGCTAATGGAAATATTATAAAATAAGTATTTTATTTGTATTGGGTACTTACTTACGTCATGTCTGCCAGTCTATCTACGTAATTAGCATTGTTTTGCTAATTAAGGAATTCTTTACTAACATAGCATTACTTACTTACTTTAGCCATGATCGTCCCACTGCAGGGCAAAGGCCTCCCTTTCCTTCCTCATAGAATAAAAACATAAATAAACATAGCATTAGGTCTTATTATTTACCAACAAAATTTGTAATTATAAATATATATGTAATTGTTAGTTTGTAAGGTATAATATCTATGGGCCATAGTTGCCTGATAATAAAGGTTTTATTATTATGACTAAATAATTTATTTTGAACTGATAACCATTTTAGTGCACAATAGACAATGCTCAACCAAGTCCAGAGAAGAAGAAAAGAAGAAGTATACCAACTAATTAAATAAAAAGTTAGCCGTCACGGGACGCCTCGCAGATGCGAAACATCAAAGTGTATAGTATATAGTATAAGCGCACGCAAACACAAAGGAGGCAAGAGCGGTGGCATAGGGTGGGGCATCACGGCATGGCTTGCCGTCACGGCATTCGTGGCATTTACAACCAAGGTGCGCCAATAAATATTTCACGTCAAAAAATGCTTCGTTGGTAGTGTAATGGTCGCAAAGCGCAACTGCTGAGCGTGAGGTTTTTAATTCGATTCACAGGTCAGGTAGAATGGTAGGTTTTCACACAGCTACCCAAAGAAGAAATGTAATGTTTTCAGGGTTCATGTTAGTATGTGAAATTCTAGATCTGCTATGTGGAAATCAAGGCGTTCATTGTAAGCTTCTTTTCACGCATTTTCGCACTAAACCAAATTTTGTGAATCTATGAGCGTGTTGTTTAGCGAATTTCTGATCGCTAGAGTCCACTTTAGAATCCACACCAATTAGAATAATTATGATGGGGGCTGAAATTCATATATAATATAATATAGGGCATACAGAGGTGTAAGTACATATGTATGTGTACTACATTATCGGCAGTTGTTTGAATTCCCAATAATGAGGGGCTCGTAGCTACGTGGCTACCACGCAGATCATTCGATATGCGAGGTTAAGCCGTGCTCACCGCGGTCAGTCTTGTGATGGGTGACTGTTTTCACAAGTGGAGACCCCTGCGTGCTTCAGAAAGCACGTTACGCCATAGGTCCTGCGCCTGATAGTTTTTCATCTAATGTCTTTTTTAGGCCGATAATAATATTTAAGTCTATTAAGTATGGAGCTCTTGAGAAAAAGAGAATTTAAGTAAATGTAGGAAAGACGACGATTACGATTTCGCAAACGGCCTGCAATATTAGGATCGATATAGAAAGAAAGGACCAAGTAAAAGACTTACGATGGTTGTTATTTACATGGGAAGCATGAGAAATCAAGTGAAGATCAAGTGAACTTAGTGCCGAATTTATGTATGGTAGTGAACTTTCACTACCATGGGTATGGCAGAAAAAACACAACAGGAACATCCAGTAGATATGCGAGCTTAGAGAAGTTTATGTGACGTGACTTTGAGATATAAATTAAAATAAAGGGGTGGTGAGGATTGAATACAAATATTCTGTATAATTTTCCAAACAATTGTAAAATATGTTCAAGAAATATTAGTATCACATAATTAATTGTCTTATAATCCACTATTATGATAAATCAATATATTGTGAATCACATAGTTTCCGAAGTTTGGGGAAATGTCTATACATTGGCAACTCTATATTGCACACAATGACACAACATATTATGATAAGGTATATTCTAGTGTCTGTAGTGAATAGTTCAACGGTTCAATAAAATTTAATGAGAAATTAATCATTACCATAGACAAACTCATAAGTGAGGAGCGATCAGCTACAAGCCTTTTGTCATTAATTATTTCTATGGCCACATCTGTGTTATTTTGAAAAGTAATAACTCTTGGAGCGCTTTTGTTTTATACACAGTCAATTTTTGTGACAAATGTTTCGCAGACTGTCCTAAACGCGGCCCGGAACTTTACTACACCGATGACCGATTATAGTTGCATGGTGAACGGCCGTCAGACTAGTTATAAGAGGCTTATGTCCAAAAGATTAATTGGATTATTCTGTTACGGATGCACGAGCGTTCGTGTGATTGATTCGGGTCTGCAATCGGCCAACCATGAAACTTCTCTTTTATCAAGTACCGCAATGTGCAGACTTATGGCATAGCTTATGGTGACTTATTTCTGACACATCACTATGGTGCAGACTAAAATGTATTCTTAAATTTAATTTTATTAAAAGTTTTTCTCTTATTGCCAACCAAATAAGGCTCTGAGAGAGAGAGAGAAAAATATTTCTGACACATCACTGTAGAAAGCAAACACTTTACAGTTTACACTCAGACAAAGGAATACCTCAATGACTTTACATTATTCTCTATGGTCTTATATTCGGTCCATAAAAAAAGGAAACTTGAACTCTTTCTTTATTCCTTTCCTTTTCTCTCGTTGGTTTCTATTGTTGGTAGTCTATGATATCTCCGTCTCCGTCATTAATTTACTCTTGACTTGTCTCGACTCTTGAGTCTTGACTTGAGTCCGAGGATGTTTTTATGACTTATTGGTGTTTCTTATTGTAAAGAATAAGTTTATTTATTTTATTTTAATGTTATAGTCATGAAAGATGATTCTTGCAGTGAAAAAAGCTATATTATGCATCCTGTTGGTTGTTGCAACTGTGTCCTGCAGAATACACAAACTACGTCTCTCGGTAAGTTTAATGTTTTTTATCTTTAATTTCTGTAAAATATTGTATGTTGCTGAGCTATCGTTTGACCTATACTATCCGCAATGGTATTTTAGCGACAAATTTCTAGCTGCGTACGGTATGTTATTAATGTAAAGCTTACTTTACCGTTTGTGTAGGTCTGATCAACAACAAAAGTAATTCTGAACGTTTTGAACTCTTCGGTCTCATATAGGTATACAATTAAAAAAGAATAGTAGGATTTCCATAGTGCTAATCATTAATTACATTATTAATGTCTTTATACATAGCCTATAACTACTTCTATTTATCTTATGTTACCCACACTTGTGAAAACAACAACATCATTTGAATATGTACTACATAGACAAATTATATTGTAGTTGTAGTATTAATTAAAAAGACCAGTCTCTTATGGTCCTACTGTTAGACAATATACCCTTTCCACATAAGAGGAACAAGTATTTATGTCAACACTTGTTAACAGTGAGTTAGCAAGCAAACTACTCCATCTAAGTTTCATCACAAACTTTCTCCTTATTGCTAGTCAGTGGAGTCGTACACAGTGCTGTAGTGTAAGTAGTGGAGTAAGGGTTGCCCAGGCAAAGGGCTCAGACCCTAGAGGGCAGTATAAATTACCAGACCAGGACTACAAACAATTAAATAGGGGCTGTTAAAGAAGGTTACGCACCGGGCTACGCACTGAAAAGGCTAGTTATGACACTGGTCCTACAATATGTGAGCTGTATTATTTATATTGAGTAATTATGCAATAACCACAGAGTTTGGTAGTGTCATGTTGTGAAGCTATACTACGAAACTGCAGATTATAAATGACTTGTACACCAAACAACCAATGATCTTAAAAATCAACTATTTACGCTGCTCATTTTTATAGATAAACTATACAAAATGTTTATGACAGGGATAACATTATCATTTATAGTTATATGACTTGAATAATCAGGATTTTAGAGTATCTTAATATCTTGTAGGGTATTACGTTATCATATTACAAATGATGTAATATTCTTTTAATCACATGTGACTGTTTATGACTAAGGTAGTCAGGCCAGGTGTTTAACTGATCATAATAATGCCCGTAGGTTAGTTAGTTAGTTAGTTAGTTAGTTAGTAGCTCGTAGGTTATGATATATTGTTTATATTATAAACTGTTATGTGTATAAACAGTTTGTATATAATAATATGGAATTAAAATACATAATTATATTATAGATAGGTTTATAAATATTTTCTTATAATACAACATAAATAATCATGGTGGTCCATGTATGGACTATATTTGTATACAAGCAGGCTTGAAGTGTTTGAACCCAGAATAGTAACAATGTGATATTTTTATTTTTCTAATTTTCTTGAGATTTTAGAATGATTAAAATCTCGCTGTGCGGTAATTTTTACTCCAAGCTTGACCAATTTCTATAAAATGTCATAATACACATGTATACTTTAATTATATAATTATGACTCCCGTGAGGTCCCGAGTTTTATGCCCAGGCCAGGCAGTGTTATTGCGTTTTCTATTAGGTAAAGCTCAGTATGGGACTTATAACATACCTGGCGAAATGGGGGTGTACTATATAACTCTGTATGCAATACAGGCAAGATGTTAACATTGTTATAAGTTTGTCAAGTCTTCTTCTTATGGTATGGTAGATGAAGAACCTGGTGTCAGAGTTTAAACCGCCTGTAGGCCTCTGACATGGCTTTACACACTATTGGAAAATCTCTCAGGTGTGCCGATTTCCTCTCGTCTCGTCTTCACCGTTTTTGGCAACTGATCACTAATTTATAATACGCACATGGATTCGAAAAGACATTGGTGCGTGCCGGGGTTTGAAGTTGCCACCTTTGACTTGGCAGTCCAATGGTCATACGACTCAGCTCGTCATCTTTTTTATTTTAGGCTGCATACTGACTTTCTCGTGGTCAATAACTCGACTTAGGATATGAGTGCTGGTTGAATTCCCAGGTCAGGCAGTACTATTGGATTATCCTATTGGATAACGCTCTGTCTGTAGCATATGGAGTCTGGATTTGTCTCTTCAATAGCAGTATGTTCGGGCAGTAGTGTTATGGGTTTATTATATATGTTTCAGTCCCCCTCTTTTTATAATTAACCCTTTTAGCGCTACGGTCTCGTATGGAAGGATGTCGCTTCCGCGCCCTCCTAGCCACAACTCTACCAGGAGACAATATCAAATCGTAACATTTTTGTAATGTATAAATGTTACGATCAGATATTTTCTTCTAATAAAATCGTGGCGTGGAGGCACGAAAACGCTTGTCTTCCATACAAGACTGGCGCTCGAAAGGTTAACTAGCGTAAATCCGCGACTTTGTCCACGATAAGTCTGTTTCAACGTACGTGCGTTACGTGATGATGTAAATTTCCTTTGGGTTTGAGTTACCTCCATTCATTACGATCGGTTCAGATGTTCAGTCGTAATGACGTGAAAAATTAACACAAGTCCTACTGTTGTCTAACACAACAGTAGGACTTGTGTTAATTGTTGTATTATTTTGATTATAGTATTTTATTTTATTATTATTTCTTCATTTGAGAAATTTAACCCTCGCTTGGTTAACATGCAACACAACAACAATATTAAAAATAATGATTTCTATCACTTACGCGAATATTAGTCATTGAAATAAAACTATTTTTACGGATTTTACTATTTTTCGATACGTCGGGACCAAAAAACAAAATTAAAACCGCGATAAAATCCGTAAAAATAGTTTTATTTCAATTAATATTAAAAATAATTTAAATCCTGAATTTTAATAGAATATTGATATTCATCGGCCTTCCTTTGACGCTAGTCGGGTAAGGCAACATAATATTATCCTCTGCTGCACCCCACATAGGACTATGAATACATTTGCTTAATGCCGATTGTACAATACCATACATAGTGTTCGGTAAGCTGCTTTTATGTCAATTGGCTTTACGGATTTTAGTTTGCATAACATCTATAATTATAATATTGTCTACTAATTCAAAGAAACTAGTTTTAGGGAATTCTTAGTGATACAACTAACCCCTTATTCGAAAAAATGACAATTTAAACCAAGGATTAAATTATACCTGAGACTAGATATGTCAATAGACATAATACGGGCTTTAGGTAATGTTGGTATGATCCGCGTTTATGGATAAGAGGGAGTTGTCTTGGATGCGAGACAACGTATTTCTTTTATGTACATTATTAGGTGGGCGAAAGGCCTATTGTACGATGTTCCCATTAGGCTGTATAACGTATAGTGCTTGTATTTATGAAGCGGTGATGAATGGATTGTTAAGTATTTTCTATATATAGAAAATGCGGTCGCATTCATCCCTTATATATTTAATTGAGATCTCTTCATGATCTGGAGAGTGAAGTTATTAAATAGAATGCTTTGAAAGAACGCAGCGCAGTGGTCTGGCTTTTGTAGGGGATTACGTTTACGATTACCTAGGTACTGCAAAAAAACTTGTTTGTCTATAACTCGTGTTTTTTTTAAGACAACAGTAGCAAACTAACCTACCAAAAAGTTCATCACCGGATCCATACATTATAGTTGTTCAAATCTTAGTCAAATCGAATCCTAAAAGTGAAGTGCTTTTCTTATAATCTATTCCGAGTCGCCTTTCCTAATCGACCACCATTTTATTACAACATCTAGTAAGTCCTTTATATTTATTCGCTGCAAATACACGACGTTTTGTCGGGAAATAGTATGCCCGACGTTTACAAGTTTTTGCTACTTAGTACTTATTCGTATTCAAAATCCGTAATTAATTTGTGGACAAAATTGATAACGTGCCTTTAGACTAATCATACTAATTAATATTCACAAGACCAGTGTCTAAGTTTTATATAAGGAATTACGCCCAAAAAGGCAGTTTAGTTTTAGATTAAATAGCGTCCAGTTTCTTATAATTTGATGTACGTTGTTGTTCAATGTGGCGTTATAATTAAATTATGTCAAGATGGCGGTATAACACCAACGGCGAGGTTGTACAATAATCAATTTAGTGCAAATACAGGAATATGTTTTTTACATGTACATGTGTTATGTTGAATAAAGAAGTGCCGATATTTTTTGTACACGGGGTGTCTATTCATATTCATCATAACCTTGCGTTGGTTATAGCCTTTGTTTTGGTTTTAGAACCCGAAATGGTGGCCAGTAAATACTAAACAGGGCTAGAAGAACAAATATTTTCCTAGAATATTGAATCACATATTACTGTATAGGCCTTGATAAATCAACTGTTTTCTTAGATTATTTTACAGCCATCTGTCTCGGGGAATGAAATCGGAAAGTTATAAACTCAAATGTAAATTATAACTAGCAATAGCATTCGCGACATTGTGGGATTAGTCCTAACAAGTAATAGGTACATGAAAATACATTCTGCAATCATTAGGGTACTCACTATTTCATTTGTTTCTATTTAAATTGATTAGTTTACAACTTACATATTAGGTATATAAAACGAACACTACCCTGTGAAAAATTAGAGGCAGATTTTTGTTCTTATGAGTGCTACACTGCCTATTTATCAACAGTAACGCACCTAGTGTTGTAATATTTACAGTCTCAGTAACTATAATATTAATTTGTTGTTGGGCATATAATTACTTACATAACTTATATGACACCTTACTACACCCATGAGAACGCCATGTGTGTAAATATGAGTAAATTAGCTTTCCACATTGTAGGTTTTTATACAGGCCCTTCAGTTGTTTATTTCCAATACCTTTAACTACTTACCTACTATTGTTTAGTAATAAATCAATGCTGCTGTGCGCCTGAACATATATTTGAACGTGTTTGCACAATAAACTGGTTCTTTTTCCTGTTACGCTCGGTTAAGAATGGCAAATGCTTAGTTTGATAAGAAAATACACAATGTAATTGCCTAGTTAAGTAAAAAAAATGTAACATTGGCATTCTATAACGATTACTAATTCGTTTACGTTTACACATTTGTGAAATACGTAATCTTTATGACGTGTGTAATGTGTATTCTAATTTGTCTTAACGTCGATAATTTGCTGAAGTCCTATTGTATGGAGCCTAATATGGGCTTATTGCAATAATAGCTGTATTTTGCGTATTTACATCCCTGTCTATCGCTTTGGCAAGCAAAAATGACAAGTACAGGCATTTGTATACTGCTTTTTATAACATATAGCAACAGCGAATAGACCGATCATGCGATTTATTTCAATAAAATATCTTATATGTGCGTTATTGTTATCTTTAACTAGTCAATTTTGCATAATCTGCATTTAATATAATCCTTTATATTATGCACATTTATTATTTAAATTCATGCGTCAAAACAATAATGTCTTATGGGGAAGAAAATGCGATGTAGAATCGATTAAATAATAGTAGGTATTTTTGCTGAAGCCATATCGATAAATAATAAAAGTCGGAGGTTCAACTGTGGACGTTTATGGGCTGATAAGAGAGTGACTCAAAAGAACCTTGTAATTTAGTTGTCACGGATATTAAATATTTAAACGTATTAGGTGTACAGAGTGGCATAGTATTGATTGAAATAACCGTATCTGACGTAGATCAGTGTTCTAAAACTCAGTCTAATGAACGCTTTGCGAACTACCTATATCGAATTTGCGTACCACTTTCTTGCTACAATATCAAATAAAATATGTCTGTTTGTTGCGTTATCGCGACTAAATCGCTGAACCGATTTTGGCGAAATTTTATTAAATGCCAAATATTTTTGAACCATGAGAAGAACATTTATTATTTTGTCTACATACATTAAGACTACAAAAGACTTTTTCGATGGTGTACAGGTAGCATACGCAAGCAGCGCAAGTGCTGAGCGAGGAGTCTTAGGTTTGATTGCAGAGTCGGGCAATGCGTTATTGAACTCTCTCCTTATTATTAGGAATACAAGCTTGCTGTTATGTTATTAAGTAGGCATTGTGATTAGCAACGTTTTTTAGAACATATCTAATTAACTCGGATAGTTTTCTAGACTGAGATCGTCTCCCTTTGATTTTATTAATATGTATTTTATTATGATAACACTATTTTGTGTTGATTTGAAATATAATTATTTAAAGTCTCACAAAATTACAAGTTAAAGTAAAATTAAAATACCCTGTGTTATTAAATAAACTTAGTAGATATAATTATCTGAATAGCCTGAACTCCAAACGAAGTAAAATTGTAGCTCTACATTTAGGGCTCTTTCAAATTGGCCTCCGTAGTTGTGCGTCTGTCTGTTTCATGCAAATTACTAAACAGACACCTAACTATGTATTTGTACGAACCGTATGACAGCAGCTCGATTGCCGCAGGCAAATTTGAATCAGCATTTTGGGCTAGGCTAGGCTATTTGTCCCTCTCCGCCGCCTGCACCGTCACGGCACTGAACGAGACGAACCAAACGTGTCGGCCGTATACACAGGTATACAGGTAGCTGCCGTGAGGGGCATCAGCGGCCATGTTAAATTTAGGTGCATGTGTATGTACTTAGGTATAGCTGTTTTAGCGCCATCGTCTCGTTGCCGGTGCAGTGTACACTGTACAGTGTAGACGCGACCTTAGGAAGCCTTCACGTACAGTCCTTTCTACTTTCAAACCATTCAGATTTGTATCGATTAGTGTCATAACAGCTGCCGTGAACAGTTCGTATGAAACTAATATTATAAATGCGAAATTCTGTGAGTGTATTGGTATGTTTGTTACCGCTTCACACTGATTTTGATAAAATTTGGTAAGGAGGAGGCAACGTGGATTAAAATATAGGCTATTTATCTCGAAAAAAAAATAGCGGGTAGCAACGCGAGGCGCAGCTAGTTTTAAACAAGTTTTTGCTTTCATACTGTCCTTATGTTATGCCTGAAAAATTAAATTCGGAATCAGTTGATATAGGTTCCTTATAAGTTTGTTTCTGATGTCTTTAGGTAATATTCTTTGTGTTGTTACAGGACGATGAAAGGCGTTTCGTGGATCTCACGACCTTCGGGTTCTTCAAGGGCGGGATCCTGGACGTAAGAATGGTCAACTTCAAGATGCCGTCAGGACCAGTGTATGGGGAGGTAAGATATAGAATATAGGTACTAATATACTTGACAGCACACCTTAGTACTCTATCGGCCGAATACTGAAACGCTTATGACATCTCTCGCGGTCTCGCCGTCTAACCGTTTAGACGGTGAGACTTCGGGAGATGCCAGAAAATACCCATGTATTTTCCCTCTTTAAATGGTATACAGTATACATACACTAATAGCATTCAAGCATTTGGAGTCATAACTGTGTGGCAATATACACTACCAGACATTACGTCTCCGTTTTATCCTAACGAAGCTTGAAAGAATAGTGTATCCACCAAATAGTTTTTTTAAATAAAGTTGAGATGCGTTCCCTTGTACCATGTTTCACTGAGTTAATATTCTTTAAATATTATAAATTTATCGTGTGTCGAGTATCGTGGGTTTATGTACATTATAAATGTATTTAACAACCAGCTAAAGAACAATGAAAATTCTACTAATAATTAATATTTTATGCCATCGACACGTCAAGAAAAAGGGGTATTCTCTGCATTCCTTCTTGAAAACCTGTGTGAAACGAGCCTTCGATCAACAATAAACTGATCGAAGATGCGAGCTAAATAACTAGTAAGATAAAATCTATTGAGCCGTGTTCACAAGTATATAAAACAAGATACGATATCAGCATCAATTAGGGTGTCCAGTGTCCACCTGTACTATTATAGTATCGTTCAATATTATAACCAATTGTTCTACTTTATATAATTATTATAGAAAAATAATACAGTACGTAATGTACTATTTATCACCGTCAACTCGACTGCCGCGATCTTTTTGAATGAGATTATTTCGAAAGCAAAATAAGTAACAAATAAAGTCGGTTAATAAGTTTCCAAGCATAAAATAACTAGTGAAACATAAAAAGAACAACTTTTTCTTTAAAAGAAAGGTGGCGACCTCTGTCGTCGATGTAAAAAACCATTTCAAAGGGCCGCACACAGGTCACGGTCGCTTATTATCATACATTACGTATGTTATAACAGATAGAGTGATCAATATCAGCCAATTGGTATTTATCTACTGCAGCAGCTAGTTAGTTGAATTGATAGCATCTAAATTGAACAAAACGCGCGACTATATCAGTGGCGTATTATAATTTATATCTATTATCATGTTGTATGAAAAGATGTCTGATGTGTTGTAGATTGTAGCATTTAATTCGTTTCATTGGATCGGTTTTTCATCCGTAACTGCCTATTGCAGTTTTCTTTTGAAGAAATCGGGGGTAATTTGTTTCTGAGAGAGTCCTTTATAGGGCCCTTATTATATAGACATTTTAAGAAAAGTTCGAATAGTGACATCACAGGTATAGATAGATATTCATAGCGCGCGCACTACTACACCTGATTTGCGATGTTTAAATAGGTTGTTCACAAAGAATAAAACAATGCCATGAAACTGCGAAAGGCATTTTGTTGTCATAAGTATCAATATGTCATAAATCATAATATTATACCCTGGCTATAAACACCCGTCTTCGTGAAGTCAATCAAATGCCGACGACGATTCCTTGATATATTTTATCGGAGCTTTTATTTTCTTTATTCTCTTAACCAATCTAAGTGGAAAGAAAGGAAGGGCTAATTGATAAGCTAATAGATGGCTTGCTTGCAAGAGGGGATTTAGATACGTATTAGCGTTTATGTAGGTATGTGATTTTTATGTCTGTAATATAGACAAGAGGAAACAATGTTAAATAATAGTTAACTTTATAACAAAAGTAATATATCTAATTGTCCCTCAGGCAAATTTACACCCTATTAGCTATACGATTAGGGTAAAAATAGGGTCGTAGTCGTTTACGTACTCACAATTCGTAGAAACCAAACAACAAACGTATGCGCCGCAAATTGGCATCTACGGTGTCAATCATCTGCAGTATCGGATACTGCCATGCTATTCCGAAACACAGACATCATCTCGCCAGTTACCTCGCTACCCATTGTTTGGTCGCGCTAGTGTTGCATCTCACCGCGGATTTAGAAGTGAGTTCGTAAGTTATTTCCTTTAAAGTCGCACGGCTGTTAACATACGTAGATATGTTAGTGGCCATCTGCCGTGATTCGGACAGTGACGACTTGCAAATCTATTCTACCGCTTAATACGACCTGATTGGCGCAGTGGCTAAGCGATTGGTCTGCTGCGCTGAGGGTTGCGGGTTCGATCCCCGCACGGGGCTAAAATTTGTGCGATCCACAGATGTTTGTCCCGAGTCTGGGTGTTTGTGTATGTGATATTTCATGTTTGTGAAAAGCACCTACGATACAGGGGAAATTTCTAGTGTGGGGCGGCGTTTAAAAAAAAAAACTAATTAGTGCACCCCCTCCAGTTCATTTATTCACCATACTCGTGACCACGCTTAACGCGACATGATCGGAACGTCGTAGCTACTCAAAATGTGTGTTTCTGTAATTTGTGCAAGACTAAGACCTTACCTAAATTTATCACTGATAGCCGAGTGGTATGACCGTTGGACTGCCAAGTCGAAGGTTGCAAGTTCAAACCCCGGCACGCACCAATGTCTTGTTAAATTCATGTGCGTATTTTAAATTAGTTATCAGTTGCTAAAAACGGTGAAGTAAAATATCGTGAGTCAACGGTGTGTAAAGCCATGTCTCAGGCCTAAAGGCGGTTTAAACTTTGACACCAGGATGTTCATTAACCACACGATAAGAAGAAGATTAAGACCTTACTAATCGTGATTATCATTCGCGAAAGTTCAAAGTACTGATTTGACAAAATTTTCACAGTACGGTTTCACATTGGACCGAACGATAACCGCAGCCATCAGTCCGTACCTGGCGCAGTCTAACTCCGCAACGTGTTTTCTCAAAGAAAGCCACAACAGTATACTGTCACCGCAGCATCCAGCAATCGTGTTTTTGAAGATGGACTTTAAGAATCTCAGGTCAGTAGCATTTATCAATAGCAGTTATCCATCAAAAGATGTAAATATGATTGTAAACATCAGAATGTTCATAGAACTCAGGTTTTACTAGTAATCTTAGGATGCGGTCGCATTAAGTTTCCTAAATATCACTAGTTCCTGTGAGTTAGGAAATGTTAACTTTTATATTTAAATAATTGAAGATAGCTATGTGCGATATTAATGACATGTATAATGTATATAATTTAAATAAAAACACGGGTGTTAGTTGCCCGCAAATTTTGTCATTGCTTTCCCAAGAAGTGTTGGTGAAATGCGATGGGCGAAAAACACAAAAATAATCACGCCTATCGTCGGCGCATCCCCCTTAATTAGGACAACGTTTAGGGACGCCGATCAATATTACCACCTATCTAGATGTAAACTAGCACATAGGTACGAGGCGAGCGGAACCAGGTGGACACGAACGGCTGCAATCCGAAATTACACGAAGCGATCCAAAAGTGGACGAGTCGATCTGAAAAGAGCCAATCATTGCTTATTATTTATGCTAGTTCTTCCGAATAGACACGAAACGCACCGATTGAACTTGAGTCCGACGCATCCGCATTCGTTAGCATTCGGCTCTGTTCGCTGCCGAGCGTGAAGTGCGAACAGTACCTATGCGGTGTACGTACACACAACGGGACTGACCCAAGCAGTATTTCCCTTGTCCAAGTACTGATAGGACAGCCAGAGCATCTTTTATTGTTAATTAATCAACTATTACAGGTTGAACGTGACCTGCAAAGCTAAAATACTGCATCTATATGAGAACAAGTCTACTATACCATCAAGTAAGTTCTTTTGATTATATCAGGTGTATAATAAAAGTCATTTATGTGAAATGTAATGATTATAGTTACGCCGTTCACTGAATAAAGCGACAGGGGTTTAGTGTATCCTGTTGTCAGAGCTAGGTAGTGACTTCTTAAATCGGTGATCTTAAACAGCGAAATAAATTCTTTGTAAATATGACCTTTGTCCTGCAATGGGCCAGCTATGGCCTAGTTCTTACCTACAGAAAAAAAAGCCACATAGCCTAGGTGTGAGCCTGCAATCAATAATCAATTAAGACATCCAGTGTTTGCTATTGTTCTTGAATTAGTCTGCCTCAGCTTACGAGTACTGACGTGTAGATATTCATAGCTGCATATACCATGTGACATTATTGTTCTAGCTATACCATCGGACGAAAAATGTTCGTACACTCTCCTGCCTATGAAGAAGGAGACTAGAAACGGTTTCGATTACTACAATACTAGTGTAAGTACTTTTATCAGTAACATAACATCGCCTGTATTTCCCGAAGGGGTAGGCAGAGGTGCACATATAGCACGCCCACATTTCGCCAGTTATGTTATAGGTCCCAATGTAATAGGGGGCGAGCCTATTGCCATCAACTAGGCACAAATTCAGACGTGGTGCTGCTACTGATAATTACCTAATGGAAAAACACAATAACGCATTGCCTGACCCGGGATTCGAAACCAGGATCACGTGCACAGCAGCGGCGCAACCGCTCGACCAACGAGGCACTTTTATATTGAAATATTTTATGGATTGATCTAGAACCTGCCCCCTTAGATAAGTGTCAAAATTGATGAATCGAATAGAATAGAATGAAAAATAATTATATGGGTTTGACATTTGTCATCGATAAAATAGCCGAAACAATAAGTCATCCCCATACATTTTTCATTCTATTCAATTTCTATTCGTCAAGCGTTTTGCCACTTGTCTAAGGAGGCTGATGTTATGTTACGATCCCGAAACTTTTTGCAGAATGTTAATCTTTAGGTACTGCGTTCATTATGTTGTATTAATACAAAATAGTATCTTTCTTCTTTATATTGTACAATAATGGAGGGAATAGTTAATAGCTTACACTTATGATCTTACTAATGTTATAGGCGATGTATGTCGGGGTAAATAGTAACGACAAAGCATTTTATAATTTTAATACCGCTAACGGACGCTAATATTCTTACCCCTCCAATACATCCTTTTATCATTTATTTCGTTGCGGGTTCCAAGACAGTCGAGTTATTTCTCCGGGACGCTTCGAGCTTCATTGCCTCGATGGTTGTTAATGGTTATCGTTGTAGATCCTGGCTTACAGGAGTTGCAATGATGGGCAGGAATGGTGGGCTTGTCCCGTTAAAAAAATTACGGGTATGCCTACTTACTCAATCAATCAATTTACTTATGGTGGTATATAGGTACTAAATCTAGTTTTCCATATGGATTTGTTTTGTTTTTTAATTGTTAATTGTCTCTCTTGTAGTTCGCTCTCTACGTAGCGACGCAGAAAGAGGAAGGCCTGTATAATTTGTACTTCAACAACTGTCCAAACACAAGTGAAGGGACCGCGCCTGCGGTGAATACGGTGGTAAGGTTTCAGTATTATTATATCTTTGTTTTTAACTAGTTTTCGCTCGCGACCTTGGCTGCGTATCCACGCTTTGACGACTAAACTATTGAATGATTTTGATGAAACTTGGTACGGAGTTACGGACTACGGAGTGAGCTTGTAACCTAAGAAATGGTTAATGGCAAATGGTGAATATTAAATGCGCTGAAGTTGCGGGCAGGGCTACTGGGCACTATTCCTCTTACTTTTAAATAAATAAACGCTTTTTAATTTTACTACCTCTCAAAATCTTACACGACAATTACTGAGTTAGGTATAAATAAAATAAATGGTTCCACATATAATGTATTATCGGCCTTAATTTATTTTAATGATCTAGTGAACCTATTTTCTTACAAATAAAAGTTGCATATGCCTATTAATATGTATTGGATTTTTTTTGAGGAAGGGTACAACTATATCTGGCTATAACTGTTCCTCTGCAGGGCAAAAGCCTCTTCTTGTACAGAGAAGGGTTAAGTATTAAAACCAGGTTTCCGTCACTGTAAGTCAGTGGTGATTTAGAATATGCAAGATAATATTTATGATATTGAAAAGTCATATTAATACTTGCCTAGGTTTGAACCTTCAACCTTGTGTACCACGACTCTTAAGTAAGGGGGAACCTTTGCATATCACACTTCACACTAATGTTATAAAGATGTAAGTTAGTGAGTTTGTATGTTTGTTAACTCTTCAGGCTCAAACGGCTGGACCAATTTTGCTAAAATTTGGTTAGGAGGTAGCTGACACCCTGAATTAACAGATAGGTTACTTTTTATCCCAAAAATGTAACGGGTAACACCGCGGGGCACAGCTAGTAACTCATATAGCAAACTAACTAACAACTCAAACATTGTTTAATTAACAAAGTTCAGGATGGATGTTTTATGCTCTTTTAATATGTGTTGTATCGTAGGTCTAGCGGTCGCTAAGCGACTGCTGAGCATAAGGTCCCGGGTTCGAACCCCGGGTCGGGCTAAGTGTTATTAGGATTTTTCAAGTGTCAATTCCTTGTACGCAAATCTTTTGTTCCCAGGTGGAAATATTCGAGAGCAACGACGGTAACTTCCTATCGGCCGGCGAGATGCCTTTACCAGTTGTCTACAGCATGATGTCGTTCGTGTTCTTCATGAGCGCGGTGTTCTGGACCTGCATACTGCGCACCAGCCGCCAGCCGGTGTACAGGATACACATCATTATGTGCGTGCTGGTGTACCTGAAGGCGCTGTCCCTCGCCTTCCACGGGATCAACTACCACTTTATACAGACGAAGGGAGAACATGTCACCGCTTGGGCGATACTCTTCTATATTACGCATTTGTGAGTAATTATTATGGTTTGTCCATCCAGAAGATGGGCAGCAGCGTCTTCTGTATCTTCACCGCAAATACTGCGATCTCCAAGTCGTTTGCCAAGCGTGGGGATTATGCCCCCCCCCAATAAGGGGAAGGCCTTTGTTCAATAGTGGACGTCTTCTAGCTGATGATGATTATTATTTGTAAGTATTTGCGTGCCATAGGCGGCCTATGTCCAGCAGTGAACTGAAATAAGCTGATGATGATGAAGATGACATCATTCATGTATTACGTTATAGGCCAGTTTCACCATCGACAAGTAAAGTGTCAAGTTGACTAACCGCCACCTAAAGTCTAGTCTAGTAACTACTCATACGAATTTCACAATATCTAAGTAGTATTAATCAGGGGATAAACTTGCCTGTAATAAAGATATGATAGAAGATACTCGTAACTTTTACTTATCGATTAGCGTTCATCAAGAAATAACTATTCGAATCTTAACTTGCAGTACTGATAGCCCAGTGGTATGACCGTTGGTCTGCCAAGTCAAAGGTCGCAAGTTCAAATCCCGGCACGCACCAATGTCTTTTCGAATTCATGTGCGTACTAAAAATTAGTTATCAGTTGTTAAAAACGGTGAAGGGAAACATCGTGAGGAAACCGGCACACCTGAGAGATTTTTCAACGGTGTGTAAAGCCATGTCAGAGGCCTACAGGCGGTTTAAACTCTGACACCAGGTTGTTTATCAACCATACGATAAGAAGAAGACTTAACTTGTAGATGGTGAAACAGGTCCAGTCCAGGACTAGTGTTCGCAAAGCGTGACTGCTAACCGCGCCGTTCTGGGTTCGAGTCCCAGTTCGGCCTAAGTGTAATTGAGTTTTTCTATTAGGTAATTCTCTGGGTGAGTCTGGATTTGGTTCTTTATTTTTCTTTGTTAATGTATTTATGGATTTAGTACACACACATTTCGCTAATTCGCCGTACAAATGCAGACTTCGTACATCGTAGCTACTGTGATGATCTGTAAAATTAAAGTTAGAATACACCTTTTAAGGTGCTATCTCATCTTGAGCTTTCCCTGTATTGTAACATTTCAGATTCTAATTAGAGCATTACATTACAAGTTGTAACAAAATATTACACGTATCATTAAGTTACGCACTGTTCTGCTCGGTTCTCCTCCCGCACTCGACTCAGTATTCAGTAATGGTACATTATAAGCGAATCCTCCAGTCGAGAGAACGCCTTTAGAATCCCATACATTATTTGTCATTCAACATTCTCATAGTAGTTTATTGTCCACAGATTAAAGGGCGCAGTGCTGTTTGTGACGATCGTGCTGGTAAGCACAGGCTGGAACTTTATAAAGCACATCCTGTCTGACAGAGACAAGAAGCTCTTCATGATAGTCATACCGCTGCAGGTATGTACCTATAGGCAACGTAGGGATGATGACTACGAAAAAAAGATGGCCGTCACGGGACGCCCGGTAGATGGGACTCATCAATGTGTATATAGTACTAGCTGTTCCCGCAGTTTCATCCGCGTTTCATTTGTGTTTTTGCAATCTCCATTAGACTTCTAATAGCCTACCATACAACATTCGAAAACACGGCAGCTGCGGGCACTTTTTCATAACATTCCGAATCAAACCATAACTTAAGATTAATCTCCATTATACTTCTGTTATCCTGGTACCCACAACATCTACCGCACAAAAATTTTATTTACTTTGGATTATAATCATTAAAATTTTCTTAAAGATCCCTAGTTTTTTTTAACATAAATAAATTTAGCCTATAAGTTGTTGATAAAAGTTAAATTCCGTCCAGTAGTTTCCTAGCCTATTCGGTACAAACAAAAAATCTTTCTTCTTTATAATATTAGTATAGATATAATTATCATTCAGGCCGCTAGTGGTACGGCGCCGTATAGTAAAGAGGCTAGGCTTTTAATTGAACGGCGAATTAAGCTAGTTGGCTGGGACATATACATAACATAATAATGTTCTTTTTACTGCTTCGGTCACGGCAGCTTATTATTGCTGTGAATAGCCTACTCACATGGATATAACAGTGCACAAGTATGTGTGCAAACAGTGCACTCTATTCCTTCACTCTTATAATGCTATAGGACCGTAGAACCGTGCTTTCCGAAGCACAAAGTGCTCTCGACATGCAGGACCGCATCATCCATTAGGCAGAATAGGCAACCGCCTAGGGGCCCCGCATCGGCAGGGGTCCCGCGCCACGAGATATTTACATTTTTGTTTTTTTTTTTGTAGACAACCCAATTGTAAGATTGGTATTTAACAGACCATTAATGACAATGGCTGCCTAGTTTTCATATAGGTACTATAACAAGCTTTCGCTTTCGAGAAGGCCTGAAAAGAGGAATGGTGCCCTGAATGCATTGTCTAGGCCCCGACGTGGTTATTCCGGCCCTGTCGACATGTTAAAACGGTAACCCATCACAAGACTGACCGCGGAGAGCACTGCTTAACCTTGATAGACTTATGTGCGCTGCAACTATGTAGCCACGGGCCCCTCGTCTGATATGTGTGAATACTTGTTATAGGTACTGGCAAACGTAACAGAGATTATACTTGCGGAGAGTGAAGAGGGCGCGGTCGAACACAACGCGTGGCGGCACATCTTCGTGCTGGTCGAGCTACTGTGCTGCGCGGCAATCATGTTTCCTGTCGTGTGGTAAGACAAACTGTGATGATAATACAATAGTATAGACGATACTATCACTATTATTATATACATAGTAATAGCTACTGCCAGTTACTTCCATACCAAATTTTATCAAAATTGGTCCAGCCGTTTTAGCGTGAAGAAGTAACAAACATTCAAACACACACACAAATGTTGGCCGTTATAATATTAGTGTGATTATGGGTTATTTTAGCTTCATTATACCAAATTCAGGATAGTAACAGGTATAATATAATCATTGGCTTAACATTGACAATTTTTATAAATAAGAGGGATATAATTAAAACACCAGATAAAATCGGTTTTAATACCTAAGTAAAATAACTAGCATATCAATATTGGTGGTAATGGGGGCTATCGTTTTTGTGCTCACCAGTTGGCGCCACTGTCGAGTGAGGTCCTAAAGTATAGCCGATATAATTTTATACTATTGCTTTCGTGTTTAATTCTTTTGTGGACTTGGCCTTTATAAAAAAGAAAAAAAATTGTTTACATGTCGCTAGAGCCACTAAATATTCATTCATCATCATATTATTATATCCCTGTCTATGAACTGCGGCATACTCAATTATTACTGCATTGTCTTTGTAATTTACGTTCGTAGCGATTCACTTTATCATTTAAAATAAATCACAACTTTATTCTATTTCAAAATAAACCCGTGATCATCATCATTAGCCGGAAGACGACCACTGTTGATCAAAAGCCTTTCCCTTCGAACGCCACAATGAACAGCAACTTGCCATTAGCATCTACCAATTGCCCACAAATAGTGCCATTTGAGATTTCGAAGACCTCACGGTACACTAGCGCCTCTAGCGGCAAATTCATACGCGATAGCCCTCATTCACGCACTAACTGCCACGTAGCAGACACAATTAATAAACTTTTGTTCGCGGTCACGGTGACCGCGGTGGCGTTCAAAGTGTTATGTTATGATGGTATATTTTTAAGGTCAATACGCCACCTACAAGATGCGTCGAGCACGGACGGGAAGGCAGCCATTAACCTTCTGAAGTTGAAGCTCTTCACACACTTCTACGTCATGGTCCTGTGCTACATATACTTCACCAGGATCGTTGTCTCCATACTTAATGTAAGACTATTTATTAAAATAATATAATTAGAAAGAGTACAATCACGCCATTATACAATATATAATATAAAAAAGCGGTATATTGTAATCGGGTAGTTGACACCATTAGCCAATAATTCCAAGATCCGAGACACTACTTTCCAAAAATGCCTAATTTAGCCCCAAAACCCTACACTTTTTTAATTAACTGTGAAAATACGAAATTTGTTTGCTTTGAAATCAATAAATAGTAAATCAATGCAGTTGCCAAATTAGTGTCCTTACAGGTCATATTTACGTGCGAAATCAATGGAGGAATAGCGTTTTGACAGCTCATAAAAAAAAATATATGTCACTTGATTGGCGATGTCAAATACCCTATTATGTCATACATGTAAACGTTAAATGTAATTATAAGTTTCAAATTGAGTTAACTTATTGACATGTTACAAGATGTGACAGTTTATTTTACTTTTGAAACCAGAATGAGTTTTCACATTAGCTCTCTTTTTAAACGATATTTCTGGGATGATTGTTACAAATTACATAAGATTTATTCATACTAACTTGTAATAGCCTCACTGCGTTCAAAGCCTCTTAAGACAGAGAAGGTATGAACAGATTTGCCCCAGATTGACTCCAAACCCACAGATGACGATCAAAACTTCCAAGGTTTCATCAAAATTGTACAAGTCTTAGAATATCAATATACAAGCCTGTGGCTACAAATATTATCTGTAACCACTTGTCCTACTCAACTACATTAAAACAGACGTGATTATACAACATTTTAAGATTAAGATCTTGAAATAAAAGTAATAAATTAATAATATATCCGTTAGTTTAGCTATCTATATACTCACACTCTGTGTCATAATAATCAATTTCTTAACTGCAATGTATAATATTGATACATAAAGCAAGAGTGCCCAATAACCGTCAAACATTTCAGATCACAGTGCCGTTCCAGTACGCGTGGATAGACGAGATGTTCCGGGAGATGGCGACGCTGGTGTTCTTCGTGATGACAGGGTACAAGTTCAGGCCCGCGGCTGCCAACCCCTACTTCACGCCCACGCATCTAGATGAAGTTGAATCTGAAGTGTAAGTACACCTGGCTTGTGACGTCACAGTATTGTTCATAATGCATTATTTACCCGACTGCGCCACAAGGAGGGAGTAGGAAAACTAAATGAAAATATACAGGTCTAGAATCATGTTATAACATAGGGACTAACAGTCGGCAGCCATGAAATCTCGACCTAACCCCAATGGCTCCCGACTGTTAGACCCTATGTTATAACATAATTCTAGAATTGTTTAATTTTTTTCAGTATTTTAGCAGTCGGGTTTTTTATTTTATTATTTGCTAAGTTTATTATATTCTACAGACAACCCTGTCCAATCGGAAATGGGCACATAGGTATCCCAAAAATAAGCATACTATTATGAGAACTATTTATTAATTAAAAAAAAAAAGTTGCAAATATAATCAAATCGGACAGGGTTTAAACATTGTTTTAGAAAAAAGGCCTTAGTTGTCAAATCATTATATCTTTGGCTAACTTTGGTTCTTGTGGAGGGTAGCCAAACATCCTGCCTGTTGCGTTTACCAAAATTCTGGTGCCTGTGTTTAGAACCCTCTTTGTTACGTTTAACGGACTTCACCGACCGAAATGTAGATTACAGAATAGTTAACATTTTTCCTTTACAGCCTTTCAGATATTGGAGTGCTTGAAGGAGTGACCAGGGTATCAAACAGAGGTGACAGGAGGCGGGAGGATCTGACACCACTCATGCAAGAGACTAACTATAATTCTGATTAGGTTAACACTTAGTTTTATAATACTGAAGGTAAGAAAACCTTGGCCGCCAGCTCGAAGTTACGGATTCCTTCTAAATATCTGTATCAAATACCTCGTAATTTAATTATTTTGTATTTAATGACTACTAATAAGTATCTTCATACTACTACGACATATCTTAATGAATTCAAGAGATCAACTATCAATTTTTTGTTATTATTAAATGTGTTTTCAGAAAATACGGTGAGAAAACTAACTGATTAAATTTCAAAATTAATTTCTATAGTTTATGTACATTGGTGTATTATATATTATCGTGGACATCTCTATATATAAGTAACTGTTTTATTAAGTAAGCTAACAAAACTCATAATACATAATAATGTTACTCTTCCATGTTAATTATAAGGACATGGATTCTCATTTCGTGTTGTTAGTAGATCTTCACAGATGTTTGTTTTGTGTACAGCAAGAATAAGCCTGTCTCAAGGCGAACGTAAATTTGTGAAAGCTAGTCCTTTTCTGAAGGCATTGCTCTTGACATGTGCAGTCAACTCCAGGAAATTAAGACTTAAGGCCTGTTTCACCATCGACAAGTAGTGTCAAGTAGACTAACCGCCACTTAAAGTCAGCCGTAACTACTCATACAAATTTCACAATGTCTGAGTAGCATTAATCAGGGGATTAATTGGCCTGTAACTAAGATACGATAGAAGATACTCGTAACTTTCACTTGCCGATTAGCGTTATCCAAGAAGTAACTATTCAATACTTTACTTGTAAATGGTAAAACGGGCCCTTACTGCAATTTTAATTTAAGTTTAACGTCAATTTCGATTAATATACATTGTTGTATATTATATTACGTAATGTAAGTAACTCGAAATAATTTAAAGTGCCTCGGAGGCCACGTTAGGGCGTAACAATTGCGGTCCTAAAATATGACGATAAACCCGTTTATAACCGATAAAAAGAATTAAATCATTACGCGAGCCCAAAGTCCTTTGTTCAAGTCTTCTCTTCTCTCTCCTCTTCTTGCACACTCATGCCGTTAAGAACTGCGCAGGCGCGGCGGACTTAAGAATTCTAACTAATCATTCAATTTCAAATTGCAATAGATACTTACGTAGTTAACACCATTATCCAATATTTACAAGACTTTCCTAAAAAGTGTTAATTACAGCCCTAAAAACCCGATAAATGTTTAAAAAAAAAAATCGTTGTTTTGACATCAATAAACAGTTAGTAAATTGAGTTGGCAAAATAGTAACGTCATAATTTGCTATTTCCATACAACATCTATGGAGGAATAGCGTTTTGACAGCTCATAAAAAATATGTCAATTGATTGGTGGTGTAAAATACCCAATTGTCACCTCTGGTTTTTAATGTTGGTAGACTGAGTTTAATCATAGTTTACATTACATTGAAACCTTAATTTGCAAAGAATCTTTAAAGACCGTTACGCGTGTAACACCGCACAGTGTCGTGGTATAAAAGGAAAACGTATGGTTCAAATATCAAACTGTGGAACAGCGGTTGGCTCGTTCCTCCTCATACAATTCGTATAGTTATTTCCCTCTCTTTGCTTGCCTTAGGTCACTTCCCACGGCTCCTATCTAACGATTTATGTTTTTGCATAAAGATTCATACATACATACGTTGTCATTGACAGGTATGTCCACAAGAAGGACGTGATAACTGACTTAATTAATTAATTGATGATGAATTAATTATTTTTAGTCGATAATTACACTTGTTTGATATAAGTTTATTTTTAAGTGCAGCTGCGTTTACATAATATATTTTTTCTGAATATAGGCAACGTTTATTTTAAGCTAATCTGTTTAGTAACGGGGAATACATAAACGCAGTTTGGTTTCTGGCGCTTGTTCCATTTAGACATAATTGTCAAAATATATACCCATCAGAAATATATAATTGAACTAGATTGTGCATATGCCGAGATGGTCCGAAAAGCCTTACTCGGCAAAATAAAGAATTGAAACAAGCAATACAATTTGATTGCTCAGTACTTAGCTATTGTAGAAACGGAATATTAAAACCCACCATCAGAACCGTAATTAGCCTTTTATGCGCCCGGTGCTAGCTTCTTAAACAAATGAATTGAATTACTCACTACACATTTGCCGAAATTACGTCGCGTTATAGCGTACAGCCGAATATCGTCGGGCGTTTAATTCAACCGAAGCGAAATCGGGCGCACCCGAATTTCTGTCGTATAATTTCCGCGCTTATGGTGTGTCATATCAGCCGAATACGTCGGAACGTAAAAGCAGACGCAGACTTTGGTCGCATAGTGTGTGTAGACACTTAAATCGTTCGAACGTTAATCTCGGTATACATCCTATCATAGGTAACTGCTACCTTTCTAACTTTAACCATTAAACGACAGTCTACTAATCCTAAGGTTACCTAAAGTTATCCTAAGGTTACCTAAGGTTATCCTAAACTAATTGTTTAACCGGTGACATATCTCTATGTATGGGTGGCCTCACGTCCACTTAGGACGTACCAAACGAAGCAAAGCTCTAGATGGCTTGTGGGTACGCAACAAGCGAATAAAGTTGCGTACGCGCGCGGCATCTACTGCTTTATTTGAATTGCATCCACTTCATACCTACATTATGTCAAATGTTGAACAATCATTTCTATGGTCAGAGACAGAGTCACGATCGGCGATGATGCTAAGTGAAGGTGGGTTACATAAGTGTTACGTTAATGACAAGTGTGCACGATTGCGCAGTGCCTTCATAACCACACACTGATCAAAAAAAGGTTTTTTTAAATTCGTCTTTTGTTGATTTATCCCTACAGCGCTATGAAAGGATAGTTTCAAAGTTTTGCAAGATAGATTAATTGTGAATTCTTTGAGTAAATTTAGCTTTTATTAAATAAACTCAACCTTAAAGACCAAATTTTTTATTTTTATTTCTTTGTCTGTTTATAGGCTTCATCTTGTGAAGAACTACCTATATACAATTAATATTATTCTTTGATTGATATACAAAACTGACAGAAGTTATAATGAATTGATATAAAATATTTTTTTCCCTCATCACAATGGCACGTGAAGGTATAGATATTTAACAAAGCTATTTAAGACAAAAAGATAATTATATACAGTTCATTGCATTAGATTAGATTCTCTATACTACTATTCGCTAGAGGAAGCGACTATATCCGAGTGCAAACAGTAGCTGACAGTCGCCTAGCGATATTGTTACGTGATACGGGATACGGGAACTATGCTAAAGTTCCATCACTGTCTGATTAATGGTAGAAAAACGCATATTAGGATAAACATATATTTTTCCGATTTCCATTATTTTGATGCCTTCCTACCTACATTCACGCGATATTTCAGCACCTAAATCGCAATAAATCTAAATTTGGCAAATACATTAGTTCGTTACCTATTAATATTTATAAATACAACGTGTGACGTAGATGCTGTTGGTGTCCCTTTTGGAAATAAATAAGTACGATAAAATTTCCTTATTGTAGGTTGTAAAGACAAATATAAGTATAACTATAACCAAGATACGTTTGTTAGGTTTATCAAAACAATTGTTGTGTATTATTTTTATATCAAGTTATGTTTATACCGTTAGAAAATCAGATTATAACTGGCTGTCCGCGAAACGGGAACAATGGGATTTTGAGTGCGATTTTTAATTTAATCGAAAAAAGATGGGTTCGATGGGTGCGAGCAGCGACACGATGGCTCAGTTTTTAGAGTAGCGCCACGGTACGGCGAAGGTCGCAGGTTCAAGTCCTGCTCGTGTCCATAATTTTTCCTTTATCAATTTAGATTCTAAAAAAGGTAGATGTAATTTGAAAATTGTTAACACACATTAAATACGGCAAACAATGAAAATGTTATAAGCATTTCTAATTTTATAGTTTGTCAGAGATGGCACTATAGGCTGGTGACGTCACCTGTTTGTAATTGCATAGTAACATCGCATCGCCTCGCGAGAACGATAGAAAATGCCCCCTTCACAATCTTAAAAACGTTAAAATTCTGCATTTATGTATTTAAAGATAAATTTATTTGTATGAAACATGTGTTACATTTAAAATGTGGTGTTACAATCAATTTTACGGTATCAACATGTCCTGCCTTATAAGGCGTACAAATTACTAAAAAATATGATAATATTAACACTTTTAGATTCAATTTTGGCACAACAATTTCAGATACTATGTCTATCTTGTAAAAATTCATTAATACTATACTACTTCTATTATTATTATTTTCCAGTTTTCGTATTCCCATTTTCAGATATCAATATAATTGTGAATGTAGTCGACCCCTATTGGATCAGTGAGTTATGCAAGGGTTATATAAAAAGTAAACTTTCCTTTTATTAATCTACCTTCTATGTGCTCATGTTAACGTTAAAGTCACGTTTGAATAATGTTAAACTCTTAGCGAAATTCAATATATCTTCTTCTTTTTCAAATGTGGACATTTCATCCCATACTTTCAATCAATTAAATATTGCAGACGTTTGACGGGTGTTTCCGAATTTCAATAAATGTTTACACAGCTAGCATTGGCGGATTAACCTAAGGCAAACTAGGGATGTGCCTATGTGCGCGACATCGTATTTGAGTCGGAAAAAAGGTCGTTTGATACTAGTTACTAAACAACAGTAAAAGAAAAGTGACTGGGGTTTGGGCAAATTTCCCTTGTCCGCCAGAGCGTCAGAGGGGCGCCGATGAAGTACTTACCTCGGACTTCGTTGACCGTTAATCCGCCTCTGCAACCCAATGCGTGACTTTACACTTAAAACTTTTCAGGACAGGCCGAACGCTGTGGCCTAGTCTATTAAAAAAGTAATTAGTTGCCAGCATAATGACCATATTATAAAGTAATTTTAACGTTACTGTTATGATCTCACTGTCTGACGTAAAACGATTAATCTCTTAACGGGGTATATAAAAATCCAAACATTCTCTGACATCGTTCTTAACGTTTTTAACAAGTTAGTATTTTTCCATTAAACCCGTAAAATTCTATAACAATATATATATAGTAGTATAGTTAGATATAGTTGTGTAAACTTTGTGAACTTGCATTTTGATTTATAAATCCCTTCCAATGAACTCGTAAAGCAGGACAGACCCCTTAGACAAGTGGCAAAACGCTTGACGAATAGAATGATAAATGTATGGGGATGACATAATGATTCGACTATGTAATCGATGACATATGTCAATACCATACATTTTTTATTCCAATTGTTTTCTATTTTTTTTACGTTGTGAAAGCAAGTCTATACAGTCGTGTCTGAGTTCATTGTATGGGGTCTGTTTTGTTGTGTATTAAATAGTGAACTTTAATTGTATATAAAATAGTGAAGCGCTCCGAGGTTGCCTTGTCTACGAACGTAGTCTATAGTGAGAAAAGTTAATACCAATCTAATAATCATTAAGTTTATTCATTTCTGTATTGTATTCTGTGTTATGTACGACGCATTGAACCTTTCCGTTAAATGTGGCAGTAGCTTAAGGCTCAAATCACACCGAGATGGCAGCAGCCGGCAGCGAAGCGGCGACCAGTTTCAGTGTCATATGATTTTAAACCTTCATCATCATCATCATCAGCCGGAACACGTCCACTGCTGGACAAAGGCCTCCCCCCTTAAAGGGGGGGTGTTGCTATAATTCCCACGCTTGGCAAGCAGCTTGGGGATCGCAGTATTGGTGGTCAAGTTACAGAAGACGCTGCTGCCCATCTTCTGGTTTTTTTTCCCTTAGTCGCCTCTTACGACACCCACGGGAGGAAAGGGGGTGGTCAATTCTAGGCCGGATACCACACGGCACACGGATTTTAAACCTTATCTTTAATAAATTCTTCCTTTAAATATCGCTTGAGAAAAATGAAAAGCTCGCGCGACGCCGCGATCACTTCGGTTATTCCTACGCAGCGGCGGGAGTCAAGCAATACTATGTATAAAAGTAACAAAGATAACGTTTAAAGTCATATGCCACTGAAACTGCTTGCCACTTCACTGCCGCCAGCTGCCATCTCGGTGTGAATTGAGTCTCTTACTGCCGCACTCAGAGACGATAATGATTACTTAAACTGACAATAAGTAAAGATTTGACAATGGAAACCTTTACTTAGTGACAGTTTAAGTTACCATTAAATGTCTCTGAGTTCGGCGGTTAGACTCTTTTGTGTTTCTACACAGTAGACCTAATATTGTATGTATATAAGGAATAATCTAAATTTATTGTTCATGATCGACACCGGGCTAAGTCTGAGTCGTGAGTGTTTAAACTCGGGGTAACTATCGTACTTGTAAGCTTACTTCATTCCTATCCAATACAGTAATCATGTAAGTAAATTTAGTGTTGCGTGTGGAGCTTGTTATACCAAATTGCAATAATAATTACAATACTTAATTATTAGTTAGTTTAGCTCAACTCCAGCTAGTACCCTATCTATTGTTTTGTAGGTGAACTTTTAATTGCAATCTATTACGAGTTGGATATGCGTTGTGTAACATACATTGTACAAAAATAAATCGATTATTACAACTTATGGTTGAGTTTTATTTTCGACGTCTTTGTTTTGTATACATAGATTACTGACATACATAGTAAGGGCCGCATCTAATCAAAAATCTAGTCAAATTGTATTACAACGTACCTAACCCTACACACTTGGCGACGACTTGGCATCGACGCAATTGGATTGGTGACGTTGCCGGCGTCGCTGCTATAACATTCTTATAAGATACAGCCCTTAATTAATTCAAGTTATGTTCCCATTACCTTCTTGTTATACGGGCCATATGTAAATTAAGGCGATAAAGATACAGACTGATTGGTGAAATATAAGATGTTAGTAAGTACTTTGATTGGATTCCTATGTCCATCCGATAGTACCTATGGCCATTCACCAGCGATATCACTTTTGAAGAGTTCTGACTCATCTGGCCTTTTCTTAATTGTTGGGATCAGCTTCCAGCTATACTGAATGGTGCTGGATACCAGTTTAACTCAGTTACTAGTTGACACTCTTACCACCGAACTCAGAGACATTTAATGATTAAACTGTCACTAAGTAAAGGTTTCCTTTGTGAAATCTTTACTTAGTGTATGTTTAAGTAATCATTAACGTCTCTGAGTGCGGCGGTTAGACCCTGACCCTGACCGCTTGTAAGTACGTACCTACATACATTTAGAACATTTTGAGATCTTGTTTACTAGTTATTGACCAGTTATACACAGCGTTAGACGTATAAGTATTAATTTTAAATGTTTAGCTACTAGACGTGTTTTAAACGCGCGGATAATCTATTTATGTCGCTTTTAAAGCGTGGGCGGATATGAAACATTATAATCACAGTCGGCGATCTACGACAGCGATGAACAAATAAACAAATGTCTGGTTAGTAGCTCATTACCATGTGTTTAGAATTTCTACTTCACGGAAGCGACACGGCTCTGCTCACAATTTATTATTTTTTATGTAATATTAAATATAAGACGTCACAAATGAAATGTGGATCTGGTTAGCAAGCCAAAGAAAATAACCGCGGTTTCATGTACCTAGGGATTTTTATTATTATATTCGTAACTGTACAGAAATAAAAATCACTATAATATCCAATTGCATGCAATATTTAAAACGACGGTGTAGCATTGAATGAGACTGAAGTACATTGAATTGGAGGATACAGAGACAGACATAAATAAAAATGCTATTCTTTATTAAAATCCGATTATTTCCTCAACCAGGAGCCGGGTTAATTTATTTAAAGTTTGATATTTTTTGGTATAGAGGTACATACTAAGGTACTACATATCTATGATTGTATGAAATTGTTGAAATCGTGGAACTCCGAGGTCGAAATGCTTTCTTCAACATCCAAATAATAAACAACAATGTGGAATGTATTAATTGCAACCTGCAGATGAGTGAAGTGTTGGCCGTTTGCCAACATGCGCGCGTCGATGCATGCAAGCGTTGTAGGTGCCCTAAGCCGAGTTCCTACATAGCTACAGTTGCCCTGCCTCTGAGGTTTAGAGACCTGCATTGCACAATGTTCCTGCTTCACATTATGTTCCCCTGACCAAGTTCCGATCACGGCTGCCTATCTCATCTGAGACAAGTCAACTACTTAGTACAAGTATCGCACACTCTCATAGTCCGATGAGACTGCAGACCGACACACCGGAGAGAAATCAGCACGGAGCACTGAGGGGTCTCGACATGTGAAAACGGTCACCCATCACAAAGCTGACCGCGACGAGCACGGCTTAACCTCGCTGATCGACTGATCTGTGTGGTAGCCTCGTTGCTGCGAGCCCCTCAAACACAAACAACTTCTCATCATATAACAGCATCATGCTACTATTCCCCGAAGTGTACACCTAGATTTAGCCAGTTATTTTATAACTCCCAATGTAATAGGGGGCGACTTCTTCAACCGGGCACAAATCCAAACTCCATGCTGGTACTGAGAATTACCTGATAGAAAAACCCAATAACACTGCCCGACCCAGGATTCAAACCCAGGACTCCAAGCTCCGACAGTGGCGCTTAGCGCCACAACTCCAACGAAGCAGTCATAGCTTCATATACCTACAGGCTTTTTGGAATAAAGACGTCACTAGTTTGAAAGTGTACTCGACAGATGGCGAGGCAATCGCTAACTTTTATCGTCTTATTCTTGTGTCGGTGGCGCTGCATTCGGTTTGTATTTTATAGGGCAGGACAACATCTGCTGAGCCCGCTAGAAAATATAGGGTAGGTATATTATATTTAGAAGGGGCGATCTGGTCAAGACATGCGCAGAACTGGATGGAAGCAGCTGGAGGAGGCCTATGCGTCACAAGACACGCTGCTCAATAAACCTGGAAATCCGATGTATTAGATTATTATGATGTTTAACACTTGTTATTTTTGTGTATCAGCAATAAAGGCTTAAAATACGCAATGACGTGTGAATTTAGAGCACGGAGGGGTCTCGAGATGTAAAAACGGACACCCATCACAAGACTGACCGCGGCGAGCACGGCTTAACCTTGCAAATCGACTGATCTGCGCGGTAGCCACGTAGCTACGAGCCCCTTTATTACTGACATTAGTAAACACATGGATACATAAACCGGTTTTATATTATTGTACCTAAACATCTTAGCGTTGGACGACGTTAAAACTGAAACGGGCCAATATAGGTAGGTACTTATCCATTTATCACTACAACGTAGGACAAGGGGCGGATTTTATCAACTTCTTATATTACGGACAGCATCGTTGGTCCAGTGGACAAAAAGGGAGTCTTGCACGTTAGGTCCTGGTTAAATTCTCGGGTTAGGCAAAGTGCTTTTTTTCACTATATTATTTTTAGCAGTGTGGTTCATTTTACACTAATCTTATATTTTATTTAAATTGTTAATTGTTTTTTAGGATTACTCATCGCCTAATTAGCCTTTTCTAATATATATACTTAACAGTAACTTATATACTTAACAATGGCTCAGACGGCCATTTGGCCCGACCAACAAGGCAGCCAGCTAGTCCTTGGTTAAAATAAATAATTTGTCAATAAGTTTTATAATTCAATAAATTCAAAATAGAAATCGGTATTTAGCGATCATACAGACGAGCATTAATCCTAACGAACCGACTTAGACTGTACCTACTAACCAGAAGCAACTCGATTGACGCATTATTTCAAAGCTTATCATTTCGTACACAGTCGGGGATTTCGAGGCGGTTCGATCTCCGAGCTGTTTATGTTGTATGCACTAGTTTAGACTTTCATCCTGATTAGTTATAGTGTTTTTATTTCATGGCTACAAAAGGGTATTTAAAAAAAGTCAAATCAATTGCTTGGTTCAAAGGTGACGTTTTATGGAGAAGAACAAGCAAGAAACTCCATAGTTACTCTTTTAAAGTTAAATTTCTTCTTAATTATATTAATTGGTATAATCTTTTGCTAAGAACCTTTATCTTATTATAAATCTTATGTACCTACGCTAAAACTGTCGTATAATAATTAAGACCAATAATATTAAATTGAAGTTTTATGTATTAGGATATGGCTGTACATTTTAAAGTATATAAAGCCTAGGTGTATTCTTTGACCTAGTATAGTAAGTAGAGCTAGTAAGAAGTGTAGCGACATCTACCTACATGTCGAAGAATGAATGACGAGGACATTCCTGCATCGCGCTAGCGAAGTAATCACACTCGCTAGCATAAATACTGCCACCCCGAGCTAAGAACTGGGGCGCCGCGGGCCACCAGGTATACCACCGCCTGATTAGAAGATCTCGCAGGAGGAAATCCACATCCCTTCCTCCACAGGAGTATTCGCTGTACATGAAAGTAGCAATTATAGTAGCACAATTACGTAATGTAAATTCCGCAGTGGCTTGTATGTCCTATATTTGTACCTGAATGATTCGTAGTGCTTATTGATCGAATTCCGACCACAAAGCATCAGTAACAGAAAGAATATGAATGAAATTGGCCTTAGTAGCCGGTTGACAGAACAGCTTACTTGATAAGCTCTTCTGTCAACCAGCTACTGAGGCCAATTTCATTCATATTCTTTATAGGCACAAACTACTACGATGGGAGCAAGATCATTCTCAAGACCAGCGGTTTAATGTGATGTCATCAAGGAACGAAATACATCGCCACATTTAGAGTGTCTAAACACACTATGTATGCCGAAAATACGCGACCAAAGTTCGGCATGATTACGCTTTTAATACTATTTGAATTACTTACGTCACATTTGCCGAAATTACGTCGCGTACGTTCTTCAGCCGAGCGTAAGTTCAACCGAATGGATATCGGACGCAATCGAATTACTGTCGTATAATTTCTGCGTTTAAAGTGTGTTATATCAGCCGAATACGTCGGAATGTAAAACCAGTCGCGGAACTTCGGTCGCGTATTTTCCGCATAGTGTGTTTAGACACCAACATTCCAACATTCCTGGGCAGCGAAGGTTTCATAATATATAACAAGCTCAACAGGTGGTCATACGTATATTGTTATCACATTACCCGCTAAGACGTCGATATAATATACAGTATATTACGGCCGTACCATTGGATGTTACAGCATATGCTGTGTGTCATTAGCCATAACGATGACCATAGATGTAGTAATTTACTGACGATATAGGTACCACATCTATGACGAAACCAGCAAGTCTATTGTCTAATTTTGACTTAGAAAGTTACACGATAGCTTTACTTGAACTAGTGAGGCTAAGGAATTAATTGATTACACAATAGTAAGTTAACCTTTATCGATACAAAAACAGCTGTCAGAATCTGTGATGGCGGCTAGCGAACATATTGGGCGCAAACGACGACGTCATCCAAGTTATACACTGAAGATAGACAATACCAAAATTGACGTTTGACGTCATATAAGCCCAACGTACAAACTACACTTCTGGACACATGTATTGGCCCACCTTAGAGTTTAAGTTTCGATGGCCCCTACCGAAATATGATTGCTAGATTGAACAAAAACTGTTGATGCAGTTTTAAACCTGATACAATTTACCATCTTTTTCGATCGTATTGTTTTAAATTTGAATTCAGAATACCATACGACATGGAGCTACGCCTAACAAGTCGGATATGAAACATGTTTTATCAAATAAAGGTTTAATTTAATAACGCGTGTTGCCTCCATGGGCATCTACCACAGCTCTCATACGATTAGGCATAGAGTTTATCAACCGCTCTATGAAATTTTGAGGGATCATCTCCCATTCCTCTTCTATGGCAGTTTTCAACTCCTGCATCGTCTGGGCTTCTGGCTGGCCAGTCCATAACTGTGATGTTCACATCCCGAAGATATTCCCTGACGATGCCGGCCGCATGGGCTCTTGCATTATCATGCATAAAAAGGAAATTTGGGCCCACATAGTCCGCGTATGGTATCACGTGAGGTTCTAAACACTCACGAATGTACCTTTCAGCATTTAATGTTGGCAGCCGTGGTCCTGTAACAACCTCAAGTTGAGTGAGTTGAGAGCGGCAAACGCTCGCGGATATACCGCCCCAGACAGTCCATGAGCCACCGCCATAAGCAACCCTCTCTTCAAAGCAGCATTGTGCGAAGCGCTCTCCCTTACGTCGGTAGACCTTCTTCCTTCCATCATTGCCATGTAACACAATTTTAGACTCATCAGAAAAGAGTACACGGCTCCAATCTTGCTGTGTCCAATTTAAATGACTGCGTGCGAAATGAAGGCGCGCTGTTCGGTGGGCTCGCGTTAGTTTGGGCCCATTAGCTGGTTTGTGTGGTACCATATTGCGTTCTTTTAACCTTCTCCGAACAGTTCGAGCGCTCACAGATACTCCGTGGAAGTCGCGAAGTTGGTTTTGTATCTCAATGGAGGTAAGGTGACGATTTCTCAAGCTGGTCGTCACGATGAATCGATCCTGCGTTTCAGTTGTGACCCGAGATCGTGGCCTTCCTTGGCGACGAACAAAGCCGCCAGTCTCTAGGTACCTCCGATAAACATTTCGGACCGCAGATCGACTTAAATTAAGTTGAGCACTCACGTTTCTTTGGCTGTGTCCGGCCTGAATAAGTGCCACAGCTTGGGCGGCGACTTCAGGTGAAGTATCCATAGATTATTGATAGAACCTCACCTTAATGTTAAGAATAAGTAATGTTTGTTGCAAAACCAAAGATATCAATCACTTTTTCAAGAATTAAATCCAAGTAAACCAATAAAACCAAGTTTTCTTAGTATTCGATTGTTTGATATCAACAAACAGGCTCCAAATTGTCTTTTGTTTCTTTAAATTCTGTGTTCGAAATTCAAAAAAAGACTATTGAATGAAATTGTGAATGTGCCAGGTTCAAAACTGCATAAAAACTTTTTGCTCGACCTAATATAAAATTTTAGCTAGGACCAAACGAAACTGAAAATACAAGGTGGGCCAATAGATGTGTCCAGAAGTGTATATAAGTTGACAACTGGGTTAGCTAATAAGCCCGCAGGATCGCTTAACGAGTGGCAAACGAACGAATAGAATGATAAATGTTATGACTTAGAATTCGAATAGAACGATAATATAGATTTTAACTGGACTTTTAAAAATCGAACAACACCATTTGGCTGATCACAATCACCCGACTCACTGCAAAGTCACGCAAAGTTTTAGAAGCGTTAACAATACCCCCACACCCCTATAGACAACTAAATTGATAAGAACAGTGAAGACTCGCTCGAACGGGCATCTTGCTGCTTTGTTATACAGCGTCGCTTTATCACAGCTGTATTCACTTTATAAAACTATATCCCGGTAAGTTTTACTGGTCGTAAACCATCCATTGACAAACATACACATTATAATCAGACATGTAATGCGCCTATAAGTATTCTTTTTTTCAAATATTCAGAAATATTCATCTCGGAAAATATGAAATAAATTGGGCTGATTCGGATACCCATGACACGAGGGAACAAATTTTTGACATATACATTTCCATGTATCATGTTTAGAGGAAAGAAAATTAGATTCTTGTAAAACATAACATCACAACTGTATACCCCGGGGATTGCTTGACCTGGGATCTTATGCTCAGCTGTCCTGCTTTACGACGACTGGACCAACGAGGTCGATTCTTGTAGGTACATATTCAGTTTAAGAGAAATCAATAAACGCTACAGGCTACGATCCCTACCATACTTTGTAGTGTCGTATAGTGCCGTATTATGGAGGTTTCTCATGGCGCGTGGTAACACGGGCCGCAGCGCACGAAGTCGATATTTACGAGATAGCAATCCTGCTTCTGAAAATTACCTGATGGAAAAACCCAGTAACTCTTCGCCCTACCCGGGATTCGAACCTAGTACTGCTCAGCAGTCGCGTCAGGCGGTCATAAGCACTTTGATAGAATCAGCCATTTTCCGTTGTGGAAGCAAGACGACGCGCGCCGCTACGAGCAGTGTCGTGCGGCGTCTCGCTCCCGCAGCGGACAATGTCCTGCTTTATCGCTGCAAAGCGACCTTAAATGGCAGCTGGAGCGATCTACGCCGTAGACATTTAGCTACGAGGGCGGTCGAAATGAAATCTAGATTAAGTACACTTCGTTGCTTGTTTTTTATTTGCTACGTGAATCTTATGAAGGATGAAATATTTTGATCGTTATCTTGTATTTTTATTGGATCCAAAATGTATTTATAAGGTAGGTAATTTAGTCGCGCTTGATATTTAGGGTGGTAGGTGGTACCAAAGATTTCCATTTGCTACGATCCTGGGTACCCCTTACACGATTATTATATTCTTTACTCATGCTCGCCGGCTTAGACCTAGGATATTCGACGCAGAAAATGTCCGAACTGATGAAATTAATTTATTATTCCTCCGATAAACGTTATGAGGAAAACCGACTTTAACTAACTTTAACAAACGACGGAACAAACGTTAATCATTAACATATAACAATATTATGTACCTATAAAGTAACTATTTACGATATACTTTAAATACATGACTACTTATTTATAAATAACTAGCTTCCGCCCACGACTTCGCCCGCGTTTATTTCGAATGTTATATAGCCTATAGCCTTCCTCGATAAATGGGCTATCTAACACTGAAAGAATTTTTTAAATCGGACCAGTAGTTCCTGAGATTATCGCGTTTAAGCAAACAAACTCTTCAGCTTTATAATATTAGTATAGATATTTACGTAATACTAGTGGACCCGGCAGACGTCGTCCTGCCTGGAAAAGCAGCGCCACCTACCAGGTCAAATTGTGTTCTCTAACCATCCAGAAACTCATTAAAATATACACACAAACATCCAAATCGGTCCAACCGTTTAGGAGGAGTTAGGTGACAAACACACGAACATAAGAATTATTTATCTATATTAAGCTGTTCGGTTACAGCTATGCTATTCTGAAACACTAACATCATCCTGAAAGTCATCTCACACGTCACCTTGCATCATATTTGGTAGCGCTAGTGTCAAATCTCACCGCGGATTTAGTAGTGAGTTCGTAAGAGTTGTCTCTAGAATAGCACAGCAGGTAGAGTGCTCAGCTATAAACATTGTCGATTTTTATAAGTCAGGGGTTATTCAGTGCGCCCTGCCTCCATACCATGAACTCTTAAAGCAGGTTATGTTCCGTTGTGGAAGCGAGACGCCGCTACGTGCGGTGTAGTGCGGCGTCTCGCTTCCACAACGGCATATGTCCTTTTTTAAGAGTTCATGGTAAGGGGGCTGACTGAAGTCGTATGAGACCTTGTTTCGTGCGATTATTTTGAAATACACGCGCCTTTATATGCTGTTAATTAAAACTGTCGCTTTATTGGCTCGCCCTTGCACAGTTCGGTATTAAGGACATCACTAACTCACGCTTTCAGTGTAGCTGGTTAACATTACTTTTTGGTACATTGGTATTACACGACTGCTCAAGAAAAGGCGTGTAATGTTTTCAGGGTTCATGTATGTATGTATGTGAGTTTCTTTATTCCACTATAACTTCTGAATGCCTAAACCGATTTTGGTGTATCGAGTGTCGTTAGAATCCTTGCGACATTGCGAGGCACATGTCAAAAATCAAACTAAAAATTAAAAAAAAAACATGTTCCATTGTGGAAGTTTACCTTATGTAAGAGATACCCCGACTGACCGATTATGCAGACAGTACGTGAAACTAATACAGTGTTAATCAATTTTACAAGACTTTCTTTACAAAATATCACGCCTATATTCCCCGAAAGGATAGGCACATGTATTTAGTACACCCTGCTATTCATGTTATAGATCCCAATGTATTAGGGTCAAGTCCATTGCCAAACTCTGTGTTGCTACTGAGAATTACCTAATAGAAAAACCCAGTAACACTTTGCCCGACCCTTGATGCAAACCCAGGACCTCCTGCTCAGCGGTCACGCTTAGCAACCACAAGACCAACGAGGCAGAATTTCTTTTTCATATCCAATCTATAGGTTAATTAATAAATTTAATATAAAATATTCTTGTAATGCGGATTATTTTCTATACGTAATAATAAAGAACCTTTGGGGCTGAGAATTAAGTCGAAACACGTGCAAAATATAACTTAATTAACTACGGACTGGCTTACACGTAGCGTGTCGGTTAATAGTTTTTTTTAAACATCGCCCCACATTTTGTATTCTTCCTGTATCGTGGGTGCCTTTCACAAACATAAAATATCACATGCACAAACTAGCTCACTTGAGACAAACGTGTGCGTATCACACAAATTTTTGTCCCGTGCAGGAATCGAACCCGCGACCGACAGCACAGCAGGACAGGACAGGAAAAAAAACTAAATTAAAAATCTAAACTATTAACCGACACGCTTTTTTGCAGCAAGTCTGATAATGATATCTGACTAATAAATCTAATCCTAACTGTTTTTTTTTATCAAGAACTTCTCATTGGATAAGAAATATCACAGATTGTCTGAGAGACAAAACACAACCGACCGAGAATCGATGCTGAAACTGATTGCACACCAGTCTAATCAATAGTCATTGCGCCACTCGACTTGTAACACCTCAATAAGATCTATAAAGCGCACATACGCTTATCTATCTCAGACTTACCTTACGTACCTTAGTTGATTCAAATTCAGGATTTAATTATTCAAGAGATTGCTCTCAGCAAATGCATACCTACTTCCACAAAATCGACGACTTCGAAAACTTATTAGACGATAAAATTACATGATTTTTTAATTTTCCCGTGCAGAGACCTTATTAGTGTTTGAGTGCGTTTTATAGATCTCAGAAGAATTGCAATAAAAGCTTTTGTGCTTTTAAAATGATTAAACTCAGTGCACTAATATTGCCTTACTAACCTGCCAATGTAGATGGTGAACTGAGACAGCGCCAGCGCGAGCGGGCAATTGTATAGGTTGTAAAATGTGCCATTAAATAAATGTGATACCGGACTCAGTGAAACATTTGTTGGTGGGTTATGTATCATATATACGAACGTTGGATTGTGATCAGCATTCGCCTCCTAATTTCGTTTTTTCTTGGGTATTTGAATTTGTTAGGTAAATACTTTAGTAGACGTATTAATGCTTGGAAGTTTACTTATTAGGAGCTTCCCTGCTAGACTCATGCAGTAACGTAGGGTTATGCTTGATAAATGCGCTAGTTTAAATTAGGTCATTGATGCTCCAAAACTAAAAAGGCTAGAAAAACTAAATTAAATCTACTTCATTAAGTATATTGAAATACAATTATAGTAGAAATATATAGGTATGCATTTTTAGTCAGAAAACGTCTTTGGAACAGTTTTTTGTATACTATAGAAATATATGTTTAATACGACCCTATATTAAAGTTTACGTCTTTCACGAAACAGTTCAGACGATCTGTAACTTTTAAATTGATCACCTGTTTGCGGCGCGGACAGCTGACAATACTACTGTTTTACATTAAATCCTGCGTCAAACATGATGTCGTCATCCATCAATCAGTCAACACGTTCAGGAGTTGTAAAAAGCGGTGACGACTAAATGACATGTATATAAATTCCTCGTGATTAATACGCTGGAACATTTGGGCCCAAGTGGGAGTGGAGCCATTGGCCTGCCGCCATCCACAGTCGCAGTGAGGAAGCCGGTGTAAACAGGGCTATTTGCACGACTCTGATCTTGGCCAGATCTTGACCTATTAACACGCAGTGGATGTCAGTGAGTGTCGCTCCGCGTATTTATAGATTGGGGCGCTCAAGCTTTTTGTTTCGAGTTCGCGCGCAATCGGGGTACGGACGAAGTACAGACGCGTCGCGTCGGATGTAAAATGTCCGCTAGGGGGATCAGACGGAAGAAATCCTCGCTGTCCGAAGTTAAAGTCGCTGTAATCGGTGCGCCATCTGTGGGAAAGAGCGGTACGTGGAGTGGAGTGATTGTTTAATTTATTATACCAGTGTTTTGTGTATTGTTGACATATCGAAATTTGAAATTAGATTTTTTATGTTTTTTTCATAAACTTTACTTCGGGTAAGACGGGAATGAATTCACGAGGGCCCATAGATGTGATTCACCGCCACACGGTGGTTGTTATTTTAGTTTATATTAAAATAATCGGACATTTGCGTAGGTATGACATTGCTTGCTTACACCATTGCTAAAATAACATTCATGGACTAAAAGTGTGTTTGTCTCAAGGTTCAGAATATTTTCAGATCGTAAATGTTACCAATAAAGCGGCGGAATCGATGAGTAATAAAACTGCTGAATTTATCATCGGACGATAATAAATACAAAACGTGTTCGGGAATCACGAAGGCATGTAAAAAATACCTACATAATAGTACTTCATCAATAGAGTTATGCCTTGATTAAATTTTTCTGATAAATACAAACACCGTAATTTACCTGGCGAATTGTGGATTTGTGATAACACATCTCTGCCCATCTCTTCGAGAAGCGCTGGTGTGAATGTGTTAAAATATTTATTGCGTAGGTACTCATTTCAATTTATTTAAGGTATGCGCTGCAAAACAAATAATAAAAGGAAGGCTACTGAAATATGTTAATGGCGATTTTTATAAGGAAAAATAATTATTTTTTATCTAGCTAGCTTTTTTCTTTTGTCTAACTACTTACAGAACCTATTTTATTTAATAAAATTGTAGCGTATACTCTAACGCGTCCTTGCTGGGTGAAAGAAACCACTAAAAGCACGTGCTTTTATAATTAGTAGTAATAAATAAAAAAGATACCTTTAAATATACCCACGTAACGAAAACAACGTTACCCACTCTCTAAGTAAGATTAGACCCGAACAAAAGAAAGAAATAAATGAAGGACTTAGTAATGCATATGGTAAACTTACTGCATTCTTTAGAGAATCTTAACGAATGAATACGTTATTGATCATACGGCAACCGGGACAATCGACGCTACCAATCCGCAGACTGGCTCATATTTTCACAATGAAAACTATCTGCAATGTTTAGCTTATAAAGCGGAATTTATTATTTATAAATATTCATGATTACCACAGGACAAAATTCGACGATAATTATTTATTGATTTTAGTACTTTATTAATTAATGGGAACTTTAACTATGTCAAATTTCACTGTACGTGCGCGCAGGAATATTTGCAAAAAGGGGTGAAAATTATCAGTTTGCGTTCATGAAGTCCTTCATTTACACTTAAAATATACTATATATAAACTATGTATGAAATATATTAGAGATTTGAATTCTATCTAGAACATAAAATCAAGAATTTAAAATGCCACAAAAGTATAGGTATGCTTTATAAATATACCTACTATTTTTAATAGAGTAATTATGGAGTTTCTTGCTGGTTCTATCCATGCAACTTGATTTGACGTTTTATAAGTGTCCTTTGTAGCATATATGAAATAAAAACCCTCTGAATATTCTATATTTAATTTTCTAGCTTCCCATAATTACTGAGAATCTATGAAGCCACACAAATGTACTGAAAATGCATATTCAGGCTTTAATATGCGGAACTATTTATTCAAAGGCATTCCTCTACGTTGTCTTTCTAAAAGACATCCGAGAACTTCCGCCATGAACTTTTAATTCCGTATTTAAGTTCCGTTAAGTAAGTTTGACATCAGCAAGGCGGTCTTGTTTTTCTTTCAAGAAATTCTTGCAGTGAAATTGATTAAAACTTTTTTTTCTAGCTGAGTATTTTAGTTCAGTGCATTATAATTACCTCATAAAATACCATATTTCACCAGTTATGTTAAAGGTCCCAATGTAACCGGGACGAGTCATTACTTCAGTAGTGAAATACTCATTGGTAGGTATATTAATCGATGTTACTACAAGTAAAAAAAACTTCTGAGTTCAGTATGTCTGTCATCCTAATAACGAAAGCATTAGACTTTTATATTGCACCGCCGCACCGAGCTTAAAGCCCCTTTAGAAATATGTAGTATGCTGAAAACGCGTCGTTTAATGACAGTTTTTCCGATACAAATATTGTGAGTAAATCTGACAGCTGACCCGCCTTTTTGACTTTACGTAATTTATTTGTCTCATGGTAGATACTGTATTGTTACTATTACTAAAAGTGTTTTGTCTGTTTTATTTTGATAAGTACACAGCAGATTGCCTCCCTGGTCGAGCTAAGTGTTACTGGGGTTTTCTATTAGGTAATTCTCAGTAGCAGCACGGAGTCTGGATTTGTGGTTGATGGCCATAGTTCTCGCCCCCTATTAAGTTCCATGCGTCGTTGAAGTTCTAACACCAAGTATGTCAATTTTCGGCGGTTGTAACATTTTGATACCATTCGCAAAAAAATTGGAAAATGCGTTGTTTTAGCCAATTAGAAACGAACAACTACAACAACCGATTATGTATACACAAACTGTTAAATCACTACATAGTATAAAACAAAGTCGCTTTCTCTGTCCCTATGTATGCTTAAATCTGTAAAACTACGCAACGGAATTTGATGCGGTTTTTTTAATAGATAGAGTGATTGAAGAGGAAGATTTATATGTACATATATAACATCCATTAAATAGTGGAGAAATATTTTATACCCGTGCGAAGCCGGAGCGGGCCGCTAGTGGTAGTATATTCTTGTTATCGTGTCCATGTAAAATTATTTAGATTTTTCACTCTCCTCTCCGAAGAATACAGGCGTGTTTTTATTTTATGTCTCAACTCGTAACACGGATAATTTCACGGCATATTGGTTTACGGATGACGTCCAGCATTGTTGATATTTTTAGACTCATTAACGGGCTTTTATTTCACGGGTGTAAACAAGAAACAAATGCCGTATGCCTGATTGCCAAAAGTTCCGCATAGCTGGACAAATGTTACGAGGAATTTTGAGTGTTTATGTAATAGTATATTTTAGTTAAGACTCGTTGGTTAGGTCGGAAAGTGCGACTGCTAACCGTGAGATCCTGGGTTGGATTCGGTCGGTCAAAGCGCTATCGGGTTTTCCGTACTGCAGTAATTCTTAGAGGAAAGATTTGTTCCCCAGTAATGGTCAAATGGTTATATCCCTTCGGGGACAGGCGTGATGTTATCTTTACGTACGTGTTTTGAATATTTTTGAGGTATGTTCAGATAACACCTTTAGCTTTTTTTAGTAGTCCGTTATAATCTCTAATAAGCAGCATTGTCTATTAAACTCACGCCCGTTTTTAACCCCCGACGGAAAAAGAGGGGTGTTATAAGTGTGACCGCTATGTGTGTCTGTCTGTCTGTCAGTGGCACCGTAGCTCTGAAACGGGTAAACTGATTTGGATGCGGTTTTTTTATACTAAAAGGAAGTAGCTGTTGACACCTTCTTGTTCGAAAGGGTATTTAAAGGACGTCTCTAAATATATAAATTCGTAATAATTCGCTTATTATTCACTCGCGTTATACATAACTAGGACCCCAGGTCTCCTATACAGTTTAGTTCCTTACTACCTTGGTGTTCCACCATAAATAAACAATGTATATGGCCGCTATGGTCAGTCATACCTAACTAAAACACACGTAAACCAGTTCTAACTGCAACTTTAACCCGACATATCAATAAATATGCCAAATGCGATTTCGAGTACTGCTTACAACACTTTTAACTCGGCGTATTCCATTAGCGAGCGTAATGTAATTGTATATGGCAATTACTGTATATTATAAAGCACGTAATGCAACCTTATTTTAGCGATGTGGTATGTGTGGCAACACCGACCAAGTCTGAATTTGGAATCAGTTTGATAAATTAATTCAAAACAAAACTGATTCGCTTATTATGTGCCTATTCGAATTATGATTGCAAAGGTAACAAACGAATACACATTCTTTTGTTTTTTTACATTACTTACACACTTTTTCTTTGGCAGAGTTTGCCAATCAAGAGCTTATGAAAGTACCTAGGTACCTACTTTATAAGAAAAATTGAGTATTTGGGTCTTCTTTACTTTTTTTAATAGTCGTGGTGGCCTAGTGGTTGACATACCGGATTTCTATGCACGAGATTGCAGGTTCAAACCCAGGCAAGTATCAATGTGACTTTTTCAATGTCATAAATACTTTCTTAGATATTCTAAGACACCACTGACTGACGGTGACGGAAAACATCGTAAGGAAACCTGGATTTAATTATCTGAAATCGCCAACCCGCAGTGAGCTAGCGTGGTGATCAGTGCTCAATCCTTCTCTATACGAGAAGAGGCCTTTGCCCTGCAGTGGGACAGTTATAGGCTGTTATTATATTACTTTTTTTTGCCCTGCCTGGGTTATATGGTATGACGATCCGATTGGCGCAGTGGCTAAATTAAAAAAAATATTTAATATACTATCAGAGTACAAACTTTGTGTGAAATAAAACTACAAACAACGCTCTACCTTAATTAAGTAAACGGTTATAAAATTGCATTGTTGTAAAACATCGTGCATACGTACACCTCAATGTAACAATTGTTTTAAATATGAATAAAATTGCAATGCTCAGCGATTGTAATGCTCAGCGAATTATGTAGTATTTAACAAATGTGGCGAATTCGCACCCAACATTGTTCGTTAAACTTTGACCAATTAATCGAATAATGGATGAATTATGATAATGACATAGTGGCTGTGCGATTCGTCTGCTAGGGTTGCAGGTGACCTACTCTCCATATCCAATTCCAATTCAATTTAGTCGGAATTAAATTACAGAGTAAGCCCACAGGTAGGGTTGCCAACATTTCTTCGGCGAAATATAGTGTTTTTCAATCTAAGCTATAAAATACAATGCTGTTGAAAAATATTTAGAATTTTAAAGTGAAATCTTCTCTCTCGACGACGACTCTGCTCCGGTTCGACTAAAAACGCTATCAAATCAGTCAATTTATTGAATTGAATGTTTTTTTGTTGAAAATTTAGTGTTTTTGAGTACTACATATTTATTCAACTGAATATAGTATGCAGAGCTGAAATATAGTACAATACTATATATTATAGTACGGTGGTCAACACTTGTTGAAGGTCCGATCTCTTCACGAATCTAAAATTATATGATTCGCATTTGTTTGTTTGTCTGTCAGAGTGTTCGTGCATGTAATATTTCATTTGCAGTTATTAACATTACAGTACAATCAAATAGTTAGGTAATCATTAATAGGTAAATACCTATGAAATTGCCGTTCTGCAGTACTGGCCGTTTCAAATCGGAAATTTTTTGTTTGGCTACGAATTCTAATTTCAAATTAATAATTATTTAAAAACATGGAAATCTTTTTTCAAAATTAGTTATTTGTTTTTTGAATAGCGTTGTTTTTATCGTATTTGAATATTTTTGTCATCATGAATACGTTTAAAAATAGAATAATTATTGAATATGAGTACCTACTATCGTGGCAGTAACGCGGCCCAAGCGGCACGCAACATCAACGACGTTTACGGAGCGAACATTAAAAACGAACGCAAAACGAAAAATCAACCCCGTGGTCGTCCGCAAACTTTGGTCGACAATGACGAATAAAAGGCGATTGTGGGAGCTTATGATACTCCATCTATGGCTAAATTAGCAGTAGCTTTTGACGTTAGTATCAAAACAATATTAGTCCACTTGCGTCAAATTGGCAAGGCAATAAAGCCTGACAAAAGGGTACCCAAGAGTGCCTTACGGACTCAATGATTGACAGCGCGAAGTACGCGTCGAGATGTGCCATGCTCCGCTCAACAGGCACTAGTGTGCCTGTGAGCATCGTCGCAGATAACAATGCGATTCAAAATTCCTACGTTAGTAGGTAGTAGTACTAAGGAATTGTGAATCGCATTGTTATCTGCGACGGAAAATGGATTCTGTTTGACAATTGCAAGCGCTCAGCAAGTTGGTTGGATTCTAGTTCAGAACTTTTACAATACCCTGCACGAAAAGGTTTCCCATAGAAAAGTGATGGTGACTGTTTGGTGGTCTAGGGCCGTTGTGATTCATCACAGCTTCTTATCAAACGGGATAATCATTACTGCAGATGTGTAATGTGAACAGAATACAATGATGCTGAAGCTCGCACGTCTCCAACCAGCTTTGGTCAATCACTATCCTCCGCTGCTCCTGCACGACAATGAGTGATCTCATACAGCACAGCAGAAGGTCTCTAAGATACAAGACCTGGGGTTGGAAGCTCTCCGTTATCCGCCATGGACACCTAATTCACTGACCTAGGATAGGTAGTGTTTGAGTTACGAGGGAACAGATGGAAATACTCACATACATAGGCTTTTAAACGCATAACCCTTCACCGGCTTTTTTGCCCAAGTTGGGTAAATACATAGACTGTTAAACACATAAACCTTCTCCGGCTTTTTTTCCAAAGTCGGGTAAATACTTAAGGAAAAAGTTGGGGCTATACAACTTCTGCACCCTATAAATATTAAACTTTCATGGCTAGTAAAAAGGCTGAAAAAAACTTTGAAAGTACACTTTGAAGGGTTCCCTACTATATTTGCTTGTAGTCAAGAGACTTTGAATTGTTTACATATTCGATATTGTGTCGTAACCCTGCTGCCGCGACCGTCTTTCCTTAGGGCTCAGGGTCAGTACCTCAACCATGAATTTTCTCAGGTACACTCGCAAGCAACCACGTGACATATTTGTATGGCAAAATGTAATTTGATAAGATTCTACGTAACTTATATTTAAGGTTATATTTGATGTGGTCGCGGCGAGATTACGATGAAAACTTATGGTTGAGAACAGTTCAATACTACTGGTAATTGGTAACGTTGGATCTTGGTTGTGTTTTGGGATCAAATGTTGCTTGAACTTGAACAGTTTATATTTACCATCGTAAACATAAAATAATTCTTCATTGCAAGCTTAATACTGTGTACGTATACGTCGTAGAAAATAAATACATAATTAGTTTAGCGATATATAGCTGCATACCTACTAGCTAAGCTGTTCTGAAACACTAACATCATCTCGCACGTCACCTCGCTATGCGCTAGTGTCTTCGATCAACAATATACTAGATTAAGGATCAAGAACAAAATCATATCGCATAAGTGGCCGAGAAAGCTTTACGTAAATATTTGTATTTCGTCCAGAAAGAAGTTATAAAGCATTAATAACTTCAATTGGTTGGTTCGATTTGACCATACTAACTTCAAATAAGACCACAAAATTATTTATGATCTTCTTTCTCGGGCCGTTTTTGAAGCGTTGATCGGACATCTAGTACATTGTTGATCGAAGGCTAGTTTCGAATCTCACCGCGGATTTAGAAGTGAGTTCGTAAGATGTCTTCAGAATAGCACGACTGTTCAGGAGTACTTAGAACTATATTATTTATCGATATTTTCGATGGTAACAATAATATAACACTAGACGAAAGACAATAAGCATGACGATTACAAAAATGTTGTTTAATTGGCTTTCTCCCAGATCACTTGAATATTTTGTTTCTTTCTCTGTCGTGTCAGAATCTTTCAAGAGTGTTATGAAACTGCTGATCTATTTATTCAATTAGCCAATCACGGTCTTGTTTTCTAGGTATAGTTTGAGCTATAGTATATTTGCTGTGTAAGCGAATGCATTTAACGTCATGTTATGTTTTTTGATGATTGATGATAGGTACTTGATTTGTTTTCCGACAGGAATACAATTTTTATTTTTATGGACTATGCGGATATTGTCCGTGTGTAATTTACTATTTTATAATAGGTCTGCAGAGAAAGGCCTACAGGATAGTTTCTTTTTATCCGACAGACCCGCCTTTTAAAACAGGACAGTTTCCGATGTGAAAGCGAGACGCGGCTACGTGCAATGTAATGCGGCGTCTCGCTTCCACTGTCCTGTTTTAAGAGTTTATGGTAAGGGGGCTGTACGAGTGTACGAGTGTCCGTATTATGAAAGTACTACGGATCTGAGCTGCGGCACGCTACGCTAAAGTTTAGTATATAATCGTAGCGGACTGGATCCGAGTAGGTAGGGCAGGTATCTAAAGATAAAAAGGTGACCTCGTGATATAGAAGGCAGTAAACATAAACAGCCTTAATTAATCACTAATTAATCACTAATTAGCTGTAACCCGTGACTTTGAATGCGCTTTTCTTGTATTCCCGCGAAATCCTGAATAATTTCGAAATTCAAACTAGCCTAAGTTACTCCTTATAACATTAGTTATCTACAAGTGAAAGTACGTAGTACGTATACATATTATTTTTGTTTTTTGCTTTCTTAGATATCGTACATACATTCATAAATATTATGCATTTTAGATCGGATGCTGGAGGGAGTAGAGTATGCAAAATATGAGGACCGCATTCCGTAAATTGTTTTAAGCTCAGGGAAGCTTGCAGATAGCTTAAAATTCTGGATGTTGCCGGTAAGATTGTTGGTCCAAGTTTAAATTGGATTAACAATCTTATAGTTTATTTCATTTGGACATTATTAACAAAAATAATTTACATTATTTAAATATTCCATTTTTGTATACTACGTACATTAAATCTAATAATATATATACAACCAAGAACATTTACAAGCTTACATTATATATTGCACCCCTTTGGCCCCTGCATTATTTAGTAAAAACATAACCCTTCCTTGGCAGTCGGGTAAAAAGCTGTTATTCTACAAACACTTCAATTTTATTTATTTGTGTATGTACATATAATTATTATGTTTAAACTTATACTACTTCTGCTCTGCGTCACCTTGCGGCTTTCGTTCCAATTTCCATTCCATACAAGTCTTACTTAGTTCCTGAACGCATTCAAGATATTGATGATCGATAAATCACTGAGCCGTCGTAGAACGGAGCTCATTATGCACCATACTACCTCATTAAGCCACTAACCAGGAATACAATGAACATTAATGAACGTTCAAACGTCTAAAGAACATTATTTTCTAATATAAACATTAACGTTTCTACTCGTGGATTCAATTATGTTCTCCTAATTGGCTGTAATTTGCTCTTTTGTGACAGATTTTATAACTACCAGCCCTGTTCAAGTGGCTACGCTGCACGCTGGACCGTAGACGAATAGAAATGGATCAGAATGTTAAATGTATGAGGTTGATATTATCGTAATTGCATTTTTTTTAACCTTTGCTCCACACTATGAATTCCTCCTAAATCCTAGGTGCGTTTCACAAACTCGGTTCGCACAAAATGTTGCCTCGTGCAGGAATCGAACCATTACCAGAGCCACCATCAGATCAACCATCAAACCACAGAGCTTAGCCACTGCGCCAATTGGGTCGTCTAACATTGACTCTATTCTATTCCGTCTATTCGCCTAGCAACTTTACTATAGCTGGGCACATGTCGATATAACATTATTTAATAATATTAATCACTTTTTATTGTTTAAAAACGTCTTTTAACTTATTTATCTCATAAGTCAATTGACATCTCTATTCTTTGACAATCGAAATACTTTAATGATAATGATAAATGATTTTATTTCAACAAATAGGTTTTAAAAAACACTTTTACACGTCATTTTTTTTATAAACTAGTTAGAATTATGGTGTCGGCACATTATTTTATTGTATATCCTGTCTACAGAACAGAATTGTATTCTAAATCCTTTCACCTTTATAAAATAACTTAGGGGTCGTCAATTATCACGCGAGGGGCTTCGAATAAATCACTAAGTAACACAAGGGGGAAGGAGGGGGCGTAGTGGGATATCACGTGTATATTGTTTTCCTTATATGCGCGATGGCGTCGAAATTAAACCGGAGACTATCACCCCTCTCACCCTGAAAACGACCTCTCTCACTCTATCGATAATTACTTTTTACCAAAATTATACACGTGATCTTAAAGGAAGGGTTAGTGTAAAACCTTACCAAGTAGCACAAAGGGGTTTGAAAAGTTGCGTAAAACATCACGTGATTGTGTGACGAACCCTTGTAGAAAAACATCACACTAATATTTTAAAAGCGAAAGTTTATGAGTTTGTTGTTTGTTGCTACCTCTTCACGGCTTGGCCGATTTTTCTGATTGTTTAATATGGAAGTAGTTGACACCCTTGACTAACTGGGCTAATTTTTATCCTGAAAAAATGTAAACGGTAACACCGCGCGGCGTAGCTAGAATGACAAAGAGATACGGGTGATTGAACTAAATTGTAGTACAAAGACTAATGAATTGTTTAAAACTAAAATAACAATTATTCAACAAACCGGTTTCCGTTATGCGTTGCTAGATTCCAGATAATGTGGGATAGTGTTTATTAATGTCACTATTATCGTTTAGTCTGTGTGCCGTGTGAGACGCAACAGGTTGAAAGCTTGTGTTTGTACAATGGAAACTACTGTTTCTTTTTAACCGACTGTACGATACGAAGAAGGACGTCGAGAGCTATTAAAAATCTCGACTCGCTCAAATCTACTTATCGATGGTAGATATACAACCTAGTGTCATAGTTTTAACCGCTTGTAGGCCTTACATGGCTTTAAACAACGTTGAAAAATCTCAGGTGTGCCGGTTTCCTCACGATGTTTTCCTTATTTATAATACGCACATGAATTCGAAACGACATTGGTACGTACCGGGGTTAGAACTTGCGACCTTTGACTCGGCAGTCTCAACAGACATACCTCTCAGCTTTCAGTGCTCATCTTCACTCAGCTCCCGACTGTTAAACTAGCTGTTTACAAATTGTAGGCTACGGCACTTGTATTTTTCATTTTACTATTTTTGCAGTCAGGTTTTTAAAATTTTCTATTTGTTTTTTCATTCCGATTGTCCCGTTACTATATACTGTAGCGTTAAGTTCCACATGTATTGTGTACAATACGTCAGTATTATGTTATAACTATGGTGTACACTGCACACGCCTGTATAATAATACTAGGTGCACCCTGCGTTAATGCCCGCTACATTTTTTCGGGATATAAAGTAGCCTATGTGTTAATAAAGGGCGTCAGCTACTTCCATACCAAATTTTATCAAAATCGGTCCAGCCGTTTGAGCGTTAACAGGTAACAAACATACAAACGCACTCATAACTTTTGCCGTTATAATATATGTGTGATACATTTATTATCGAATAAGAAACTTGTACTTCTTTGGAGTCGGTTGAAAATTAATTTCGATACTGAAATGGTAGGTAAAAAGTTAAAAACCTCAGACTCGCCCTTTCGTATATTTGGTAACCTACTCTATTTAAATACTATAAAAGCGTCACTCGCTAAAATATCGAAGAAACGTAAATCGTAAATATATTATCGACTGATTGTTTAGCACCGTTTCACGTGCAACATAGTTCAAGTGGACATTAAAAATAGAACGTTTCATAAGTGAACTAATTTTAGGCGTAAACATTGTTACCGCACGTTCACACAAGTAGGTCAATGGTTATGTACCACGATAAGGTGACCAGCTGGTAGTTGGACACAGTCGAATAACTCTAAATGCATATGTTCACAATCACCTTACTAAACCATACAATCTTCTTGTCGTATGGTTGTTGAACAACCTGGTGTCAGAGTTTAAACCGCCTAGACTCAGACATGGCTTTACACACCGTCGAAAAATCTCTCAGGTGTGCCGGTTTCCTCACGATGATTTCCTTCACCGTTTTTAGCAAATAATTTCGCACATGAATTCGAAAAGTCATTGGTGTGTGGCGGGGTTTGAACTTGTGGCCTTTGACTTGGCAGTCCAATGGTTATACCAGTCGGCTATCACTGCTTCCACCTATACAACTAAATCCGCATTCACACATAGAGAAATCAATTTCCCGGAAAGGCGGACGGATATATAGCACGAATTTCCATTAGGTACGATCCTGGCATACCCCTTGTGGCTCATACACTTTCATCACATTCTCCATACATGCTCGTTAATTAAAGGTACCTCTAACCTAACCTCGTTTGGTCCAGTGGTTGACGCGCGACTGCTGAGCATTAGGTCCTGAGTCAAATCCCGGGTCAGGCAAAGTGTTACTGAGCTTTCTCAACATTCTTCCATAAGGAAACTGACAATGTTTAACCATTCTTTAAATTCCGGTCACCGTCACTTATCAGAGAATAGAGATGTCAATATACGTAAGATTTGTTTAAAGACGTTTTGTCGTTTATAAGCAAGAGGGGTAGATTTATAGTCAAGAGAAACGTTAATGCAGAATAGGGTTAACAGTTTAATACATCGATGCAGCAGACACAATAGGAGAAATTTTGAGGGTTCACTCATGTAGAAAGCGCTTAGCGAATACCTGGGCCTAAGGGCCCAGGTATCCGCGAAAACTGAGTTCATAATAAGCTATGAACTCAGTTTTCTATTGTAGAAGCGAGACGCCATTACGAGCAGTGTAGTGCGGCGTCTTACTACCAAATCGGTAAACGAGAGCTCGTAGTGAGGTATCTACCAAAGAATAACTCAAACTTCGACAGACAAGTGTAGCTAGAGATGAGCTTTTAAGAGTGTTAACTACGACTGACCTCAGCTTGAAGCGATTGCGAGTAACCTAAGCTCTAGCTCTAGTTTGAATTGAGGTTTATTGTTCGAAGGCACCCACCGCCTCGAACGCAGACGTTGTAATTGGTTGTCCGATGTCCGGGAAAAATAATGAAGTGCATATTGGATTTGCAAGAGATATTGCGGTTGCAATGGCTGTTGAAGACACATGATGTGTTGATGTGGATGTATAGTAGGCCACTAGGAATTCTGTTGGCTTTGTGGCTGGCTTTGTTGAGTATAGGACCGTTCTTGCATGTTATAGATACAAGTTTTGATCCGTAACAGTTTTGGTATAGCTTTGTTTTCAAAAATGTTGTATCACTTCTATAGTGCAGAGGAGTCAATTGAAAGATAGGCAACGCGAAGCAAGTTAGCGGCATTCCAGGGAATACTAAATTGTTCTCAGTTCAAAAGAATTACCTTGATCTTGACATTAAGGCACTGTCCTTCAGAAGACAAACGAGTAAGAAACTTAGAGTTGCGAATAAAATTAATTTAAGCGGTCAATCAAATGCTTGCTTTATTAATTCACAAATTTATAAATACGCCATGTTTTATTTTTATTTTGTAGTAATTATGTGTCACAAATGTCAAAACTAATGTAATAAACAAACTTGTAGTTGAAGCCGTTGCGCGGCGCCAACACAAAACAAAATACTTTATTAGACCGTTTCCCAATTGTTTCAGACGTATTACGACACGATTTATTACGCAGGCACCGAAACCAACACTCGTTACTTCAAGCGTCGTTTATCGCATCTGAAAAACATAAATTATTTTGACGTTTAACATATTAAAGAGCGTAAAAAGGTTTGACTGTTTTAAAAATAAATTACCAGTAATGAGTCGAGATTAATTTTAAATTTAGAAGTGTCTTCGTCTACTCTATTCACTTTGTTCTGGTCATAAAAAAGTTATTATTATACGTAATGTCGGCGTTGATGTATACGTTCAAATGTTAGAACACACATAAATATGACTGTGCTTCGTATAAAGTTAAGCCCACGTATATAAAAGCCCACGCTGTGATACTCGTCATAGTTGTATCATGGTTTTAGTGTGGAACATCGAACGTTATTGAGTGAAACAATCGAAAGGGTTCCTTGGAAATGCGTTACAATGTTCCAACGTACTGCGAAACAACTTTCTTATGTTTTTAACTTTGAAATAATGTTGCTATTGTTTATTGAGTTGAAGCCCTATCGATATAAGGCGTGTGACACAATACCTTATCTCAACTTAATTCCACACACACCTTTTATTGTTTCACCGCGGTTATAACTATATATAACAAACTACGTACCTATATACCTATTCAAATTTTTCGTAATTGTGTTGTTTGCTCCATTTATTTGGGTCGGAAGTCAGCTTATTGGTTGGTGGTTGGTATAGGGTTGCTTTTTCAAATCATTCATTATTTTTATCTCGTACTAGCTGACTTGGCGAACTGCGTACCACCTTCTCACCATTTATACCTTCTTTGGACTTCCACGAATAATTGAAGATCAAAATTAACCAATTCGGCCCAGCCGTTCTTGAGTTTTAGCGAGACTAACGAACAGCAATTCATTTTTAGTTAGGAGAGAACTTATAAATTTAGGTACACTGTACTTTTCCTAGATATAACCCAATTAAATAGGCGGTTTAATGTTCCAACGAATGAGACGAAAAAATTCTTTTAGACGCGAAATTCATGGTAAAAACATATTAATGTATTTTTTATTAGCGACGGCTTGCAAATGTCATTCGGAAACAGACTTTAGCAAAACTGTTATCATGTTTTTTTACGCTCTAGCTATTTAATTAACCCGTTAAATGCGTATGACATAGTATTTATCAGATTGGCAGCTTTTTGGCAATACACAAGCTCGTCTAAATTTGGTAGGTGACGCGCACAGACGTAAGCTTACTATAAGGACAGGATAATTGACCTTGAGTATAAAAAGTAGCTGTTTATAAATATAAATGTTTATATCATATTGTGTCAGATTGTAAAGACGGAAATGTGTTAGAAATTTAGAATCTCAGTGTTCATTTAATGTAAGGCTATTTATGGAGCCAATTTTTAGGGGGAGGTTAGGAAAGGCTGTTTCTATGAGCAGTATTACTATAGTATTTTTATAGTACACCATTTTCTCGTATTCATAGTGTATCGCCGGTCTTCTTGTCGGTCTTTTGGCTACCTATTAGTCTTCTTCGTCATGTCTTATGTTGTCAGATCGACTGTGATGTTACTTTTAAGCTTTGATTATATATATCTAGATGGAGTGTTAAGGCCCTGACAGCGTCGGAATTTTTTAGCGCCCATTGTGAGGCCCTACAGCTTTTTGGCGCCAATGGAGACGCTTGTTTTTCTATCATAAAATAACATAAAATTAGCTATTAAAGTGTGTAGAAATTAAAGAGGCCAATTGAATATCAATAAATATGTATCCTATAACCGGTATGTTAAATAAATTATCAATAGTTCCGGAAGAATGAATTATTGAAAATATTGTAAAATAAATCAATAAAAAAAGCTTGTGTAAGACGTAGCTGTCACGCACACATGTCAAAATGGTTGGCACGATGATTTTTGTTTCATAATAGCGCGAGACTCCATCTAGATTAGGCTAATATGATACTGAAAGCGAAATATAAACCCAAACTTTAATTAGACTTTTTGGTATCATCTGTGTATCTGAATCTAAGCTTTTAAGTAAGTTCCATATTATTGAGGCGACTGCTGAGTATGAGATCCAAGGTTCGAATTCCCGGTCGGGCTATGTGTTACTGGGTTTTTTCCCTTAGGTAGGTAATTCAGAGTAGCAGCACGGAGTCTGGATTAGTGCCCGGTGAATAACAATAGGCTCACCCCCTATTACATTGGGTCCTATCACTGGAGAAATTTGGATGTACTATATTATACGTATACCTCTGGCTACCCCTCCGGGGAATACAGGCGTGATGTTATGGTGGACATTACAATAAGAATTAAAAGTAGCTTCAATACTTGCTAGGGTTTGAACTGGTTACCCTGCATACATGGAGTCCGGTCCTTAAGCCACTAGACCGCCACGGCATCAAAAATCGTTCGAGCAAGCTGGGCATTTGTTTTTTAACCGACTACGGCAAACCAAAAAGCGGTTTACGATTTTGACCGGTATTATGTCCATTCTGCGGCTTCTTCTTCTTATCGTTAATATGGTTGATGAACAATCTGTCAGAGTTTAAGCCGCTTGAATGCCACTGACATGGTTTTACATACTAGTTTCCTCACTATGTTTTCCTTTACCGTTTTAGGTACTGATAACTTATTTATAGTAGGTACGTGCATCAATGCGAAAAGGCATTGGTGCGTGCTGGGGTTGATCTTACGACCTTTGTCTTGGCAGTCCAACGGTCTTACCACTCGGCTTTCACTGCTGTTTAAGCTGCTGCGGCAAACGTGGTCTATTCTCAAAACCATGACTTCATAAGTTCGTTGTAATACTTGAAATCTTTTCGGGCACGCAGCTGACTGCGGTACGGTACTGAGATTAACGGTACCTATAATAGTATACCTACGTGGTACGAGTTTTCTCACAAATCTGTCAGTAGGCGTACCTATATCGAGAATAGTTTCATAGTGCGTAATCTTGGAGTATGTTGAACGGGTTGCTCCAGAATTTGAGTTCATATTCAGTTTATTGTTTACTGCTATTCGAGGATTGAAGATAATGAGAATATTCTTGTCAATGCCAAAACTTATGGCTTAGGTTGATACAAACAACCTGGGCCCCTAGTCTGCTATTTTTATAAATACGTCATTCCAACACGATCCAATTCCCATCCCATTGTCATTTTGCTAAAAGTTCGTAATCTGCTAAATTCATAATGGTCGATCATTGGTCTGTCAATGGTCTCGTAATAGAATGGTGGTAGAATGACATTATCGTATTGCCATTATTATAAAACCCGTTAGTAAAAATGATTTTCGAAAAACTACTACTAAATTTGAACATTTAATTATGCCAGATTTCTTTTTTTAATATTTCTACATATTATCTATGATATTATTTAATAATGTTCTATGCAATCTTGTTCGTAAATAGCAAAAACATGATGAAACTCAATAATATTTTATGTTTTGCTGTCAAATGTGACATTACTGCTCACTGACGTCTGACGTTAATCTGTTTTTATTTGTTGTGGTCCGTGTTTTGCAAACAGTTTAATAATATTAAACAGTTTAGTAATTGTGTTTTATACCTTACCATATTAAATTGTAGTCTGTGAGTTAACTGTCAAAATTTTAGCAGATTACCGTCTACGTCTGTCATTGAATTGTCATTATGTACGAGATTACCATTCTATGCCATTTCTTTCAATGGAGTGTCAGTGGTTGACCACTGGAAAGTCTTAATGACGCCATTATGTTAGCAGATTACCAAACTTGTCAAAATCAACAATTATGAAATCAATGATAGACCATCCTGACACTATTGTAATAGCAGACTTGAGGCCCTGGTGTCAGAGTTAAAATCGCCTGTAGGCCTCTGACATGGCTTTACTCACCATTGAAAATCTTTGTGGTGTGTCGGTTTCCTCACGATGTTTTCCTTCACCGCATTTAGCAACTGTCGCACATGAATTCGTAAAGACATTGGTGTAAATACTGTGCCGGTGTTTGAACTTGCGACCTTTGATTTGGCTGTCCAATGGTCATACCTCTCGGCAATCACTGTTCACGCTATATTAAACAATGCCCTCTAATTAATTCGTATTATCGTGTGGATGTAAACATGCTTATTTTAGCCCCCCACGTGGGATGTTTATCGACTGCACACAGCCGCGATTAATTGCTTCTGTGGGTCAAACGTAACTAGGGACGTTCTCGAGCAATAGCGATGCGCTTCGGATCAACGATTTTCGTATTGAAATTCGTAGATACTACCCTAGACAATATACCTATCGGTTTGAGTGTTTGACATAATTATGTCATCGATAGCATAGTCGTAACATTATGTCATCCATGGTACATACATTTATCATTCTATTCCATTTCTATTCGTCAAGCGTTTTGCCACTTGTCAAGGGGGGCTGGGCCGCTGTTAAGGCTGACATCTTTAAAGTGCACTCACAACCTCACACGTTTTCGTAAACTGTCGTCAAATTTCTGAGAGCTATCTAGACTAATTAGGCTAATTAAATACCGTTAAATTTTTTTCTTTTTTTTTTCTTTTTATTTAAAAAAAACGTCGCCCTACACTAGGAATTTCTCCTGTATCGTAGGTGCGTTTCACAAACATGAAATATCACATACACAAACACCCAGACTCGGGACAAACATCTGCGGATCGCACAAATTTATGTCCCGTGCGGGAATCGAACCCGCAACCCTTAGCGCAGCAGTCCAATCGCTTAGCCACTGCGCCAACTGGGTCGTCAGATTTGTGTAATTGTGACTAAACTCGTAAGATTCCCGTTTGATAGATCTCAGCCTAAGAGCGTTAATCGATATATTTGGAGATATGTTTTGAGAACTTATATGATGTATTTTATAAATTTGTACTGTATATTTTGTGTGTACAATAAAGAATTAAGAATTAAGAGAACTAGATACTTAGGTTTGATTAGTTCCGTTCGTTCAACAATCTGTCTTAAAGATACATAATTACTAGTAATAGCGGTAATGTAGGGTCGAGGCAAAATCAATAACATTGCAATAAAAAACCAACTAGCTGCGCCACGGTGAAAGACGAATTATTATTTGTTATATCCAAGATTACCGAGGAAATCCTGACTCCTGGCTATACATTCAGGATGTTTTTTATCCGTTTTTAGCCAGTATATTTTTATACATAACATACATAAAGTTACGCCTATTTCCACGAGGGGTAGGCAGAGACCACGGATTTCCATTTGCTACGATCCTTACATACTTCTTTCGCCTCATTCACTCGCATCTTTATATTAGAAATAAATTGGATTAACTTCAAAATATTGGTTTAAGGACTATTTTTAACGTGATCGTACAAAATATACCTACATTTTGTTTGATTGAGCATGTAATGTGAGGATAATGACTGCTAATTTCATTACTACGATACGTTTTTGTTTTGAAATTGTAATATACCGAATGAAAAGTGAAAGTGCTGTAAAAAAACAAAATCCGGAGGGTTTGTATGAGTTTATTTTGTAAGGATATAAAAAATTAAAATTTATAGTTTTAAAAATCTAACTGTTGCTGTAGTCGACTATTTGTCAGCTTATTAAAAAGCAGCTTTGCTTGCATCCCAAATATTAAAATAAATATTTTTTCAATTCGTCGTTGTTTTAAAGGCAAGTTTAGTAATTATATTTGGAAAACACTAATGGCTACCAATAAATAAAAATATATGGATGAGTCTCAACGTAATAGTCCAAAACGCAGTGAGCAATGTTTTACAAAATATTACTTAAATTTCATTTGATTTGTCGTTATAGAGGCAAGTGTCTCCTGACTGTCTGATGACTGCCTCGTTGGTCTAGTGGTCTCTAAGCTCGATTGCTGAGCAAGAGGTCCTGGGTTCAAATCCCGGGTCGGGCAAAGTGTTACTGAGTTTTCCATTAGGGAATTCCCAGTAGCAGCAAGGTGTCTGGATTTGTGCCCGGTTGATGGCAATAGGCTCGCCTCCTATTACATTGGGACATAACTGGCGAAATGTGGGTGTACTATATGTTCACCTCTGCCTACCCCTTTGGGGAATACAGGCGTGATGTTATGTTATGTCTACTGATTTATTCGTCTTTGCATTGAGATTAAAAGTAGGTGTCTCTTGTTATTTGTTCAAATGGGATATTTAAATAGTTATTGTATTGCGCGTTTGAAAATGTCGAGATATTCTTAGCCTACAAACCCACGGCCATCGTATGAACCTGTCAATTTCTATAGACAACATTGTCTCACTCTAAGAATGCCAATAATAACCACTAAAACCGCAATTGACTGGCAGAAAGACTAGGGACTTTTTGGTGATAAATAGTTATATAGGTACGTTAATCGTATGTCATTACAGTTTACATTCCAATAATAATGGTCGCAGCGAAGATAAATATTAGTCTAAAGAATGCAGCGACGCAGCGGCAGCTCCCGGAAAATAAAATTTCAATTATGAGTCAAAGGAATTTTAACGCTGAAAGAGCTAGCACCACTTATTGGCATTCTTTTTCTCATTGACGTTATCATATACAGGTTGTAACAGAAAGTGTATATGTATCGAAGAGTCGAAATGTACATCTGGTATAGATTTCCTTTACATAATTTTAGCTCAAAATAATGAACTTAATTTCGTTTGGCGTTGTATGTTTAACAAATGTGTCACCGCACTACACACTACTTACAGCGTGTGTAGGTACAGGAGTACCAGGCGCGCTTATAATAAAGCAAGTGATGGAAAATGTTGCTCAACGTTGGGCAGTTTTACGTAAACAGTAATTAAGTAAACATATTATGGCACAAACATTTTTTTAAGTTTATTATTTCGTGCTGGAATTACTTTTCGCCCATTTTGAATAGATATTATACTCTTTCCGTTACACTGTATATAAGACATTTAGGATTAATGTAAGGTGATATTTTATTATCTTAAGACGGATTGTAACACCGGGTAAATTTTGTACAAATCAAAGTTCATTCAGCAGTGTATTTATTCGTAACGTCCGGTCTTAATTCAAATTACTCATTCTGAAAATAAAATGAATATTATTCGCGAAACGCACTAGCTTATCGAGTGGAATTTTAATTCGGCCCACACATACGTTTAATCGATAATATCGCTATAAACGTTTCAGTAAGCTTACATTAGCATCGTATTCATGAGAACGATTGCTACATTTATTCCTAAGTGAATATCGATTCCGTATGTTTGCTGTTTATGTTGTTCAAGATGTATTTATTTTACGGACTTCCCAGCTCTGTGTTGAGCATCTTGTTGGAGATAGTATAAAATCTTTAATTCCTGAAGGACTGACAGGGGTTTACCAATGTCTTGAAGAAGTGACGCATTGATGTGACACAGTTTTTAGAAAAGTCAAATGAATCGATAAAAACATAGATTAACAGCATTGCTGTGGCCGACAGGGTCCATACGATGATATGATCTAACCATAAGATTACCACCTAAATACCTACATGTGGAATGCAATAAGAGTATTGAGTGTACTACTTAAATATTAACATAAGTACATACCATAAGGCGATGACACGAGTTCGTAGCGAGTTAGCGACGTAGCTGCCGCGTAGATCCCTCGCTGTGCAGTTATTCAATCCTTGAAAGGAAAACAACCGTTGGGTATTATAAGTGCGCAGCAGTAGAAGCTCGTCCATGCTTTAATTCGTTCCAGCAGTTTCGGCTTCCCATACCATCGGTACATAAGTGTGATTAAAGAATTCAAACGTATTTCGGTACGAACTTGGGCACGCACTTAGGCACGAACTTGGGCACGAACTTGGGTACGAACTTGGGCACGCACTCGGGCACTATAATATCTCCTGCGCTAGTTTGTTGTAGTTGGCTATCATCGCCGAGATTCGTCACGAGAATACAATTGTAAATATTTTATTCAATAGAGTTTCAACAAATGAAGAGGTTTAAAGCAGTGTCACAAGCCAACATATATGTGTAGGTATCTGCCATGATTTACAGAAGTAAATAACGTGAAGTTTCTGTTTTTGAACGTGGGTCATATCACTGTATTATTATCAGTTTCTTACCAAAAAAACTGTCATTGAACGTCATTATGTCACGTTTTCAGCATACTTATGAACCACATGGTTTTGTGCTCGTTGCCATAGAAATAACAAAAGTTTTGATAGTAGATAGTTAGATGGTAAGTAGACGCATTAAAACGCAACGACTCATTTTAGACACAGATTCAATGGCGCGGCCTTAAGACCATCTGTATTGTCACTCCTCACATCTGTTGGTCATCAAGTCAACACGTACACTCAGGCAACCGCTATTGTTGTCTAGTTATCTCAAGGAACTTATAATTTCTACGCACATTAAATTGACGTAATACAGTTTTTGGCATTGTAATACTGTGTTGCACCCAGTGTACTGCTGGGAACAAAGGATAAGACTGTTTCCATGTTCATTTTATAAAATACTAGCTTCGCCCCGCGGTGTCACCCGATAAAATATTTCGGGATAAAAAGTAGCCTGTATGTTAATCCAGTGTGTCAGATACCTCCCTACCAAATTTTATCAAAATTGGCTCAGCTGTTTAAGCCTGAAGAAGTAACAAACACACTCACAATCTTTTTAATATTTGTGTGATAAACTAACAATCGACATGCGCACTGACTATAATTACAGTACTGCATGGTATGATATTATGCAGTACTGTAAGTTTGCAATCGGTAAAAAAGGCGATTTTTCAATCATCGGACTTGTAACAGAGAAAAATACCATGTAAAGACAGATTTTCTGTACAAACATTGGCAAAATATCAAGTTTATCATATAGATAAAAGTATCCATTAAACGTCTTTTTTCTAATTACATATTAAAGAATAAGTACAAATTATAAAATACAAGTCTTACCTAGAATATCGTGTCTTAAAACCTCCCGCACTTATTTCTATAGGTACGATAAATGACGTTTATTGTTTAATAAAACTCCGTCACAAGCCTTTAAAACCAGCTGTGTGTAATTGTGTATATTTTTAATTACTGTACGTTCGTAATTACATATTTTATTGTTTGCCGTTTGTATATAAGAATCTACTCGCATGTAAGACAAAGATGAATGTTCAATTTCATTGTTGTTTATTATATCTCAAAACTGTGCTCAAAGTAAAAGTTTTTTGAAGTTTTGTTGACATGTCTTTTGTTTACAAATTAACCCTTTGCCTACCCACACAATAGTCAATCAACTGTAGTGCACTCTACACACTTAAAGGGTTATCATTACTCACTAGTGTATTACCTAATTCAAGTAATTTTAATCTTCAGTGCCTATAAATCTTCAACTTGTCTACCTCGTTGGTCTAGTGGTTGCCTAGCGCGACTGCTGAGCACTGGGTTTGAAGCCCGAGTCGGGCAAAGTGTTACTGGGTTTAACCATAAGGTAATTCTCAGTAGCAGCACGGAGTCTGGATTTGTGATCGGTTGATGGCAATAGGCTCGCCTCCTATTACATTGGAAACTTTAACATAACTGGGCAAATGTGGGTGTACTATGTAGTATACACATCTGCCTACTCCTTCGGGACATGCAAGCGTGATGTTATGTATGTGTATAAACTTGAGTCTCAGTTCAGTGTCACATTTAAATTTTCCCGGTCCACATGTCAAAGTCATTTTTGACAATGAACTTTAAATAATTGTCTGAAGCATGAAGCTATGTTTGAAGTGTGCACGTATTAGCCTTGTGCCAGCGTAATCAGTGTTAATAAATTCTAGCTGCTAAGCCAGATAGTTTCGTCAGAAACCTAACTGTATTAGATCAATCTTAAACAAACAAGTCTGATTGCTCCCATACACTTTGTAACTCTAGTTGCACATTTATGATGAATGGATTATCCCCGCCAAACCAAATATTCCAACACTACTTCAATTCGCCAACTGCCAACAAATTATATTTCAAACAATAAATCAAACAAAGAATCTTTTACGTCACCTCAACGTTCAAATATATTTTATAAGAATAAAAATGATTATGTTGTATAAACAACTTTAGTATTCACAACTGTACGGAATCTTTATAACAATGTGTAAAAACAACAAGTCGCTTATTTTGTTTCGTAGGCGGCCGTTAAAAACGTATAAAAATGGCGGAACCTGTTGAAATAACAGTTTATAATTATCGCACGCAGATGCAATAATGTCCTTCAAATGAAGAATGGCAAATAAAACTGTTTGAGCGTTTAAAACAAATTAACGAGTTAAGCTTTATTTGCTGGAAGCAAATTCGTCCGCTTGAAATTTAATTACAGCAGTTTTTCGGGATAAAGTAGGAATAGGATTATAGGAATAAAAAGACAAGTCTTAACTCAGCATTAATAATATTATATACTTAAGTAAAGTATGTTGTTCGCAAACCAATTTCCATATACATAAACGTAAAGCAATTTAACAAAACAATTTGTTATAAAAACTGTTAACTTTGTCCTTAATAAAGTGCAGTTCACAAATTATGGTAGAGTGAATCAACTTTGAACTGTTAGCAACGCAACCGTGAGCCGAGCAAGCAAACCAAATGACCGTGTGTGGATAAACAGAGCCGGATATTTGGTATAGTGTTTTAATTAGGTATTTATTGCGTAGTACACAGTTAGTTACAAACGAAAATAACGTGTTTAAAAAAACGCGTTTTACCTGATAGCATGAAAATATTTGTACCGAAAAAACTGTTATTGAACATCGGGTTTTCTGCTTACTACAGACATCCCGTTACCTCCAGTGGGCTTGGTGTTCGTTGCCATAGAATGATAGAAATAACAAAAAATTCCTATACAGAGTTCCTAAATGTGTGTCAATCATGTAAAATTTACATTTAGGCAATATGGTATTCTTTTTTAATTGCAATTATGGTATGGTATACGGTACGGTTTCACGGTAGTTGTTATTTCATGGAACTCTTTATTTATAAGAGTATAAATAGAATCTGGATACCTATTTATATTTATTTTCGTGCCTAATATAGAAGGTCTGTATATTTAGCAGGAACATCGAATAGGAAGTTCGAAGTGTGAAGAACGATCACCGATACAAGTACTGATCGGGGAACGATATCTATACAGCTAGGAACCTACCTAATTTATATAAAAATAAGGTGTTGATTATACCCACCATCTTGACAGCTGGAGTTGTTTACATACCGAGACGGCCACCTTCACCTGATCGTCTTCCATGTCATGTGGTCACGCGAGGCGCGATGCTCATAAAACAACGCTGCCTGACAGTGTCAGCCACTGTTTGCCAAGTCCCAGCATCAATTCAACCCAATTTATGTCTGATCCGTCACTTACAGTGCAATAACCTAACTGGCCTTCGTGCCCGGTGTTTGACAGTTGACGATGTGTTATGGCGGCTCAGACGTATTTTGTTTTTCAGTGGAAATTAAAGTGAGGCTGTCAGTATCAGTTACAGCCTGTCAATGATATTTCAAAAAAGTACAGATATGTATGTTACTAGCGCGCTTATTTTGAAGACTCGAAAAGGGGACAATTGTAGTCTTGGGTAGTACAATTGTTGTCCTATTCGACAGAAGACTAGTGCAGTTCGGACACTGAGAGAGTTTGGAACGCTATTCTCGTTGATTTTGTTAGCATATGACGTATCTATACTTTTTGACATATCGTTGCTGCCTGCATTCCCCACAGATGGGAAGTACACCCACATTTGACAGTTATGTTATAAGTTCCAATGCACTGAATAGGGGGCAAGCATATTACCATTAAGGCCGCAAAACAAGACTGCGTGCTATTGAAAATTACCTGGTAAAACCCAATAACACTCGAGTTGGGGAACCAGGTGTTTACGCACAGCAGTCGCGCTTGCTACCATCCAACAAGGCTTGGTCTCCACTTCTCCAGTGATAATAAAGTTGTTTTTGTTGACTTCTTGATCTTTATTGCTTGCTGTTCTGAGAATCGAATGCGCCACGCAAGTAACCCGCAATCAAACCTCTCCGATTAGTTGCTGACAGTATTTATTGTATCTCTCGGTCTGTCTGAGAGCGTGACGTTAAAATACTGATGTTTTAGTCCATTTTGCTATAATTTTATTAAATTAAAAAAAAGTGCAAATTATTGGCAATTGAATTCAATTACAGTATAAATGGGTATATATTTGGTCTGAGGTTAAAATTATAAAGGAAGCCTATTAGGACCGCCGCCATTTTTTTAAGAATCAGTAGTTTTTTAAGTATAGTTTTAGTTAGTAGCTACTTTTTTGAAAAAGTTGGAAATAAATAGTTCACTTTTATTATTCATTAAATTCATGACTGTTCATTATTCACTTTCAAAATAATCTCATTTGAAAAAATTGCGAAAGTAGAATTAGCGACAAGAATATATCTAGTACTTTATTATTTTTTGATAATTTTATGAATGGTAGATATAATTAGCTAAAACATAGTATGTATATATATAATTAGCTAAAATGTAGTACGATACTATTATACAGTACAGGTGTACTTCAGTTCAGGTGGCGGAACTATTAATGTTTCAATGGTTCAAATAATGCTTCAGTCAATAGATACCGCACTATAAGGTCTTTCTAGGGAAGCACTTTCAAAATTGCCAAATAGCATTTAATATGAAAATGTAAAGAGGTGCAAAACTCTTTCTTCTTATCGTATGGTTGATGAACAACCTGGTGTCAGAGTTTAAACCGCCTGTAGGCCTCTGACGTGGCTTTACACACCGTTGAAAAATCTCTCAGGTGTGCCGGTTTCCTCACGATGTTTTCCTTCACCGTTTTTTTTTATATCTGGTAACTAATTTATAATACGCACATGAATTCGAAAAGACGTTGGTGCGTGCCGGGGTTTGAATTTGCGCCCTTTGACTGAGCAGTCCAACGATCATACCACTCGGCTGCACAGTGCACAAAACTCTTTGCAGAATTAATTTAAAATGTTATTCACTTGTCTTAATTCGAACGTCCTTGTTCGGCATTACCGTTTCGCCGCTTGGCAAGCGGATAAGTGATGTTTCAATTCAATTTACGTTTATATCTGTCGGGCTGGCGGCTCCTGCACTTACTTAGTCCGTCTTCACGCCAGTCTGTCGTTCTGTGACTACACAAACAAAAGCTCTTGAGTCTAAATAAACGTGGAATAAACACAGATAATAATATAAGTATGTATATTCATTACTTTCGTAGTGTTTTGTTTTATTTTGAATACAGAACCAAGTTATTTGAATATGGAGAATCTTTTTTTTTATTAAAAAAACGTCGCCCCACACTATGAATATCTGCTGTATCGTGGAAATATCTGTGGAGCGCATTAATTATTGTCCCGTTTGAGAATCGAACCCGCAACCCTTAGCGCCGCTTCGCCAATTGGGTCGTCGAGCCGTGCTTTTAATGAAATATTACTACACCGGAAAGGGTAGTATAGTGATACTGTGATATATTTTTTAAATAACTTTTCGTGCTATATCCTTGGAAATAAATGATATTATATTCTATATACTAGATGTGCCCGCGACTCCGTCCGCGTGGAAATTCGGAAACAGCAAAAGTATTTTTAAATTGTTTTTAATATATTAGCTAAGTTTGAGCGAATTCGATTTAGTAGTTTTTACGCCATGCCGTACTATTTTATTACATGTATGTATCAGATAAAATGTATAGAGAACTCGTGACCTAAGAGTAAGCGTCGTACGATTGTGTGTGCGTGTAAGAAGCAGCTAAGTATTCGTAAGATTAAAGGCTACTTTAAGACTGCGTGAGACAATGGTAATGGTTGATGTTGATGGTCATGGCGAAGCTTAAGGCTCAGCCGAAATCGTTATACACAGGATAGAAAATCTATCTTGCTGCTAGAATGTGCGCCTCAATGATGTTATAGCTGAAGGATGCCTTTGAGCTAGAAGTCGTTAAATTACTTTGACAGAAATAAGTTCCGGAGAACCGTATGTGTTACTTGCTGCGAGAATTACAATTGTCTATGAAGTAATGAGAAAAAATCTATATCTATACATATAATAAAATCGTAAACGACCCGTGTCTGTACATTCAATTTAAAAAAAGAAAAACAATTTATACGCTCTGTATTTATGTCACCGACGCCAAGAATATAGTTTTTAAAATTTTTGTCTGTTTGTCGGTTTGTCTGTGCGTTTGAACGCTGGTGCGTTCTCAGAAACGACTGAACCGATTTGAATGCAGTTTTCATTGATGTATTGTGGCAGCTTCCCATAATATTTAGTATTTGTTTCATTTTAATCGGTTCATAAAAAAGTTACGTCAATCTTTACATACATGTAAATTGTCTTTACATACATGTCAATCTTTACATAGTAGTACGACTGTCAAGTCAGATGTCGCAAGTTCAACTCCCGGCACGCACCAATGTCTTTTCGAATTCATGTGCGTACTATAAATTAGTTATCAGTTGCTAAAAATGGTGAAGGAAAACATCGTGAGGAAACTGGCACACCTAAGAGATGTTTCAACGGTGTGTAAAGCCATGTAAAGTCCTACAGGCGGTTTAAACTCTGACACCAGGTTATTCATCAACCATACGATAAGAAGAAGATTCCAAAGAGTCAATAAGAACCACGACTGTTCGCATTAACAGTGACAATGTGAGCGAAGGTGGCGCGTTTTCTTTTTTTCGAAAATGTCTCTCGCAGTTAGCTCTGAGGGAGCTGTTACTGCTTAACCGGACAATAAGGTGGCGCGTGAATGCCCCCGCCTTTTTATAAATGCAGCGGATGGCCGTGTCGCGCGTTAAACTAAAATCAACCGTATAGCCGTACCCATACTGGCGCGGCGAGATTTGGAAGTTTTATTTCATCTATATCTTATATACCGATATCTTTTTTTTTTATAAAATAGATATTAAAGTGTACTTTTTGAATATTGGAGTTTGATAACGATATATCTATGTGAAATACAATATATTTATATATTTTATTAATACACTTGAAGAAGTGCCTAACGATTAAACACGTTATTGTGGCTAATTTATAAAAGATAGATATATACTATTGAGGACTTTTTTGTAGATCTTTTAGAGACCATCATTTTTGTAATACATACTTTTGGTGTATGATCGACGTATGCGAGGATAAGAGCTCGAAAGCGCATTTTCATCCGACTTGCTTCAAATTTATCGTTACTGCTCAGCTCCTATGTGTTTTAGCGTTATGTTATATAGCCTATAACCTGCCCAGGCGTATGGACTACAATCGTACCAAGTTTGGTTAAAATCCCTTCAGTAGTTTTTGACCCATGCGTGCACATACAGACAGACAGACAGACAGACAGACAGACAGACCGACAAAAAATTTACTAATTGCATTTTTGGCATCAGTATCGATCACCAGTTATCCTCCAATAATAATTTTGAATATATATTCAATGTACAGAATTGACCTCTCTACAGTTTTATTATAAGTATAGATTAGAAATGTTTGCAATATACCTAGTCGTCACGGTGTAGTTTTAAAGACATGAATATACTGCTCACTTTTTTAAGGTCACCTTGTATAGGAAATGATAATCACCTTTATAAAGATATGTCAGTGGACATTATTCAGGTCAAAACGAATGATCCATCGATAAATCTCATTTATATACCTAAGCGTTTTTTTTCAGTTGTTTAACTATAAGCACCGGTAATCTTCAAACAAATTCACTAAAACTTATAAAAATAATTATAATAGCTCGCAGTCGATATACTTCATATTACCTTAGATATCCCTTTGATGGGACATATTTTTTTTTACTAACAATCTTATCGGCTATTTCGAGAGTATTAATCTGCAAGCTTTGCTGGTCTTAAAACAATTTACAGAATGCATTTCATATATTTATTTTGCATTCTCAACTACCTTTGGCGCAAGGAGGCTAACATGATATTTGCCTACCCCTAAGGTTTACAGCTGTGGCGGTGATTCATTTTCAGGTCTTTAAACCAGGAACAGAAAATTCAGTATTTCATAATATATTTTGTGAAAGTAAAAAAAAAATACTCTGTTGCACTAGGAATGTTTGGCAGTGATTCTTTAAAACTTACGTAATACTGAAAGTGAAATAACATTCGTGTTGTATTATGGCTAGGTCATGACCTCGGCTGAGGGATGAAAATAGATTCCGTATGTTAGATGACAAAAGTCAGGTGGCACAAATGTTTTACAGTTTCAAATAAGCGTATATTAACGGTTTAGGTTTATAAAAAAAAAGATTCCGACGAATTGAGAACCTCCTCCATGTTTTGAAGTCGGTTAAAAAGGAAACAGTTTATTAGATCATGGAGGCAGATTTTAGACCTAAAAATACCATACGTGGATACTATATGATATATAGGTGGTTGATAGACTTGCTCCTATTACATTGGGACCTCAACATAACTTGCGAAATGTGGGTGTAACTATATGCACCTCTGCCTATCCCTTCGGGGAATACAGGCGTGATGTTATATTTGCGTGCCAAAAGCGTAATGAGGTATCCACAACTGATTTATTCCCAGATAAAAGCGTGAGCTTAATCAATGACATGACCAGGCTGCGGTTTGTTAAGGTAGGCGCGATCAATATAATATTTGGGCCGGCAGCGATCCCGGCCGGACATATTATGCTCTCATTGTTCGATACACAGATTCACAAGTACGTTGACATTCACTCGGACCATACGTGCGATGGTTCATGGTACTCAACTTCATTAATAGTGTTGTGTTTTCTCACCAGCTCTCACCGTCCGGTTCCTCACGAAGAGATACATCGGTGAATACGACCACCAACAAGGTAAATGTTATTTTATTTTGCATTAATTTGAGTAAGAAACTATTGATGGCGACGATTGTCGGTCCTACAAAGAATGGCTTTTCAGCGAAGTTTTTGAACAATTCTTTTCTGAAGCTTGCTTACGAAATCTTAGGAAAATGTTATTGAATTATCTCTTCAAAGAAAATACTTATTGTCAATGAAAAGAGGAGGATACGTGACCGACTTATTTATATGTTAAAGGGCAGACCGCATTTTAATTTCACACTACAGCCCCCTTACCACGAACTCTTAAAACAGGACAGTTTAAGATGTGGAATCGATACTCCGCTTGTAACGTGCAGTCTAATGCGGCGTCTCGCTTCCTCATTGTGAAATGTCCTGCTTTCTTACTTGTTCATGGTAAGAGGGCAGGAAGTAAGACGGCTTATCGTTAATATCGGGAGTGTAAAAGAGATGAGACATGTTTAGGTGAGCTGATCAGCCTAGTTTGATGGCACTTTTACCCTCTATTCATAAAAAAATGATAATTTTTAAACCATGGATTAAATAGTAACCTGTCTCTGTCGTTTGTATCTCAAAGAATAGAGATGTCAATAGACTTAACACGGGTTTAAGTAAATACAGGTATCATCCTCCTTTATGAACAAGACGGCTAGAATGTAAACTATCTCCCTTTTTTACTTATCATTATCATTGCTTGTTAACTTAAGGACCAGACATTTTAGATATTTATCGAAAAACTTGTCTAAATTGTTTGGGTAATAACAACAAAAGCCGAGGTTCGTGTCCAGCAAAGAGAAAAAATATGAAATGCGAAATAAATGTGTTGAATAAGAAATATAGAGACAAACATTAGTCAGGTAAATTTAATTAAAACAAAGGCTGCAATAACTGAGTTAATTTAGTTTGAATTAAAAATGTCGACATGCGGAGGTTTTAATTAGAAACAGCATTGTCGATGGAACAAAGCGAACAATGCAGTGAACAAAACTACGAACAGAACGGACTTAATTGAGTTATCGTTGTTTATTGTGAAAAATAAAGCAAAAATCAAGCATGGAAATGCATTGGAATGACATTTATGTATTTACTTAACTATTGATAAATGTTATAAAGGCGAAATTTTGTGAGTGTGTGTGTGATAAAGCTTGTAAGATATTTGTTTAGAACCGCCACATAGAGAAATTAATATCTAGTAATACTAAAACAGGATGTATCTAATCTCTTGTGAACTGATTATAAAGTAAAAAGTGTATAGATAGTTACCCTATACTTTAAATCGTAGGACAAATCATATTTGGTAGTCCAGAAGTCAATCATCTCAATAGTTTATTTTCAAAATCTCGTTTTTGCCTTTTTTGTACATTCGCGGTTTTGAATATTCTACTTCTTCTTATGGTATGGTTGATGAACAACCTGGTGTCAGAGTTTAAACCGCATGTAGGCCTCTGACATGGCTTTACACACCGTTGAAAAATCTCTCAGGTGTGCCGGTTTCCTCACAATGTTTTCCTTCACCGTTTTTTTAGCAACTGATAACTAATATTCTACTGACTATCAACGACGAAATACCTATCTCAAATTATTATTTTTGACAATTAACAGTAATAATTCAATATTAAAAAAAGTCCCAAAGTTTTGTTTCTATTTACCCTTGAGTGTTGTAATTTTCGGTTCGCCCGTTAATTACTAATTTGATACCTGCTCTGACAAGTTTAATATTCGACTAGCTAGATAAATATTTTATTACGACATACATTATTATCGTTTATTAAATTTAGTTTAATATTACTTAAGCCTGAGTATGTGATAGTTGTAAAATAATAATAATAATAAATAATATCGTGGGACTCACACACGGTCGTCTAATCCCAAACTAGGCAGAGCCTGTAACTAGACAACTGATAAACATATTTATATACTTTGAAATACATACATAATTTATATAAATTACACTCAGACACAGAACAAAATATCTGTGAACGCATTTGTAAAATATTGCAATAAACATCATAGAGAGCTACACTGTTTGATTATTGTCAAAATGATCATCATTTCTCGTTTTAAGAGTATGTAGGAGGAAAGTTGACAAAATATGACTAATAGATGATGGCGATGATAAATGATGATGATTACCGTCATACGTTTACGTTGACACATTTGCGTCAAAACGTCAAAATGTTCTGAAGTAAAGAAAGCATAATTTCTCTTGCAGATAGCAAATACAAGCACGAAGCACTGCTAGACGGGGAACCCATCTTGTTCGAGATACTGGACACCTGCCCCAAGGTATGAAAGAGGTTTTATTAGATAGGCAGCGAAGTGAATGGAGAGGGGTAGCAGAGGTTTATACATAAAGTTTTAGTACACCCGCATTTCGTTAGTTATGCTGCCTGTCCAGTGGTTGGTAAGCGCGTCTGTTGAGCACAAGGTCCTGGGTTCGAATCCCGGGTCGAGCAAAGTGTAATTCTCAGTAGCAGCACGAAGTTTGGATTTGTTCTTGGTTGATGGCAATAGGCTCTCCCTTTTACATAACTAGCGACGTGAATACATCACACTTGTATTACCCGAAGGGGTAGGCAGAGGTGCATATTTAAGAATCTGTTCCATGTAGGTAATATGACAGGCCTATCATTGATCGGGACGAAATCGCTTTCCCGACAATGATAGCAATTACATTTATTTTTCCACTGACGCATTACAGGAATTTACACAAAATATCTGCAATACATATTACGTGCTACTGCTACGCGTTACGAAATCAGTTAGAACAAGACTAAAACGTACATACACAGTAATTCATCGTAAGATTGTAACATTATTTGCCAGAACATATTTTTCATTGTTTCGCTCCATCTATTACGTGTGTCATATGAGCACACGCGGGCAATCTCGACACGCATCGTAGTAAAACGTTGGCACTGAATACCGGAACTATTGGCCCGCGCAGACTGTCGGACGGGAGTGCAGCAGATTTTAAATTTATCAATAGAATTTAAAACTTATTCAATCGAAATAAAGCCTGTATTTCAATGGTCGGTTTCACTCGGTGAAAACTGCGTTCAGGGGTTAATCAAGCATTGGAATATTGACCTTATTTCGATTGGTAAGGTATTAAATTCAATTAGTAAATGTAAAATCCTCTGCCAGTTCTCCGCCAGTCTACGTAGGCCCTAAACCATTGGCAATGTATACCGGAACTAACTAGCTTTAGCGTACAAATGAATATGATGTTTTTACTCTAAATACTGCAGCTTTCTGGTGAACAAGCCAATTTCCATGCGTTAAGAACCAGTTTTAGTGAAATCTAAATGGCTTTACGTCAAAATGGTATTTATAAGAGTGTCGTCTTGTATAAAAGACTCAATCAGCCCCCTTACCACGAACTCTTAAAACATGACAGTTTACAATGTGGAAGCGAGACGCCGCGCGCCGCTACGTGCAGTGTAATGTGGCGTCTCGCTTGCTCAACGTAAACTGTCCTGTTTTAAGAGTTCATGGTAAGGGGGCTGACCTGTGTTATATGCTGTGTTGAACCATACGGCAGTGATGAGTTACATACTGGCAGTACACTAGAGAAAAAAGTTTTCATACAATACACAATATAAATACAACATTTCCAAAAAAACTAAATGAAACTAAATTAGTCTGTATTTATCACATAAGTGTATTCGTGATTAAAATATAGAGTTTAATGGTTATGTTAAATGTACCTATCATTTATAAAGCGAGCTTGATAGACTAATTCAGTTTACAAACCGGGATTACCGCGCAATTAATGTTAATTTCAAATATTGAAATGTAGGAACGTGTTAAATCCACCTCATCCCTATTAATTACATTCAAACAATTATCATTACCACTACGCAAATCATACAGCTGGAGTTGTAAACACTAACTACCCGACAAAGCTATCAGTTGCTTGTGAAACCACGATTTAATTTACCTGAGTGCGTATTAGCTCAGCTATTGTTGGTGACGCTTTGTCTGCTTTGCAAGCCATTACTGAGAGGACTGAAATTTAAAAAAATATTGACGCTAAGTCGGCTGTGTGAAAAACAACCCGGAAGCAAAAGCAGGTTTTTAACAAGGCCATAGACAAGTAGGAAAACGCTAAACGAATAGAACGGTAAATTGTTCTTCTTATCGTATGGTTGATGAACAACCTGGTGTCAGAGTTTAAACCGCCTATAGGCCTCTGACATGGCTTTACACACCGTTGAAAAATCTCTCAGGTGTGCCGGTTTCCTCACGTTGTATTTCCTTCACCGTTTTTAGCAACTGATAACTAATTTATAATACGCACATGAATTCGAAAAGACATTGATCCGTGCCGGGGTTTGAACTTGCGACCTTTGACTTGGTAGTCAAAGGTCATACCACTCGGCTATCACGGTAAATGTATGGGGATGACATATTATTTCGAATATGTAACCACAATGTAACTATGACATCTGTTCTCTCTGAACACAGCAACATTTAAAGTCGTTTAAATTCTTCGTATACGAGTTCATACAGAGATTGTTCCGACTAACAATATAAGAGAATTATACTGCTCTTTGCAAGTACGATAGGACGGCGAAGCGACTCGACTGCGAGAGAGATTTGTAGAAGGACCAACGGCTTATAATTCTCAGAGACGCGTCAATACGAAATTGCAAACACAAACAATAAAGTATAAACTCGCTTCAATATAGCTAAAAGTGTGTTTGAATTTGTTTCAGAGTATTGAAGAATTGCCAGGCAACGAAATAGCTCAGTGGGCCGACGGATTGTTTCTGGTGTACTCGATAACCGATCGAGAGTCCTTTAACTATGTGCGGCGGGCGAAACAAAATCTGCAGCCAGAGATACCGCTAACCCTCGTCGGGAATAAGGCCGATATGGTGCATCTGAGACAGGTAATTTTTTTTTAAAAACGTCGCCCCCCTTTAGTATTTTCTCCTGTATCGTAAGTGCGTTTCACAAACATGAATTATCACATACACACCCAGACTCGGGACAATCAAATGTGGATCGCACAAATTTTTGCCTAGCGCGGGAATCAAACCCGCAACCCTTAGCACAGCAGTCTAATCGCTTAGCCACTGCGCCAATCAACTCGTCAAATCGTCGTAAGCGATTGCTTTATGTTGGAAAGGATGGTACGGTCAGAAACAGTGACATTCAGTGATGTAAAGGTTTACAAGCTACACTTTACTTTGATAGAAATAAACATAATTCTAAGAATATGTAAGTCTTTTTACGATGTAACAAAATTGTTCTTTAATTAATGTTAAATCTGTTTAAAAGTTTTCATAAGCGTACCATTTCTGCTCTCTGACGGCGTGCAATATTCCGTCTGAAACTTAAAGTTATACTTAATTAGACATAAATGAGAGCCTGTATATTGTATAACCCTAAGGCTGGCAAAGGTGCTTAGTACACACGAATTTCGACGGATAAGTTACAGGTTAACTCTAAAAATATTATTCCTATCAACAATTATTTATGGAGTTTTTTAAACATCATTGAAGTATTTAGAAGAGTTTTTTTCTCTCTCCTTATACAGTAGGTAGATAACGAAAAGAGAAGCATTCGAAGCAAGCCGTAAACACTACTTTCATCTGTTCATTTCGCATCCCGAAACTAATCCTAACTCCAGGCGCATGTATTAACAAAGAAGGCAAGAGCAGTCTTTGACGATAGTGCGCTCAGCCTGAGGTTATTGTTGTGTTTCTCTGAATGTCTTAGTAAATTTCAACGAGACTGTATTTTTTCGTGATACAGTAGCAACTAATCACTTTATTTAGTTGGGATTATATACAGATAGTTATGTTACTTTCTGATAATTTAGCTTTATATAGGTGAAAAACTGGTTCGAATCGGTCCAGTAGTTTCAGAGCGTATTCGATACAAACAAACAAAAAAATCTTTCCTCTTTATCATATTAGTCTATGTTATCCCTTAAATCAGCCTTTATACTTACAAAATACGTTAAATTTTCATACTCACGTTACAGGTGAGCCCAGAAGAGGGGGAGATTCTAGCGAAGGACTTCGAATGCAGTTTCGCCGAAGTAGCCGCTGCCGAGCAGGTCAACCAGGTCGGGGAGGTGTTCCACGAGCTGTGCCGAGAGGTCCTCACACATAGGCGGAGAGCCAAGCACAGCCTACTGGACAGGATGCTCGGCTCGAAGACAGCCTACCGAGTATACTCCAGAGGGAAGAGCGACAGCGCGCTACCAAAAGATTAGATGCATTTAACTGTCTCCTAGACTCAATGAACGCACTGTTTGCAGGACACAGAAGCTGTTTCTTTTATGCTTCGAGAAGGAATTTTATTTATACTTAGTATTCAAGTATCCGTAGCTGATGTATGATGTATTTTGACGATTATAGTAAATTGATGTACACTGGTGATCACCAGAATTTTGACAATCTTGTATGTGTTGCTGTTACAGATTAATGTTAAAATGCATTTGATAATAGTACTTTTGGGAAATCGATATACCTATATATATATAGATATACCTATGTAAGGTAGGAAAAACGACCACACACATTCGCCACTGCCTACTACGCCTTGGTATAAAGTTAAGATTAAATATTGCACATTACAAGATCTAACTATAAGTATAACTAGCTGTTACCCGCGGTTTTAGCTGCTCGGTGTTTAGTTACAGCCAGCCCCTTACCATGATCTCTTAAAGCAGGACAGTTTAAGATGTGGAAGTGAGACACTGCTACGTGAAGCGCAATGCGACGTCTCTCTGCCACAACATAAACTTTCCTGCTTTAAGAGTTCATGGTAAGGGGGGCAGTAATCTGATTTCTTTATTCAAACACTTGACGAATAGAAATCGAATAGTATGAAAATACGGGATTAATAATGATGTCATAGATTACTAAGATAATAAATACATATTTTATCATTCTATTAGATTTCTATTCTTCTAGCGTTTGCCAGTAGTCGAGGGCCTCTGATTCGTGTATTGATCAATGAATTTGGAGAGCCCACTGAGTTCTTAAAAGTTTGGCGTAGACATTACACAATACTATCTGGAGCTGAGTCTGTGAATTGCTTTTCAGGCAGACAATAGCAAACCTCGGAAATTATATAACTATTTAATATTTAACGTGACTGCACGGTTTTAATACCATTGTTATATATAAGTAGGTAGATGATTACAATATAAGGCACTATAGTAAATGTTATACATATACTAAGTCAGGGTTGCTTCAGCTTCACTTGACACACGTGAATGTTACAAATGGCGATTCCAATTTTGTTTTCTTCTAGCAGCCTTAATAACGAAAATGTTTCGTTTTCTACTTGCAGCCCTAATAACGTCATGAAACAACGCTTCATAATTTACATGCCTTAAACATCTGTAACCGTTATTTTTGACGTACGAATGTAACGTTTACAGAATGTTTGAAGCGACCCGCCCTCAATATACAATATTTATCCACATCTCTCATTTAAACAAGAAAGTTATATTAATTAATAATTAAGACGTTGATCGCCACGCAGTAGACTCAAGAGAGTAACCATTATTTGCGGCTCACCGGTGAGCTGAGTGGCGTCAACGTGTTAAATAATTTATTAACTGGGAATGCCAATGCCATTTCCCAAATGAAAGCGGCATTGAATGGATAATGCAAATTCGCAAACATTTGCATCAATGATAACGCTCCAATTCACCGCAGAGGTTAAACAATTAACCTGTATTGATGTATGTGTATATGAATGTAGAGAACAATTTATTAAAGTTTTGTTCGCGTCAAGGGTGGCCGTGGAAAAATATGAGGATAATACCAAAACTTTTTGTACCGTTGTAGTTCGAAGTTCTGTTTATATAAATTTTATGTTTTAGATTAAATATATTGTACTTATTAGATGTGTATAATTTCGCATATCAATGTTAGATTAAGTTACACTCTCAAAAATCTTATAAATTATTATAGACCTCAAACATTTAAGGGTTTAAAACTATTGTTTTCCATTCTCAAACAGTGTCGGCTTAGACTTAAATACCAATAGTCATATTTTGGAAATTGTTACTTACTTACTCAACAAGAAACTGAGACATAACCGTGAGAGATATTTTAAACGTCGTGTCGCATTATTGATAGTCTGGACATTTTTCAATTAACTGTTATAGTGACGATTTAAGACGTACTATGTATTAGCATTATTACTTATAATTTGTTATTAAATTATTTATTTATTTTTGTCATATACATACAATTAAATCAGTTGTATTAAGTAGGTCAATTCTCGTAACTTGAGACGTTATCAAACAGTGTTGTGCTTTCGATAAAACCAACGAATTTCAATTGAAAATCCTTGGGTTTTATCGATAACACATAGCTAATGCATTGCTCGTTAACGTGTTACAATTATTATGATTTATGAGTTGATAAAGTCTTACAACCCACTGCAGGGCAAAGGCCTCCCTACTCTCTTTCCATATGTCTCTGTCAAGGGCTGTCGAAGTCCAATCCTTCATAAAGGAGTCAAGTTCATCTCGCCATCTCCGTTTCGGTCTGCCTCGCTGATTTCTACCTTGTAGAGGGGTCTATTGGGATGTACATTTTGCCCATTAATCTTACGATAACGTCTAAAGTTAAGAGAGTAGACCTACAGATTTTACAGTTGGTTAAATGTATAACGTTTATGAATAAGGCTAAACTTATCTAGATGTGTATTATCTGTCTGAATCGTTTTTGGCTGAGATAAATAGGTATCTAATGTTATGAATAATACTGCGTGCTTGGTTGTACGTTTGTCAAAGATAGACATTATTGTGTATATTGTATTTAGATTGATGTAAATGATTACTGACATATTACGCTAATTATACGTTGAGCATTATGTGAATGGTTTTATTTTGTTTTGAGTTGCCTAGAACCGTTAATATTTACTGATTAATATTTGTTTTCATTGTGGCGTTCTAAGGGGAAGGTCTTTGTTCAGTGAACGTATCCCAGCTGACTGACGATGTTGATTTAAACTTTTTTGTCACTTTGTGTCTTTTTATCTTCCTATCATCTGTTAGCAAATTCTCTGATTTATAATACAAACTGTACATGGTAGATAAATATACTTTAACTTGAACAATATGCACAAGATAAAGATGCTGTTTTCGCAACAATCCAATCGCTTAGCTATTGCGCATTGTCGTCTTTGGCTAATCGCCAAAACACGAAGATCAGGCTCATAATTAATTTAATGATATTATTATTACACGTAGTTTTGTTGTTTTTTATTTATGAGGTATCTAGGTATCAACTTTTATGGAGACAGTCAGCAATCCAATTTTAAATACGTAAAACGGGGTGAATCAAAACTTAAGGGTCAATAGAAACAAAACTTTGGACCTGATTTCAACATTAAAATATTACAAATAGATGTCAAAAATTACTCTAGATAGTCGTCTATAATACACTTTCAAGTATAGGGTCCTTAATTGTAACAATATAAATACATTTTACTATAAAATCAGTTCCGAAGTTGTGTTTCTATTCACCCTTGAATTCCGATTCACCCCGTTTCACCGCACTATCTACATACAAAACTAAATACTATGAATACAACAATAAGTCCTCACTGGCGCAATGTAGGACCTATGTATGTAATCCGCACATGTTTGTCCTGAGTCTGTTTTTTGTTCGTGATTATTTCATTTTGAGAAACGCACTTACCTACTTTATGGAAAAAATCCCCGTGTGGTGCGACGCTTTATTAAATAAAAAAGTACACAATACTAAAGCTATTGAAACATGTTTCCCGTCAAATAACATCACGAACGCAACACGTTTCACGCTGTAGGTACAGAAACTATTTAACTAGTTATTCTAAAGCCAAACTTCATGAACTCTCTTCAGAAACTAATACGTAGGCAATTTCAACTTGGTGCAGTTGTAGGGCTGGCAATTTTTTTTGCCAAACTTTTTAAAGAAAAGTTTTTAAGCTAAACTATAAAAATATACTTAGTACCGTTGAAAAAAATATAGTATTTCTTGGAAAATCTTTATTGAGTGGTGGTTTTTGTGGTAAATCTATATAGTTGGACGACGACTCTATCTCCGGTTCAACTTTACACAGTATCGTCTCAGTCAAAAGTAATTTTTATTAGTGAAATGTTTTCTTTTAGGTTTCAAAGTTGAAAATATAGTATATTTGCGACTTTGTGTACTATTTATCTTCAACGGTATATAGTACGCAGATCCGAAATACAAATAGTATAATATTATAATTATAGTACAATTGGCAACCCTATGCAGCTCGCTAACCGGCCTGTTGAAGCTAGATTCACTAATCCGGTTTATACAGACAGTCGGCGCCATATCTCTAACTTCACTGATATCTGGAAATGGAATATTCGAGTGCTTGGTCAAGATAGTCAATTGTTTGAATTGTTAGAGCGTGCAATATTCCCGACAGTTATAGTTAGTGATACCGATTGAGCAATGTTACGTGAATTTCACGATTTAGAACCAATATATATGCAATGCAAACATATTTGTGGCAATTAAGCTCGTCGATATCTGATCAAGCACAGATTTATTCTGAATTTTTAACAATAAATTAGTATCTACCTATAATATTTTTGATATAGGAACTGCTTCTAACAAAGACTTTTTGATGTGCAACTTTGTACTGTTTCAATGAACATTTAAAAACAGTATACGCACTACACCTTTTACTTAGGCAACAAAAAATGGCAAATATATTTCCTTTTAAGATTTTGGTAATTACCTACAACACGTCATGTGAAATTCAAATTAAAGTGTCTAAGCTCTTTCAGTCCCTTTAGTAAACAAGATAAAAGCCATTTAAACGAAATGGACCAAACTCGGCCTAAAATTGTAGTCACAGTTTCGTTTCAACTTCATGTAACGACAGAAATAAATAAAACCAAATATTTTTTTTTATTGACGTCACTATAACAAATTTGAATAAGGAGATTATTCTCTCTTACATTGGGTTTATACATTGAAGCGCCATTAAAAGGTTCGTTCTTTGAATATTTACTAATAAGCAATTATTAAAGTTGTATGGTGTAGCCGAGAGCGTAAACTTTTGGAATGTTTTCAATTTACTAACAACCGGATTCCGAACGCAAACTTATCCATGTATGTACGTATATAATATGTACCTATGTATATTGTATATCTACATAGGCTATAGATACTAGTGCTACGGAGTTGTTGTTGGTACTGGGAGCCTTGTGTTATTGATTTAATACACCTCGAACGAGCCGGTACAATGCACGTGTCTCTGTCTGTCTTGTTCAGTCATGTTCATGATTCAGAACGATCACATCTTTAGCATTCTACACAAATATTGTTGAACTGCTCTTAACTAAGAAATTAAAGTTATTCGAAGATTATTTCTCATCATTAGATACTAAAAATAATCTGCATCCAACCTAACAGTTCTCTTTCTAGTTTAACTCGAATTTTTCACCAACAAAGAAATAAAATGCATTTTAAATATACATTCAATAAAAGAATTCGCAAACAAAGGAATAATGAGCCCCGATTAAAAAATGACTAGCCAGTCACAAAGGCAAACCCTAGAGTCACACATACAAAGGGTAATCTCGGCAAAGTGGCCCTAAATTAAAACAAAAATGCTCCCCTTTTAACGACGTTCGTCAGGAATCGACCAATCAGAACGCCGCATTTAAATTACTTTATGCTTTTGACACTAGAGTGACATATTTTATTGATAGTGATGCCACCCTAGGGTATTTGTCTATGGATGCGACTGTTGATGCATTGTCTGTTAAGATTGGGGTGTTATTACCATCGCTTTTATGTCGAGCGTATTCGCAAAGAGCGTATTGCTGTAGCATACGAGTGAAATAAACTCTTACGAAATCAACAAATATATTAGTAGATACTATTCTATCGTAAAAAATCAACATGTTAAAACTTAAAAGTAGACTAGACGTAACGTTCACGAGGGTTATGTAAAAATCAACTACTGAACTGTTGAGTGTAAAACATTTATTTTCACCTGTAACTTGATCTCTTTCACCTTTTAGAGCGAAATCTTTGAGATACGAATCTAAAACATAACGTTGGAAAGTGATTTTTACCTTTATTGCTTGTTTAAAGTACAATTAAAAAATATACAATTAAAAAAATGTTCCAAATAAAACTACTTAACACCCATGAGCTAGAATTTGACCACTTGCAGAGACCGTACGGTTCTACACTTTATAAAAACTTGTTTACTGGTCTTTATAAAGTACGTAATAAAACTTAATCTAATGAAGACAACGAAACGACTCGGCCCGCGAGATCGTTTGTGTGGATTTAAAGGTGTCTTTCTAAATCAAAATATCTTATGCTATGCCCATCCCGAAGTTCCATTCTAAATACTGGTGAAAGAGTTACGAAAATCAGATAAATTCGTTTTGGAGATTAGCTCCTTACATACGAACAAACAAACTTTACCAATGTATTAAATTACTTCGTATCAGATATAAAAAAATAGTGTAAAGTTTACCGAAGTAATGATAAAAATGTCTAAAATCAAATCAAAAATCAAACTCTAAAAACATTTTTAATTAATATATTTTTAGCTGACATTTATATTCTAAGTGTTATAAATAATGAAATAGTGTGTTTTCTACTTCTACTGAAAGATGAGTACCAATAGTCTATTATGATGTTATCTACGAAATGCAACAGATGTTAGTATTGCGAACGTACACACTTAAACATTACCGTAAGCAACCCTTTAATGTCCAAATGTAAGACTTATAAATGAAAAGTTAATCAAACAATAACATCATTATCAATAGAGTATTTAATCATTTAATTAATAATGATTAATATAAGTCAAAACAAAAGAAACACCTAAAATTGAAACGACATATAAAAAGAAATTCTAGAATCAATATGAAACGGGGTCATAAAGGTTCAAAAGAAATTTTTAGTTCCATTTTTCCTTTCAAAAAGTGTTGAGTAACTTAGTATTAAATCAGTTGACCTACAAAAGATTAGCAAGAGATCAACTCTTTTCAACAGGTGTGTCAGACGTGTGGCTGAATATTTTATTACGCCTTTATGTTTTGTTGATTGATTTCGTCATCGGCGCACCGGGATTGCGCCTGCAACCCCCTACCCTTCTCCACTTCTGTTTGTTCCGAGCTGCGTCCAAACTCATCTAACTTGCTACCTTGCTAGTGAAGCATTAAATATTACTACAGAATAATATTCTCTGCACATTTGAGTGTCCTAAAATACAAAAACGGTTCAATAGCTGTTCGGTTTCTCCAATCAAGATACAATGTAAGTGGGTTACACTATAAAGGGTTCAATAAATTGAAAATCAAAATGCATTACATGTATAAACGAGGTCATCCTGTGGCGACGCTAGGTGAACATCGAACCACCTGTCATGCTCACAGTTCGATGGACCGTATTAAACAAAACACAGGTAAGTCACTAAGACCCTGTCTGCTTTTCTATGTTGTGATATATCTGACTATATACTAATCAAATACTATAATAATTGAGTCAGAATATAAACGCACTGAATTTTTTTTAACTTAGGATTCGCAACAGGGTTCTTCGTGTGTTTTGAAGCAAACATAGTTTACATAGATTGGTGTTTATGTGATTTTCCTTGTCTAGTTTCGTTGTCCAGTGCACGTTATTGTTTTCTATGTACAACCTCACGCCCATCTTTATCAGAGACTCGTACCTAAGGGATTAGGGGTAAGTCTGACTTTCAAGCATTGTATTAGTGTGTGGTGTCATGTGTGTGATAAAAATGTGCCTACGGAATGAAAACCCTGGTACATTGTGGATATGAAACTGGCCCGTAAACCACGGAGCCTCCACGACCTGTTGACTTTGTTCGAGAATGTCACCGCGTAAGCTGGCGCTGATTGACTTGTTGCTTTTACAGTCAACTAAATGTAAAACGACCAGATTACTCTCTATTTCGATTCCGACCAAATTGCTTTGTATAGTGATGTTCGCACTGCGCCAAATTATTTCGATATTATGTGTCCGTTGGGAGGAACTAAGTAACTAAGCTTAGAATATTGACAGCATTTTTTTTCACTGAAACCGAATAATGTGTCTGTTAAATATATACATTTAGCATTAGAATTAAAAATAAATTCGAGAGCACGCCACCTGTTAATTAGTATCAGTGTCTTACATAATATTTGATTATTACTTAACTTACAGTACATCGTAGTGCTGGCCAAAGGCTTATTCATAAACATTTCATCCATCAGTTAGTTTAAACATTGTTGATAGCTAATTTACGTGCTCACAGTCACGCCTATAATCCACGAAGGGTTCGGCACAAGTGTTCTCGTTTATCTGGAATATAAGTCCCTATTTTCATCGTTTATAATTTATACTCAGGGTTAATGGCCTACACTCCTTAGAATACATACGACTCGCTTTCCAGGCTATGCAAAAAAATGTTTTATAACCTGTCCTCGTAAGGACTCGTGTATTCAAAAGTTTAATTGTTGTTTCTGTCTCGGGGTCACTCTTTGTATATTTTTGTGTTATGTACTTACTTAATAAGTACTTACGTTCTCTGTTATCAAGAGTTATACACTTTCCTACTTTTTTTAATACCTCTTACTCCCAAAGTTTTGGATTATATTTTTATGGTGAAATATCCGTGAATATAGTGAGATTTCCTGACTCGTTAGTCCGTGTATGCGAATTATCTTGGATTCGGTTCGCGGGTCGGGCAAGGCTTTTTCCATTCGGTATTTCTCTGGAGCAGCATGAAATTTAGCCGTCTACGTACGCATAACTCGCGAAATATTATGAACTATAACCTGCTTACCCCTTTGAGGGAAACCAGCGTGTTGGTTTGGTGAACACATATTATTAATTACCATTCCAATTAAGTGATTCTAGATTCGAATAGCGCGAAGGATTAATGCGCTGAGCTGGGGATTGTTCTACCTTACATGTAGATTAAACAGTGTGTAATAACTTCGCTACATCTGAGCGAGCGTGTGCCGTTTATAGGTACCTGATATAATTGTTACACACATAAAACAAGTACATATGGTACCCGTTCCCTTAAATAATAATAATGCTATAAAATAACTTAAGGAAGCAGTGCATCTCGATACAGAAAACTTACGAGACAAAGGACATTTTGTGTTTATCCATCGCTAAGCATAGAAAAGACTAGCTGCGCCCCGCGGTGCTAACCGCTACATTTTTTCGGGAAAAAGTAAAAGTAGCCTATATGTTAATCCAGGGTGTCAGCTACCTCCATACCTTTTAGCAAAACCGGTCTAGCAGTTTGAGCGTGAAGAGGTCACAAACATACAAACAAACACACAAACTTTCACCTATATAATATTAATGTGGTTACCTTACATTCGTCCTTTTGCTAGAAGTAACTGAAATCACACTGACCGCCATACGACCAAAAGATGTATCTCCGAAGTAGTCCGACGGCGAATTGAATCCGTCGCTCATCAATAAATCATTCTCTCCCATCCGTATTATGAATGACTTCAAATGGACAATCAATGGGGCGGGCCCCGCGCCCCGCCGGGCCGCCCCATCCATCCCCTGCGGCCTGCGCAAGAGTCGCTCAATCACCAACCAGCCCTCTCTCGTAAACAGTGACGTAGCCATAAAGACAATATTTATTAGTGTGATAGTGAAGTGAACTTTTTAGTGTTAAGTTCAGCAGTGATAGTAGAAAAAGTGACAAAGTGGTTTGACAGTTTTTTTTTTGAGTATATATTGAATTTTACAGACTATAAATATAATTTTACAGAAAAACTATTTTAGATTGTGTCGTTCGATCGAATAAAGTTAACATCGTAAAGGTAATGTTAAACTTTTAATTACTTAATTGTGCTTTTACGTAGGTATATGAATATAGTATCTTTAAATTAAATATAATATTTCGGTTTTGTTAACCAATTCTTTAATTTACATCGTCGCTCCCTTAACCGCTTATACGACTCGCTGTGCACAATTTCAGTTTAAATTTTAACCTGCTACTGAATACGTTTTTGTTTATATTGTTGTATTTTTTTTATATGCGTGAAAGACAATTGCGAATATTAAAACATTACACGCCTAAGCAACTGATATAATGGTTTAAAATTATCTTAACAATTGCATCGCTATTTTCAGGACATTATCAAACAGCCATTACCTTGTTGATTCAAAAAACGTAAAGACGAACATAGAACCTCATTTTTGGAAACGGTTAATTTTACCTTGTCTAGTTTATCATTGCTTATCGTCAAGTAAGAGAGAAATTAACTAAGTTTATCTTCCTGCTCTTGTTGCGGGTGTTTTTATGTTTATTGTCCTCTTTTGTGATTAATTTACCCCGCGGTATAACCCGCAAAATTTTTGTGGGTTCAAACGTAGCCTATGTGTTAATTCAGGGTGTCACCTCCATACCAAATTTTAGCAAAATCGGTGCAGCCGTTTTTTCTTGAAGAGGTAACAAACATACTAACGCACGATCACACTCACATAATATCGCCTTTATAACATTAGTGTGATCAACGACACCTACACTAGCGCTATTAATTACTTTAGCTTTAACATTGATTAAATAATAACCTTTCAATGCTTTAAATAGCGTTGTAAAGTTAGTTGTTAATTAGTTAGATAATAGCTATTATTTAAAATGAAAGCGAAAATATTTAATTGCTTACTTTGCGACTTAGTTTCAAAGCTTCCAACAACGGAACGTTTGAAAAGTTCCACGCAATGTTTAACTAAAGCGGATTTAATAGAGCAGTTTAAAACTAACCAACCTTTTCAGTTTGCTATACCTTTTCCCTAGGGATAGAATAGAAATAGAATAACATTTATTACAACCGAATATTAATAATCAGTAGCACTGTCAAACATGCAATACTGAAAAGGTCGCCAACTCAGCATGATAAGTGGAGGCCACACCACGGACGTAGGCACAAATAAATTACCTTAATTAGTTCCTAGAGAACAAAAAATAACGCAAAGTTTTTAAAAACGCTCGTCGGCTGCCAGTATTTTTGCAGTTCCTTTTAAGTCCCCATTTTAAGTTTCCTTTCAACTCAAAGAGCTTCGCTACTCGGTTTTACACGAGGCTGTACTTGACAGACTTTTGCCTGAAAACTGTTGAGTGGTTTAAATCACAATTCTTTCAGTTTTCTGTATTCTCAAACGACATTGATATTAGCTCGGGTGTTGAAGTAACATATAATTTTAACCCTGCAAATAAAATATAAAGCTTGCATATTAGTAATACTTTAGTATTTATCACTATTTACTTTCCTCAACGTTAAAATATAATTAACTAATAAAACTATACTACACTAAACTAATATAACTAATTCAAGGGGTTAATATCTATTTTTTAATTGTTAGCCATATTTTAATGAGCTAATTTAATTTTTTGACCACCTTCTATTTCGCTGCGGTAGGTCGGGTACCCTTGGACGTCAAATAGTCTATCAAGTGCCTAGTATAAAATAAAGTGATCCCTATGCTACCGTTAATAAGGCATGAGCTTTGCGAATGAAATCAACATACATGCGGGCATCGAAGAGAGGGTTAAGATGTATTACTTACAAGGAAACTTGATATAGTTCACCGGGGTCCGTGTGATATTTGGGTAAATAATATTGTATAAGAATGTGTTATAATTGAAAATATCCTTAGTAGAACCCTTATCTCCTAAAAGTGTCAAGTCCCGGTACCTAACACTGCATATAATATACAACTAGCTTATGCTCGCGATTTCGTCCCCGTAAATTTCGATTTAAAAACCTATAGGTAACAGCAGTAAGCAGATTTTATTGAATCTAATTTTGTTAAACATTCCATGCCTTTTTTTCCTGGGAACCCTAAAAGATTTCCGAATTAAAAGAAGCCTATATTAGACCTTATAACATCAGCTATCTGCCAGAGTAAGTTGAAATCGGTCCAGCCGTTTCGGAGATTAGCCGGCACAAATAGACAGCCAGACATAATTTTTTTTAATTGTATTTTTGATATACCTATGTATCGTAGGATATACTCATATGCATATGTTAAAAAGCTGGTATTTGATATTTTTGCTGTTTTGCTAGAACAGTCTCATTTTTCTTAAACCATAGTAAAGTAATAATCCGTCACTTAAAACAATAGTGATCATTTAACCTCCGAGAACTGCGCAAAGTATTTCAGTTTGCGTACCTACGTATTATATAACGTCGTTTTAGTAATCTCCTATTACACACATGCGCACACAGGTTTGCGTTAAATGAATTTCATCTAAAAACGATAACCGGCGCTGTTAATACTGAAATTAATTTTCGCTTATTTGTCAACTTGTTAAGGTTTCCTATTAATGTTTTCTGGTCACGCCCATTGGGTTAATTTTTAATTGTTTTAACACGTCAACACGTTTGTTATCGAGTTTTGATAGCATTACATGGGAAAACTTGAAAAGCAGTGTAAGTCAGTTTGTAAAATGCTTGGCTAGAATATTAATCTGAAAAATATTTGTTGAGTTTCACTTTTTTTACGGCTAACTGTTCCGGTGAGTGTCGTAGACTGTTTTGTCTACTTATATTACTATATTGGTACTAACAGTTGGGCGTTTTAACATCTTTATCATGTCAACCGCTTTCGGAGTTCAGTTTCGGTAATGTAAACGTTTGGTACTAAATAGGTCAGAACCCGCGGTAGTGGTGCTATCGGTATGATTCTAATGACATGATCATCTCTAAGAAATATCGGTAGGTACTTATTTTTACCTCGAAACAATTATGTAGTCAAAAAAATTAATACCTTGTTTAAGTATTAGGTCTTCTTCTTCTTATCGTTCGGTTGATGAACAACCTGGTGACAGAGTTTAAACGGCCTGTAGGCCTCTGACATGGCTTTACACATCGTTGAAGAATCTCTCAGGTTAGCCGGTTTCCTCACGATGTTTTACTACATAATTTTAGCAACTGATAACTAATTTATAATACGCCCATGAATTTGAAAGAATTTGATGCGTGCCGGGGTTTGAACTTGCGACTTTTGACTGCGCAGTCCAACACTCATACCACTCGGCTATCACTACTATTGCTGTGTAGTAGGTAAAGTTTCCACTCTCTGTAAAATATTGTATTTTCTGTATAACATGGAAAATATTTTAACCCCCCGCGTGCCTTAGGGCTAAATATAGCCTACTAGCCTTACTTACAGTTAGCCTACAAAACATGAAGGCTAGTTATCACGCAGTTTAACACTTTACAATTTTATTTACTTAATGCGATCACTTTAAATTCCGAAACGATTTTTTGAAGTTTATTATTATTAAATGTTCTTAATCGACGGAGGTGATTCCCTCCTGCAACGGACAACTTAACAAAACTATCTTTATTACCTTGTATTTAACTAGTACTAGTATCTTTTATAATTTTTTAACACAGTACCTTTGACTATTATCTTTGCATTATAGTTTGACGGACTCTTCTGTAGCTCTAAACATTTTATTGACATGTCAATTAATACGGCTCATAACAGAAGGGCGCGCCACATTAAAATACATTACATCCAACATTACAAGTTAATATACCCGTGCAGGCTATACATGTTTGTTATTACAACAGCTGCATGAAGTCAAACTAAAAAAAATAGGGCCGCAAATTCTCTTCGCTATTTAGGCCCAAACATCAAAAAAGTATTAGTGATTTTTTGCGCTATCTCAATTTTAAAAGCAAGAAGCTACCGACTTTCCGATGTTATTATTGGTTTCGCTTTTGTTGTTAACCCTCGGGCGAACACCAGGCCTTTTGGACCGGGATCATCCCACCCTTTGTCCCGATACTTACTGGGATTACCGAACCTAATAACCTGTTTTGCGAGTCTGTAATTACGTTTGCAAAAAGTATGCAATCCCAACTTCTAAGTGACCGACAAACAAAAGAGTGAGAAGTCCTGCTACTGTCTCTATAGACGTCCTTCCTTAATTAACGCAAACAATGTCTTTTGTGTGTTTTGTTGATTTTTTGCCAACTATTTAGCGTGCTAATCGTTGCAAATTACATTTTTAATAACATGGTGTTTATTACTTTTTACGCAACTAACTAATTACGTAGGTAGTATATTTAAGTATTTAAAGCTAAATATTAAGTTTAGCTACCAACTACATTATTTATAATATTGTACGTATATTATTTCTAAATTGATGAAGGAAATTTGAAAAATGATGGACACGAGCAGGACTTTAACCTGCGACCTTCGCCGTACCGTGGCGCTGCTCTAACTATCTGAACCATATTGTCGCTGCTCGCACCTATCGAATTTCAAGTTCCCTTTTAGTACTTACGTCTTAAGGGTGACGTCAATTTAGATTCAAGCTAAGCATGGGCAACATTCTAAAATGACACCAAAAGTCATTAAAATTATTTCTGTTGAATATGCAATTTTAGTGTCATCTATTTGCTGAGCTATTTATTGTATTTTCAACGCAATTCCTTGTTAAAAACAATTGAAAAAATGTTACTTAGTTGTTTATCCCTACCAAATAACATGATCAATGCAAAAACAAGCTAGTTCACACGAATCACTCGGTAGTATAATTGTAAGTGTTCTGAATCAAACGGCAGCTCTCGATCTCAATAGCACTCCTCGCAATGACCGTTTAAAACAAGTAGCTACTAGAACAATGCGAATAATGAACAAAATACAAGTGGCTCTCAGCTTTGTAACCAAAAGATGTCAACCACAAAGCCAAAACACAATGGAACTTTATTTTCTTACATTTGTTGCTATTCTTGATTGATTCCTTTCTTTGCATTGGATTTTAAGTGCCCTCAAAAACCGCTAGCGACAGATTTGCACTTGAGAATTGTTTCGCTCGACGTTCCTGTGTGAAAATATTTTTGATGCTAGGTACTAATATTTTTTTAATCAATCTTTTCTCATTTCAGATTATGACTGAGTAGTTCAGAGCTAATGATGATGCATTCTGTACCGGCTTCGTCAAGTGAGTACTTTTTATTGTTTACTTTTTTTTAAAGCTGATGGGCCGATGGACCGTGTTCACTGTTTGGCAGGGCAGTCAGCCGGTTACAAACTTGCCGGCCAGCCAATCTTTTCACCTTCACATGCATGAACAAACAGCTTCAGAGAACTTCGCTATTGATGAACATTCTTAGTAACTGTTTCCTTTGTTAAAGCTCCAGCAAGCTTATTCACAACATGTTGATACGTACATATCTAGTGATGAACATAGAAATAATTGTTATACTACGACTAGTAGGCAATAGGCATCTGGTAGAGCTAAACCTATCACGATTCCTCCGTAAAAAAATCTCACACTCACAAAAACAATCGATACCATATCATTATCATATAATAAAATGTATATTACGCCGTTGTTAGTTAATTAGTAAGCGAGATGACGTGTCCCGGCCAATTTGTCCCATCAGCGGCATTCCCACGAGGTGCGCTCGCGCATCTGCCGCGGTTCTCACTCCCCCACCCGCGAATTCACATCATAGTGATACCGTTTATTAGTTTGTTTTAAATTGAAATGAGGTTAGATAACTCAGATATTAATGTGTATCTAGTTAACATCAATCATTATATCGCCTACCTAAAATGTTTACTGGATCAATGTAGTTAAAACCCGTCTGTGAAAATTATTGTGTTTCTACCGATAAAATTAATTCTAGCAGCAAATCGGTCAGATGAACTCAATTTTGGCATTAATTAGCTTGTTAGCCCTTAATTAAGCCGTAGTTAGTATAGGCCTATTGAGTTGTTAGAGTTACGTTAAGTTTCGGCAAATCATTAAGCTTATTAGCTTATATCTAGCCACCTGAATTTCCTGTTCAAATATCAGTAGTAAATATAATTTACGTAAAGCATCATGACCGCCCTTATTCGATCATTATTACGAAACTAATAAGTCACACCGAAATTGATGTGAGAACCCAATACCAACGATATTTGAAATAAATTGTAAAATAAAAAGCATCGTTGATTAATAAACGTGCGTTTGTTTTGACCCTGTAGTAGTCACGCCATGGGATCATTTCCATCGGGTCCATTTGACACAGGTGGGAGTTCGCACGGTTGATAAAGATCGTTAGGGATGATTCGGAAGCGATACGACTAATAGTGTGTTTGGTATTTTAGGTACGTACCTAATGAGTGTATCAGTATGTGTAAAAACGATTTTTTTTTATTGTAAATTGTTCTCTATCTTAAGCTAAAAGCAATTATCGTATTGCCCAACATAACTTTTCATACCATAGACAAAAGCCCAAACAAACAAATCGAAAAGCGACAAAGAACCAAACTACCTTAAATCCTTATTGTGAAGAGCTTTTATTATAAAGTTGTCTATTCACAAACCTATAATCATCTACCTATCTCGACCGTTTATTCCCATCGCCTATTGTTTAGACTCACTTTTTCGTACACTCGACACCGCGTTTCCTGCATCGCAAGTGTATTCACGGATTGAATATGGGATGTCTTATTCACTTTGCCTTTATGCCTTCTCGACTGGTCCGTTTTGGGCGGTGAACAAAAATGGCGTCCTGCGTCTTATCTCGGGCCGTGAGACCAAAAAACGTTTTGAAATTATTAGGGTAAGGTTGTGCGCAGAATTTTTAATTTTTATTCTTCTTCTATTTAGGTGATTGCAATTTTAGAAGACAGGAGATTTTAGGTAATTATAATATAAATGTATTATAAAAAACAAGACAATAAAACGAAAATTTTAAGAAAATTGAATGGGTACCTTACACTTATTACATAGATACTTAATAGACTAAAAAACTTTTGACTTTTAGATGCTTACTAATTATAATAAGGATATCACGATTCTAATAAAGAACTGTATTATAATTGAAGAAATAAGCGTTACGTATTTTTTAAATCCGTTGTTCCCGGGATATTTCCTTTTTTCATATTCTCAAATACACTCTCTCGACGTTTAATTTAAATCGAATTTTCTAGGGATATTTCTTATAAAAGTGGACGATAAAAAAAATCTTGTGCGGAACCCTACATTAAATAATTCAACACATCAGACTTTGCTTACTTCTCAGATTATGTTCAATGAATAGCGAATCTGACATTTCAGTCCCAAACAGGACAGTTTACGTTGTGGAAGCGAGACGCCGCTATGTAATGCGGCGTCTCGCTTCCACAACGTAAACTGTCCTGTTTTAAGAGTTCGTGGTAAGGGGGCTGTTTTGACATGAGAATTATTTTCCCTCAAAGAGGCCACATTATAAATCGTCACGGTTGGTGCCATAGGGGTAAGCAGCAGCCAAAGATTTCTACTAGATACAATCGTGATTATTCGTGATATACTAACTTCTTTCACTTCATCACATACCTATCCTTATAACTTATGGCAACAGTATAGAAACACTATAGAAACGTGATAATAATGACATCTTAGTTAAAATCAACACATTACCAAAATCCCAATTTTAATACGGATGTGTGAGTAATGGATTGACGTGATCTCCTTCCACGGAGAATCTCAAATTAAGAAAAGCGGCCACCGATTTAGCCCCAGACGCAGAAAGTTCTGATTTATCTTGCAAAGCGTCTAATCTGCTAGGTAACTAGTTACCATCGGTTTACAGCCTTAGGCTTTAGTGCCTTTTGAAGTTTACCTTCCGACACCAAAACAAAATATAGGTAGCTATATTAAGTCCCCATTCGTCAACAATATGAAATTGTGTTGTACAGATTACTGATTGTCTGACCGCCGCACTCAGAGACATTTAAAGATAACTTAAACCAACACTAAGTAAAGATTTACATCTTATAATGTTAACTTAGTGTTAGTTTAAGGGCGGGTTGCTTCAAACAGTCTGTTAACGTTATTTATGTACGTAAAAAAGTAACGTTTAACGTACGTAAAATATGAAGCGTTGTTTCATGGCATAAATATAACCCGGTTATCAAAGTTATCAGGGCTGCAAGTAGAAAACAAAACATTTTCGTTATTAAGGCTGCTAGAAGAAAACCAAATTGGTATTGCCATTTTAACATTTACGTGTGCGTCAAGTGACGCTGAATCAACCCGCCCTAAGTAATCATTATCGTCTCTGAGTTCAGCGGTCCGAGTACAATATATAGTCTAAAAGCTTCAAAAAACAAAGATCAAGTCATAATGTGTTTCTATTCTACTCTTAATTAACACACGTTCAACACATCCTCAATACTGCATTGTTTACCACTGGTCATGAGCCCGTTTCAAAAGGCAGGGTAACAATAAATTATGCCTCCCCGAGGGGCGGAGTTTCAACACGCGGACTATCGGGTCTCACTAGCTGAGAACGTAGAAACTTAACTTTGATTTATTAGTGGGTGTTTTTGCTGCTCAGTTCTTTTGCTAAGTATATAGGCAGAATATTTTCATCACACTGTATACAGCCAGTCACTTATGGCATTCTGCATTTTTTATTTAGGTGGTTTTGGTTTAGGTGGTAGTAGTCGTAACCAAATCTATTTTACGTAAACTAAGACACCCTTTGTTGATTAGGAGATCTGCAAACAAATTATGTATTGTTAGCTTCATTGTAATGATGCCAATTGTTACCAGACTGCCAACATTAGCAGCCGGAAGACGTGCACTGTTGAACAAAGGCAAAGCAAGGGTTATTGAGTATTAATTCATATATTGAAATCTCTCTTTCTATTTTACTGGTACATAATTATTACCATACTACCAAAAACTTGCCTTTTTTGCCACAGAATATATGAATATTTAAGTAACAAATGAATGTTCCGGTTTACATAAATGTCATAATAGTATTGTCCATTTTCTCCCCAGGCCGGATTCTGTACGACGTGCCATGTGCCGTCTGCCGCGACCACTCGTCTGGGAAGCACTACGGTGTCTTCGCGTGCGACGGCTGCGCTGGTTTCTTCAAGCGGTCCGTGCGACGCGACCGACAGTACACCTGCAAGGCCCGTCTCCGCGGAGGCTGCCTAGTGGATAAGGCGCATCGCAACCAGTGCCGGTCCTGCCGCCTCGACAAGTGCCTGATGGCTGGTATGAATAAAGAGGGTGAGCATCATTTAGTATTATTTTTCTTCTTATCGTATGGTTGATGAACCTGGTGTCAGAGTTTAAACCGCCTGCAGGCCTCTGACATGGCTTTGAACACCATTGAAAAATGTCTCAGGTGAAGACAAACATCGGCGAAGAAAAACATCTAATTTTTATTACGCGCATGAATTCGAAGACGTTCGTGCGTGCCGGGATTCGTACTAACAGCCATAGGATGATAAATCCGTACATCCGTGATCCGGCGAGCAATAGACAAAGGGTCTTAGCATATCACCATGAATAATTTATATTAAAAAAATATCCTTGGTCTCGTGTAAAGCTTTTTTCGTGTTTTTACTGGCTTATAAGTTAAATTTAATTACAGCGGTTCAACACGAGCGAGGTCCACGCAACTCAACGATACGGCGACAAATGGCATTGTTTTTGAAGGACCCGATACCTTCATCAGACATCCGAGGATCGGGCACACCGGCTTTGGACTTCTCTCTACCAAAACCCAATAACATGTTGCCACCCCAACCGATACCCTTGTACACTCCATATGGCTTTCCCTCTTTCAACCTGATCAACCCTCCCCTGTTCTCGGCCCCGCCGCGCCCTCCTTCTCCCCCGGCAGTCAATCCCCTTCTAATTGGGGCAACCACCCCAGCAGCTATATGCGAGATAGCTGCCCGACTGCTCTTCATGAACATCCGATGGGCTAAGAGCATACCGTCGTATGCGAGCTTTCCCCGGGAAGACGCACAGTTTATGCTGGAAGAGTCTTGGAAGGATATGTTCGTGGTAGCTGCGGCTCAATTCCTCTACCCGATCGACTTCAAAATCTTGCTGGATAGGAATAACCCGCGAGTAACCAAGAAGGACGTTGAGCTTTTCGAAGCTGTTCTTGGAGAGATCATGAAGTTACGACCTGACACCAACGAATTCGCCTGTCTCCGGGCCTTATTGCTGTTCGGCGCCGGTATAATTGAACCGAGCCCCAGCCGCGAGTCGACTGGGAAGCGAAGAATGCAGCACGTCGCCTCCGCCGTTTTTATGCACGACCAGACGACTTGCATGATGAACGAGGTAAGAATTAAGATCATTTTAAACAGACCAAAAAATATAACATTTTACACCTAATACTTGCTCAAAAAAAAGATACAAGTTTAAATACCAAATTAAATAAAATTTAAAAAATTAGTTTGTAGAACGTAGTTTACATAGGTTCTTAAAAAGCTTTACACTCGCTCTAATCATAACGCTTTCATTCCAGCATTACAATACTTACGAACTAAGACATTAATGTTTTTTTTTTCAGTATTGTCGATCCGCGTACCCGTTACAGATCGCACGGTCGTCCTTGCTCCGGCATCTGCTGCCGCTAGTCAAAAGCGTTCCGCGTTTTATCGTCGTAGAACTCTTCTTCAGAGCCACGGTTGGGGATATAGAAATTGAGCGTATTATCGCCGATATGCAAGCCTCCGGCACTGTAGCAGAATGACAGGACGACCCTCATCACAAGTGGTGCATGTTGCAAATGTACCCGTATTACGTATTTCCATTGTTAGGATGCTACAACTTTTCACTTCTTAACTAAATTCAACGGTGCTTGTACTTTATAAAGATTTACGTGGCCTACATTTTAAAGACAGTGGTAAATGCAAACAAGATGTTACATGTTTGCTTGTTTACAGATTTAAGATACAGTAGATAATGTACATAATTACTTGTTCATGACTTCTAATGAAAACCTTTAAGTTTGTAGATTGTATTCTATATATTATGTATTAGTACAGGCCTAATATCTAGAAATATATCAATGTTATATGTAACGTCCACTTTAACCAACTGGTTTAAAAAAAATTGATGTGAAATGTCAGTATTTAAAATATCTCAGTGTTTTTTAAATAATCCAGACAACGATGTATATTAGTTTACGAACTAAAAGAATTAGAACTAAATGTCCATTTTTGTGTAGACTAGAACTAAAGGATAAGTTTTTGAAATATCTCGATGTTTGTTATACAATAATAACCTAGAACCTATTGGTGTATTAAAATCGAAGTTATAGTAGTACACTTACAGTACTACACTATTTACAGTTTTAATGGAATATTGCAATGAAGACCGATATCATTGAAACTCTGAATGTTAAGTGTTAATATTGTATTAAAAGTCAATGTTGTTACGTATATTAATAAGTATATACCTAATTATTATCTCAGTGTATTAATAATTATACAAGATAATTGTAAAAATAATATTTCGAAGACAATTTACCTACTCCCTGAATGTGCCTAATACTCTATTATACATCAAAATATTATGATAATGATATATATTAACAATATTTTGGTGCCTTCCAATTTTTGAAAAGAATTTGATAATGTAAATTAGGAAAAGTCTAGTCAAAATTTCGCATATTTTCTAATTATACATTCCTGAAACATTCTCTGTGTCTTATAGTGTACCTATATCTAACTGGTATAGTATTATAATTATAATAGTAGTGAACTCTGTGTATTACTAATTCACTTTATTGCATAATTGTGACTTGAAACTGTGACTTATATACTTAATCCTCTTACTTTTTGAGAGAAATTATGACAAGTATCTACAGTTAATAAGTTGATTACACTTCAGGCAAAATATTTCAACGTTTGTAATAATTATGTGTAGATATGTAGATAAATGTTAAGTGTTAAATAATATAAATGTCTATTATATATTGTTGTGTTTTTTAACATTTCCCTGTTCTGAATATTAGTATTGATAGGTAGAAGGACCTACCTATCACAGTTTTAAGAAGAGATGGTAAACTACTCATCCTTAATTGACACTTTTGAACCAAGCAACTTTGACGTTTTATAAGTGCCCTTTTGTAGCCTTTATGAAATAAAAACCTTATGACTATGACTAATCAAAGTTTTAAGTAACGTTGGAGTAGGTAAACTACCATTGTACCTATACCATCATCCTTCAAATATATTCAGGAATCATTAACGATAAAAACTAAAGTGCAAGGAATTCGTGCAATAATAATTAAGTGCATGCCCCATGACAATGTCACGGACAAACAGACGAGCTTTACCACGACAGCGGCATGTGTGTATTGTGCCCAAATCCCCGATTAATCTCAAACTTTTATGAGCTTTTGTTCCCTCCCTATACAAAATTTTTTGTCTGCTCATCCCATAAACAATAAAAACTAGTAGTTCGTAAATATCAACCCTAACTTTAAAGCTTAAGGATCAATTTTCTAGTTAAGTGCTACTCATGCTGTTTGTTGACGATTTTTAACTTTATATCCTCTAGAATAAGGCTCAAATTGTTTATCGAATTAGACCCTGCATGGTCGATATACCTTCGAAAGTTTATAGATTTTCGGTCGCGTCTATTTGTGTATCGTCATATCAGACATAATAGCTCCCATCCACACGGATTTATTGGTTGAAACCCAATGACAGTTGCTACGGTTTTTGACAAATATGCATTTGCATCCCTTTCGCCCTCGTTGTCTTTTGGGCACAGGAGGGAGACGGGGATATAATAATTTTGAAATGAAAGACCTACTTAGCGAACTATGTCTGTTATAGAGTGAATTTAATGAAGTATAATAGGGTGACAGTGCTTTATGTTCGTGTCATCGTTAGGGTACGTGACAATATTTTTGAATGTGACTTATTGTCGTCGGTTAATGCGCCCCAAAATATCTTGTAACCGATTTTATGAGTCACTTTTTTGGTGGTAACCCTTGATCCTGAATTGTATTATTGAGATTGATCACGTGATGATCGTATGCTGTTGCAATGCGACAATGTTTGTGCTGGAATGGATGTGTCATGCTAAGAAAAAGATAAATAAAGAATAAACCAACTGCTTAACTGTTTTATGCAAAGTAGTAAGTTAGTTTTCGTCTATTTCCAAAAAATAGTCTAGATTTCTTGGATTAAAATTTTTACAAGGCTTTTATTACCGTACGAGTGAGTATTTATTACTGTACCTACATGAGGTTTTTAGAAAAAATTGCCGTGCACTAGTAAGTTTAAGTATTCCTGTTTCGTGGCTGTCTGTAACACTCCTGAGTTTGTGAATTGTTTAGAAATGCTTAAAGTTTGAAGAGCACACACTTTATAACTTAAACTTATCTTATGAAATTAATATTTCGAGGTAGAGAAGGTGTATCCTTAACTAAATATAATCGTTCGGCAAAATTATAGAAGATATTAGAGTTAACGCCGCCTTTTAAAATAGGCGATAATTGATGAATGGATTGTGAGTGTTTAATAGTTAATTAACTATTGCACTTATTGTTATAAGCTACCTCATCATGTCTGCGATTTCGCTAAGGTTTTGTCTAGACACAGTTTTACATTAATCCTCCTTGCTGCATTAGGTACTAGATCGCATTTGAGCTGAATAAATTATTATATTAACAATATCTCTTTGATTATTACACTAATGGTGTGCCCGACTATATTGTTTTTGAGTTGACAGCTTGATTCAAAGCGACACCAAATCAAAAACTAACAATATGCTTTTAAGTTTTAACTTAAGTATTAAGACTACCATGACTGATAACTGTAGGTCAATTCTCCTAACTTAGGACGTTATAGAGCAGTGCAATAGCGATTAACTTTCGATAAAGGCCAACGAATTTTAATATGCAAGGCGTTGGTTTTTATCGCCTGCACATCGCAATTGCACGGCTCGAAAATGTCCCTATTAGCTTGCGAGCTTGATCACCGCAGGAAGGAGAAAATATGTGAATAGCACACATTTATCATTAGTCAGGGTCTAAGCGTGTGTTTCAGGTCTGTAAAACCTACTTAAGATATAGAAGAATTTTCTTAGGCAAGGTGACGTCCTGACTTAAATAAGTTAAAACTTCGGAACTTTATCAGAATTTTAGTTGAGTATAACTTCCTAGTGTAAAAAGATTGGACAAGGTACCAATTAAGGTTCCTTTAACAATATTTAGGTAAGACACACACACTTTGATTTTAAAGCACGTTTTTGATTTTAACAAAATCTAAATTTTAAGTATCAACTACAACTACACACGCGATGAATCCGCGCTAACCCTACTGTTCGCCTGACACAATTTTACACCCATAGGTTACCTGTATTGTACCTACTAACCCATTTTACAAATCGATATGTCCGGCGTTAACACGGTAAATGAATACTTGTAGGTAGGGATTCAATAGGAGAGTCAAAACAAGATTTCTATAGTGGTTTTAAGCCTGTTAATAGTAATATTGTAGTACAGTACAACATTGCTCTCTATTTTTAACCCCCGACGCAAAAAGAGAGGTGTTATAAGTTTGACGTGACTGTCTGTGTATCTATCTGTGGCATTGTAGCTCCTAAATGAATGGACTGATTATGATGCGGTTTTTAAAGCGCATCATAATCACACACAAATAAATTATAGCTAAGAAACACCTCAATCACGTCATGTTTATATATATTATTTATATCTAAGCTATAATTTATTTGTGTCGGGAGCAACGTAGACATTTCAAACTTTATTTTTCATTTATAAGTACTTAAGTAGGTACGTGTTTCTATGGTTTTCGGTTAGAACTTGGAAATAAGTAACGCTAATGATATCAACGATTTGTATTGGTTATTTCCATATTCTAAATTTCTTTAACACCGGCGCGGCGTAAACGTAAACATAGCTAACTAAGGGCGCTACAAACTATCGATCTAGACAAAGTATGAAGATTTATTTCAAAAATATTACTTGATGTAGGATAGTATTTATAAGGTTCCTACAGCCCCCTTACAGGACAGTTTAACACGTGGAAGCGAGACGCCGCATTACACTGCACGTAGCGGCGTCCCGCTTCCACGTGTTGAACTGTCCTGCTTTAAGAGTTCATGGTAAGGAGGCAGGTTACTTTTTTTCACGGTCTTCTTGTTTGATTGCTACATATTTGACTTACATTATTGAGCAAAGCCTATTGTTAGAGATTGTCGGTCCTATTCTCGTTGGTCTATGGTTTTAACAAAAGGATAATTGGTCCGAGGTTTATAGCACTGCCATTTTTGTTACACATTAAATCTGCATTAAAACTTTAAAAACCTCTAAAAATCACTGTGTTCTACTCTTGATGACTATTCCTAAGATTCACAGCTTACACTTCTACGAACTTAGTACTAGAACTTTTTTTTACTTTGATTTTGACTCGCTGAAACAGTGTCGGTCATGATGATGACGTCATGTTTCTTATATAGAACTGTCGCGCTTTCATTTAAATAAACTCTTAATCTACGTGAATAGTTACTCTGTTTTCTATTCTATATTGATAAAATCACTTTAAAGGTTAGTTCTTTGATTATATATGGTTAGGTTTTATTTTATTTTTGCGTTGGACCCAGATTTCTGCTTTGCCGAATTGAGGACCGATAAAAGACTTCCATAAAGGTACAGTGAATTTGGTATTACATTATAATCGTAGACTAAAATACGAAGAATAAGCTGTACATAATAATTTTAACGAGTTTTAGTGAGGCAGGTTCTTATACAGAGGCAAAGGAATTGTAGAATACAATATTATTGGAGATTAAGAATATATACAACTAGCAGCCCGCTCCGGCTTCGCACGGGTATAAAATATATATTATAAGTATTTTTCCACTATTTAATGGATGTTATAATACATATAAACCTTCCTCTTCAGTCACTCTATCTATTAAAAAAAACCGCATGAAAATCCGTTGCGTAGTTTTAAAGATTTAAGCATACATAGGGATATAGGGACAGAGAAAGCGACTTTGTTTTATGCTATGTAGTGATGTAATGTTTTATGTAGATACATTCATTTGTTTCAGTAATAAATAGCAAACAGGTGATATATAACGAGGGCATCATTCCTGGGCGTATCCAATTTTGGCTACTTTTCATGAGGAACAAAAAACGTTCTTACTAAAATGTTTTTATTCGTCGTAGGTATCTGATGAAAATTATGAAATAGGAATATAGATTTTACAGAAAAAACGATTTTAATTATGATGTCACACTTTAGCAGCAAGAGTCATGACAAAATTACTTAGAAGATCACTTAACTTATCATGATTTTTTTTTACAATTCACAATTAAATTACCATATTTCAAATGCAAAAAACTTTGTATACCTGGATAACTGATAAGTGCTTTACTCAATTAAAGAATGTTTAAATAATAAATAACTTTATTAATAATTTGCATTATATAGTTACCTACCTAACTCAGTTTAGGTACATAGTGTTGCCAGATTATACTATTATTTTATATAATTTAATAATGTTTTTAAATGTGTAAGTAAATCTAGTCTGTTCTTATGATTAATAACTCATCTTATATGGTATGTGTTCCTAATTATTAAATATTATGTTATTTACTTTTATACCTAGGTACATATAAAACATAATAATATGGTATATTATAATATGGTATATTAATAGGTAATATTATTTTTTTAACCGACTTCAAAAAAAGGAGGAGGTTCTCCATTCGTCGTGATCTTTTTTTTTATTATTGTGTAATATTACTATGTGCATACTTGCACAAAAATAGTCATGCCTGTTTGGCGAAATGTTGGACTATATATTTTAACATGTAACACCAATGTAACTCATTTCATGCAAATAAATATTCAAATTCTTATTCTTATACAAAAAACAGTGATAGGTTGACGTTGTCCCTTTTTGCTGCAAATATACAGTAATTATAATTGAGCGAACGGGATTAACTGACAAGAATCGATGTTGCAATGAACTTCGTGGTTGTGAGAGAAAATAATATCTCAGTACGCGGCTACGCGCAAGTTGAATGTGAAACAGAGGACTTTTCTGTAGAAAAGTCCTCTGTTTCACATTCAACTTGCTACTAAAATGGGATATTTCTAGAGCCAATAATACGCGAGATATGAAAAAAAAATCAGCGCGTAGCCGCGTACTGAGATATCAATTTCTCTCACAACCACGAAGTTCATTGCAACATCGATTCTTGTCAGTTAATCCCGTTCGCTCAATTATAATTATTACTGTATATTTGCAGCAAAAAGGGACAACGTCAACCTATCACTGTTTTTTTGTATAAGAATAAGAATTAAACAGACTACTTTTTTTAGCAGATAATACTTTGTTGTCGCATATGCGCGTTTTATCCTCTGGCTTTAGTGTTATGTCATCCCATCTCCATTCCGAGTCTGTACCGTCACCTGTCTTTTTCGATCGCGTTTCTATCATTTTCTTTGAAACTGTTTTCAAGTCATACGCCCATCCAATTTTAGCCATTACATCAATAAACAAAGTGGCAAAGTTCAAAGCGTATCCACCAAGTTCAGCTGCTTTGTAATCCCATGGAAAAGTGTGGTGATAGTTGTGGAACCCTTCACCGGTTGCGAGCAATGACACTGTCATATTTTCTACTGGGCAGATGTTTTTATCATACGGTTTGGTACCAAACATATGAGCTGCCGAATTAATGAGAGATATCGTGTGTACTGTAAAAAGGTGTCGTAAGACAGCAGCGACATAAAAAGCAGTCCACGCTCTTTCCCCCCATAAAGTGGGAATATAAGTTGGTATAGTGTAGCACAAAAGAAATACTAAGTAATAGTAATATCTGAAAAATAACAAATGTTAAAATCGGTCATTCTCTTTTATCAGTTCAAATCAAATCAAATCAAAGATCATTTATTCGACATCACATGTGACAGCACAAACAAAAGGTAAAACAACAAGGAAAGTAATAATAAGTAGTACCATCAAACATGCAATACCGAAAAGGTCGCCAACTCAGCAAGTTGTTGTTGTTGCAGCTATAATATATTTGTTTTAAAGAAAAACACAACAATTTGATGGTTTGTGCAGTAGCGGCAGATGCAGAATAGAAAAAGAATTCTAAGAAGCGGTTTTTAAAATAATAAAACGAATAATACTGACTTTTGATGAAACTTTAGTAATTGGTCATTTAGGATGTCGCTGATGTCAGTAGTGCGTCCTTTAGTTCGGACCTCGGGGTTCTTTCTAACAAGCAACCAGCCAATATGGGAAAAGAAGAAGCCTCGCTTCGAGTTGTGAGGATCGGCGTCGGTGTCACAATGCTTGTGGTGCAGGCGATGGTCGCGCACCCAACTTAAAACGGACCCCTGAAAGAAGGTAAAATGGTAGTGAAATATTGTTGAGCAAGATTTAGTAAATTATAAACATTTTTAAGTAAATCGTGTATTATTTCCATCTCACAGTTCTTAGTGTTGTAATGTTTTATACAATTGTGTAGAAAACGTTCTTAGAAGGGATCTAGAATATTTTCATTGTCGTCGTTTAACGTTTTCTTGAATCACACTTACACATGCAAGAACTTCCTAGCTCTGTGTGTGGCATCGCAATTTGAAATCAGTGACCTAAATACTAAGAAAATATTATATTTATTTTCCGACTTGATAAAAATTATGAAGGTTCTCAATTCATTGGTTTTTTTATGTACCTATATTCATTCCCTTTTAGCTCAGTTATTTATGAACCGAATTGAATTTTATTTTTCATATGATAGGGAATACTTTCCGATTGGTCCCCTAGAATTTTTCTCATGACCTGATGATGAACTTAGATATGGAACGGAACTCTTCATAAGATCATTTAAGAACTGTCGTAACTGTAACTGCTACCGAGAATTACCCCTATAATAAAAAAACCGGTAACTCTTGGCACGACCCGGCATTCATACCAGGACCACATGCGCAATAGTCGCAGTTACCGACCACTGGACTAATGGCGCGGTTGTAATAGAATCAAATCAAAAAGCAACATCAGGTATGTGAACATGTTAAAATAGTACCTAAAACAATAAATTACTTTATAAAACCATATTTAATATTATTAATGTGAAAGTAACTCTGTGTGTCTGTCTTTCTGTTACGGTTTCACGAGGACTAACCGCTGGACGGATTTTGATATAGTTAGCCCAAAAAAGGACCTAACTTTTTTTTTCGATTACTCCAGGTTTTCAATAGGGATTGAAAGCTTGTATGAAACTTCGTCAGTATTGAAGATTTAAAAAAGGGAATCGTGTATAGTTTTTATTGGAATTCAACCTTTAAGGGAGTGCAATGGGGGTTAAAATTTTTATGAGAAGTTAAAATATTGAAATTAGATAAATGGCGCTACGTGTTTATTAGAAACTTTAGTAGTGAGTTAATAGTTATTTATTTAAATAGCCATAGTCATAATGTTTTTATTTCATAAGGCTACAAAAGAGCACTTACAAAACGTCAAAACTTGCTCGGTTCCAAAAAGTCGTTTCTATGGAGAAGAACCGGTAAGAAACTCCATAGTTACTCTTTTAAAAGTATGTTGTAGTTATGTTTAACAATCATTTCAAGTATGAGAGAATAATGAGCTACAAAATATACCTAAAATGAGAATACGAGTAGCATCAAAGTTAATTTTAAAAAATAAAATATAGATCGGTTATTCTCTCATTTACAATTTGAGTAAAATACATGACGGTGAAATAGTTCAATATAATCAGTAAAATAATATTAAATATCAAATTATGGTTGATTGGAAGTATGCCAGGGAAGCCACAAATGCAGTAAAAATCAGTGCCACACGTCCCTATCGTCAATATAACTATTATTACTATAGTAGGCTTTCTCAATTAGTATACTCGTTTCACATAGGATTTAAACTTGTCTTCTGTAAGGTCAGTTATAGAATTTGAAATTTTATTATAAAACCGAACACAGTTTCCTAAGAACGACTTGTTGCTTTTTTTTAGTTTAAATCTCGGTACAAATATCTTATGTTTGTTTCTAGTATTTTTATCATGGTGATCGCTTCTTATTTTTTAAATATACTAACAATCTAAATTAACATGAGCGATACCGCGGGCAATAACTAGTAAACAATAACGTAGGTAGATAGTTACCAACCTGATAGGATGCAGTGTAAAGTACTAATAAAATAATACGTAAGGGCAATTTAGCTTTGTATGATCTATGCGACCATAATCTGTGTGCGCCAGCCGTAACAGCCACAGATGTAAAAAGAAACAGTAAGTAGGCTGAAAAAAAAATACAGTTAAAAAATCTAATTAAAAAATCTTTTCAATGTCCAACTCTGTGTCCAACTGCCTACTGATAAGAAAAAAACAAGTGCAGTAGTTTTTAATATTATACATAGTGAATGACAGTCGGGAGCATAATTGATTTAAAGTAAAAGAAAGAAGTATAAGCATCATCCTTCTGCAACCAATGATTACCTAATCGAATGGAATGGAAGTTAGTTCTTTTTTAGAAAAGGCCTGTCGCAAGCATCCCCAGGGAAACTTTATCTGCTTTACCGGTCTATTTAGCGAGACCCAAGAGCCTCCAGTCAAGGCTTAATTTACAGGGCACCCCCTCTAGGGTTCAATCGACTGGATCTGGTTAAATTATTTAGGTATAATTTTATTACAACTACTGGCTCGGCCTGAGCCGGCGGAACTAGTACCTACTACTACATTGACGTTATTTGTCGACCGCGGCGGACCGCGAGATTGGCGAGATCTTAATACTCTACGCGGCGGTTGGTCTGTAGAGTGATCTCGGTTATTTCATTGTTTTGACTCCTGATTACCTCCCTGGGGCGTTTTAATGCGTAAATTTATTCGGGATATTGAGGGGCAACCACTACAAGCGGATTTTATGGGATTCGGCCGAATCATAATATCGGATTGATAGACGCTTCACAACAACAATATGTCATAATAGGTCGAATACACGTTATACTTCGGATACCTTACAACCTTGCTAGTATATAGCGAGAAAGGTAAGGGCGAGAGCACGGTACCTTGCGGGACTCTGGCTCTAATGGGATGAGGGGACGAAAATGTGTCCTATAAACGGTAACGAATGGAGCGATTTGAAAAGTAGTCTCGAATTATGTGAATTAGACGTTCTGGCAGCTCTAATTGGAACAGCTTGAAGATTAACCCGTAGTGTTAGACCTTGTCAAATGCTTTGGCAACATCGAATAGCAACATACCCGTGTGGGCGCCATGTTGGAAACTGACGCTAATGTCCTCCACTATACGGTGAACCTGTTGGACAGACTGCTCGTCGGGTATGGGGCTTTTGGATTTGGCATGGTCCTATAGCCGGGAATGAATTACTTAGCCGTAGAGTTTCCCAAGAACTTTGAGAAGACTGATCGTGCGATAGCTATCGGGCTTATTACGGGTTTACCAGTATGTTAAACTATGATGGCCGCCTCTTTCCACGCTTTTGGAAAAGTTGTTGCCCAGGGCCGCATTGAAGACCGCGGTCAGAAAGTTTACTATTAGGGCAGGTGCAGGATATGACCACCTTAATTGTGATCCCATTTGAACCAGGGGTTTACGAGGTTCAAGACTCTAGCCCCCCACTAGACAAGTGCCAAAAGCGTTGACGAATAGAAATCGAATAGAATTATAAATGTATGAGGATGATATAATGTTTCGATTATATCATCGATGACATAATATGTCAAACTCATATAATTTTCATTCTATTCGATTTTTATTCGTCAAGCGTTTAGCCACTTGTCTGATGGGGCTCAACAGCTAACGGACTTCGTCAATAGTGACGGTTGCTACAGGATAGTCTGAATCCTTAACGAGTGGAGGCCTGACCTTACGTTTGACTTCCACTTCAACTCTTTCGAGGTGAGCTTGCTTTACTGGTAGTGAGCTCGGAGTGCATCGAGCCTCTAAACTGTCTGCAAGGCATTCGGACTTTTCATCGTCATTAAAAGCAGGAGTCAAACGTAAGAGGGGTGGCACATCGGCCACAGTGTCTCGGTCTTAAGCGCGCGTTGCAACTGCCAGAATGCAGTGTGCGAAGGCTCGAGTACGCACAGAGCTCAATTAGCTCAGAGAGAAATATTGGGCCATATTCATATTAAAAAAATATATTATCTCAAGCACAAGACAGAAGTATATGGATATATTCTACAAGTACAAGGTTCTGCTTGAAATTATTATATATACAAATAGAAAGATTTAATTTATATTTTATCCATTCTAATATGAATACGATCCAATTATTTAAACCCTTGCTCCGTCGTGTACGAATTATATTGCAACAAGGTCCATCTAAATACTCATTTATTTTTTTATTACATTCCGTTGCATCTTATATTTTAAGTGGGGCTCGTAGCTATGCGGCTACCCGGCAGATCAGTCGATCTGCGAGGTTATGCCTTGCTCGCCGCGGTCAGTCTTGTGATGGGTGACCGTTTTCACATGTCGAGACCCCACCGTGCTTAGGAAGGCACGTTAAGCCGTTGGTCCTGCGCTTGATCTCTCTCCGGTCGGATTATGAGAGTGAGGGAATAGGGATTGCACCTGTGTCTGCGCGCATACTTGTGCACTATAATATCTCCTGCGCAGATGGCTAGTCTCAGCTGAGACAGGCCGCCGTGACCGAAATTCGGTCAGAAGGACATTATTATTATATTTTGAGTACTACTGAAACAACATGTAAAATTTCCAATGCGTGGGATTAGAGAAGATGGTTTTAATTTAATTTGGGAGATTTGCCTAAAACAAACCCGCTAATACTGCAATTTTTTTTTAAAGATACGTACCAAACACTCCAGTCTGCCACTTTGCCTTTGTAAATACTAGATAAATACCATATAACGCTCCTATGTGGGACAGTGCAAAGAAAATTACATTCCTCCAACATATTACAATCTTTCTCTTATTAACATCCCTTTCAGGAATTTTCGTGTTAGTATTCACACTATCCATAAGTTAAGGCACTTGGAGCTCTTAGGTCGATCGAATCCGAAACTCTTAATTTTGATTTAATGAAGTCGTTGTTGTCGAAGTTATATGAAGTGTAGAGTTAAAGCAGATACAATACAATATTTGCATTTATAAATCTTATTTCTTTACTAAGCCTTTGATTTAATACTAGAGGTAGACTTGAAGTAAACGAATAAATTACACTTACCGACTTTTATAGGCGTACCTAAGATTGAATATGTTAATGTACTTATTCCGGCACTAACTTTTTTGCGCAATCGATCTGAAATTTCGTATACTTACTTATCATAATAGCGACATAAAACGAATAAAAAGTAATAAAAAAATATTAAATTTCATGAAAAGCCGGAAAATGCCGTGCTTTACACGACACAGTAAAAAATTCTACTACTTATGCATTTGCTATGTCGAATGATTGAAGTTCCTCATAAATCAGTAAAAAAAACAATAAAAATCCTATAAATCATAATAAAGTATTTTAAATATATTTATTATCTTAAAATACTAGTTGCTGAGGGCAGTCCTTCATAACTAATTTTTGGATGTAATATTACATTACATTTTACACAATAAAAATGGGCACTTTATTGGCAGTAAATGTGATCATATTGTAATGCCCCAGCAATAATTTGAGATGGCTGTCCACCCCCGTGATAGTTAGCCTTCTTGTTGGTCTCAAGAAGATGTACGGCTATATCTCTCCGGAATTACAGATGATCCAACTGGCCTCCACTTTGCTATTCAATGGACCAATTTTGCCACACGCTGTGTGTCGGCTGAATATCTCTGGAGCACCATTTATATTTTTATTCATAACTAGCTGTTGCCCGCGACTTCGTCCGCGTGAATTTCGGGTACTAACACCAGGTAAAACGGATATAGAAAAAAAATTGGACATATAGTTTATTACCTGGAATAACATAATAAAGGCTACAAGCTACTTTTTATCCGGAATGCGTAGAAAAAATCCAAGTGGACCTAGTCGCGGACAAAAATAGTAAAGTCAAGATTAAAGTAGCTGAATATTAATCTAATAAAATATTATAAAATAATAATAGGTGTAGATAGGTACCTAGATATAAAAATGTTCAAAGGTAACTTGTAAAATGGTCAACGGAATGAAAAAGCGAGAATGGGCCATATTTATGAAGTTGTAGGTACCAAAATTTAGCAAAGTATTAAGTAGACTAAATCGCCATGAAATGAAAGTAAGAACAATAATAATTATAACCGCGGCCGGCGTAGGTCGCTTGCCCGCGCCGCGGCTTCCACGCTTCCCGTCCGTCACGGAAACGCGGCTACTTTCTTCCAGGCAACCTTTGGGTCTTACTGCTTATTCTTTTATAGGGCAGCTAGGTGTTGTTCGTAGCTGGTGTTCTATTTTCTATAAGATTAAACAAGTTCTCAACGAGCCTCGGTTCTCAACCGACCATTATCCCCAGGTAAGCCTTTTAAAACACCGGGAGCCTCTACCACAGTCATAGTTCATAGCCCAAATAACAAATAATGTATTTTTTATTGTACATAAAAAATTAAATAAAACCGTGCAAAAACTCTTAAAATTGTACCTTGGGCGGTCTTAACGCTCACATCTTTCTTGTTCAATATCATTTGCAACGGTATAGTAGCGCCATCTAATGAATTTAGCATTAATGAATCTAACAGCAATTCTGTTCAAAGTGGCATCTGTTGTTATCGTGCAAAAGGTCTGTATCATAATTAGTTTTTAATTATGAATTATTATAGACTGTATACCTATTGATACTAGCATGTAAACAAAAATGTAAACCAGTGATAAGTAATTACGTCAAAAAGTATTTATCACGATTTTTTAATAAAAATCAGACAACCAACAACCGAAAAAATGTTGCCATGTTGATATTGCAGAATTCCTAATCTACCGAAAATACCTGAAGATCAAGCATTTAATTTATGAATGCACTAAATTATTATCAATAATATATTATTACGACATTTGGTCAAATTATAAACATTTTACATAGGTACTTAAACTAGAAATATATAGTCCGTATATTATAATAATTAATTCTTACGTTACGAGTTCAAATTAACAAACCTTTTAAGTTCCTACATTAGCATCAAAGTCGTATTTAATTATATTAAGTATACATTTAAATTGTAATATTTCTTCCAGTTTGATAGAAAATCAATTTTCCACGGCCTTAAGTACAGTTTTAAAGTGTAATTATAGATGGCGCTACAGAATTCTCGGCATACGGCTAAAAGTGTATCTCACACATTGGTAGATTTCGTGTGAAAGTTTGCTGCGGTCCAGTTGAATGTTATTTCAAAGTCCTTAAGGTCTATTATTTGGTAATGATATAAAAGTTTTGGTGCTTGTGTCAATTATTAGTAGGACACGGATAGACGGTACACTCCTTTGCTATGGTCGGGGTGTATTCGTATTTGTGATCTGTGCGTCTGTGTGTGGCAGTGCGGCAGCAAGTAGCTGTCAAAAACTACTGGATGAAGAAACGAGTGCAATAATTTATAAGAAAATGCCTTTTATTACGTTATTAAGCTAGCCTAGAGTTATGTATTATGACCATACGTACCCGTATGAAATAAAATTAACTTGTTCATTAACAAGCAGTACTTACGCTGACTACAGGCACCATGGTTCTCTTGCATCCACCGTTGAAGCTAGAGGAAATACCAAAAGAAGACGAAGAAAGGCTTGAAATATTGTTTTCTAAATTAGACACCGATGGAAATGGCAAGATCGACATCCACGACCTGTCCGTCGCGCTCAAGGAGTTGGCTCCGCACATTAACCGGAGTTATGCAGAGGTTAGAATGTAGACATTTCCTAATTGTTCTCAAACTAACGGTTTCACCTTCGGACGGTGCGTTCGATTACCTGTCGACACGTATGCGGCACTCAGTAAAATTGCAAATTAGTCTTTCACATTGTATGGACCACATTCTTTTTCCTACTGAGAAAAATCATTTTATTACAGCTATTTGCATTTTTTGTCTATTATGAGTGTTTTTATTTTTTACTATACTATTTATTTGAAAGTTTTTCCGTATGCTATGTATGCAAACAGTAGATTCTAAAATTAGAGCTTGTTTCTTGAAACATCTGTCTATATTTTGCATAGCTCATGTCACCAAATTTACATAAATCTCTATATTTAAATTGCATGTGTATGCTGGTGTTCTATATCTGGCTGAATGTGAGGCTGGAATATAGATAAATCACTGATAAATTATCTCATGTCAAGATTTTTTGTCTGGTGACAATAGATAATCTTCTCCATCGTTGGTTTCTTTATGATGTATTATTTATGCTGAATTTTAAGATTGCTCTAAACATGCCTGATTGATCTACATATTTAAATAACAATGAAAGATAACTGATAAGCCAGGAAGTGATTTTTTAAAAGAACTGTGTATGCATGTTTGCCTACCTAGTGTGACACTAACATTATTTAATATGCATAATGTATATGCCTATTTTCCACACATAACTACCTATATATTATTATAACTACATAATATTGCAGTCATCTGTTCTCAAATAATTTTAAGAGTACAATTTGGACATAACACTGCCACTTTCATTTATATTTAGGTGTGATCCATATAAGGGAACATGACTCATAATTGGACAAGGTAATACAACGGTATATGTCCTTTCAAACATTCCATTAATTGATTAAAACAATTTACCTGTTAATTTTGCAGCTACTGTGTGTCTCATGGTTTGATAAGGATTACACAATACTGAAAGACTTACAAACTTGTAAAGGAAAAATATATTTATTCTGTGCCTTACATAACTGTAAATACTTTTCATAATTATTGCCAGCACTGATAGCCGAGTGGTATGACCGTTGGACTGCCAAGTCAAAGGTCGCAAGATCAAACCCTGGCCCGCGCCAATGTCTTTTTGAATTCATGTGCATATTATAATTTAGTTATCAGTTGTTAAAACAGTTAAGGAAAACATCCTGAGGAAACTGGCTCAACAAAGAGATTTTTCAACTGTGTTTTAAGCCATGTCACAGGCCAATAGGCAGTTTAAACTCCAACACCAGGTTGTTCATCAACCATATTGTGTTAAGAAGAAGAAAGATATTGATTTGTAGATTTTATGTTATGCAACTTATATCCTTTCTTACATTATTTTCCTCCCCAACTTGTAAAACTAGGCATATGCACGGTAAATTGGTTTCTCACACATTAGCATTAAAACATAAATCATAATTACCTATTCATAATTCTTGTTGATGTTTTTTTAATGACAGCTTAGTCTGATTATTAAATATTTATTGATAATTATTATGTTAAACCAACACTCTCAATACCAACAAAATATCAAGCAAAATTAGATCAAAATATTCAAAATATATAATCCCAATTTCCAATGACCTGTACTACTTTACTGACGGTAAACAATATGGTACGATACAACATCAATTCATATCTATTACGTAAAAGGATTTACATAACTATCTGAATTTTGTAAATGCCTACTTCTTCAGATGAGTTTTTATTGTCACCTAGAACTAGCTAAATCACATTATAATTCATCATCATAACTCTAGTATCAATCAGCAAATGATAAATATAGATTGCTCTTTAGTTATGTAACACAGTGGCTTAGAGGGTATCCTCTATCTAAAAACATATAGATACCTACAGTACAGCAGTAAATATTGCTGATAGCTACTGTATCAGTCTATAATATAAATAATTATTAGTCATCTTAATTAAATATCAATTGCTTCAAGCTCAATGATTAATGTCTCAATAACCTGAAACTTTTCAATAATTTCCAATGTTGTTATCCAATGTTACTGGTTATGTAACTAGTTAGAATTAAAACTGTATTTAATTAAAAATTACATTAGGAAGGGCAGCACTGATAGCCGAGTGGTATGACCGTTGAACTGCCAAGTCAAAGGTCGCAAGTTCAAATCCCGGCACGCACCAATGTCTTTCCGAATTCATGTGCGTACTAAAAATTAGTTATCAGTTGCTAAAAACGGTGAAGGAAAACATCGTGAGGAAACCAGCATACCTGAGAGATTTTTCAACGGTGTGTAAAGCCATGTCAGAGGCCTACAGGCGGTTTAAACTCTGACACCAGGTTTGTTCATCAACCATACGATAAGAAGATTAGGAAGGGAAGTTACAGTCTGTTTAACCTTAGTTACTACTATTCGGTAGTATATTACAAGCATTAAAGCCTAAAACATATTGTCAATATCAATAAGTTTAATAGTAGAGATAATAATGAGCACCACAGACTACTCCAGTAATAGTTTTAATTGCTCCAGTCCATTCTAAGGTTGTCTAGAAGAAATTGCTTTTAGCAATAGACCACCTATTGTACACTTCTCGAACTTAAGTTATATTGTTTAAAATCTCTTTAATGGTCTGCAATAAAGAATACTGTATTGTATTTCCAATGTTTGCTGAAGCAGTCATTTGTCATGTTTGTAATGCAATAAAGATCAAAATCGGTTGGCCTGCAGATAAGTATTTACTAATGAAGTATAGTTCGTTATAACCATACATTGCACAGAATAATTAAAGTCTAAATTGAACTTCCCGCTTCAATGACTGGCATGTATGAAAATGGCTGGATTTTCTTGCCACATATTCACACAGATAAGTACTGTACATATTTTAGAGAAGTGCTTTATAAATGGCAAAATGCCACGTATTTTATAGAACTTCTAATAAGCAATATATGCACTAGTGTATAAACTGTTCTTCTTTGTCGTATCGGCATAATCCAAATGTAAATGTCTCATGGAAAGAAGTCGTGCCGTGGTGTAGAGATTGGTCAGTCAACAAGTAGGTAGGACCGTCCAGGGTGCGCCGGACGTACTTAGGTCAGAGTTTATGGAAGAGAACACGTCTTATCCCTTCAGTGAATACAGGTGTGATTATATGTACCTATTTTAGAGAACGTTATGCGATGTAATTATTTTTCTTTTCTTTTTTTTTAAACCGTCGCCCCACACTAAGAAAATACTTCTGTATCGTGGGTGCGTTTCACAAACATACACAAACACCCAGTCTCGGGACTATCAAATGTGAATCGCACAAATTTTTGCTCCGTTCGGGAATCGAACCCGCAACCCGTAGCGCAGCAGTCTAATCGCTTAGCCACTGCGCCAATCAGGTCGTCAAAACTTATGTACCTATTGATTGTACTATCTAGATATCATGTTTCAGACCTATTAAAAGTGCATGTCAGGGCTATTTTTTCTGCATTCATTAATTTCCTAATACGTATTACTGTCAATGCCAACATGACCCTTTCGTTGATTCTAACGATTGATTAATGGGAAACTATTTACTTATGTTTTACAGTCCGAAGGTCACGGTCCTTATTACTCAAAGAAATATTTACATTGAACTAAACAAAAATATAACATCACGCCTTTATTCGCAGTAGCGGTAGACAGAGATTTAGGTTATGTCTGCTGTAAATTACATAAGACTTTTATAATTTACATGATGTAATAGAGGGCTAGCCATTCAACAATCGGCCAACGAAACAAATCTAGACTCCGTGCTGTTTCTTGCCTTACACAGGGTCCATAATGATCTCTCTAATATAAGTTTACCACGTAAGTAAACATTGTGGCATGCAATAAATGATTGAGTTACAATTACCTAAGTCCTAATGGAAAAACACGATACACCCAGACATAATAAAAGCAGTGCCAAATTCCTAGGATTTTGACAAAATAATTGTTTTACCTACAACATTACCTTATATGGTAGTGTAAACAGCTACCTCATGATGTCACGCTCTGATTCATCAGACCTCATTGTTTCTTAGTTGCCTTACTGATTTTATGGGCGACCGTATCATCTGTTACAGTTATGATCCATGGTGGTACATGTGAAATGTACTTACCCATATTTTTCATGTGCGTTCGAGGCCGCAATTTGGTGATAATGGCGAACTTCCTAATCTAATTCATTGCTTGTGTAGTAATAGGTACTTGTCGAACTTCTAATTTTGAGACTGTCGTCTTGCATTTTTGATTTATGTTGTACGGATTATAACGAACTTCTTACAATCAGCCCGCGACTTCGACTACGTGTTTTTATTTTTGAGTGCTTTTCGGAATTCCAGTAGGCCATGTCCAATTGTTCACCCTGAAGGTTTACTCTTAACACTCTCATAATTAAATCGTGATTTAGAAGACATAGCGCCATCTAGCGTCCCAAAGCAATTATGATGGTGAAAGATATTTTTCTTTTCCTCGGGAACAGTACCTACTTTTTTCTGGATGAGAAGTACCCTTGTCCTTTTCTGTACACCTGATAAAGTATACATAATTTCATGAGTATCAGTTTAGTGGTTTAGGCAGGAGAAGGTAACAAACAAACAAACATTCGCATTTCTTCTTTTACGAAGTTCGTATTTTCGAACCATTTAGCCATTACGACGTAATGGAGGCACATTAATATATTCGCGTTTATAGTACCAGTAGGTCGATTACACTCACATATTTCATGAATGCCGTGTCACCGTACTACACTCGAAATAGAACAAAATGGCCACCACATATTCCCGTGGCTGTACCCAGTAACTACGGCCAAATACATACGATTATGTCGCGAAATAATCTGGGCGAATACATTAAATTACACGTGTTATGTAACAAACAGAGACGATGAGTAAAATCTCATCAATACGAGGACAAGCGTAGTAAACATATTTTCTTTTCCTCCAAATCACTCACTAAAGAAATCAGTTCTGGGTATCTCGTAACCAATATTGTTAAATGATAAACGATTATATTTCGGCAATTGGGTTTTAGTAAACTTTTACGATGTTTTTCAAAAACCAGATGGTGTCAGCATTTCCTAATTGATTACCTCTGACGAGAAATGCCGTAAGAAACTTATGGGCCTACTGGGTTACTACATCTTCTATCAAGCGATTGCAAGGGTGATTGATATACACGCGGGAATTGAATGACGAAGAAAAAATACAGTGACAAGACCTAGTTTAAACAGTTTGAATATTGCCAACTGGAAATGAGCGCGTCTGGGGACTATTGACTATTCCTTTTTGACCTGAAACGAGGCCATTGCCCAGTGGTAGTATTGTTTCGATATAGGTCCCGCTCAATGAAATAGGCCACAAAACTTGTATTAAACGAGCTCTTAAATAGATGATGGTAGTTAACTACGAAGATTTAATTTAAAAGAGTACAATAGGAGTAGAAATTTAATTTATTTTAAGTGTCCCTCTCTCTCTCTCTCTCGCAGCCTATTGCGGTCCACTGCTAGACATAGGCCTCTACCGAGGTGCGCTACAACACCCGGTACTCCGCCTAAGTACCTCCGGTGTTCTAAGTACCTGCAACAAAGTAATAGCCATATTCAATTTTCATTTTCCTTTTACAGAAATTCCTGGCAAAACCTGGCTGGAAGGAAGGCGGTGACGTCACCCTATCTGAGTTCATTCACTACGTGCGCGAACACGAAAAGAACCTCAGGCTCCAATTCTCTCATCTGGATAGGAATAAAGATGGTAAATAAGTATTATGTATCTTCAAATGCTAAACTGATAGATAAGTAGTTTGAATAGATGAAAGTACATTAAAAGAAACATGCTACAGTTTTATGAGTAGAGCGTGAATTTTTTATCTGTGCCTATTTATCTGCCGCCATTAAGTTGAAATTCTAACTTCAAAGAGTACCTATAGTATATTTCAATTAAATTTGCAAAAAATATATATACCTATTTCTTGAATTATTATGTTATCATCAGCCAATCTCCGTCCACTGCTGGGCATAGGCCTCTCCTATGCTTCCAAATTAAATTAAACTTTATAAATCATTAAATTAAATATTTTCCATTTGTGTAACCTAAATTTTTTGCGTATATTTCAATAATTTTATTAAACTGTATAATATTATTCAAAATAAAACGTGAAACAATTGTTTACTTTAGATGCAAATCTTATTGAAACGTGTAGGAGATTACGCGACGCACTGGCGATCTTTAGTGCCGTTTTTATTGTTTGCGTCTCAGTCAATGTTAGATGACGCAACACGCCATAAGGCTTCGGTCCTCGGCTAGTGTATGGGTTCATGCTTACATTAGGTTAATGGTAAAACACGTACTATAAATATCACATATACAACCGTATATCTTGTTGGTAATTTTCACTGCGTTGCTAAGCGCAGAACTTTATGCTAGAGAGACATGTTGGTGTATTTGTTTTTCGAATATGGGCTAGGCCAAGGACGGAAACTTTATAGATCCACGTGCTATTTTTAAATGTTTTGGCTCTTGAGCCTAGAACAAAGGACAAGACTAAAATTCTTGATATTCCATTAAATAATGTTGATTTAGTGACTATTGGGAAAATAATAAAACGCCGTGCCCTAAATCGTCGTTTCGCGTCATTGGTTAGTCATCCCTGGGCTAGGCCTTCTGAAATCTATTGCACTTTCTTGCAAGATAACGTAATCACATCTTGCTCACAATTCTGAGTGAACAAGAGATGACCTTGGTATTTTAGCTAATTTCTATTAGAGATAGAGCCACAGCTATTTATAACGGGAACGTATGTACAAGAGTATCTTAACCATTTCCACGCCACGTCAGACACCGGTGGCTGCGAACAATAGTTTAACTGTTTGCTGCCAGCCGTCAATGTTTTAACAATAATATACATACATACATAATGTCACGCCTATTTCCACGAGGGGTAGGCAACAATAACCTATAAAATATTTTGATTTATAAAACTATAATAATATAATATTATAAAACACTAGGATGAGAATAAAGTATCGCTTAATATTAACGTGTAAGAGTTTCAAATAGTCTGTCAGTTGAAAATAGATAATAATATCAATATACTATCTTCATATCTTCATGTTACGTCGAATACGTGCCATTTGTGTACCCATTCAAAGAATTGCATTGTAACAATGCATGCGTAATGAATACAATTATAATGCATAATGTGATGTTATTTAAATACACTAGAACATTTAAATTAGTCTATGGTACAGTCAGCAACAAAAGTAGCTTAACTTGTAAAGAAACCTTTAACCGTCAAATAATTCAAAGAAATAAACATCAGTCAAGTTATTGTTTCAAATTATAGGAGCATCCAGATGATGATATGAGAATATATAAGACACGTTATTATGTTAGAAGTAGTTCCTCAATTACTGGTATGTTTAATATTTTAATGTTCAGCTATTTATGTTGCTGACTGTACATAAGGCTGAGTGAGAATCATCAACCTCTTACAAATAAGAATGCCATAAAAATATCATGATTGGTATTTCATGAATGTGTAGCAATGTTAAAACTTTTAGAACCAAGCTAATGGCGTAGTTTTCTAGAAACGAAGTTTTATTTATAGACTCTAAAAGTCGATATTAATGCCTAGTCCATTCAGTTGTGCGCTCAGTCCATTAAGTAGTCATGAACATCGATACTCTAGTAGGAAAGTTTCTAATTACACAATTACTGGGCTTTCTCTTTGTACAAAGCAAATTAGTAGTGCCTTTTGCCTAGTTCTGTTATTTGTGGTCTCAGTTCAGGAATCCTTTTGTTGCGACTTTTTGTATTTAACAATTTACTCCGATACGATAAGTCGTACATATTCATGATCTGAAGACCATTTCTACTGGTTCTGGCACTCTACATAGTGCCTAGTGCCGCTTCAGACTGATCAATGTTTGAGCCGTGTAATATGAATCATCAACGATACATATTAAGATACCTTACCTAAACTCTATAGCTTATCTTAACTACAATGATTCTAAATAAAACTCAACAACAATAATTCAACTACTAAGTCAGTGATAAATGATGTGATTGTGCTGATAATACCTTATTTTATTTTATCTGGAACTAGACTTAAATATGTACCTACTAACATTTTTTTTTTATTAAAATAAATGTTGCTACACCCTTACACTATGATTGTTGTGATAACATGTATTTGTTTTCTTTGAAACTACATAGTGCAATAAATAAATAAATATAACCTAACAATAAAATAATTCTTAGGTTTAAGGAAAAATAAGTTATTTAACATAACATAACATCACGCCTGTATTCCCCGAAGGGGTAGGCAGAGGTGTACAAAGTACACCCATATTTCGCCTGTTATGTTGTAAGTCCCAATGTAATAGGGGGCGAGCCTATTGCCATCAACCGGGCACAAATCCAGACTCCGTGCTGCTATTGAGAATTACCTAATGGAAAACTCAGTAACACTTTGCCCGACCCGGGATTTGAACCCAGGACCTCTTGCTCAGCAGTCGCACTTAGCGACCACTAGACCAACGAGGCAGTCAATAAGTGATTTATACAGTGAAAACGTTTCTTCGCAATGGTATTATGTGAAAGTTTTTTTTTCTGTATACTATTATCTCATCACGACGGTATAAAACGCACTGAAATTTGAAAGAATTTCAACCCTAAAGAAATGGGGTATAATTTTCCATTCAGACCAAATTGTAGGTTGTAGTTATTTTATTATAGATGATCGCAAAGCGCTTTCGATATAGTATTTCTCACGGAAAAGTTTCCACCTGCAACTATTATGAATTCTATGTTATTACAAGCTTTTACTTAACTTCAACGTTTGTATATATGTTAGAATTTTTTAGGTCAAATTCACTCAAATATTGCAATCTAAATTAGAACTACTTCTTGACACCACTTCAACACTTATAAGGGTAATTTGTCTACATTAGTATTTTGATCCTAGCTGATTTAAAAGCTTGTGATTGAAAAAATATGTTCAAATATAAACTTATTTTATTTTAATGGAAATCCAACAGCTACATAAATGAGAAATATAGGAAAGGTAGTTATTATTATTATATATTAATAAAGTTGACAAAATTGGTCATATTTGGCTTCTAAACGTGACTTATTCAATTATTCATGCCTATGCTTCAGAAAGGAAAATGACAAAGACTAGCAATTGTTGTGAAACCACTCGCGTGTCTTACTCTCGTCGCGATCTTCATATCATACTTTTCGTAGTTATAATATATTTAAATTATTATGTAATAAGGGTCTGTTTCACCATCTACGAGTAAAGTGTTCAATATTTACTTCTTGATTAACGGAAATCGGCAAGTAAAAGTTACGAGTACCGTCTATCGTGTCTTAGTTATAGGCCAGTTTATCCCCTGAGGTTAGTCGGTTAGTCTACTTGACACTTTACATGTCGATGGTGAAACAGGCCTTCAAGATTTAGGGCAGGTCAGGGGCATGTTCCATTTACCGGACCTATTATAGTAGGGGTTAGAAGTTATAAACTACATACAATTGTAACAACATCTTTTCTTCTTTTCAGGAAAAGTGGATCTGGAGGAACTTATAGCAGCCTTTGCCGATATGGGGATTGCAGTAGGCGTAAACGAAGCGACTAATTTATTAAAAAGGTACAATGTTTATTAAACCTTATAGGATTTATTTTATAACCTTTATTAGCACGGCGAATTTAATTAAGTATTCTGTTTTGATTATTTCATATTAATATGATTTTATGTATTGCTACGGCGACCGAATTATGTTTACTTGTTTCTTAATTTTATTGAACATTAAAATTTATTGAATATACTACTGCTTACAAGAAAGTATACGCGGCTCAAACTATGCAACTAAAGAGGACATTTAAAAAAAATGTTTCAGAAAAGCAGTTTGGCCTATATTCTGGTGGTAAGTCGAAAAACCACGAGTAGTCAATGGCTTAGACTTGCTAAACATGCTATGTTCAAAACATTGCCATTAATTACAAAAAAAGTATAAGTACAATTGGGTACTTGACCGCATTTAAAAATGGAATAGGTTGGTATTCTAGTTTCATTTAATCCTGGAATATAATTATTTAAATTAATTAAAGAATGCCATTAAAATGTACAAAAAACATATATGATTTTGTTCTTTTGTTTAAAAAGTTTCACGTAGTTTTGTTGGATAATGAATAGTGCCAACTCAAGAAACTACTTATAAATTAATTCTGTCCTTACATGGTAACTGCTATACGCAGGTACTTGTTTTAGGTATTATTATGTGAATTGTATGCAGTCAGCAACAAGTGATTTAATAATAATAAACATTTATTTCAAAACATTATACATGTCACAGTAGAGTCCATAGTGAGATCCATTAAGATAATAAATAGTTAAGAATTACATTAGTAGGAACTTATATATAAATAAATTATTTATTACTTGCATAAGATAATTTGTTCCCTAAACATCAGCGAATATATATAATCAACAGCCGATAGATGTCCACTGTTGAACAAAGGCCTCCCCCTTTTAGAGGGGGGGTGCCATAATCCCCACGCTTGGCAAGCGGCTTGGGGATAGACAGTGTAGGTTCATAGAAATTGGCGAAATCGTTATCGATTTTCATTCAACATCCTCACCGTTCACTTAACACTTTATATTTCCTTATTTTCTTAGTACGACATTAGTTATTTAGTTACGTAGTTAGTTTTCTGATGTTTGTAATATACATGTAAAATGGTAATTATTACATCGTCCGTCCAATGGTCGTTTTTTAGGGTTATTAGGAGACTTAAAAAAACAAAGTATGCACACCTTTATTTTCTTTAAAGGAAGTCTTAAATGCCATCAATATGTACAAACAACAAAAAAAGTTTAACGATTACAGCTATTCTTACAAAACATAGTGGCGAATACCCAATTGTTAACTTATATGACGATACGACATTATTATAGTGTTGAATCGAATTCAAATTACAAATATGTCATATTTTGACAGGTATTTCTTTATACATTTTTATGTTATATACACTTGACGAAATATTTTTATGAATAAAGTGCGCAATATACATGGCGATGGATCGCAACGATTGATCACGGGAAAATTGCGGCGACCAAGCGCTTTAAAATTCCCGCTCAACGTCGTTACGATCTGACATATTCTTCTTTGGAAGGAAACAAAATAGACCTGCATTCAAGATCACATACGATTTTGTTGCGATATCGCTTGCGATGAAGAAAATCGTTTGCGATGTTAACATGCATTTGCGAATGCGATCCGTCGTTGCGATCGGTCTGTTGCTACGGATCGTTGCGGTCCATCGCCCGGTATATGGCGTTAAGTTATTTAAAGCAAGTATTGCACCTTCATTATCACAGTCAACTATCTAAGCAGCTTTTACTTATTTGTCCATGAATCTCAGGTAACATTTTTTCGATCACAATTGCTTTACATGACATTAAACGCTGCGAACCGTGACTGTAGGTAGGCTGTTCACATACCTTTGCCAATTGTCGTGTGTAATATTCATTGGTTTTATTCAAAATCAGCTAATAATGTTAAGTGCCATCTGCTGTCCTCAATGAGTTTTCAGTGAGGCCACACCTGCGAATTTGGAACTATTACTAAAAGCGCCTCGCATCAGCGCCTATATAAAATAGATAGGTAATTAACATTTGGTATTCATACAATACATACATACCATACGAGTCACGCCTGTCTGCCAGGCAGAGACCACGGATTTCAGATTAACGTCAATCTGCGTAAAATTTGAGTTTTTTACGTGCATTACGGCATCTGTAAGTGTATACGGTGTACAAGAAATATATAGCATACCTACATTATTTGAATACAAGAAACCTCTTCTTTGTTTTTTTTTTCATATAAATAAGTAACTAAAATATTAAAGAAAAATAACAATAAAATAAGAAACGGGTGTAAACATCCAAGTTTTCCTCTTGTATGTAATCCTCCTGATAAATGAATAAATTATAGCCCTAATCAAATTAAACGAATAGCTAAGGATATGTGCACATCGTTAGACGCGACTTCACGTTACGTAGGTGTGGCCTACTCGTTACACAAAAAGCCTTAACGTATCAAGAAGCTTAGGTTACCATAATGGCATAGATTAAGTAGCAGTATCATCGCCAACAGATGCAAAAGTAGGTATTAACATCGTTTACGGAAACTTTATGTACATACACATAACATTTAAATCATATTTTCATGTCATTTGGCTATCTGCTGCTATACATGTACTGTGAACACCAATATAGACGCCTTGAACACCAATAATGTAAATCGTTGTTGATTGTAATTTCTGTACAAACATATAAAACTCGATCCGTTTATAAATTAATTACTCAATAATACTAATCACTTTGAAGGATAAATCTGAATACTTATTTTAAATTTTTCGTTATAAAACTTGAAAAGATTATAGAGACTTCAATTTCGATTGTCTCCTTCTTAACGTATGGTTGATGAACAACAAAAATTTCGATTGTAGTTTATAGGCACTAAGTAAGTGGTAAAAATAGGCTATAGTTAATCATAAGAAAAAAGAGAAACGTTTATGTTTGATTTGAAACACAAAACTTAATAAACCAATAATTAACAATATACGAGCAAAAACAGTTCCCCAACTTAACCTAACCCCACACTTATGCTGCTGTAGGAAAGCACAATATAATCTAATACTCTTATCCCTACAGGTAATTTACCTACTTTGTGTAGGTATCCAGATGAATCCAATATCCAAATTTCATACAAATTCATAATTAACACATGTCAAATACTCATACTGCTCATTATTAGTAGATTCACACAAAGTGATAGATAGACTGTGATTCATGGTACCTACATCATAATTTATTACCGTCCCATCGGACTATGAGAGTGAGGGAATAGTGGGTGCCCCTGTGTTTGCCCGTATACTTGTGCACTATAATATTTCTTGCGTAGTTGGCTAGTCTCACCTGAGGCAGGCCGCCGTGACCGAAATTCGGTTAGGAGGACATAATTTATTACAACATCATTGTTACTCAACTTACAATCATTGTTAATTGAATAGGTGATGTCATATTTCGTAGTAAACTTAACTCATCAATGTAGGATGCAATAGTACGTTATAATAACGCCTAGATGCAAACCAAGTCCTTAAAAAAGTAGTTAAAAATTTTCATGAATTGGAATTAATGAAACTAAAGTTTTAATAAGAAATGCACTAAAAGTAAACAATCTTTCATTTAATTCCAAAATATTAAAGATTATAAATAAAACTGTTGGTAAATAATTTAAGTATTTTTATCAGTTTTAGGTAAATGGAATCAAAAAGAATGCTTAATTTTTTTGAAAATTAAATTAAAATAGACCTACTAAATACCCAAGTTACAGAACATCAATGGAACTTTCCATATTAAATCCTTTTAACAGACGTAAACCCTACACAATGATTCCGTTTAATGATCGATTAATTAAGACGGTGTCGATTCTCTGACGCCTGCTAACAATCATGATACTAACGAGACAATGCGGATGACGTCAGACTCCGTGTGTTGTGACGACTAATAGCTATTTAAATTACACATGTATGAACCTTTAGTACCGCTCTTGTATTTCTTGCAGGGTATACCCGCATCACCAATACGGTGCGAGTTGGTAGGCGACACTCACTACCATATTGCCATTTTTAGACAAATATCAGTCGCTTTAGCAACCAAAATACTATATAGACCAGGGCCGATAATTTTTAAAACCAAAAAAAAAAATAGTAGGATGAAACCCATTAGAAAAGGAGGGGAATATTATAAAAATGAAAGGAAAAATAATTTACGGGCGATCTGAGGTCGGGAAGGGGATGGGGGTGAGTTTGTAGTGGTAAAAAACGGTTTTTGTCGATTTCCGGCAAAACTAAAAGTCCTATCGAAAAAAGTCAAATGGCAAAGTTGTAAGTAATAAAAAGATCTAAAACTTTTGTATTCACACTTTTTTCACATAACCTCAAAATTTATGTGAAAAATTCAAAAAACCAAGTTTTTGGTTTTTTATTTTTATCTTTTACAATTTTTATTTTTTTTGACGAAATTTGGTGAAAACTTACCTTTTTATGTCCCAAATACGCTGTAATTTATTTGATTAAAAATATTTATTTTTTCACCTTATTTTGAATTAATATCGAAAAAACACCCTAATTTTCAATCGAAAAATCACCCGTCAAAATATCAGCTTTTTTCAACAAGTTGGTATGTTTTCTGTTCGTTGAAACCTCTACTTTCTGATGGTGAAAAAAAAAACAAATATTATGTTACTATAGTAAATCTTCTCAGAAAATGCAAAAAATCGAAAAGAAACTCGAATTCGATTTTTATAAGTATTTATTTAGTTAAAAGAACAATTTACATTATATACACACACGATTGTTTTTATACTACCTTCTATTATTAAAACTAAAAATATATACAAACAAAAAACATCAAATAATTATGCATCAAAATATTCCTCCTCATCACTGTCGACTGGCAGGGTTCCCAAAAGGCTGGCGGCATTGCCACGTTGAATGGCAATGCTAATTCTTTGGCCGAAAAACAAACCAGCCCTTTGTTCACGTGAAGAGTCGACCAACCGTTTAGATATGTCTCTAAATAAGAGACGCGCACTCGGACCCCATGACCCGAGTGTTTCGACCCCAAACGGCTCAAAAATATAAATATAATTTATATTTATATAAATATAAATGTAAATCGTACAATTAAATGTAGATACTTTATTCTGATTACGTTATTCATTACAATATTTTTAAACACATTAATCTTATCATTCATAAATACCTTATCTTCAATTCTAATCACTTATCCATTAGTTTTTGTCTTTTTGATGGCATTTCTTCATCGTTAGATTCGTCAAACATCTCCGATTCTAGTAGATCTTCGAAATCTTCATGACTATCACCTTCTTTCTCTCCAACATTATTTCCAGACTGCGTTGGTTCTTCATCTACAATTTATTCTGAATCATTAACTTCCTCGTAGGTTTCTTCTTCAATATTGGAGCAATTTTCAGAACCATGACAGTTTGAACATAAATTTGTGCAATTTAAACCATGTTTTCGGCAACCACATTTTAAACTGTTACATCCAGTTTCACAGCTGCAGCAAATAGTTTTGAGCAATATTTCCGGAATTAATTCTTTTTGTGTAAATTTGGGCATAATTCCACGTTGATATTGCTTCCAGCCCCAATCTGTTGCTGTTAGTTCGTTACCCAACCAAGTTTGAAGCTGTTAATGCCCTGTAACAATGTTGTTCTGCTGCTCCTTCTGTGGGTGGGGGTTTGCCAAAACGAAAGATGATTTAATTTTTGCCAATTAATTATGATTTAATTGCTAAGATGCGACCCATCTTCCACTTAAATGGGGGAAGATTGTCATCTCTCAAAACGACAAGAGTGTCTGGATTTAATTGACCAGCACCTGAACGCCATTTTGCCCGTGTCTCTAGCTCAGCAATAAATTCTTTACTCCAACGTTTCCAGAAGTAATGACGCAAGGACTCAATCCGCTGATATTGAGTTAAGCGAGAAATGGAGTCCGTTTCATAGTTAGGCACCGGCAATGAAGTAAGGGGCCGTCCGATGAGGAAATGCGCAGGTGTCAAAGGCATCAGGTCATTAGGGTCAGACGACATAGGAGAGAGTGGCCGTGAGTTCAGCAGCGCTCCGATTTGTATCAGTACGGTGTTGAGCTTTTCATAAGTAATTTCGAATTCGAGTTTTTTTCGTTTTTTTGCATTTTCTAAGAAGATTTACTATAGTAACATATTTGTTTTTTTTCACCATCAGAAAGTAGAGGTTTCAACGAACAGAAAACATACCAACTTTTTGAAAAAAGCCGATATTTTGACGGAAAATTAGGGTGTTTTTTCGATATTAATTCAAAATAAGGTGAAAAAATTAATATTTTTAATCAAATAAATTACAGCGTATTTGGGACATAAAAAGGTAAGTTTTCACCAAATTTCGTTAAAATAAAAAAAAATTGTAAAAGAAAAATAAAATACCAAAAACTTGGTTTTTTGAATTTTTCACATAAATTTTGAGGTTATGTGAAAAAAGTGTAAATACAAAAGTTTACATCTTTTTAGTACCTACAACTTTGCCATTTGACTTTTTCCGACTTTTAGTTTTGCCGGAAATCGAGAAAAACCGTTTTTTACCCTTAAAAACTCACCCCCATCCCCTTCCCGACCTCAGATCGCCCGTAAATAATTTTTCCTTTCATTTTTATAATATTCCCCTCCTTTTCTAATGGGTTTCATCCTACTACTATTTTTTTTCACATTTTATTATTTTCAAAGGCTTCTACCCTGGTCTAATATGAAAGTTCAAAGATAAGTGCATTTCTAGTAGGAAGATTTATCTTTATTGTACACCAACCAGTAATAAATGATAAGCGACTGAATAGTTACCAACACCAATTTTTCTGTCGTCATTCCTCTAGCCTTCGTACCATTTGTCAGTGCCTCAGTACTTTTACTTAAGAATGAATAGAATTTGTATACCAGAAATATTAAGCGGACTTTATACCTTAAATCTATGTTAAATTGCCAAGCTCAGATGGTATAGATCGTCGTCGTGTACAGATATAGAACAGCACAATGCATACGCACATGTATGTAACACTGCACGAACACGCACTGGACAATTTTACACGAATATCTGGCGTTTGATAAAAAATAATTAAATTACTATGATGATTTAGGGCCAACCATTTACAAACTAAATATGTATCTTATTTGTTTATTTTAGTTACGTAGTCAGAGTCTTTAATGTGTATAACATAATAAAATTTGCGCCCAAATATTCCTATGACTTAAAAATTTTACTATTTAAATATGAAATCCCAAGTCCTTTCAAAAAAATTGTTGAACATCAGATGTATTTTAACGTACTTTGATGATTTTTTGAAATATACTACTTCTACTACTCTGTCAAGAAAGTACCGGGAAAAGATCAATAATACAAGGTTATTCATCCAAAATTAACCTTTTACCTTCAAAGTATGCTCCTTCGGAAATTATACATCATCGCTAACGAATAATCCAATCATCGAAACACTTTTTAAACGCTTTCTATGGAGTTGAGTTCAGTTCTTGCCGCGAATTCGCTTTTATGTATTCTACTGAATGACAACGGGTGCCACAAAGTGGAAATTTGTAAGCGTCAGGACTCCTAGACCAATAGATATTTAATGTTTAGAAAATAACAAAATTTACTTCCTGTTGTTACTATTTGAAACCTAACTTCAAATATTTAGTACCTCGACTGACAGGAAAAAAATACGTAAAGAAAGTGGTCAGACATTTATATCAGGATGTCTGGATCATTCTTTTTCATAGTTCGAGACAACACAACGAATTTATCTCTTTATAAATATTAACTAACTTTTTAGTACCCCAATTTTTTTCCATATTTTTTGGCATTCCAGTTAAATGATACGCTTTCTTAAACTCCGTATAATACACAAGTAATATTCTTTATTTACCGTTTATCCTTCCGGCAACAATTCTAAGTGCCCAACGCCATACAGTCAAAGAAAACAGTCAACATAATTTTCAGTTTCGATCGACATTGGCGTGGTTTTTTCGGTTTCGGTTCAGTTGGAAGGGCCACTCCGATGCTTGTTGACTAGTTTGCGTGTCTAACTCGTAAACCCACGTTTCGTCACCAGTAACTATGCGTTTCAAGAATGTAGGGTCAGAATTGACTCGGTTCTAATATATTAATATCAGAAAGAATCATCGACTCTTATGCAAATTGAGTTTTTGGAAAAGATTCTGGTCTTTTGGGACTAGCCGAACGGCAACATGTTTTATACCCAAGTGATTATTTAAAATGGTACAGATTGACTCGTAGGACACAGAAAGTACAGCGGCTATCTCTCAAACTTGAATGGAGAATTTCAGTCACGATTTCCTTAACTTTTTCAATGTTAACTTCAGTTACAGACGTTGATGGTCTACCAGAGCGAGACAAAAAAAACACTGTATTTAATCTAACTAACAGATGAAACTCAATCTCCGCGCCAAAATGGAAAACAGTAGTGCCAATCTAACAATAATAAAAATCAAGAAATTGAATTTGGAATAACAAATCATCCATTCCCGATACTTTTTTGACTTAATGTATATGGAAATTTCTACAGCATATAAGCTCATCAAATCTCTCTGTCTTCTTCATTCGTTCAGTTTGTCCGCAGGATGGACCAGGATGGCAGTCTTAACATCAGCTACGATGAATGGCGGGACTACATGCTGCTTGCGCCGGACACCGACATACACTCGCTCATACATTTCTGGAGGCATTCAACTGTGAGTAGTAGACTTAAGTTTATATTATATACGGTATTAGGCTTTATTTCTGATGAAACGGCTTCAAATGTAAAGACTAAAGTCGCCTAGACCCGCAGTAGGTATTTTACTAGCTATTGATTACTTAGACTGATTAATTATGATCATCTGAATACTACCTCTTCTCTTTACGACATTCATTCACGTTCATAAAATATTATCGAAGTCAATGATTAGATGGATCTTGATAAAATGTCTCTTATTTAAACAAAATACGTCGTTCATGCACATTTAAAATCGCTTAGTTAGCATAATGTAAAAATATTAAGTGTTGTCTACTTCATATAAGTAAAAAATATTTTTGTAAGATCTTTTTATGGTAAGTATTTGAAAGAAATTAATTTAGTTACCTTAAGTAAACTAACCACTATCATTATTATCATCAGACAGCTCTAATTTTGACCATCATCGTAGAATATTTTCAAGTAATCTTTGCCACGGCGAGCATAAGGTTCAGCCGTACCATCATTTTTTCGAAGCCATTCAGGAAGTATTCGACCTTGCAGCTACGTAGTGGATAAAGCTGAAAGCCTATATTTTCGGTGACCAAGAGAGGACAACATAGTAAGGGCGGGTTGCAAACAGTCTGTTAACGTTACATACGTACGTCAAAAAATAACGACGAAAATATGAAGCGTTATTTCGTCGCATAAATAGCCCGGTAATCAACGTTATTAGGGCTGCAAGTTGAAAACGAAATATTTTCGTTATTAACGTTGCTAGAAGATAACAAAATTGGTAGCATCATTTTTAACATTTACGTGTGCGTCAAGTGACGCTCAAGCAACCCCGCCTTAGTCATATTGCTAAATAACATTCAATTTGATTAGTTTTTCTCAAACTATTACGACACCAATAATACTATCTGAAGATTTAAGTATTCGCTACATGGTATCTTAAGATTCGCATATTTAATTAAGAATTCCAGCTGTTATGACCATAATATTGTATTTTAACGGCGGCTACGATTGTTTCATAGACATTCATTCACGTAATGTTCGATAGATGGCGGTAGGTGTGTTGATTACAGTAAAACTAGATATTGATATTGTAAGTTCAAAATACGAGCCTAACGTAACGGAAATTCAAATTATAATTGGCTATACCATGATATAGTATCACCGTTATAATTGTTTACAAAAAGCATGACGTCAGTGCAGTATATTATGTATTATAGATACATAACTACAGTCGCGGTCAAAATTCGCAGAGGTCGAATATATCAGACAAATTTATAATACGACTTCATCTGATGCCTATGGATGATGAATGGTAATGATATTTTTTTTAATCCTCGCCCACACTAGGAATTTCTCCTATATCGTAGGTGCGTTTCACAAACATGAAATATCACATACACAAACACCCAGACTCGGGACAAACATCTGCGGATCACACAAATGTTTGTCCCGTGCGGGAATCGAACCCGCAACCCCTAGCGCAGCAGTCCAATCGCTAAGCCACTGCGCCATCAGGTCGTCAGGTCGTCGTGATAACGGTTCTACACGACTATCAGATGTGAATAAGAAATAGGAAATTTGATTAAGACGATTTGAATTTAAAATCCTAAATCTATTTTTAGAATTGGTAGGTATCATGTTTGAAAATTATTCTTAGGACACGATTATCTTTTGTGTAAGCCAGAATCCTACAATGATAACCATTATGAACCATCGAGGCAATGAGGCTCGAGGCGTCCCTGATAATTCACTCGACTGTTTTGGAACCCGCAACGAAATTAATCATAAAAGGATACACAAGAGGAGTAGGACGATAGTAGGATGTGTAAAAGGACACGATTATCTCGTGCAAGCTGAAAAAGATAAACAAGTTAAATAATCTATTGTTCTTAATGACACGATTATTACAATTTTACTCTTTAAACATTTTCCCGCTTACTAAAACTGGTAACTTTAAATAATTAACTAAGGAAAAACGCAATAACTGCGCCTGACAGAACCTTAGACTCAGCTGTCGTGCTCTGCGAGCCCTAGACCAAGGAGGTAGTTAATTCCATCCCTATTCTATTCGCGTTCGTACCAATTGTCTAGTGGGCTATATAGTTATGTACTGTTTGTTTGGTTCAATGCGGTAATCTCAGGGACTACTGGTTCGAATTGAAAAAATCTTTTTGTGTTGGATAGTCCATTTATCAAGGAAGGCTAGGATATAAAACATTCGAAAATCGAGGGCGGAAGCTATATATTATTAGCTTTAAAAATAATACACGCTCGTCTAATACCGTTGAAAACGATATCCTTTAAAAATAAAGGTCGTAGGTTATTTCTAGAATAGTTTGTCCTTGACTTTCAGACGGTATGAATTACAATTATTGAGTGACAAGGGTGCGGTAGACGGTAAGCCCTAAGCTGGCCTTTTAAGAACGACTGCGTTAATTATGTATTTGATTCGACCTATCATGAAAGTTTGGAAGAATAAGATTCTTGGTAATACAACTCACAATTATAGGTATCTAATTGTTAAGGGTTATTATTAACAGTATTATTATTGGCAGTGGCAAGTACCTATGTAATATATCCGTAACACATTTTAGTCTTGTTTAAAAGTCTCGGTCTCGCCCATCAGCCTCTCTTGAAAGAAAACTCTAGGTTTGTTATCAAAGGTCGCTCAGTAAGTTGTTTTAAAACATTAATGATGCAGGATTGGGAAATGTTAATCTTGTTAAACAACATTAAGCAACATTTATTTAAAAAGTGTAATTTATTACGCAAGTATTAAGTGATCACGGTTTAACCGTATTCTTCTTACGATCGAGGTACATATGGACCCCTTCATAAACAACACTGTAATGGATATTGACAGACTCCCATTATATGCAATCTGCACTGTGAGTCAAGCACCATCCATTACAACGCGATTTATGCAATTTCCTTTATTGCGTTTGATCTAGGTGGTCCGACGGAAATGGGGAGGGTTTGTCTGATTGCTAGTGACGGGTACAATAGTTTTCATATTGAACTGTTTGTAACAAAGCCAGGACTGGACTTGGTACGGTGAGGTTTGAACAAAAACAATTTCATCTACACATGAATGGTGTTGGCGAAAAAGGAATACGCGAAAAACCCGGCTGTCGCTTACACGGGTCTTATTATAAAGTACCTACACTTGTTTTTTGGCAATGTTTGCTAGATTTTTGTTTTCAAATAACGCTGAAATATATTTGGAATGCGCGTTAGGTACTGTTGGGCATGGCAGTTGAATTCAATGCAATTCTCATATCTAAAAGTTTCGATACACATGAGTAATACTCATTGATACATTATCATCGTCATTTCAGCCCGGTATCGCCCACTGCTGGGTATAGGCACATATTATAACGATATTACAATCATAGTTTAAATCAAAGTCCGTCCCTGAGCGGAGGTGTGTGCTACGGCGTATGTGTTGCAAGGCGATGATCTTCGTATGACGACGTATTTTATTACTTGCTAGGGCTGCGTATTTGTATTTTAATATTATTGAAACAATACATTTTAGTCCTCCGATAGGTACCTACATAAACACTGTTTTTAAATTGGCTGAAAAGTGAAAATTTGTGGAACCTACTGGAAAACTTTTCTATAAAGGTGCGCTTTCACGGCTAATTATTTGCGCGATTATGGGCAATTTTGGTTAAGAATGATGTCCCGGCAACACCTAGCAATGTATGGCAATATAAAAGTTGCGTAAGAATTGCTTAGAATTGCCCGTGTAAGCGCACCTTAATTCTTCATTATTGAAACACTTCCAAAGTTAGAAAAAGGGAGAAATTCTTTAAATACTAATTCCCAGCTTAGCTATACCACACGAGTGTCAAATAAACGAATTAATTAACTGTAATGAATAAACAACTACTATAATACGAACAACATAATTACCATTTGTAAAATGGCCGATTTTCAAGATTTATTCGACGGATATCAAAATATTAATAAATAAATAAAAATTTAACTCGTTATATATACATATACTAGACAATGCTTCACTAATGTTATCTACAGATAGTAAAATCAAACCTAATAGACTTTCTTTTATTACATACAGCAACTGAAGAATAACCCGGAAATTGTCTCTACTTGAATTGCAAAGAGAATAATTTATCATATTTTTCATGCTGATTTAAAATAATTTATTAAACACAGACATGCACATTATAATAATTATATACATATCTCACTCTTGTTTTTTGATATGCTTTAGATTTCCGGGTTTTGAAATTTTGGGAAATATAGTCTCGTATTCGTATGACATTTATGAGAGTTTTTCTGTTTCAAGGTGTCACAGCAGAAGTACCTAGTGCCTAGTATACGTAGCATGTTAGCATATATTGGAGGATATCGTTTGGTGGTTTGTGTTTAAACTGACGAGCCTCCAAAATATATGGTATTGACGTACGTCATATATTACATAGTTAAAACATTATGTCATCCCATACATTTATCATTCTATTCGATTTATATTCGTCAGGCGTTTGGCCACTTGTCTAGGGCCTCTGATAATTCCATTGACATAAGTGACAGACAGTAGGATTGCTTTAATTGCGATTTAAAAACCAACATAATCACAAATACACTGACTCTGATATCTTTTCAGCTTTTTGATTGATTCGATGTTTACGTCATACTTGTCGTACCCATAGTGTACTATATAGCGGCTGCAATATTGAGCCATAATGTAATTCAGTAAACACAACACAGAATATGTTATAATGAATGACTTTTTAAAACGAATGCACAGTGCAGTTATGGAGTGATCGATCTTAATAACTGGTAAACCGATGGCCACAATATTTATGCAGAATATAACAGACTATATAGACAGCCCTTACCGACTGTAATTCTGTAATTGGATCATCCATCAAAAATGTAGGCGCGGTCGTACAACGTGTGCGAATTACGAAGACAATATGTAGTGAGCTTGTGAGTAGGTACAGCAGCTCAATGTACTCGAGGTCTCAAGACAATTGACAAAACGCTTGTCGAATAAAAATCGGATAGAATGAAAAATATTGGATTGACTTAATGATAATACAGTAGAAAAAAAAATTAAAAACGACTGTCCTGTCTAAAAACGAACTAAAAAGAAACATGTTCCATCGCAGTCAGGGTAAATCTTAGATTAGGTAGTGATGATATCTCAGTGCCCGGTTGCTAGCAATAGGCTCGCCCCCTATTACATCGGGACCTATAGCATAACTGGCGAAATTCGGGTGCACTGCACAGTTGCACACCTCTGCCTCTGCCTACCCCTTCGAAGAATACAGGCGTGATACTATGTGATGTCTATCCTTTCAGAAACGCTTCAAGGTTCATACATTTGTATTTCCACTATAATACAGTCTCCCTAAGAAGAAGTCTCACTCTAAGATACAGATGTTACTGTAACGTCATAACATGTTGCCACATTGGTACAGACAACGTATTTCCATAGGCTACCATCCTGACATATACCTTTCACCTCAATCAGACTTGATAACCTAAACTGTTCTACCACTGCAAAAGTTTAAATCGAATCCGATTATTTAGTTGAAAACTTAAAAAAAATGAGTACATGTTGCAAGTTCCCGATGAAGTCGTATTCACTCCAGAGGCTCCATAAATTATTGTTTCGTTTATCAACACTAAGTATCCCGGATTTTCCCGGATCCCAGCCAACCCGCAGTGAGCTAGCGTGGTGATCAATGCTCAATCCTTCTCTATACGAGAAGAGGCCTTTGCCCTGCAGTGGGACAGTTATAGGCTGTTATTATTATTATCCCGGATTTTTATTACTCCTTGAGTTCTAAGCGTAGTGAAGCGTAATATGAGTTGAACGGAATTGTACTGTCCTTAGTACATCGTACATTTCCACTACGCTCTTGATGTTTTATTGGACTTCCTAAACGACTTATCATGTATTGGTGACAATGAAACGTTGGGGGTAATCTTAAGTCGTTTATTACAGTGTTTGCAAGTGTTTAGGCAGGCACTACCGTACTTAACTTGCCATACTCTTTCCCTCTTAAATATTTAAAAAAAACGAGTTTAAACCAAAGATTATACCTGTCACTGTCGTTTGCATATCAAAGAATAGAGATGTCAATAAACTTCATATGGAGTTTAGTTAATTCCGGTACGATCCTCGTTTATGAACAAGAGGGTCTAGGTATTCTAAACCACAACGGACTAATAATTGAGCCAGAATAAATAGACGTGCCCATTATTACACGCGGTTATTCCGTCTGTGAGTGTTCAATAGCTCCCCTCAGTCTGACCCTTAGGGTATACAAATACATACATAGATAAATCTATTATAAAACATAGGTACCTACTTGTTTAAATCACGACATAGTAAATGAATGCAGTACGTCAGGACACAGGTTCGTAGATTGTAGAAGTTGAATGTTGAAAACTTAATTTAAAACATTTAAGTTTGTTATCAAGAAAAATAGTTGCATTTGAACGAAAACTCTTGAAAAAGTTGAATAATTATTTTCTATTTCCCGGTTATCACCACCATACATTTTCCTTTGCCTATATCAAGAAAATTCAATTTTTCACAGTGTACATACTCAAAATAAACAAATCATTCCATTTCATTGTCAACTACAGTCCCGCAAACCGTCACGTCACTCGTCATTATAACGGATATAATAGCGATAAGCAGATGTAACACATAAAATGTGTATTAGTAGTTTCTATGCGTAAATCATATGACAATAACTATGGTACATTATTCTCATGCCATTTAAAAAATGACGAGATGTGCTCAAGTTGGCATCATCATCATCATTATTATTATCAGCCTATCTCATTTCACTGCTGGACTGATGATGTTCGATATAACTGCTTAACATCCGAATTAACATCCTCTATAACACATTTTAACGAATATCTTTGAATGATTATAGTGTCAATGCTTAATTTCGAACTAATTAGAAGTTAACTAGCATTCGATCATCATCAAACGTGTTTGATGACAGCGTGTTGATTAGTTCTGATTATCCCCTGCCAGCCTAAATCAGACAACAAAATTTGATATTCCTTTCGATTTTTGGCAGAAGGGCTAGATCCAGCTATTAGCAAATTTCCAGAAGAGTGAAGAGAATAGCAGTATTTCTTTTTGAGAAAATGTGACCTATGAAATAAAGTTCATAAAATGAAAATGCAATCAAACACTTAGCCTTTTAGCATCATTCAAGAATCCCTATGATGAATTTACTAAATATTTTAGTCGGATAAAACTAGATAGAGGAGTGCATTCAATACCGATAGCTTTTTGTATTGTTTTATAGCAATTTTACAATTTTAAATGCAGTTAGCATTTTGTTCTGGTGTAGTGGTCTACAAACGTTTGTAAAATATAAATTAGTTACGTAATCGAACAAACGTGTAAAGAGCATATAAATAATAAATATCTAACTAAGGTGGAAAAAAAACATACCAGCTGACCCGACCTCCGAGAGACGTTCTCCTGTCTTAACTACGAATCAAAGAGAATATAATCACTACGTTTACTACGAATATTGAATTCGACTGACAGTTATGTCAAATGCCATGGGGTTACATTATAAAAGTATATATTGTCAAAAGCATTAAGAAGGTTACATTAGCAAAGTTAATATAGTCGTCATGTATTCTTAAACTTTCTGTTCCGCGCAACTTTCTTATTTATTTCTTTCATGAGAACCGTTTCCTGATTCAAATAACAAACAGAAATAGAATTAACGAAATTGGTCAAGCCATTCACGCGTAATACCGCGACAATAGGGATTCATTTTTATACATATAGAATTATAGATATAGAAGATATATATATCTTACTGCTTCGATATTACAAAATAATGTTAACCATCGATTCTTTGGGACTTGATTAATTAACTGTGGAGTATTCCTTGCCTAACGAAAACTGATTTAAACGCTGCATGTTGGGTTATAAGTTCTTTTAACTTTGCTATTAGTTGGATGGCAACGTTCTGGAGATTTTTTAGAGTGCACTAAATCTTTATCCTGAGTAGTGAATGCGTTTTAAAACATATCCAACACACACATGTCTAAAGTGCAAGCTAAATCGTCCTTATTCGACAAAGGATAATTTAGGTGCCCTCTGTATACCTATATTTCTCTCGAGTCCTGATGTTTATCCGTAACCCTAACCCAAACGCATCCGCTCAACAGCTAGCTCACTGACCAATCTAGCTTATCGTGTCGTTGTAAATATAATACGAAGCCACTGTCTATGAGTGTTCTTTTAGCCCTAATTTACGTTTAAAGTTATTATAAAACTGTATTAAATATTGCATAACAATAGGTTTATTTTATAATGACTGATAGACATGAGTTTGTCTTGTGTCATTTTCTTTTGACAACCAGTCCTCTTAGAGGCTATTCAGTGCTATTGTGTTATAATACACAACTACAAACAATAATATGTAAACACACAACTATTGATAATTGTTATGATCATTATTTTAGCAGTCTATTAGGAAGCTCGATGTGACGATAATTACTGTTCTTAGGAGTAATACTACGAAGCTAATTGCGCTGGATCTTCTTCCCAGAAACAAGCAATAGTGAAGAGAGGACGTTTAATGATACGATTTTCCGTTCACTTGTACGTTGTATGTTTATTTTTAATATTTAGTCTATTTATAACTTTTATTGCTGGAAATCAGCCTGTATAAATAAAAGTTCAGATTTTGTCATTAAACTTGTATTTAAAGAGATTGCTTGTTTTAATTATGGCACGTTACAGGCTTAATGCACATGCATAGTTCCTTTATAAGCGGCGGTAATTACTAAACCCTGGTTGATTACTCTTGCACAAAAGGCATTAATATTAATTAATTACATAATATTCTCCTGATCCAATTTAGGTCACGGCAGCGTATCTCATATGAGACTAGCCAACTACACAGGAGATATTATAGTGCACAAGTATGCACGCAAACACAAGTACACTCCCTATTTCCTCAATCTCATAGTCTGATGGGATGGTAGAACGACACGACCGAAGTGGGCTTAACGATGTGCCTTACGATGCACAGAGGGGTCTTGATAATTATATGAAAACGGTCAACCATCACAAGACTGACCGCGGGGAGCACGGCTTAACCTCGAAGATAAATTGATCTACGCGGTAGCCACGTCACTACGAGACCCTTAATTTAATCAAAACTATGGATAGAGAGTTAAAATAATTAAAGCAGTGCAGAAATATATTATTTCTATGTATTTGTACACTTCATACAGCTTGCGACTTCGTCTGTGTGGAATGTATTTCGTGTCTTATTAGTATAGAATATACACTCCATATCAACTACAGGACCACCATTTGTCAAATACATTACAAAAATATTTCTCTAAGGGTGTCCTTCTCAAAAGGACTTAAAGAAAATGTCATGTCGTATCAACTAGCAATTGCTCTACCGACATGAGCTGAGCTCTTAAATTAAAGAAGTATTGTCTACATTTTTATACGCCGTAACTATACTAGGACACAGTAGATAAACATTGCAGAGGACAGGATGCTTTATTTATACGATGATAGATGAACAGTGACCACATTATACCCCGAAGTGCTCAAGTACTAGTTAAGATTAGTATCTACGCTTACAATATTTTATACTTAGAACAACTATTAAACAAATTAAATAAAAACATCACCTACTGTAAATAAAAAATAAAACAGTACGACACGCTACATTATAAAGACAATGAGAAGCTTTAAAATGTTTTAAACAATAATAGTTATCAGAGAGATACACTTAACTGAAGCTTTAAAATTTAACAAACTGTCTGTGAAAACGTAAAACAAATGTATTATACGGTATGACGTATGACATGACATGTTCTAAACCACTATTAAAGTTTTGAAAAGCAAAATAGGCAAATTAAATTAAATATACCGATCGGACTTTCCCGGGAGTTTGTTGTGCTGTACTCAATCAATTTTCAATATACAGGTGTATTCATTTTCTCTGAAATCCTGCGAGCACTAGGCAGGAGCAGGCTTCATGTTTCGCTTGAACGTTTTTAGTTACTGACGTACGGAACGTGCGGACGGCATTCGGAGCCGTTCCAGGCGTCGGAACGGGGCGCTCGTAAAAATATCGAAGTTGCAACGCGTTGCTGTTACGTGTTTGTAATATCTGTGAACTAATTAGGGTGCGTTGTCGTGCTGAGTTAGTGAGACTTAAGTATCTTTAATTATTATAAAACTTTAGACTTAATTGAGTATAAACTTTAAGGTGACTATTATAATTAAAGTAGTATATATGTGTGTGATCTTAACAAATAAAACTAAACATAATAGTGTATTCTCCCACTAACATTACAATGAGTAGGAAAGATAAGATGCGGTTACAGTAGCTTTTTTCTAAAAGACGTCGGACATAAATGTGTCTTGGGTATTTAGAGGCTGTGTTAGATGAGAAATGGATGCAACAAGTGCGGGTCCCAAGATGATGGAACTAATCGAAGGCAGTAACAATACTGAGGTACTTAAATGTTTGTAGATAGAGTACAAAAGCGTGGTGAAGATAGATATTGGAACGTTTTGATTTATTTGCTTTTCACTGCTTAATATTTTCGTTGATTTAAAGTGGTTGTGCTTGTGCATTGTAGCTTTATTTACAGCGCAACGTGAGAAAGACGTGTGATTGTCGCAGTGATCCAATATTACTTACATAATTATAAAAGTTTTTTACAAACTTTGCAAATTGCGTTATTACGTTAGAATCATATCAATCAAGGTTGATTTTTTTCAGTTGTTACACACAATGTGAAGTTATCATTATTTATTCAAAAATAATGTTTATAAATAGCGACGCTGTCAAATAATACTCAGTATAAATTAGTTGTATTCTCATTTGCATGGTTTATGTTTATATATTATAAGTGATTAAATCGCTTGTCTAAAAATCTGTTGTCAACCTATTCTTCTTGAAGACATTATTTTGAATACATCATTATAATAGTTATTAAGTGAACGCTGTGTCAACGTCGCACATAATGAACTATTATTGAACGCGCATTGTTAAAGTTTGTATACAGTGACAAGGAAGCTGAGAGAACAGCTTATATTATAACGGTAGTATTTTAATATCAGCTATTAATAACGTTATTCTTCACTTTTAATACTTACACTTGTTCCTATCATATGGCAGGTACCTATTGTGTTAGATAGGCCACAGATCGATAGCCTGATAAACGGAGATCATTGTCATAACAATGTATATTATTGGCATTTTAATAACATTAATAACGCGAAGTGCTTAGGAGTAAAACGATTTTTAACAAATATAAGTAGGAAAATCTATCCTTGACGTTATATTTCCGTGATTTTTTTGCAATTTCGTACCCAGTGAATCCTGTTGATTAGGTGTATGGCTTTACTCAAGGTAGCCATGTCTGTTTCAGCAAGAACTGATAACAATATATTGATAGAGTTGGTGGTGTTAGGTTGCCCTGCAAATAATTGCAAACTTCCAACGCAACCATAACAAATTTTAATTAAAACAGCTCCGATACTCAGGTCAAGAAGGGTAGGATACCAAATTTCGGATCGATGAAACGTGAAGCCCTAGACAAGTGGCAAAACTTTAGACGATAAAATCAAATAACTATAACGATAAACTTAAGGGCATGACCTAACGTTTCGACTATGTAATCTATGACATAATATTATGTCAATCATTTAAAAAAATATATTATTCCTTTTCTATTCGTCTACCGTCGTATTCATAAAAAAAGATAATACATGTATTACCCTAAAGCCGTATTAAGTCCATCGCCATCTCTATTCTCTGATATGCAAAAGACAGAGACAGTTTTAATCATCCACGGTTTAAAAGTGTTTTTTTTTTGGTGAATAGGGGGGCTAGCGTTTTGCCACTTGTCTCGTGCCCCTGTAGAATTGGCACTCATCCTTTCAACTCGGCTATAAAACAGAAACAAACAACCAACCACTATTGGTCCATCCGTTTGGGAGACACGATGCCAGCTGACACACAGATACATGCGTTAAACTCATAACACCACTCTTTTTGAACGGGGGTTATAACGACAAGAACACACTTATCCCTCGATTTTCACGCAATCTGGTAAAAAGTAAAGACAAAACCACATCTGTAGTTATGACTAATATAAGATACCTATAACATAAAATATTTGTAGTGCGTACCTAGCATCATATCCATGATTGGCATGACGTGTAATGTTTATTGATTGCATGTTAACATTAATATATCGTGTCATTGGTCGGTTGCTCTCATACTATCGTGCAGCCTCACGCGGCGATCCGCAGCGCGTATTAACACGTGCCGTTAACTAGGGAAGTGTTCGGCATTAATATGCACTTAAAAATTGCAATTACAATATACATGTGACTCTCATGAGCATCATTGAGTCTAATAAAGATGATTTATGCAGTATCATGTGGGGGGTTGTCATATTTATTGTGGCGTAATAACTGCATATTTAAACGATAAGATCGCCCAAGCAGTAATACCATTTCTTTGGGAGTTTGGTATGGACCAGACACGCTACTTGTGAATGATAAAGATGAAGAATGTTCGTAGACAGGTTGAAAGTGGGTACGCACCTGGTGTGTGGCGACAGATAGGTTCGTGTCGTCATCGAGCCCTTTCGCTCTTAGCCGCAAGGATACGTGACTCATCAATTGCATTTGATGATCGTTATGTGTTATAAGGCACATGTCCGGGAATGCAATTCTCACGTAGTGATGTGATGGTGATAATGGAAGGGAACCCTAATTTGAATAGGATTTGACTCTCTTTATTGCATCAGTTACGCACTAAAGTGCATGCAAATGCGCGGTATACCAATGTTTACCGATCCAACAGATCGTTCAGTGTGTCGACCTGAAGGTTAACACACAACTAGATACAGCTAGGAATGACTGTTTAAACAAAATATTATCTGCATGACTTGTTGCCAGTTGTTGAAATACTAGATTACCTTTACCCGCTGTATGAAATAGTATCTCATAATTCAATAATATTATCAAGAAGTCTGCTCAAATCACAAACGGCGAAAGCAGTGATCTCTATCTGGTCTGTGTCCAGTTTCCATTTTTCAAAGTAAACTAGTGGACGTGGTAGTTACGGGTGGTCGCGTAGCGTATGCCGTAACTTAAGTTGCATCGGACTACGATAAAAGATTGGATCTATTTTTAGAACACAAGCATGCCACCGTACACATGCCTTTCATTAATATTTATCTTCGATAATTGACTCACGTGTCTTCCCGCCTGAAGTGCGACACACTGATTGATGAACTGAACTTTACACTAGGTAATAGGAGGGAACATATAACGCCCTATTGTTTTGTCAGTCGCGCTTACTGTATCAACATTGTTAGTTGATAACATTTGTATCCGTCTCTTATCTGTTAAATAGTTTCAGTTATAATTTTATACAAAATGTAACTAAAATACCTACGTTGGAGGTATTTTAAATTGATTATTTTTAGTGATTTGGTTAATTAGGATTTTAAATCTCTTCGACGATCTAGTCGACACACATTTTTAAACTTGCCTCATAAGTCAAATAATATAATAACGTCTTGCATTTCGATGTGGCCTTTGCTGTTTTAATTTAGTTTTTTCCACACATTAATGAACGCTGTCTCAGTGGATATGTTGCAATTTGCGAGCTCTAAACTAATTAGCTGCTATACTCATTCGTGTTCCCTGGCGTGCTAATTGCAACATTACTTGCGAAGACACAGCTTCACAATTACATTACTATCGACCTGACCCTTATTCTTTTTAAAATATGTTAGCTTTTAATCCAAATAGTTTGTATATCTTTATGCCTGTATTTGTGTATTCTATTCATACACACATATTTTGTTCGTGTACTCGTAGAATTATTAGTTACTTGTTGACCTTTGTACGATAGTTGTGATCGCACTAATATTGTACAAGCGGAAATTTGTGAGTGGGTTTGTGTGTATGTTTGTTACCTCTTCACGCTCAAACGGTTGGACCGATTTTGCTTAAATTGGTCCAGCCGTTTGAGCGTGTAGAGGTTACAAACGTACAAACACACTCACAAACTTTCGCCTTTAAAATGAAAGTGTGAATTAAAGGTCACATTGATACTGGTCTGTACAGTTTACGTTGTGGAAGCGGGACGCCGCATTACACTGCACATAGCGGCGTCTCGCTTTAACATAGTAAACTGTCCTGTTTTAAGAGTTCATGGTAAGGGGATAGTGATACTGGTAGCCTAGCACCCAAAACCTTGTGCAAATCTATAGTCAGCAAAACACTAAGCCTAAATAGTTCTGTGTTTTACATCACATTAGGAATTCACAGATTCTGTGTACAGGCCAACACCTTAATCACAGACTTAAATAGATATTTGTTAGTGTTTACTGATGTAAACATTACCGTCCGTCGCGCTACTACTGCTTCAATCTTCCCAGTTGCCTAATTTTAAATAAAAGGATATTTATATTCGAAGTCATTTAAACGCCTGGTTGGTCTTGTGGTTGCAAAGGGTGACTTCTGAGCTTGACAGAGGAAAATGTTTTTTTACATATTTGAATGAAATGCGGATCACACTAATTTTTGTCCCGTGAAGGAATCGAACCCTAACCCTTAGCGCATCAGTCCAATCGCTTAGCCACTGCGCCAATCAGTTCGTCATTTGACTTTTTCCATTGGGTAATTTTCAGTTGCCGTACGTAGTCTGGATTCGAGCCCGGTTTTTAGCAACGGGCTCGCCCCTATTCCATCATCAGCCGGGAGACGTCCACTGTTTAACGAAGGCCTCCTCCTTTTAGAAGGGAGGAAGTTGCCATAATCCCCACGCTTGGCAGGCGGCTTGGGGATTGCAGTGTTGGTGGTCAAGTTATAGAAGACGCTGCTGCCCATCTTCTGGATTTTCCCTTAGTCGCCTCTTCCGACACCCACGGGAGGAAAGGGGGTGGTTAATTCTAGGCCGGATACCACTCGGCCCCTATTACATTGTGACTAATAACATAACCGGTGGATGCAAATGGCAAGTTGTCGTTCATTGTGTCGTTCTTAGGGGAGGCCTTTGTCCAACAGTGGACGTCTTCCGGCTGATTATACGACACGATATAACTGGTGAAACGTGGTTGTACTATTTCTATATACCTTCAATTATCAGTAACAATAATGCTAACGTATTTTTCTATTCTTCGTTCTCAATACTTCAGAATCTTATCGTCGAGTGAACAGGTGGTTGGGCACGCGAGGTGTTTATTTATGTGTATTTCTCTATCTCACTTGAAATAAGCACCCAGTAAACACTCTGAGAGCTGCTTAAATGACGAGCGATCAGCGATTTATCGTCTCTACAAGTTATTTTGGAAATGTTTGATGGCTATGGGCTCGCCTATTGCATTGGGACCTAAAAAACTGGCGAAATATGGAAGTAAAATATGTGTACCAAATAAATACCCTTTCGATGAATACTTGCGTGATGTTATGTTTTTAGAAGTATTTTCTTTTCAATGTTTGTCACAAGCCATCGGCGGAGGCGGATGTCCAGCAGTGGATGGAGATAGGCTGATGATGATGAACGAAAAAAATACTCAGTTCGCTACCTTAAAATCTAGACTAGACCGTCTCATAATTCGACTCGAACTCAGGTATACCTTTATAAGTTTTGCTACTGAGCTCTCGGCAGCTGCCCAGTTTCAAGCTCCTAACTAACAAACAAGGTTCTAGATTCATCACTTAATATAATGTCGATTAGCTATACAAATTACATTTATCTATAGAAAACATTTTCTTTGCATGTAACTTGACATTCTACCTTACCTATAGGCAACCTGGGTCTTAGCCCTGAACTCCATACAAAAGATAATCATAACAAAAATTATTTACCTGCATATTACAAGTTTAAACTCATTACCTAGAGCTATTTCAAAAATAAATAGTATTTATTTGCATAGGATAACGTCACAAGAACACATATACGATTGAAGTGTTAAATACATTATCGTGCACATAAATATTAGTAACACTGTTAGCAGTATCTAGCACATGTTGTATTGTTAAACAGTCTATATGTAGAAGAAAGCTCAAATTCATTTATAGTTTATTTTTACTATATTTATCCATTTGTAACGTGACTAGCAGACTGAGAGATAACGTGCAGTCTCAAAAACATTTTGGAGGTGCTTTTTCTTGACTAGGATTTTGATGGAAGTAAGGGTGCACTAAGATGGCCTTTTTCAAATTCCACCTCTAAAAAGGTGGTTCAGTTTCTAAAGTTTGAATAACGTAATAATATGGGTTTAGTCTTCTTCTTATCGTTTGGTTGATGAACAACCTGGTGACAGAATTTAAACCGCCTAGCGCCTGTAGATCTCTGACATGGCATTACTCACCGTTGAAAAGTCTCTCAGGTATGCTGGTTTTCTCACGATGTTTTCCTACGCCGTTTTTTGCAACTGATAACTAATTTATTATACGACATGAATTCGAAAAGATATTAATGCGCGTCGGGGTTTGATCCTGCGACCAAGTCAAAACTTGGCCATCCGACGGTCATACCACTCGGCTATCACTGTTATAAATGGGTTTAGTTACGACGCTTGTTACACCCTAACAAACATAATACATACACTATTTCGTAGTAATCGGGTTGCCCTTTTTATATTTAATTTAATAATTTAATAAATACACTTGTCTACATTACAGTTTTTCCAATTTTCTTTCGTCATTTACGCATATGGAGTCCCGGCTAATTATAGTTGCATATGTATTTAAGTGCGAAAGTGTAGGTTGGTATTTAATACATTACACAAAGTGCAATCGTCACTTAGGGTGCTATGCTTGCAACTAAATAATTACGAGGTTGTTTCTCTGTCGAAAAATACGCAGTTATAGGCAGTATTTTTCTTCACACTACGAGGCAACTCTACTAGTATAGTCTACTAAAAAGTTACAGAGGCTAGATCAAAGCAGGCACAATTAAGAGGCTGGTGGCCTAATGGGTATCGATCGATTTCCAGTTATTTTCTTAGTCTGTGGCTAGCTATTATTTTTGTATTTTAGGCACAGCAGTCGAAGTAGGACAAAGTTTCATAAATAGAGAGTTCTGTGTTGGTAAGTGTTATATTCCTTTTTAGAATTAGCACATGGGTTCGATGGTTGAAAAACCTATACCCAAGCCAAAACAGCCTGTATAAGTTTAAACAATTGTGTTCAATTTGACGACTGATTGGCGTAGTGACTATGCAATTAGACTGCTGCGCTAAGGGTTGCGGGTTCGATTCCTGCACGGTGCAAAAAATTGTGCGATTCACATTTGATTGTCCCGAGTCTGGGTGTTTGTGGATGTGATATTTCATGTTTGTGAAACGCGCCCACGACACAGGAGAAATTCCTAGTGTGGGGTGACGACTAAAAAAAAATATAGATAAATTTCTTTATGTACAGCTTTTCGTTGCATGCATAATAAACATGGATAATTTTCACAATTCGTACCTTATATTCCTATTTCATTTCGACTAATTGAAGTTCATTCCCTGCCGCTGACAGCACTAATTACATTGTATTAAACAGTGTAACTCAGTGTCATGTAATCATGTTGCTTTCTGCATCACAAAGTATGAAATTAGGTTTTAAGCTAAACTTTCTCATTATAAAACCTACCTAATACAATTAAAACCTTAAATCGTGTAACTGTCAAAAATCAAGACATTAGCCTCTTTTAAGAGAAGAGACAAAAAGAGAAAAGTAAAAAGTCACAAGATTTTTTTTAAATGTCGCCCACACTATTAATTTCTCTTATATCGTGGGTGCGTTCCAGAAACATGGAATATCACATACACAAACACCCAAACATATGCGGGCCTCACAAATTTTTGTCCCGAACGGGAATCGAACCTGCAACCCTTAGCGCAACAGTCCAATCGCTTAGCCACTGCGCCAATCAGGTCGTCTTTATTACAACGCTTGCTCAACAACATGCTATACAATGACGTTAAAAAAAATAGTACCTGAAAAACACAACAGCGTATACGACAAGACAAAGTATTATGAAGTGTTGGCGATTAATCATCGATATAACGATTAAACTTTGAACAGGCAGATATAGGAGACATAGCTCTGTATTGACTAGCTAGTTGATAACGTACGCGTTCAATGATACCACTAATTATTTGTTGTGGAATTTTCTGCTCGCATTATGTAGCCCTTAGCAGACCTTCTTGGTATTTTGTTTAGTCCTTAGCTACCTCAATCATTTGAGTAGTTGGTTTTAACTTGGCCTACGGAATAACCTGTTGCTGTGTAATGTTTTCATACGTAGAGATTTTTTTTTTCCAGCCCTTATTGCAGAATTCATCTAGGGCTAAGGCTACTTCTTGACTAACTAATTACGTAATTGGCCCATCATCAATAGGTATTTCCTTATTTTTCAATGTTGTAGGTCCTACTAAATTTATATTGTTGTGCAAACCCGTCACTCAATAACAAATAAGTAATGATTTAAGTGTAGAATGTGGCCGTTGCATAACACCCCGCGCCACCCGCTTATGAAAGGGTTAAAGGGTCGCAGTTAGTGTGAGCATAGATCACCTAAGACGAGAAGAGGGTTATATCAGGTTGTCTGTCACAGAATACAGACGCCGCGTTGTATTACCGATGCGATGCCATGAACTTAAACATATGCGAATGACATTTACGGATAGCTTATCAAAGCGATTATTTTATTGACGTTCAAGGTCAATTTGTGTGAGAGTGTGATAAGTATTATCTCTAGCGCGCTTTTCATGACGTCATAGAATTGTACGAAATTTCCTGCATCTTGTGGAAACTTTGTAATATTATCAAGATATGCGTTCTAAATACATGCAAATGCAGGGCATTCCTCACGTGGTACCTAGTAAGAGATCCTTAAGACATGTTTACATTACATTTAGGGACTAGAGATATAGTTTTATTGTATCAGATCCAGGACCAGAAGATGAGCCACAAAGGTATAACAATTCGAAATTGTAATACTGTTGTGTGACCTCAAAGTTGAAAAGAAAACAATATAAAAGAAATTACAAAGTATATGTTATGATTCTTAAAAAGGTGCTCAAAATACTTTTTAAGAACGTTTTGGACGCGTGCGCTATGTTCGGGCGACCTAAAACGACTTGCAGAAATTTTCTAAGGCGGCGAAAAATGTTATTTTACTGCATAAACTTTACAAGTATTCTTATAGGAAATAAGGTCATAATGATTCCAGGGTACATACACATTGATTAAAAATTAAAAGAAAAAAATAGTTTCCCATACAACAATTATATATTTAGTATCTAACAGCAAGATTTTGAATTACAATGCTTCGTATGACCTTGTCGGCAATTTGGTACATACCTACAAAAAAAAAAAAAATATTCATACAATTAATTAGTATCTATGAATAATATTTGACAACAGGCAATAATGTAAAAAATATCTGTAGGTAGTCAAAAAGGGTCTTCTCACTATTCGTCTTCATTTTGAATCTTTGCCATTTGAAAGTTTGTATTATATTCATAGGTAGGCGTAGCATCTTCAACATATTGATTTCAGTGTCATTTCCTACATGTGCTCAATAATAGGAACGGAATTATGATTTCTCTTGCAATTCGTCTTTGTAGTTACTTTATTCGGTTCGCAGCCGCATTTTTCATTTTCTAGATATACATGAACATCGATTGAATTTGCAATCAGAGTGCCCCGAGTTCGTGTTTGTTGATAAATCTTAGTGTGACTTATACAATACCTTACATGCTCTGTGGGCTCGTAGTTCGAACCCAATCAACTAATCAATACTACTAGCGTGCCGTAGGCTTAGAATATCATCACTACTGTCTCTACTGAGCAGAACCCTGATACCATTTTATTTTGTTTAATTATGACATCAGGTATTGACTCGAAAACCCCAACGATTTAGTTCAAAAGCTTAAAGTCTTATCTATTGCTTACATATAAGAAAAAACATCTGTTATTCAAACGATGTAACTCGAAATCTTTATATGAACTATTTGTTTACCACCTATCACAACATATTTGGCAGTTCTTTCTCGATGCGAAACAGTTCTTATTCTGACGTAACTCGCGATTCCTAAACTCTGTCAATCCTCAGATATTTACCGATAATCCTGGTGTCGACGCCATGTTGATATAGTTCACAGGCAGTGCGAGGCCGAGTCACCGAACCAAACGATGTTGTCTGTAATTGCTCGTTGCGTTTGCATCGTTGCAAGTTCGTTGCTTGTGATAACTTTAGTCGTTATAACGACTCGCCTGATCTCTCTTAACAGCTGTTAGTAACAGATCAAAGGTTTTATCACATTAATATGTATGTATAACTACGCCTGTTACCTCCGAAACGAAGGGAACGATGATGTTGGTCCACACGAATTATAAACGGGCGAAAAGAGTTCTTAATCAAGGGCAATCGCCATCCAGTCTACCCATACAACATCGGCTCAATCTAGTGAATCGACCCAAGCCCTCCTACGCAGACACTGGCAGTTGCGACTTGGGTGGTAAAACATTGATCGTTTTAATCACTCTACATCTAATTTAGTACGCGAATATTCTAGAAAAAAATGCGCACTGTTACTCAATAAATCATTGTCTCTGATAACAGATAAGTAGAGAAATTCCTCAATAAATTCTCTGACACACGTTTACAATTTATAAATTCAAGTACGAGGAAAACATTCATCGGTATCATTACCTGTTTGATTGATTACATCATTATTGTGTCGAAGTAAACAATGAATATTAAAATTTCGTGTCACATTTCTATGTAAGTTCTTACGTCACAAAATCTCATCAATACAAACGATGAGATCAATCAAATTTTACGGAATCCCCATGGAAAGTTTAATTGTAGTCAATAAATATATTCATAATGGGCACGTGGAAAATAAAACTAAAAGAACCATATTACATAGAGCCTTGCTATTAAGTTCTAACTGCTCTGTGTGTATTTATTGGAAAGAAAAGGGGAGGGTCCGTGTAATATGGCCGCTTGCAGAAGTGACACGCGTAATGCACTACGTCACTTGACATTTAAACAGCTGTTGTTATAGCACATCGCACGTGTAGTTGCTGACTCTATCCAACTTTAATTAACACTACAGGACACCTAACACTCTTTCTCCTAAAAAAGAAAAATACATAATTTATACCTACCAAAAGTTTTAATTTGAAAAAAGTTTTTGCAAGCGCTATGGTCGTGGTTATCTGGTTCGCAGTCTCGTGTTTTAAAACTAGTTTATTTAACATTAATATTATTATATCTATTAATAGAATTAGATTTAAACGAAATACCAGATTGGCGTATTATTGGGCGAGCACTTGCCTAAGACAGACTATAAATTGTGCACTTTAAATATTGAGATTTGAGAGTTTTATTGTTTGCATATGACTAAAATATAACTATGGAACATTGGCAATATCAATTTTATTTAAAGTATAAGATGTACTAGTAGTGTCTAGAAACATTTCTATCAAGAGCCTTGTAGAACAGTCCGTGTAGCTCCTTGCTTTGCCATACATCCCTGCGGTCCTTAACACTCAATACCAACGGTTTGCACCAGTTCTCTTTAGCCAAGAAGAGCGGAGTGAGTCCATGGTCTACTGCAACTACCTCTCGGTGCATTCCCACTTCGGCTCGGAGGAAATATTCCCTGAGGCTACATACCTCACGATTGTGGAGTGTCTTGGCGTTTAAAAATCCTCGACCACCACACTTTCGTGGGATCCGACGAACGTGGGTGATGCATGCGATTTGAAGTTAACACCGTACGGACTCTCCTATCCAAGGCATCTAATTCGGTCTGAGTCCACTTGAGTATACCAAAGGAGTACATCAGGGTTGGCATAACCCAACCATTAAAGGCACGAACTTTGTTGCTACCTGACAAAAGACTTTTCAGTACTTTATTCAGGCGGCCAAAGAAACGTTCTTTCAATGATTGTTTCATGTCATCCACGTTGATGCCTAAAGCCTCTGACATACCCAAGTATTTGTAGGTTTCCGTTGCGGAGAGTGATCTAAGTTTATAGAATCCGAGAGTTGAATTCCCTGGGATTCTATAATCCCTCCACGTTTCACATGCATGACTGCACATTTGTGCACACTAAATTCCTTCCTGATAGAGTTACTGAAAGCTTCTATAATCTTTAGTAGCTTTGTCAGCTGGAATCTGCTGGGAGCGAACAGTTTAAGGTCATCCATGTAAAGCAGGTGGGAGATTACCTGACTCCTTCTTCGCGAGGAATAGCCTAACCCTGAATTGTCCAGTAATGTACTTAGAGGATTCAAGGCCAAACATAACCACAAGGGGCTCAGACTATCGCCTTGGAATATTCCCCGCTCAATCCTAATTATTATTAATATGAATAATGATTTACAAACTCTGAAAGTGAGATACAGCTTTTGATATCAAATTATATAACTTTATATTCAGTAGCACTATCCGAATCATAAGCCCGCGGCGCATGAAAATGAAAAATACGCTATAGACAAATAAAAAATATAGTTCATGGAAATCTCGTTGCTATTGACACAAAGAATACATGGCAATGTAATGCCAAACTAGACTGTTCCATGGAAACAAAATAGAACGCCTGAATCACAACGTTAATAAAAATGGTTGGTCCTCTCTACTGGTGGCCGGTCTATTGTAAGTCTGTCTGTGAAATACAATGTACATAACAGTTTTATTACATTATTTTCATTCGTTTCATTTGAAACTAGCCTACGTGCTGATTCCTGCACAGGTATTTGGAAATAGTCCGCCTCGGGCTATACTGTTACAGAAGTAACATCAGATAACTACATATGTATTTCCTGTGTATCGACTGAAAATTAAACAAATAAAAAACCTGGAATGGTTCGTTTTCTTTACAAACGTTGATTACATCATAATGACAATCATCATCATCAGCCGATAGACGTCCACTGATGAACAAAGGCCAATACAATGACAATAATCAATAATTATTTTATGTGTGAAGTAAACTGAGCTTATGGTTGGCATTATCTAAATTGCCTATAACGGACCAAAATATCGATAAACTCAGCGGTAAAAATGTGTAAAATACGTTTTTTTTTTAATAGCCAAAATGTTTAATCCCACTCAATATGGAATATAACGGCCGCAATAGAACATACTTAATAGAATTGAAACGCCACTGCCAACGCGACGTTCGAGGGCTTTTCAACCGGACAGATTTTATTTTAAGTATAATATGTACTAGTAGTGCCTAGAAACATTTCCGTCATAATCTTCGATCATCCGTTTAGGTTTTAGCCATACATACTAATATTATAAATGTATGTCTGACCTGTTAAGCTTATACGGCTAAATGACTGACGTACAAACGATTTTTATAAAAAAAAATCGGTTTAAGCTAAACCCAGGTAAGGAGTAAGGACCAAAACTACATTTTACCCGGAAAAGACGTGTTAAATATTTTCCACGCGGACGAATTCGCGGGAAAAATATAGTCGCAAATAATGGTTTTATGATTAAAGGCCCTAAGAGGCATATTCTTTTAATCCAAAACGCGCAGAACGGTCAGTAGAGACACAAAATAAATGTGGTAGAGTCCTAATTGTTCTTTAGTGGGAGATTACTTTTAGGCAATACTTCACCGAAGTCCTATTCCTAAATAGAAAGTTTACATGTATATTGTAGGTATATTTCTAAGTCCTTGAATCTTTGACTAAAAATGGAAAGATCCTCTACTTTAGTGTACTCTTATTATAATAATTAATATAAAATAATTCCAACACCATACTAATCCAAAAAAATTGAAATCAATAAATAGTAAATCAATTTAGTTTGCGACCTAGTGACGTCACAGTTTCGTATTGCCATACAAAATCTATGGACAAATGGCGTTTTGACAGCTCATAAAAAGTATGTCAATTGATTGGTGGTGTCAACTACCCAATTATAGTTTATCTAATAAATATATTACGTAGTTCCTAGCGCGTTTACGTGAGAAAACCCATGGTTGAGGTACAGCCCAGCTGGTCCTTAACACAAGTTGTGCTAACGAACGGCAATCGTAACTCAAAGTCGCCTTTCCCTCCGACACAAGGCTATTCTTTTCAAATTTAACGTTTACAAAGGTGTGTCTGAGGTACCGGTTATTGCTCTGTCTGACGTCAAAGCTGAAGCAAACTATATTTCCTACCTTACCTTGTATGGGACATCTTTGTCTTGAAGCTTAACATATAAAGAAATTAATCAGTCCAGAACAGATGTACCAGATTCTATGAATAGTTTTCTAGTCGCTTCTACTGTTTTAATTATAAGCTAATTAGTAATGTATTCGATGTTCGTAATGTTTGTATGTCAATAACATTATTTTATATTATCGCAAGGTCGAAGCTTAATTAAATGTTTTTTGCTCATAAGTGTTTACAGCTGGGCTTGATGATTTAGAAAATTATGTCGAAACAAATTGTAAATAATATTATTTGTCTGAATTACTTATGTATTATATATGTATTTGATCATTGTTACCGACATCTATGTCAATGGTCGAGAAATCTTTATCTTGCTTTAAAGAGCCTATGTGTTACCGATAATTTAACTCTTGAATGTTGGCTTGGTTTACACAGCTGTTTTATGATTCTCGATTTGAATCTAGTGTCCACGCAATTGCAAAAACTTGTGGCCATTACGAATCCATAATTCCATTTATAGCATAGATATCAATCAGTCTGCTATCTTATTATATATATATATATTATATATATATCTTATCGTGGTCGTAGCACCTTACGTCGTGAGAAGTGGCACAGACATGCTTGTAATATTGAAAGCTGCCATGTCACATCCTAATCACGTGCGCGTCATTCAGCCAGTTTCGTTCGAAAACCATTCATGCCGGATTGTATAATTAATCCACGGCTGTCGACTTTGGTGATCCGGTTGTAGCCGGTTTGCTGGCGAGTGGCCTGGTGACGTCACACAATGGCCGCTCGACTCCACGCGACGGCTGGCGCGTGGCTGCAAAGATTAGTCAAGTCGCGATTTTATACACTTAATTGTTACTATGATTTATAATATGTATTTTTATATGGAAATTTACCAGATTTTCTTTACTAAACTGAATTAAAACAACACGCGAAACAACTAAATATAAAATATCTACTTTGTTTTGTTTAAATCCGGTTAGATAAAATCCCTAATTAAATAATTTTCCTCACTGGAAAACTAAGAAATGAAATCACTAATTATTACTGTATTGTAAATATTATTGTTAGGTATATTAAGTACATGTATTATTAGATTAGAAATAGCAATTGATAGTGCAAATTGTTATGACATGACGCCTTATGTTTTAATAGGTTAGTTCAGCAGGCGTGTACGCTCCTTTTGTTTTCTATCGTGTCCGTTTATTAGCTCTTGATATTTCTGTATAAATCAATCTACATGAGTTATGACTGATATCATATCTTTCTCCAGCAATTATTATGGCGTAGAAATTATCAAACGTTTGTAACTCGATATCAACGGATATCGCGTTCATTTACCTAACTAAGCAGGGTCACGTCATTGAAAATAGCCTTCACTATCGGTACCTTAAGAGCTAGGAATATTTTTATGAATTCTTTGCTATATATCGTCTTTTGTTAAATATGTTTACTTTCGGTACTTATAAATGAAATCTGATCTCCATTTTGGTGATTCTAAGACCATAAATAAAAATTTAGAAATCACAATCATCATCATCAGCCGAAAGACGTCCACTGTTGGACAGAGGCCTCCCCCTTATCGCCACAATGAACTACTATAACAATGGCAAATCAGTAGGTTCTTTTAATTTTTATCAATCAGACTGGCAGATGTTGAACCAAAAAACAACTAAGATACATGAATATTCTAGAACTATCCTAAGCCAAGGAAAATTTTAGAAGCTATTAACGCGGCAGCCAACTTATTCTTCCTACTATTAACACTACTTAGACAAACATCACCATTGTGTCACAGGAAGAAAGAATAACATGAATAGCAATTATTCTCAGCATTGTTCTGATTATTGTACTTGGGAAGTACCGAGGTGACTAGCTACCTACCATTACTAGTTTTATTTAACTATTTAACGTACAGTTACAGGGACTACCTCAATTTCTGTAAGAACGCCATGTTTGGAAGACGAACAAAATAAAGCAAGAAGTTACATAAAAACCTTATTGGAAGTATGTTAACTTTACGTATGTAGAAAGCCTAATCTTAAATGCCTTAAGAATTCATTAACTTGCATGTCCTTACCTATGACATGAAATAGCGGTTAAATGTTAATTTATTATTGCTAATTTTTTGGACATTATTTCCAAATTCTTAAGTTCAAGGTTTCGTCGTATCAAACGACGGCGATTAGTTGGCGTTGGACACTACAGTCTAAAACAAAAAATACAGCTTCATAAATTTCCCTCATATTTTTTACAAGATTGAAATCTGACATTAATAGAATCTAAATAAAATGTAAAGGTGGATAGGTATTTTTGGTGTATTACATGTGGCTATTGGAGAGTGGGACCAAAGTCCATACAAATCCTGTCATCGTTCGTTAGAAAATATTTTCTATCACTCAAAAATTATGATTCAGATTAGATTTGATGAAATCAGTCACGATTGATGCATTGATGAAGATCAAGACCACATTACATACACAATAACACACACACAATCAAATACATACATACAATCAAACCAATGCATACACACAAAATCAAAACGTGTCGAATTGAGCGCTCATCCGTTTTTTAAAAGTCCCAAATTATCTTTTTGACCTTGTTAAATCATTCAATAATAATTGAATGGTTGGTCTTGGGCAAACAATTCATGTAGTTTGTCATTTCACCCGAATTTACACTGTGTCAAGCATAGCTGTTCATCGACCCCTAAAATGTGACCATTGGACGATTGACCTTAACCGTATACATATCAATAACATGCTGTGCGATAAGATGGACATCTGCCTTAGTTAACTTGATCTTCGACCGTTCATACTTATGTCATTTGAATAATTCAATTTTACGTGTTGCTTTATTAGTACAGTTGTCAAATTTTGTAAAACTTTTTCCTTTATTTAAAAAAAATTTGTGTTGAACTATTGATTAAATCTTACCTGACACCGTCATTTGCATGTCAAAAAATATAGATGTCAAAAGACTTAAGTGGTTATCTTAAAATACATTTTAGAATCGTTTATAAGGATGAAGGTTTATATTTGTGCTTAGGAATACAACGGATTTAGGCTTTGGTGACCTCTTTGTTTTTACTGACCTTATTTATAACACCTATGTAAAAACAGTCTAAAATCATTATTATGACTATGGTGAAATGGCGTTCAAACCTGTTCTTTTTTCACTCCACACACAGGTAAAACAAATTGCAGTAGAGGCGTACGAACAAATTTAAACTGCCCAGTACACAGCAGACTGCCCAAAGAACTAACAGTAGAGAACTAGCAACCAGTTAAAATGGTTTAGAATTTTGCAAGCCACGACTTGTTCTGAGATGTTTTTATCGATTCCAGTAACTTATCTTTGTACCCAAACCGTGTGTTCAGGAGATTGCTGATTGGCGAGGTTGGATTCTAATGGCCTATTATGTCCCGCCAGGCAGAACTGGATAAAGTCAGCAGGCACCTGGCTTCAGCGGATTTTGTTTAATAATCTTTGTGTAGGAGTTTTTGATCATTGCATTGTGCATGGTTAGCCCGATAGATGGATGGAAGAAATCAGAAAACGGCAATTACATACGCTTTTTTATTTTCACTGACTTTACCCGATAGAGTTATTTATTTAAGTACTAAAAAGACCAACGTTAAGGAAATTCTTAGAATTAGGAACCATTTAAATTTGTTGTCATCTAGCTGCGCAATGAGCATGTATAAGTGTAAAGTTGATTCATTACTTAAGTATGGTATTTCAATAATTAATTACAAGTGAAATACTTGTAGTAATAAATCATTAGTTATTTATGTCTTTGTTACTTCATATTACGTTGTATCACACATTTATCTATGTAACACATAGAAAGACACGTCACTGTTTATCAACACAAGGTAATCAGGAGTGTGGTTGATTTTGACTGTAATTCTACCAGTCCGTTTCTGGAACTCGCAAGACCAGAAGTTGTCACATTCCAATCTTTGCTGAGTTCGAAAAAGTTCAGTGAACAATAAACAAAACCAAGCGGTCAAGCGACCGTTGACTAAACTCTATGAGATCTTAAACTACAGAGGGAAACATTGATCAAGAGTGGTTTATGAAAGTAGGGAGTTCAAGAGCCACAAACGTGTATTGCCATGCATCTTAGTATTCCGTCTAATATTACATTCTCTGTGTATAGATTGGGGATTTTCTGAGTATGTACTCTATGCAGGTTTCACGAGAGAAATCGGTAAGAGATGTATTTCCCCTCACATGCAAAACATTCGCTGTGAGGACTATTACAAGCACTATATGGTGAATTACTACAATGTGCCTCCGTGTGACAATACCCACGATTATCGATTCTTGTCTGAAAACTTGGACGATCTTCTTCAGCACGAAATACAGCAAAAAAAAAATTACAGAAAAAATTAAAATATAAAACAATGCATTTCAATAATTACGACTTGTAACTGTATTAGAGCAATCGTGCATGAGTTTACCTGGTTTATGGCTTATCTCAACTGTAAGCGACACGTGTTTCATTGTCTGGCTTGAGCAATCAACGCACGTTTAAAAATATGTTTTAATACGCTCGCGTACGGTGTGACGCTAACTAGTATGCAACTAGCCCGTTTCGAAAATATAAAAGGACGTACAAAAGCAACTTTTTGAACCGTGGACATTGCACAACGATCAATGCAATTAAAATTCAGTTTTTGTATTTTAACGAACTGGATCGGTTCCTGATATATTTTATGTATGTATCCTGCCTATCAGCTTTTTAATTAAAATGTTAGAGACCTGAAACATGGCGGGGTAGCAGCTATTGTATACAGATTTTTACTTTGTATCAAATTCTAGTCTCGTATACAAATTTTGGTAGAGTTGTGTTTTAATAGCGGTAATACCTTGGTACTTGAATACTATGGTATTAGGAAATGGAGCGTATACCCCGAAAACGATTGCAAAGAGCTTTTTTGCTCAAAAATTGAAAAATTTGAATGTAATATTATTCTATCTATAACTTGGGGTTTATACCCAAATAGAATAATATTATTAGAGCTTAACCAATACTCATCTAAAATAACTAAAACTTTTTAAGTAGCTCTATGATCCACTTCGGTAAGTTCTGTTGAAGCTGAAAAATATGTCAGTGCTCAACAGTGTTATTGATTAAGAGATTAATTGAAAATTGTACAGCCTTGTGTGGTCCCAATCGAAATTCATTCAACCTTTTTAAAGTAATTCAATTGCTATTGGTACGGTGGTGACTTTTCCATGTGTATGTCGAAAAAAAAACGAAATACGGGACGGTGCGTTTCAAAGGATCTGGATTCAACTTTTGATTCAGCCAGCATTCGGTACACAGACGGACAATGTAATCAAATTTGTGAAGTATTTAAATCAACAGACGTAGATTTGGTATAGACATAGAGTCGTAGAGTAGAGTGATGTGAGACTAAGTAGAGTCATATGCACCTCAGACTCGGACTCTATGGAAATCCGATAAGTATTTTACTAGAACGACTTCTCTTCATTTCACAGCTATATGCATTTCGCGCGAATCCTTTAAAATAATGCTTTAAACTAAAATGTTTCTACTATACGCCTAGTATTACACTAAAACAACGGGACGCTATTGTCAAAACAGAATGAATATAAGTCATATAAAGTTACATTTTTCTGACGAGTGCCCACGATACTGATTAGGCCTCTATTAGAATTCAACGCTCACAGTTCCAAGTATCGTCATATCAACACATGCGATTTCAGCGAAACGATTTAGTGTGTCGTATTACTGCATACGACCCTCAAAATCGTTTCGCTCAGACCAGACGTTGCCGTCGTTATGGAGGTATCTTTGTAGTGTGTTTCGTCTGATGATGTATTTGTAATATTACACTAGACATTATGCAGTACAAACTGTATTAGAGTTTTTGTTTCTTGAGTTACTTGTTGATTTGCATGCATTGTCAGGAATGTGATGAGAGTAAATGAGGAAAAAGAAGTGTGCTAAGATATACCCCTCCAGGAAACAAGCCTGATTTTATGTATGTATTTATACTATGTAAGTATTCTTACTGTTATTGTAGGTGCTGTCAATCGCAAATATTCCCTTGGCCAACAACGAGAGGTGAAAGTGGACTTATTATTGGATAAAGTTAAAGAAGTTATGCTTCAACTATAAAACACTGTCAAAGACTTCAATTAGACTGGTTTCACAGCTGTTCCTGGGACCCTTGCGGGCTCTCGGAACAGAGACACACATGAGACGCTAGAACATTTCACAGCGACGCGGATTGGTCCGTACGCGACCCGCTCCGGGTAGAGCTCGTACAACGCTGCCCGCTAGCAACCGTATCGTACTAATCCGTATCGTTTCAGAGCAGTGTCTCCTGTGTACGGATGGTCCGAACGGTCTCCCAGACAGCTGTGAAATCAGCCTTTCAAAATAGGCTTCGGAATTCGTAGCTGGTTGCAACGTGTAGCAATACCAACGTGTAGCTATCTACACTAATTAAAAGGTATATTTAGAGGTATATATATGTATACTCCGCGAAAGAGGTCAAATCCCCAAGCGTTTAATTTTTTTTAGTCTTTATAATTCAAGTCATCCTATACCGCTCCAATCCCGCAGCGTAAGCCAGCCCGCCTCTTATTCAATAGCTGGCTTATTATATATTGATTATACATTTGTTGACAAACATAGACTCCAAACGGCATGCTTATTTATTCCAACTAAAACCCTGATGACCTTATCGATCTCTTCAATGCATGAAGTGATCTAATTGACTTCAAGATGATCCAACACGTGGTAATTGGTTTAATGTAATCAATTATTATAAGATTGGGGCAGTATTTTAAATAAGAATTCCAAATTCAAAAATTAATTTATTTGCAAGAATATAGTTATACAAGTAGTAGGTAAACAAGTATGGTCTTAAATATAGAATGAGTGTCCCAATATATTCTACCGTAATATATGGTGTGCAAATATTGAATTTATAAATAACAAGACAATATTTTAAAAAATCTTCCCGATTCCGTTTCCGATGTGAACGTAAACAGTACGCATTTGTACTCTACATATTGAAAAACAATAATTACATCAGAAAATTAACATTGCGTATCTACCTTGTTGTCACATTGCCAAGCATTCATTTCCGTATCTTTCGTTTTTCGCTGTTTCTTGTCTTACTCACTGGCTCACTGTCTGAAAACTGTATATTTCAACTGTATTAATTATGAGACATCGCTGGTATGATGTAAGTTTTCGTTGTTTTCCGTCAAATAAGGACTTATTTCGGAAAAATGATAAAAGATTTTATTTCTACAAATAGGTTTTACAGAAACACTCTTACACGTCATTTTTTTTTAACTACCTAAATGGCGTCGGTATTTGCTAACTGACTAGCTCTCAGAAGAAATACCGCAAGAAACTCATATGACGAAACAGTTCAATGTATTTTATATGCAAGTTAAAGATCAACTGCGAAGAGAGCCCTGAAAGATCTCTCGTCGTATCAATCAGCTACGAACATTATAAATTGTTTACGACTTAATACCTCCATAATATTATTGCAATATCACTACTGATGACTGCCATATTGGTCTAGTTGTCGATAAGCACGACTTCTGAGCATGAGTCCTAGGTTCGAATCCCGGGTCGGGCAAAGTGTTATTGGGTTTTTTTCCTTAAGTCATTCTCAGTAGCAGCACGGAGTCTCGATTTGTGCCATATCATGTGCGATTGATGGCAATAGGCTCGCCCCTAATTACATTGGGACCTATAACATAACTGGCGAAATATGGGTGACCTATATAGGTACACCTCTGCCTACTCCTTCGGGGAATATAGGTGTGATGTTAATTATGTTTTTATCGGATCTTAGTTTTATATTACCCCTATAAATTGTTCCTGAATTCCCCTAGTAGGGCTCGCATTTCAATTCATTAAGTTAAGTAGCTGCAATCTCGATCTAGAACTAATTGAGAACAATCTTAGAGTAATCAGTCCCGTAGACAAGTAGCAAAACGCTTGACGAATAGAAATCGAATATAATGATAAATGTATTTGGATGACATAATGTTTCGACTATGTTATCGATGATATATTATGTCAAAGCCATATATTTTTCATTCTATTCAATTTTTATTCGTTAAGCGGTTTGCCACTCTCACTCACTCTAGGGGGGCAGGTTCAGGCCAAACTGAAGCAGCGCTCAGCATCATGCTGAGTTAGGTTAGGTTTTTTTGGTTTCCTGGGTGGAACTTCCTTTATTAATATTTTCTTTGTTCCTATACTGCAAAATGTTTGTATAATTATTTCGTGTTTTGGTTTTCACTACTTCACTGCGACTAGTTTTGCGATAAACATTCCCAACACTTGGTTCTCATAACAATATGTCTATATTTTTAAGACTTTCGTCAAACAGCCGCTGCTGTTATTGTTTTTGAACGAAATAATAGTCCCTAAATGCAATGGAGAACACGCGCGAGAGCTTCAGGTTCGAAGAGAAAAGATTCGTGCTATGATTTCGCCGATGTCAAGGTAGTAGTGTTGTACGGAGCATCATATATTTAACTTTTCTCTTTACTAGCATATAATTAATAGGATTAGTTACTTGTGACAGGTTTTCAATTGAATGCCCGTTGAACGTCGGCAGAATTGAACGTGTGAGACGTTATCGCCTCTATTGGGTTCTAATAAAGACACAGAAGTTCATTTCCCATGTGACGCGCACAGAAATATATCCCTCTTCATGTTTTACAGAAAATATCCGCGTTTAAACTGTATTCTCTACAATTCTACATTATTTACTATGAGTAAGTCCCTATTCTTAGTAGAAGAGCTTGAAATTGAATTAACAAGATTATACTAACTAGAAAGCAAATAAATATCCACTAGACCATATGATTTGACGTCAGATCTCCGTCATCTTCAGCACCGTTCGTTATCAGCACGTGACGATGTCAAATACAGTGCAATTCAGGTGTATTGTCTTTTTAACCGACTTCAAAAAAAAGGAGGAGGTTCTCAATTCGTCGGGATATATTTTTTTAGTATAAAATAATATCTCAATAGCTGTAATAATCTGTAAAGCCTTATTTTAAATATCGAACACTGATGCACGTGCCGATGTCAAATACAGTGTAATACAGGTGTTTTTTATTTTTAGAATAAAATGTTAAATAAAAAATTAAAACCTCCTTCAAAAAACTCAAAAGTGAAAAATTATATTTTATCACATCACTTTACATAAGCGAAGTGGAAATCGGCACCATATCCCAACATCTATTAAGCGATTCAGAAAAATAGTACTTATGAGAATGCTGCCATAAGTGCGTGGTTCATAGTTTCAAAGCTAAAACTATAAAATAAGCGAACGCATAGGATTTGGCGCCGACTTCCACTTCGCTTATGTAAAGTGGTGTGATAGAAATATTATTTTTCACTTTTGTGATTTTTGAAGGTTTAAATTTTTTATTTAAAATTGTTTATTTCACGATTTTTAGTGGTGTATGGAATTCATCCGCCCCAGACTTTTGTGAGACTAGTATTGGTAATCCTTTCACACACAAAACATAAAGCCCTTTTAAACGATACCTCACACGATATATTTAATCCAGGAAAGTGATAGGAGGGAGGTCAACGCACCCCCACTCTCTCGTGGGAGTAGTAGTCGATAACTAACCACTAACAACAACAAGGAAGACCTTGTTAGTGGTCAGTTATCGACTACTACTTAAGCAATATCATGATCATATCATCAAAATACGGGCTTTTTGCTGTGACCCTATGAGGAGTTCCGTTCCATATCTTTGAGGTTCATCATCAGGTAATGACAACATTTCTAGGGGACCAATCGGAAAGTAAAACCAATCATATGAAAAAAATAATTCAAATCGGTTCATAAATGACTGAGTTATGAGGGAACATAAAAAAAAATAGATCCCGACGAATTGAGAACCTCCTCCTTTTTTTTGAAGTCGGTTAAAAATAATATCTAAGGAGCTGTACAAATCAGTCTAGCCTTATTTTATAGATCGAACACTGATTATTTTATGAGTAAGCATTTTCTTACCGTCTCTTAAAACGTCGGTGCTTTTTTCCAGACATACAGGCATTTTTCTATTAAAGTGTATACTTAAACACCCTGTTACTTATCTTGCCAAAAAAAATATCATCCGCACTGCAATACTATACAGGATAAGTAACAGTTTTCAGATTCTCTATCAGGTAGAATATGTAAAGCCTACAACCATTTAAGATGTGGCGTACTACTACCACAAGTAAAGCTGCTCTGTTTAGATGTTAGTTTCCGTAGAACATAAAGGGACTCTTCGTAGTAGCTCTTATAACGCAGAATTTGAAGATGTACGAACCAACGACAATTTCTAGACTTATCTAGCCGCGCCGAGTTGACTGTGAACTTTGCGTTTGTATGTCAGTCGAGAAGGTTCTGCTTCACAAATAAAGATATAAATAGACTGTACTTGACACCTGTCGGAATAAGAACGAGATTCGAAGATTATAGACTACAAACTACACTGTAAAAGTGACCCTTTTTACCAACCAATTAAACAGTATTGTTCTGGACTAGTTTCTTAATTAATTCTGGTATCACGACAACTTTCACCTTCGTTCTCATTACTACATAGCTTAAATATCCACACGGCGTATGGTTGCTAGGCCGCCCACCAGTGCCCTGTCCTATCAAATCACAATACGTATGGGGCGAGCCCCCAGTGAACTTGTATTGCGACCCGTGCGCGCCTTTATTATCAGCTGTTTTTCTACCTGTACCACTGTACACGAAATTCCGACGATTTTGTGGCGAACTAGGGTTCGCTAACGCTATCGAATCCGTTAAATACGAATCTTGGTATAGGGGGACTCAGTATTCGTCGACTACACAAAACCGGTGGCACGCGGTTTACTGCCCGAAGTGCCCGACCACAATGACGAAACCATATCGTTCAGCGTGCCGAGAGCTCAGTCAGTGTTAGCGTGTCTGTTGGCGGAGTTAAACGCGTGTTCGTTCTCGCGGCAGCCATACGCACGCTCGAACTTTATTTATACGATCTGATATAGTTCCAAAGAAGAAAATCATCTGTGATCTTAATTTTAAATAGTTTAATTATATTTGTCTAATTTTCGCGCTTGTAAGTTGGATAAAATGTCTCTGGAGATGGAGGAGTTGACTGTAACCACCGGCGATGTCTTCGAGGATTTCCTGATCGTCTTTCGTCGATGTTTGGCAAAGGTAAATGCATTCTAAATTCGGGTTAGCTAGGACAGCTGGTCGACTCGATGCCAGTTACTAAATACGTTGCGACGGGAACGGGTCTATAGTTTCTTGATTAAAGTCTACTTTCTGAACTCCAAAGTGGACATGGAGTCATACGGCGACGCTTGGGAATGGCTATTAAAGGTAGGACGTCACTCGTCCATAATTTTTTTACGTAATCTAGGTAGGTATGTACTTGTAATTTGGAACGTTTTCAAAAGTTTAGAAATAAATTAAAAAATCGCGCGTAAGAATACATTCATCTGTCCCGCTATTTAGGAAGCATGTTGTCTCTGTCACTCCCGGCGTGTGCGGTTGGGAATATCCAATAACGGCATAAAGCGGGAAACACGTGTCAGTGCGTGGTGTAGTTTGGTTATATGGGTTTTTGAAATTATGGCGGCCGATAGAATGAGTCATGCGGTACCTGTATCGACTAATATATTAAAATCTGTTACCACTACCACCCACTACATCTCAGAATGTTGCTTAATTTTATCATTAACCTTGGATGAGTGGTTTTCGCGTTGCCTAGGCAACGGAGCATGTGTCGGCCAGGCAGGCGATAAAATTATTATTAACTTTTTACAATGACTCTATCAACAATATATTGTACCTATGGATATTATTTTTTTATTATATAAATTCACTATCTCTGATTACTCTACTCTAGCTAGCCTACATTCCATGCTGTGCGTGGGCATCGCAATGCGAATTCGCGAATTTTTATAAACTTTCTTTCCTCACTAGATATTCAACTTTCACTTTTCACCTTGTATGATAATTTAACTAAAGTTGATACTTTTCTCTTCATCAAATCTTATGCTTTTTTATCACTTATACAATATCATTCATATCATTTATAGTCACCTCTTTTGATGTAATTTTCATTTTGTTTCACGTGGCAAATTCATAGGACACAGATGAGTTATCTTTTAATCTCTACCTTGACTCTCAGCCTTATTTTCTTATACTTAATATACTCCCACATTAGCTCTGCTCACAATATGCTATGCGAATTTCTTAATCTGCTCGGATACAATTCTAGAAATTTGTGGAAACAGGTTATAAGTTAAATTATCTGTCGGTTTTCCTCGATCTGAGTCATCGCTTAAAGTTTAAACTAATTCGTGACTTTGAATTTACCTTTCTTGATTTGTTTTCAGTATTAAAAATATATCTCAGTAGGAGTTCAAATTAACTTTCGTCTGTTCTCTTTTGTATGGGCTGCAATATTATTCAGAACTTTGTGGGCTAAGCAATATACAGCTGTATTGAACTTATATTAATGTTACCAGAAATTCCACATTTTTCGTCTGCCATAGCGAAGTACATGCTCTAATAACATTTGCTTAATATCAGCGCTAAATCATGGTCTACATATCGCTACAGGTACCGCTGATAATGATTATATAGGTTAAACTAACAAATTCTGTCTATGGTAACAGTGTATCAGATAGTATAGTAATCGATTTTAAGTACTAACGACGGAAAATCGATACTGTTGTCTTTAGGCTATTAACATTTTGAAAAAATACTTGCATTAAATTAAATTTATTTGGCACAATAAACAGTAAAACAAATGAACATAAAAATGCATTCATAAAACAGCTTACAGAGTACTATACATTCCTTATGATGCATCAGAGTGTGCATGCATTAGTTATGATGACAGTTTTTAATTGTTTATTATGAAACGGGAAAATACTTTTTTCAAAAACAATGGTCACGTGACGGTTGAAATATTCATGTCATATACCCATTTTTATTCGTCGATAGTATCGATTTATTTGATTCAACACGCAAATTGAAATCGTAAATGTTATCGATAGTAACGTCACCAGGATGTGACATCGGTAATATGATTCGGAATGAACAAACACTCATTGTATATATCATATACGAACTGAATCATATCTCAATAGGGTTAATGTTAATATAAGTAGAATAGAAATCAATGTATCTAATTATGATTGATATAATGAGTGATTTGGCTTTAAAACATAGTGGTTAGCTGCGGCCTTCTTACTTACATCCATCTAACTCGGTAAAATAATACTATAGCCTCAACTATTCTCGCTGTTAAGCGAGAACAGGCATGAGTCAATGAGAATGGTCTCGTGGAAGATGGTCTTGTTATTGTATAGGATGCAATGCATAGGTATCTTCTCCTTAGTTCATATACAAAGTAGGATCGAACATTGATGACCTCGCTTGCTCATGCGGATTAGGAAATATCTAGTAGTAAAATAACGAAAAGAAAATTAATTTTAATTATTAATAAAATGCCTTTTGTATTTACTTCAACGTATTTTGTAATTAATTTGAGTTATTTGTTAATAATGGGACTAAAAATGTATTAAAATTATAATTAATTAGATATAAAGCAAAATAAAGGTGAATAAACCAAACAGACTGGAAAATCCAATTGACAGAACATAAAATTGTACAATAATATTATGCTGAACACACAATCGTTATCATCCAGTTGACTCGTATCACTGACTTAACAACTTTATAGTTTATAATCATAGTCGTAACAAAACTACAAAGTTACATCATTAACCTAAAAGAATCTTCGTTATTTATTATTCAAGATTCGTATGTATTTTTTTAATTTTATTCGACCGAGTGGCTCTCCTACCTGCGGCTATCATGTGTGCCCTACCACTGTGCAAGTGTGCACACGATATAGTTTATTAATACCAAAATTAAATCACGTGGTAATCCTATATTTGCAACTGTGAACCTGAACTAAAACTCATCGGAATTCTCATTAAGAAATTTAAAAACCTTACTCTTTCCTCCTTCTGAATTAAATCAACTTTTTTTAAATCAATAATCTTCATAGTAATCTTCGTCTTTCTCAATATATTAGGTAATAGGAACAGAAAGAGTATTTTATGGTAGAAATCAGTTACGTCAGTCTTCTAGAAAAGTGGAAATAAGTATGGTACGTGAACGCGTCGAAAGAATCTGTCACCGATTTATCTAGGGCAAACGAAAGCGCGACAATTAATATGCGCGTCGGAAGTACGGAACGCAAGGATGACTCGCAAACGACACGTTACTTAAGTGTCAACTCAGAAACCATATCTATTATTATATTTTGAGGCCGAAAATCTTCTAGAATAGTTATTATTAGACCTTATTCTGTTAGGAATAACGCACAGACTTCAGTACTTAGGTACAAACTACTAAAAAAAAAGACTCTTTTAACGGCCTGTTTGAATACTAAAAGTAAATGTTTACAGACTGGTCAGCTGTCTTAGCAAATAGTTCCGCCCGTATTTACACTGTGACGATGGGTTGGCGTGACGTCATCGCTAACCTTAGCAATGTCAATTTACAAGTCGGCCGCGAGCTTTCCACATTCCTTACGATTTAATTTTCATCCCACAAACGTATTTTCACGGATCGGATCGGAAGGCGTGTAACGAACTTTAACGTAAGAGCCGTATGCGCATGCCGCGCGACGATGACGCGTCATCAGCGCGCATTGCGTCACGCGCCCGGACAAGGCGCCAAACGGCATTCATTAAACACGTCGGGGAAATCCTAATAATATATATTGTAGAACACACATCCTTATCGAAGTGATTCACACTTTCCTGTATGCCGCTTTTGCATAATTATGTATCATTTCAGTACTTACAAGTTACACTAAACGATATTATACAAAATGCTTTAATCAAAGACCCTCCGTAGACACCGTCGTAGACTAAATAAATATGAGCCAAAAGAATTTTCCTTAAGGAAATTATAAGGAGCTTATAACGTAAAAGCCATTTGCAACGGTAAATGTTCTATTGTTTATTGATATAAGTAAATTAAGTGGAAATCGATATACAGTACATTCAATAGGCGCTCAATATTTAATGCGCCGCGTTTCATATTTAAATTGTCTATAATTCGGATAATTTTTACGTTAGTAATTTATCTATATTATGAGTCTTAAGTGATTCTTTTGATAACATTATCATTGCGATAAATACGTAATATTTTGTTCTTGCGATTAAAGTTCTTCTTCAGCGCAGTTTGGCTTGCCAAACAATAATATCAACATTATCAACACATTTTTTCAGAAGAATATTAAAAACATTTTTATTCTGCCCCTTTAAAACTTATTTTTGATATATTTATGAATAGCTCATACTATGGTGAAAAAATTAGGCTGCGATGTAGCCAATCACATGATATTATAAAATTATTAAACTGTACAATATCTTCTTTAGATTGACGTCTTATTTTTTCAGTATTATTGATAAGTTATACTATTGCGAGTCACGTGTTATGTCCGTGTTCCTTATGATAGGTATAATAAAATGGCGCTCTATATTCACGTGATCACTTAATGTCCCTAATAGTTAATTTTAAAATAAACATGTAGGTATATACCTTGGCACATAATCGCCACTACGTCGTTGTCTGTTGAAAATATGAATAGTAAAACATTCTTCTTTTAACTCATAAGACCTATATTAAATGTTAATTTTAGCTGGACTACTCTATTACACGTGACTCTTTAAATATTAGTATCACGTATTGTTACATCAATTATTAGTCCATTCGTCTTAAGAAATATGTTTACCTTATCAGCTATACGCGACTAATTCGCTGCGATTATGCATTTTGGACGCGGTACCTAATCCACAGTTTCACTAAACTGTTACTAACCCAATATAAAATAGGAAGACATCTTAAATTTGTAGTCCTTAAGTCCCCTTCATTGTAACATTAAAATAAATTCCTTGATTATATAGAGGTACACTGTGTAACAACTACATATAAGTTGAGGTGTATGATAATAGTAGACGAAGGTACCTACGTAGGTCGTGTTAATGACCTTAAATAAATTCCCAAAAAATCTATTTAAATCATGATCGAATGCCGTGACACTGAACTAAGTCGTGACACTATATACATCAACGTAACAGTTGGGTATTACGTAAGATTACGCTCGTTTTTATAACGCAGCTGTTAAGAATCGCGGTTTATCTAGAATTAGACAGTCAGACATTATTAGCGAATTAGTACAGCTTTTCCGCAAAATTCAACATAATCGAACACCAGACTGTTTATCATTATTTTTTGTTTAAAATATAACTATTTTTAATTAATGTTAAGATGCTGAATTCCAAATCATACCGACATTTAAAATGTCAGAGCTTACATACGTAAATAGGCGACCTTTAGTTTATTTTTATTACCTGTTCTAAATAATTGGCGATGATCTTTTGAAGTATTCTTTATACATACCAATTGCTAAGGATTTCAAATTATATACATATGTTACTAGCGGCCCGCTCCGGCTTCGCACGGGTATAAAATATTTCTCCACTATTATATGGATGTTATATACATATAAACCTTCCACTTCAATAACTCTATCTATTAAAAAAAACCGCATCAAAATCCGTTGCGTAGTTTTAAAGATTTAAGCATACATGGGGACAGAAACAGCGACTTTGTTTTATACTATGTAGTGATTCTTTGTTTGTAGTATACTGTCGGAGAACCAGTTTCTTTTAAGTCAATGTTCCCTTTGGCCATGTTGATTTCAAGGTTGTTTTTTCACTAAGGAACAGGTGTCTAAATACCAGTGCCCTTTTAAATAGTTCTGAATAAATTATCTGAAAAAAGTATATTCTTTTAAGTGGAAATCTACTCATTGCCCTTTTTTCATAATAATCCAGTTTTACAACCTTCATTCAAGGAGAATAGCATCTTTAATTGCATTGAGTAAACATTGCCAGCGTATTTGTGGGATTGGGCCCGATGCGTTTGATACCTATAAAGCTTGAAGTCATTGAACAAATTCGTAATGATAGAGACAATCTCTCGGCCTATGTTTAATGAAACAAGGTCGGTTGGAGGCCCGTACCTTTCTTGATGCGCCCTTGAGCCAGTTACACACCTCTTCCTCGAACACAAGACGCACCCACTGCTCATTTGCACGGTTAAATTATTGTTACCGTTTATGCAATAAATGATGTGTGAATGCTGTCGGAAATCAATTCAGGCGAATGCCATTTAATTAAGCCAGGGAGAGTTATTGCTTTTGTGTTTAAAACAAACTGAAATATTAATGATAGCTCGTTATGTACGCCCGACACCGCCCATGCTCGTATCAATACATTTTTAATTGGCATCAGGCCTGTAGTGTGTGTACGATCAGTGCCACTAAATATTATATTGATTTAGCAATCGCATGTAGATGGCTTTGACCGCTTTACCTAAAACTACCGATCAGAAGGTTACGCTCTATCACGCTGAGAAAATCTTACATCCAATCGTTAAACGTCACAATAGTATCCATCAAAAACATTTGATTGTTTACCGCGTCAATGGATTCTTGTACTTGTTTCTTTGCTAATACGATATCGTCAGCGTCACCGTTTCCGTTATTTTGTAGTCCTTAATTAATTTTTAAACAACCTAGCGGAGTCGGAATTTAAACTATTGCATTTGTCGATCATGCTTAAAAACAACAAAGATAGTAATATGTATGTACCTATTTCAGTGCCTATCTAAGTGCCCGTGCCTGTAAATATTTAAGCATATATTTTCATAAAACGTACGTGGATAGTTTAATAATGCCCAATTATTGTCTACTCCTCGTCAAATCTATTGATAACAGCTGTACGAATTTATGCAATACTTTATAAGGTCTTTTATCTTTAACCTTGCGGCATACCAGCGTTAGGCAACCAGTGTCGACCAAAACCCACTGACACTTGACAGACACCCTTGACACTATTCGCCTACCGGACCCACAGTTTCAAAGTATACATTAAATTGAACCGATATTAAAACCGAGTGCCTAATCTCTATTAAGATTTCGGTGTGTGTTCGTAATTCCTTGCATCCTATACTTAGACGTAGCCGATTGAAAAAAATAATTCAAAAGGGGTTACCGTTTCTCGCGAAAAAGGCTTGTTGAATTTTAGCACGTGTACGGTGTATGCTGATTTTGCAAGCAAAAGTTTATCGTATTTATTTGCTTCGATGTTTTTGTGTTATTGTTTAAAGCATAGGTCTAAAGCACCGGGATCCCGTATAAGGTTTTCAGCTACCACAGCCGTATTCTTTAACTTTGACGCGAAACCAGACAGTATTTACAAAAGTACTTGATGTTTTTTGTAAACGTCTTTAATCTTAGTATAAAAAAATAAAATGATTTTTCTTACACTCTTTAAATAACAAAGTCATATCTAGTGTCAGTTGGTATAATATGTACATACACTATGAACAGTTTGTACAAAGGTGGAAATGATTATGCTGTTTTGTAGTACATTTTAAGTCCTTATGACAACACGGTACTCGATTATTTTGTAGGTCAGGTGCAAACACGTGTCTCTTGGTCTTGAAACGTTCTTTGTTATCAAGAGAAAATATTTGGACTAGTGTATTGTTGGCCGGACACCGACGAATATTGTACGTGTTTTATCTATTTGGGTGAATAAGCGTACATGCATAACTTACCCTACTCTTTGGAGTAAGGAATTATAGGCCCTTAAAAGTTAATATGCCAGACTTGGAGTAGCTGCATCGCCCATGACAGTCCTCGTTACAAGATCTCTACTTTCTAATTAGTGCTCGTATTCATCAAACATACATTTGCCGTCGGCTTGAGCGACTCCGATCCGGATACAGGCAATCGCGACACACTTTACCTCAAGGCTCGTTTACATAGCTATCCAAAATAATGATATAATAATAGACCAACAATCCTCCGCGAAAGTTTTAGCTGAACTCATAAAAGCAGACTACGAACATGCGTTGCTTTCTACTTTAATATCACACACACAAATAAATAACATGGCCGCTCTTCCTCTAATGTCGTAGGCAACAATATGATTTTACTTTCACCATTTAAGCTGACAGTATTTTTATGTAAAATGTATAACCAACGAAATATGATTAAGCACAAAAGCTATCCGTTTGACATAGGCTACAACTACAACCAATACCTCAAGAAACGGTGCCTTTCAAAGTGCCAACCGGTGAACAATTTGTGCATAATAATGTAACATGAAACTGATAACCGTGGTTACAAACGTGCCCGATACATCTTTACTGACAATCTCTTATTACTCTAGCCGCGCTAGGCGCTAGGCTTCAGCCACTCACTAAAGCTTCTTAATATTAAACGAAACACATATAGAACATAATTATGTGCCACGCATCCACCACGCAGTCATTAAAGTTTTCAATAGAAACTCAAATGTGTCTGCCACATCAGAATAAAAAAAAAATACAATAGACTTGACGGAACTGTCGTAAGTTAGCTGTCAAATTATCAAATTTGACCACTAAACACACACTAAACAACACAAAATACTATGTTTGCTGTTTTCTTGCTTTGATTAACAAAATTATCTCTATAATGAACAGGCCGGCTCAGTTTATGTTAAAATCTTTGGTTTATGCAGGCTTATTCAAGACTAATACGATGTATTGGAAAATTTATGTCACCTTCATATCAGTGACTTTGGACTGGAACCCTAGAACGCTGTGCCACTTCAAAGATGCGGCGGTAATTACTATTCCTTAAAAAGCTCTACACACTGCCAGCTATAGTTGATGTTCATTGCTTCTCATGGAACCATTTTGGTCAAGATTTTGTAAAGTAACCGATGAACACGGCTCTGAACGTTAGTTCTAGTTGGCTGACTATTGTGCAGAAGTGGCGATACACATGTAATTACTAAAACTATGAGTTAAGAGAGATGCCAGTCTATATTATTCTAGTAGGTTGTATCTCAGTCAAATCCAATGCAGCCTGTTTAATTAAATGTTTAGCATTATGTTTTACAACGTAATGTATTAGGTACCTGAGTCTAATAAGTATAACTTTACCTTTAAATGATACATGTCCTTAAATACGAATTACCTATGTATATAATTAGTTTATTTTATTGAACCTCAATGTTTAAACAGTTAATTTAAGTTCTTATACTTATCACAATTTTTATATAACCTAGTCTATTATTTCTGATATTATGATTACTCCAAAAAGGCAGAAAACGGAGAAAATTTGCCGTTGCTCCACCGACGAGACGTTGGCTCTTAACTATGATGGTGATGATGATGATTATTTAGTACGTATGACATACGCTTCTTTTTATTAGTTTGATATGGTATAAGCATATTTAAACATGATTTTCATTTGTTAGTTAACCCTTTTCACGGCGCTTTCCACGCCGCAGACGTCACTATCGGCGTCGTTCTTATTAATGAATTATTATTCGCCGTTAACTCGATTAATGTTATCATTATTATGACAGGCCGAACACCTTAAGTATGACGCTATTATATGGTTTAATAAGAAAAAAGAAGAGAAAGAGGTAGTAGAAGAACCAATACCAGTGTAATATCTTTTAATTATTTTATGGTATTGTAATGATAACGTAGTATTTGACAGGTAGTCAGTTCATCCCATGTATTGTAAAATAATAGAATTTAGTATCTAGTTCTTAATGTAGTTAATAACTTAGCTTTCTATTAAAATGCGACAAGTGGACGAAAAGTATATTTTTATCCCGTTTTCATGTTTATTCACAAACAATTAGAATTAATCTGTTTAGTGAGGAACATATCCATAATGCCATACAGAATTAAAGTTAACGTAACATATGCAAATATGATCAAATTGACGTTGGAAGTTGCAGATATTCACCGCTACCAAAGGAGAGCTTCATTCATGAACAAGCATTCATTATAAGTTATAACTAGAAGTATAAATAGCTCAGGCTTAGTAGAAATCGACGCCTCGACGACGGGTTCGATCTATATAAAGTATTAGTTACTAACATTTGTATTGCATCCTGTCAATATGCTGACGTAATCTTGTTTCTTTTCCAGTACCTTGACATTGGCGAGGATATGAACGTACCTGATGACTTCACACAAAGCGAATTGCAGACGGGTAAATGGTGGCGCCACCTGTTGGCCGGTGGTATAGCTGGAGCAGTCAGCCGGACCTGCACCGCACCTCTAGATAGACTGAAAGTATTCTTGCAGGTAGGTGTGAAAATTTACTTTTCATATTCTCTACATTTTGGATATGAGACAATTTGTTCACAGAAGATTATATCAATGGCTGATACTAATAGTGCCATCTTGCGCTTGATCTGGCGATACTCCTTTAATAATAGCTTAGAGTTCTCAAGTGTTTTAACACATTTTTCGCACTACATTTCACATAGGAATCTAAGTTGTAGTAGTGCATAAATATGAAATACACCCCGTCTTACTTATTGTTTTAAATTTCCAGGTAAACCCTACAAGAGAAAACATGGGAAAATGTTTATCGAGAATGATCTCTGAGGGCGGTATCAGCGGACTTTGGCGAGGGAATGGCATAAACGTTATAAAAATAGCTCCAGAATCAGCTCTCAAATTTGCCGCCTATGAACAAGTTAAAAGACTAATCAAGGGAGAAAATAGAACTAATCACCCGCTGGAAATACACGAGCGTTTTCTAGCCGGCGCGACGGCCGGCGCGATGAGTCAAACTGTGATCTATCCGTTAGAGGTGTTGAAGACAAGGTTAGCGTTAAGAAAGACTGGGCAGTACAGAGGGATAGCGGATGCCGCCAAGAAAATATATTTAAGGGAGGGGCTAAAATGTTTCTACAAGGGATACATTCCAAATATATTGGGGATTGTGCCGTACGCAGGTATAGATCTGGCGGTGTACGAAACATTAAAGAAAAAGTACATTAGCAAGTACCAAGCGAACGGACAGCCGGGCATGCTGCTTCTGTTGGCGTGCGGCAGCGCGTCCTGCACGCTCGGGCAGGTCTGCTCCTACCCCCTCGCGCTGGTGCGGACGCGGCTACAAGCACAAGGTAAAGGTAACAAGCTTTTCACTCAGTTTTTTATCTACTTTAATATATATAGGCCGAACAATAGGACCTTGAAGTGCTCTCCTATCTATTTCTCCAAAGTCATTTATGAAATGCGTCTTCGTAGTATTAAGCATAAAATACCACTAGATGTGCTTCTTCATTTTAACAGATTAACAACGTAATAGGTGTAACAACAACCTTGTTTGTTGCTCCCAAACACAATTGCAAATCAAATACGAGTTAATAGATATTTTCTGGCCGGAGTGTTCAATGATACCAATAAAAGTATCCTTTATACCGCACAGACCACACGCCAAGGATCAAGTAGCACACAATCATTATTTGACTCCGACGCATTCAATCGAATCACATCCAATCAACTTGAAGAACTGATTCGATTTGTTTCGTTCGAAACACTTTAAACTGGGAGTTCGGATACTTTGGCAATTTTATAAGGTTATAGCTGTTAAAAGGGTTTCAATAGAGACAATCTAATGATGTCTTGCAATGAAATTTAGTTCTATATAATCGTAATACTCGACACTTTATTTCGGAATCAAAATATCATCAAATCACATAACACTATTGCAGTCCACTGCTGGACGAAGGCCTCGCCCTACTATTCCAGATAACTGGGTGACGGAACCAAACGCCACAAGGCCCGCTCTCCCGTTTCCGTCACCCAGTCACTACCAGTTATCTGGAATAGTAGGTCGGCAAAATATGTCCATCAAGTCCTCAATAAATACAGGCAAGGGTTATGTCAAATTAAAAGTTAGGTAGAATCTACAACAACAACAGCTGAGCATTCTCATTTGAATTACATTTTTGCCTATATCGTTTGGAGACAGATTTGTAGTTTGCAAATTGCAACCGTAGTATCCGATCATAATAATCAGGTAATCGGACGTTGTCGGTGTTACATTATCATATCTAACAGTTAACCCGACTGTCGACCGTGAATATATTATGAATGTTACATTAACATACATCAAACTTCTTGATATTCCATCACAGCTGTAAATGTTATCAGTCTCTTCGGAATGATATCACTGCTATGGCTTTAATGTTCCATTCGATAACTCATTTTTCGATTTTGTTCAATATTGTATAAGCGGCTAAAAAAAGAAATTTTTCAATTTGTTTGTGCATTTTTTATTACAATTTGTAAGTGAATTGTTTGTGCCCGCTATTTTATAGTGTGTTAAAGAAGTCGTGCCCATTTGGATGTGGCCTTTGGAACTACAATATACAGTACAAACGCCGTAAAAATATCACGTGTCCACATTATATTATACCTACAAAGCCCTTATTAGGCTGTCTGATAACATTATCAGTTTCAGTCTGTCTTTGTACTGATAAAACCGTTAGTTAGTATTTCCCCGTCTGCAGGTTATTTTATAACATTTTTGTGTTTTATCATGTGTGATAACGCAAAATATGCCCAACTTATCAACGTGGATTGATTAATGGTGTTGTGCTAGCACAGAAATTTGAGAACATCTTTGATGGTGCAAATTTTGTTGTTCCAGAAAAAGCAGCGCACGTCGCGGAGGGCACAATGCGCGGTGCGTTCCGCGAGATAATCCAACGCGAGGGCCTGCGGGGGCTGTATCGGGGCATCACGCCCAACTTCATCAAGGTGATCCCCGCCGTGTCCATCTCGTACGTCGTGTACGAGTACGCGAGCCGGTCGCTCGGTGTCAACATGACGTGATCGTGCCGCCGCCCCTCGGCTGCTGACGTCACGCGGCCGGCCCGCGACTTCACCGTCGCGACCGCACCGCCCCTACGCTCGAGCTCAAACTCGCATCACATTCTAATTTAAGCATATTAGCAAATTGCATTTCGTTGTACATAGCTCTTGTGCATGTTAAGTCTTATTTATTCTACGTACGTGACATATTCCAATTATTTACTTATGTTTCGAACGGATATTGTAATCTATTAAGCTTGTAATTGTGTAGCGATCCTATGATTGCTTTTGTTGGAAAATTGAGGTGGTAATGAGAGTAATGAAAATGACACCGACGCAACGTAGACGTTGGTCTGACAACTGTGATTGCAATAAATTATGTAATTTTTTATTTATTTTTATTTTGTTCTATTTATTTACCTCGCGCTCTGTTGAATTAGACCGTCCATCTTGATACAAGTGCGTCGCCTTGTATCATTATATAACCTATCTAATTTGAGAGAGTGTCGTTGCTTCAAAAGGAAACTTGTTACTGCTCTATATTAAATATAGAACAGATAGAAAGTTTTTCATTTTGAATTCAATGGGTACGAAAGTATGTTTTAGTTGAAATGTGAGCAGCTATACTATACACGAGGTAAGGAACGAGCTGTGATTAGTATAAGCGAAATGTTTGGAATAAATTATATAGGGTTATTACCTTAGGGAAATCTCAAAAGAAGGTTTTACGCCGACGTATAATGTGGACCGAATAAAAAGGGGGTAAAGAAAAGGACGAGACACCAGAGTACATTTATAACCTATACCTATATGTGGCTCCATAATGACTTCTATGCTCTTATCTCAAGTGTATTTGTATGTATCGTTTCGGTCACGACAGCTCTCTAATGTTCTTGTGTGTGCTATTTTCTAGGATCATATAAACTTGTTGGCTATATTCGAAGTCTTTAGCGCAAAAGTTGTCTAAACCACAAACAATCGGCTTAAGTTTGGAATTAGTAGAGACCCTTATGATTAATAATTAGGTTGGATTTCATAGAATTTTTGCTCTGTAAGGAAAAATTAAATTTGTTTTACGTAAACTAAAACCATAGAACTGACAAATATTTCGAGTAAAAAAAACTTTAGAATCTATCCTATCTTTATTAATATATCCGAAAATTACCTGCAATAATGGAACAAAATATGAAAAAAGGTAATGAAAACAAATAAACCATTCATTAGTTATTAGAAGCAATAACGATCTGGGAACTGAACCGGCTTAGACAACTGTTGACAGCATCTAGCATACAACAATCATTTTGTTAGTCATAACAAATGTTTGAGTTTAAACTCAGCCAAAACTCAGCTTACTAATTTACTATAGAAGTTCGTGTTACATGTTGATTAGAGAATAGTTATGTTATGGACGTTTTTACTTAATCGTATTATTGGGAAGTTAATATTAGGTTTTAAACTTAGCCTTGCATCAAAGTAATAAAATCGTGGCTTAGCAAAGTCTTCATTGATGGCTTTGTATTTTAATGTTAAGATTTATTTATCGCACAGCCCATGTGTTGCTTTGTGCATTATTTTTAATTGTATAATTAATATTTACCAATCTTACAGTTACATATTAACATTATTGCAAATTCCATTAAATTTTATGAATCCATAGCTTCCTTCACTTATACCATTTAAAGTTGAAATAATCTTTGAACTTCCTATGCATAATTAAATCTATTTATAATATACAAACTATTAATTAGTTAGGCTTTTAAATTGTCTATTGCCTTTTTAAATGTTTGTCCCTTAGGTACTAGAATTAATGAAATAGTAAATTTTCCTCTCTTCGTGTTGCGTGTTAGGTAGAATTTTCAAATTACTATACATTAGACAAATATATTAGTATCATTATTGATTATTGCCATCGATTGCCTACAAATTGCGTTAATACTATATTTGTGTCATGTGTAAGGGCTGTTCGTACATACTGGTTCATGATGACCATTTTAATGACCGCTTAGTTGTAACATTTCAATGCTGTTTAATTTACTGCATTTGGTAGGATTGTCACATGATTTCCATAATTATGTTTAGACGGTCATTGACGATATACATTAGACATATGTATATACAAACTATAATGTACTTTTTGAGAGAAATAAAGATCTTCATTCATTCATTTCAGCAAGCATGTCTCAAAATATTAAACACACCGGACTAAAGATAAAAAGGGACTAGAATTCCCGAATAATTGTAGACCCTAATTGGAACCTATGCTTAGCTATAAGCTCAATGCTATACCTTCTTACAAAGAAACATTCAGTATTTCAACTGGTCATTTCAATGTGAATCGTAAGCCAATATGTACAGAAACTAAACACAGTTTTTAACTCTTCATAACTGCTAAGTTCAAATATTGTGAATCATAAATATGTACACGTTATACACTGTTAACAATATTATCTCTGTTATTGTCTAACTGCATGTGTTTGTTATGTGAATAACTGAATGTGGGAATAAGGTTGTCCTCTATGTTAATAGAAAGATGTATCTGTTGCCTATTTATCGTTATCTGTTGTCTTGTTTGATATAAGTGTTTGTATACTTATTTGGTGGTTAATTCATTTTAAATATCTGTGAATGACTATTGATCTGCCTTTTCATAGACAGCTACGAGAAATCTGTATACTCGCCTTCTCCTTTATTACCTCGAGATATAGTTGAAGAAGGTACTTTCTATAGAGGACACCAGAAGAAATATTCGAATTGCCTGAATTCGAATTCACTTGAAATCCGGCTCGTTCTGCTTTCGATGGGCCTATAAGCGAGTATGTGTTTAAACAATCGATTGGCTAGTCTGCTTATACAAGTGAAGACTCCAACATGCCTTACGAATGTCTCATAAGTCATTCACGACATAAAATGTGTTCCGTTTATTTTGAGAAGCAATAAATAGCACCTAGTGAAGTTTCCTAACATTATAGTATATTAATTATGTGAATTCTATTTATTATTATAAGTAATAGTCGCAAGTAGTGCTGTCTGTACACATATATTTAGGTAATAAAAATATATATTATAGTGATATATATACAATGGTTATAGAATATTTCATGACCTTTATTCACAAGTCTAAGGTAGTAAGGAATTTAGTCCTACTAGTAAAATATATTTACTTTTTATTTACCTGTTAAATGAAGCAATATTACGCTTTATTTTGTCGAAACTATACAAGACATCTGTTTTATTGTTACTAGCTTCTAAACAGTCCCGTGTGCAATATCTAACATGTGTTATGTGTGTTAAATATTAATTAAACTGGTGTAATTTAGTTTTGAGTTGGTACTAAATGCTGTGTAGTTAGGTGAACAAAATTTAATATTGGGCTTCTACGTAGTATTGCTAGTTTATCTTTTTCGTAACGAAATCTATGACTACGGATGTAAGTATTGTTAGAAATCTAAACTTATATAACACATGTAATCTTATGGCATAGGCTTGCTAGCGCTATCGAATGCTATGGCTTCTATAGACCTTCGATAGACCTCCTGTAGACCACCGACTAGGAGAAGAACAATGTATGATAGGCAAAGAAGTGCGCCTGCGTTAGCTGAGCCGACTGTACCTAGAAGAAGCGATAAAATACACGCCTCGCAAGGAGAGAATCGAGTACCTTAAAGCATTTACATAGCAAAATATTTTTATTATATTTAATCGAAAGTCCATTTAAAAGTTTATCGTAGGTATTAAATAATCATAATTGTCATCGTAAGCTAGATTTCACCACATAAAACAAAGCTTAAAAAATTAAGAAGTGTCATATTTTCTTGAAATTAGGTGGAATCTGGTTTACCTACTTGTAAGTTGATGTAGTATAATACACCAGTAAGGTATATTATACCCGTACACACAAGATGGCAGTTATGTAAAAACAATATGTGAGAAAATTTACTAAATACAGAATATTATATAACTTATAATAATTACTCGAAGAACGAATGCAATATTTTGTCTTAAAGTACGCCTTATTCTCAAAATGTTTTAATCATTCTATATACTGTGTAAAAGAATAATTATTTTGTTGAAATATTTCAATAAAATATTATTGGCTGTTGATTAATATATTTACCTGAATAAACTAATAAAATTACATTATTGTTGTTTCATTTATAACCAATCGCACTTCTAGGACTGATTTAAAACTCGCGGTCACTAGGTTGTCAAAAGTGACAAGTTGTCAACGACTGATTACCTGACTGGTCTATGGTGATAGTTGCGTTCACCGGCTAGGTTGTTTGCTTAGATTGTTTGCATTCACGATATTCCTAAATTTGCATAGAATTATTGACATTAAGATTATCAAGATTATCATAAATTCTATCAAGAAAACTTAATCCATCAGCCGGAAGCCGTCCGGTTAACAAACAAACGGTTTTGTAGGGCATCTGTTCATAACGCCGATATTTGATGTCAGTGATGTGTCACACATCACTGGTGTATGTGATATTTCATGTTTATGAACCGCACCTACGAAACAGGAGAAATTCCTAGCGTGAAGCGACCTTTTTATAAAAAGAAGAATTTTTAACATCTCACAGAGACCATTACTTTAGAATAAAACTGCTTTAGTCTGCTTTTTCTGAGCTATTGTAACATAGTCTTTCCAAGCTACAAGCTTAGGCCCGTTTTCTACCAAAGCGGAGACGAGATGTGTTCTAACATGTTCTAAGCAACCAATAGAATTTTGTTATTTACACGTCTCGTCTCCGCGTAGCTTTAGTAGAAATGATTGGGCAGAGCGGAGAAGATACGGTGTTTTCATACAACATGCTTCGCACAAGCGGGACGGAGCGGACACTTTGCGTTTACTAACAGACAAGAAGACTTCTCCTTGCGCGGAGATCTGCGGAGTGGCGCGGCGCCCGTCTTCGTTTTGTAACCAACTCTACTTAACTGTCCTCTTGCATACAGAACTCGTATTTAGCTCAGAGACGCTATCATTTCTGCTCGTCGCCTCTTGCCTCCGCTTTGCACATTACGACACACGTCTCCACACATCCCCGTTTTTCTCTCATCATCATCATCATCATCAGCCGAAAGACGTCCACTGCTGGACAAAGGCCTCCCCCTTAGAAAGAGGGGGCCGGGGGTTGCCATAATCCCCACGCTTGGCAAGCGGCTTGGGGATCGCAGTATTGGTGATCAGGTTACAGAAGACGCTGCTGCCCATCTTCTGGATTTTCCCTTAGTCGCCTCTTACGACACCCACGGGAGGAAAGGGGGTGGTCAATTCTAGGCCGGATACCACACGGCACGTGTGCCGTTTTTCTCTGCTTAGGTGTAAATCATTTGCTCGCTATACAGCTCGTCACCGCTTTGGTGGAAAACGGGCCTTACTTCTTCAGCATGGATGATAGAAGAAGTATTTATTTATTTGTCTATGATACAAAAAATGTGACACCATAATACTATTGATATTATCAATATTATTTAAGTTTAATTATTGTAAGTCCGTCAGCTAGGTGACTTTGGTAGTGAAAAAGAGCATGGTGGATTAAAGTAATCATCTATGGAAATAGTAAAATGAGTGAAAAACCCCTTTACTAAATTACTACAATAATCTCTATGGTATCTCATCTTTAAAAATTCAAAAACGTAGTCTTTGGTTGACATTTGTTTATCTGTGAGTTTTCAAATGTCTTTCTTTTTAATTCAGCACGTGTAGACGCTGACGACTTGCTTATCATCCCATAAAAGTAATTTAGGTAATATTAATTATTCTACTGTAAACATGTGAATAAAGTAAAGTGATAGTTTCATAGTTTATTTCTCTCTTTTGACGGGACATCTGGCGCCTTCTTTTGAAATAGTTAAACGAAATTAACCCATAGTGGCAATTTTTTGTGTTCGTGTAGTTAATATTAATTTAGCGTTGACCAGGTAGCCAGAATGCCGTCTGACGCGAAGAAAAGGGCTCAACAGAAGAAGAAGGAGCAGGCGAGTAGCAGGAACAAGAAGCCTGTGGCTAGAGTGACTAACGACGAGAATGGTTCGTCGACTAACGGCGACGGGAAGGAACCTCGTGAGCTTACCGCAGAAGGTAAATATGCCCGTGTAATTTGATCGTTAGATTTTTTCTCCTCAAATATTGTGCATGCGTTAGTGTGCTTGAGTAATCACTTGAAAATGCCGTGTGAACATTACAGTAGATAACATCTTGGCTTTGTTATTGGTCATATAGGAGCATCTGTTTAAACGGTTGTAAATTTAATTCTTTCTCAGCACATGGTGCACTTAAAGGCACTATAAAATGAATAAACTTTCTGTTTTTACAATAATGTGTCTAATAGATTGTTGAAGTATACTGTTAGGACCATCTATCTAGGTTAAGTGTTGTAGGCCTAATAGACTGACATGTATAAACGTCCTTAATAAATAAATAGAAAAAAAAAACTATCTAGGTTATATTAAAAAAAATCTAGTAATTTTGTAATTCCTAGTTTATGAAATATTTTGAAGCAGTTCTGTTGTCTCTTCCTGTATCATTCACTTTCATAGATTTTCTCCAAATTTCATGTTTTAACTTATTTGTAAAATATCAAACCAATTAAAACCTATTTGGTTTATAAAGTTACACTCACTGCTAAAAGCTAAAATGGAATGATCTTTCAAGATCATCTGGGCAGATGTTTAGTGCCATAAAAACCTTTGCTAATCTGTATTGAGTATCATCATCAGCCAAATGTCCACGGTTGAACTAAGGCATCCTCCTTAGAATACCACAATGACAACAAGTTACCATTTGCATCTACCAGTTGCCTGCAATTGAATAGTATACAATCATCTGATTATAATGTTACAAATATTGGTGAATGTCACTTAAACAAATTATGACACTAGTCATGGACCACTGATTTATAGTTATATAAAGCAAAGTAGATTGACAAATAAAAATAGAAGTAGAAAATACAAGTGGCAGACTTTAGTCATGCTTTCACAAGTAAACTGATGTAATGTAGTGGTCGGTGTCTGTAAAATACTTACCGTTGGCACATTGAGTAACAATTAGACCTGCCCCTCTAGACAAGTGACAAAACGTTTGATGAATAGAAATCAAACAGAATGATACATGTATCATCATCATCATCATCATCAGCCTGTTGCAGTCCACTGGATACATGTATGGGGATGACATAATGTTACGATGACATATGTCAAACCCATATTTTCAATTTCTATTCCTCAAGCATTTTGTCACTTGTTTATGGGGCTGTTTATGTCAACTGTTATAATAATATCCATTAACTATTAGAGGCAAAACAGCTATGTTACTTCCTTAAGACAAATACTTTAAAATGTATACTTCATATTATAAAGCTGAAGAGTTTGTTTGTTTGAACATTTTAATCTCAGAAACTATTGGTTCAAATTGAATAAATCTTTTTGTTTTGGCCAGTCCATATATAGAGGAAGGCTATAGGCTATAAAACATTCTGCTAGTATGAGAGACAGTGGCAGTTATATAAGTAAAAAAATATATTTTAAAGTACACATGCCTATGTCCAGCAGTGGACTGCAATGGGCTGATGATGATGCTCAAATGGAAGGCAGAAGGCCGAAGATCGAGCCCAGTGGCGTGCCATGGAGGAGGCCTATGGACAGAGATAGGCTGATGATGATAATGATGCTCAAATGGCTAAAGTAAGAAGTAGTATAAAAAAACTACACTTCACAAAATTCTAATTTGATTATCTTATATTCAATCTATTACTTTTATCAAATACTGTAATCTACTCACACAGAGTATTCGAAGTACATGCTTGTCCACATTGTGGTTACTTGTTTATACTAATTCTTACAATTACAATCTATAGTTCTACAGCTAAGGCCATATGAGGTGATGGTAGGAGATGCGCTAGATATATACAGGATGGCGGAAATTGACGTCAAGAAACAAAAAGTTTGGTCCCACCCGTCGCGCGTCGTGGTGTATTCGAATTACCCCCATCAAACAAATGTAAAATTTACGTTCAGTAAACGATGACTTAGACTTTTCATCTTTAAATTAAAAAGCTGAACAGGCGACTTGATGGTGCCTAAGTAGGTCTCGAGAATGCGCCAGACTTTCAGCTTACAGAAATCATAAAAAAGCAATCCATTATCCGCGAAAACGCATCGCGCAAAATTAATTAAATTTAAGATAAAAAATTGAAAAGAAAACTTCCAAATGCTTTCCTACAGCCTCAGCCTGCAGCTATTGTTGGCTAATTAATATATGAATTAAACATATGTATGATGAAATTCCTTAAAAAAATCACTTGACTAATTTTAGGAATTTTCCACTGATTTTAGCCAAAGTTAGTTGAAGTTGATGAATGGTAAACGGACATTTCTTTTTGTCCTTATGATGTTCAGCCCCCTTACCATTAACTCTTAAAACAGGACAGTTTACCATGTGGAAGTGAGATGCCGCTACGAGCAGTGTAATGCGGCGTCTCGCTTCCACGTATTAAACTGTCCTGCTTTAAGAGTTCATGGTAAGCGGGCAGGTGAGTTTGCCAAAAGAAAATGAGAAATCTTATTTTTTTTTTTGGTATTATTGTTTAATAACATTATCAATAACATGTCATGTGCCTACAAATAAGTATCAAGCCATGGGCTTAAGAAATTCTTTTGTTTTGTTTGAAAGGAAATATAAAGATGCATAAGTCTTACCAAAGCAATGAAAAGGAAATCTTAAAAAAATATGTACAAATGTTTGTTGTATGTACAAATGTTGCTAGAAAAAACTTCATTTTTCCTCTTCTTGGCACGTGGCAAAAACCCGTTCAAAACTTCAGGTACCAATTTCGCAAGTAAAAAAAATTCTGCCATTGTACAAAATTTTTCCCTTTGAAATAAAAGTACTCATTGTTAGGAGTTAGGAAAATTTTTATACAAAGGTAACAATTAAAAAAAAAATAAGTCGTTACTTTTTTGGCTGCTATAGAAACAATTGTTTAAAATAAACAATTTAAGTCTTTCTTAGCAACCAGTTGTGAAACTTGTAAATGAGAAATGATTTCGTTACACGCGGACGGTTGCCAAGTACAATATTTTCAGTTGGCATGGCATTTATGCAACTGGTTGCAGAAAAGTTTATAGTAATCATTATTTATTTATTTGCTTAATGTTTCTTATAAACATAAAATATAGTATCTATGTATATTCAAAAATATAACCAGTTCAGAAACTGATTCTCCGAGAACCCTGGCTAAATTTACTATAAGATACTGACCGACTTTTTAATACAGTAAAATTCGAATATAACTTCTTCGTTTAAACGACTAGCCGTTTATTACTTAATAGCGACGACGGTATACTTCGGATTCATAGTAAGGTTACTAGAAAACATATCTGTTTAGTACGTCTCCGGTTTTAACGAGCACCTGCTTATAACGACATATTTTGACGTGCAACTGCTTACAACGACTTATTTTGACAATACATAATTCGTCCGGTTAGATTGTTAGAACAACGCGCAGTGTTATTGTAAACCAAAGCTACGCATAAACAATACCCTGCCGCCCGCGCCCCGGCTTTCTTCCCTCGCCTGCATATTATGATTGGCGTGCATAAAACAGCCCCCTTACCATGATCTCTTTTACCATGTGGAAGAGAGACGCTGCATTACACAGCACGTAGCGGCGTCTCGCTTCCACATGGTAAACTGTCCTGCTTTAAGAGTTCATGGTAAGGTGGCAGGACAGTGTTTCTAATGCAATGTCTAGGTCAATGGAATGTTTCAGTACCATTAGCTTTCAGTTTCAATACCATTTCAGTTCCCATTTGATTATTTAACTAAATATTTAATTTGAATGGAAATTGGACTAACCATGTTACTATTTAATAATGGTTGCAGTAACATTATTAAATAATTAAAAACAAGCATAAGTTTTCCGATGATTATGATACTTTTTCCGGTCGTTTATTGCGTCGTCCGGTTAGTACGAATAATTTCGCCGGTCCCTTGAAAGTTGTTCTAACTGAATTCTACTGTAACTACTTAAAATTTAGAAATATATGTTTACAATAATTATACAAAGGATTTACTGTTGCTTATTCTCTTACCCTCTTATTCACTAGCGAAGATCATACCGGGATTAACGAAACCCCGTATTAAGTCCATTTATATCTCTATTCTTTGATATGCAAACGACAGTGACAGGTATTACTTAATCCTTGGTTTAAAATTGTATTTACAAATAAGGGGATTAAATATAGTTTGAAACTTAATACATGAGATTGACGACTACGTTATGAACCTATAAATCCTATAATAAATAACACTGGTGTAATACATTTAGTTGACACGCAGATGACATAAAAAACTGCACTATAAACGGATATAATCGTTATAACGTGATTTATAATAAATTACATAAATCGCGTCTGGAACTCTGGAGGTGGGCGACATCCCATTTTTATTAAATAATAGCTACAAACTGCAATGAAGGACAATGCATTTGTAATGAATATGTGAATTTGGACAAACGTGGCCAGAACCAGCAAAAAATAAGTCTAAATAAAAATGGATTTATTTTCTTTTATCATCACACAGTTTAATCTTAACCCGTCTATTATTGTTAAGGATTTTATGTGTTAGCTTGCCTAGGCGTTGGGCCCCGTTGAGCTTAGATATATCTAAAAGTTTCAGTAACAGTAACTTTTATATTACGATGTGTTCTTATAACTTGATAAGCGCACTTAAAAAGTCCCAACCATTGTTTTCTAAACAAGTGACGATGCTGCCACAACCAATCGATACTCTATGAATAGTTACTGAGGTCGGCTCATATTTTATGAGGCAGAACTGAACACTGCCGATCTAATATCATGTCAATATAACGAATACAATGAGAAAATAATAATAATACTGTCTTGGGTACCTAAGTTGTGTTTATAATAATCTGTTCACCTGCCTCGGCGTGATCGAGACAAACATTGGAATTACCATAGATCCTAACTTTCACATTTTTGTTGTAATAAAAAAGCAAATACCAGTATAGAAGACTTATTAACCTAGCTACAATATCTATGTACGACTTATGCACAAATGGACTATACATTCCTAATAATACTTTTTATGAATGACGTCACCGTTTTCTCGACTGGTTTGGGCAATAGGCACTTAGTGACGAATATCCTAGTCAGCGACAAACACTTTAAACATTAATATTGATCTATAACTTCCTCTAACAAATCAAAAAATCTGTTGACACTGACCATATTAAATCCCATCGCTCTTGCCACCGACGTCGGCTCGGCAGCACGCAGTGATAATTGTGGGTGTCGCTTCATGAACCCAGCCAGCCAATCTTCTCCCGCTAGTTTATAAACGTTATTGAAACAATGGTCAATATTGTTGGCTTCTGCGAGCTGATACGCTAAGCGTCGAAGATCTTTATACGTGAGACCAAATAATCGTTTTTCCATGATCAAGACATGCTCAACTAGACTTTGTTCTTGGGAAACCGAAAAAATCGGTTTAAATCGTCCCAAGCCTTTGCGTGTAGAACACTCCAGGTCATTGTTCTGTCTAAATCGGTTTACTCGATCTTGTAATGTTGATTTTGGTACCTCAAAAGTTTTGGCAGCTTTCAAGTAACCCATGGTGCCATCAAATACGGCTTGAACGGCTTTTTTCATGTTATCCGGATCCCATTCTTGTCTAGAAGTAGTCCTTTTATAATTACGCGGCATTTTAACTGCACCTAAAATAAAAAATAAAAAGTAAGTTTATATTCATTCATGCGGGTCAAAATCGTATAGTGGCCGGTTTTGCCCCGTACGGTTTTGACCCAAGACTCAATGTTTAAATATATCACTCACTACTACATACGCAAACCGATTTTACCTACTCAAATATTTGTTAATTACGAGTTAATACACACACTTTAACATAGTTGATTGGACACTTACCTGTTATATACGCAAATTTCACTATTATTGATTGAATCTTCACAAAAATAAGATCAAGAACACCGAAAAACAATAAAATCGATTACTTTGATAACGCGCGTGCCTGCAGCGACAAGTGTTTGTTGACAAATAGCTCCGATTGGTCGACGCCGCTGAGCAGTTTGCGCGCGGGAAATTTGAATTATTTGACAAGAATAGACATGCTGTACTGTTTTACCCCGGTATACGGTTTTGTACAGGTCTCCCCTATCAAAGTTAAACATTGATACCGTTGAAAGTTTATGAAACTACTTGTAAGGCCTCGTCGCCACATGTATTCTCCTTCAAAAGTTTTGTACTGGTTCAATGTTTACAAAAGTCGTAACAACTCGATAGATACTTAATTTTTCAGAGTAATTCGACGTGTGTTAATACTATAGCGCAAAATAAATGAATATGAATTTGACCAGCAACAAAACAGGCACCAACAGGCATTTTAACGAGCTTTATTAATCCGAAATACATCTTTCATTCTTTAAAAAAATAAAAATAACCTGATTCTATATCCAGTCTATCCATACCCAGGTTTGCCCCGAAGAAACTTCTTAACGGTAAATAGCAGACGCGTGAAATTGTATATACATATTTATTTAATTATGACACCCCGTTTTAAAGCCCACCATATACATAAAGTATATTACTAAAAAGTAAAAATGTTTTTAGCGTTTTAATTAGCACATCTTTTGAAACAAAACTCCTTGTTACAGAGGCGCTATGTCTTAAGCTAGAAGAGGAAGCCAAGATGAACTCCGAGGCCAGGTCGTGTACTGGCTCCCTCGCCGTCCACCCAAGATCAAGAGACATCAAGATCGCTAACTTCTCCATCACATTCTACGGTAGCGAACTGCTCCAAGACACTCTACTTGAGTTGAATTGCGGCCGAAGATACGGCTTGGTCGGACTAAATGGATGTGGTATGTATTGCTTTTTATGGTGTTTCATTGACAGTATTGGTTCTGCGCATAATCTCTCTCCGGTCGTTTCAGTCTACCGTCCTATCGGACTACGAGCGTGAGGGGATAGGGAGTGCGCCTGTTTGCGCGATACTTGTGCACTATAATATATCATAGGTACGTAGTTGGTTGGCTAGTCTCAGATTAGATTGGGGGCCGTGACCGAAAGTCGGTCTGAAAAACATTATTTCAGATCCGTAAAGTAAGTATTTTTATAGGTACTATTATGTAGGACACAATGATATAGGAGCAGGGAACTTAAAATGGGTCAATGCTGGTATTTAACTAAGTTTTTGGAGCAGAATTACGAATGGCTCTGTCTAGAACTGGGTTGATGTAAGCTTGCGAATTTCGAGCGTACACGTTTGCACAACAGGCTCAATAAAATGCTTCCTGGACGGTTAATATTTGTAGCTTTTGCATCTTATCTAATACTAGCGGCCCGCTCCGGCTTCGCACGGGTATAAAATATATAGCCTATGTCATACACTTAGGTATAATTTTATATAAAAATACTTAGTAAATTATTTTGATAAATCTCGTAGGGTTCAGCCTGCGTTTGCAATGTAAGCGGAAAAAAACGGTAATTATTTACGACATCACATTAGAAACCTCAAAAATAACAGTATTTCTCCACTATTGAATAGATGTTATTATACATATAAACCTTCCTCTTCAATCACTCTATCTATTAAAAAAAATCGCATCAAAATCCGTTGCGTAGTTTTAAAGATTTAAGCATACATAGGGATATAGGGACAGACAAAGCGACTTTGTTTTATACTATGTAGTGATGATGAACATAATTCGAGTACTCCTGAATATTATACCTATTCCTTGATTTCATGGAATTGTGCAATCGTAATTCTTATCGCCATTATTCGGTTTGTCTGATAATGGTACTACGAGGCATTCATTTCCCATTTATTTGACGTACATAACACACATTATACAGTCTTTGTTACGAAGGCGGATCGAAACTGCAGCGTTGCGCAGTGTCCCAAGCGTTTAACCTCCGTCCCAATTTCTATTATCAGGCGTCGCAGTTTTAAACAGACATTTCTTTTGACTCAGCGTGATGTCATAAAAAATGACTTCAGAATTAAATATTACGTAAGTAAGTCGTCATTAATCACATTGAAATACTTCCGATATCAAGTTATGATTCCGTTTCTATTGTAACAAGGTACCTACAGTATTGTATAATTTACACTTTCCTTGAGAAATAACGGCGCGTTGACCGCTATAGGTGTAATTACGATCGTCGTACAAGTTTCATTAATTTTCTCAACTTAAATCGTCTCAATTTTAATATTTAAACCTCATTTCAATAATATTTGGGTTATATATGTATGTATATTCCCGTAAACGTGGAGTATCGAGCTACTTCTAAATTACTTATTACCTAGTATAATTACGGGTTTAATTAACTTTCACCTTTGCCATACTCCTAGTACCGGCAGTAAACTAAAATAAAAGTTAAATATGGGCGTTATACAGTTTTCATCGTCGTTACTAGAAAATGCACACATTAGGAGATTTTCATGCATTCGTGATATATGTGTCATAATCATTCTTGGCTGCTTTTGATCGGTTGAATAATGGTTATTCTGCCATTTATTGACTATAATATTGTTTTATTATGGTCGTTGGATCCACTAACGCAGGCAAGAACTACGTGTTTCGCATTTCTTGTGATGTAGCTTCTCCCAAATAAACCCGGTAAACTGGCCTAAAACCCCAAATACCAATTTTAAGTACCGTCTGTCCAGTCAGTCAACAAATATACGATAATATCTAGCATTGATACATGATATAATAATGAATGGAAAATTTTATACAACATTGCTATCGACCTTGGCACTACCGTATTTCCTACAAACATATAAGTACACTGCGCACGCGTTAGAAACAGCTATCAGTAGTTTACAATACTACGTCCAGTCTTGCTGACTATGAGCGGTTTTTATTGAGCCTGATTCAAGTCTTAGCTTAAAAGAGGTTGCAACGTTAATCATAAATTCTATCACGAAAGATTTTTACGCTTCGTTATATATCGATATTAGTCTTTATGAAATCAGTATTTAATATTGCTGGACCTGCTGTTGTCTTTGTTATATCCCGTGAAAGCAATTGATCAAAGACATCATCGTCATTATTCGATACAAATAAACGGGAATAACTTCAAATTTGTCTTATATGTAAGATATAAATTCAAACGAACGACTAGCCAAAAGTAAGTTTTATCTTAAATATCCGCCTAACTATACTACATGAATAGTGTTGACATTATATAGCTATATTACATTAACAGTGGACTTTACCAACGTGCTTAATATTGAGACAGGCAACCCTGTGTCGTTGTTGTATTGGGTGGTATCAATTATTTTCAATTGACCCTCATTATGTCGCATGCAGCGTCTAACTTCACTTAGGCAATACAACGACTTGGTACTCATACCTACCTATCTATAAGAAAATACTGGTATAGGCACATATAGGTAAAGTTGAATAGATTCAAAGAAATATCGATCGTGATCATATCTGCGTTATTTAGTGCATATTTTTATCCTCTTTTGTAGCTGTATCAGTCTGTTATAATGCCCTGCCTTGTGACGATTCACGTTAAGAATCAACGATTACATCAAATATCTACAATTGAATCTAATACTACTAGATACTCCTAATATATGAGAATAAATTTCTAACAGAGTTAGATACAAAACAAACTTGTGCTCATACATTAGTGATTAGAATAATAGCGAACGTTTTGCAGTCACATGGCTAGAGTTATTGTAATCTGTAGATTCTGTAGTTACCGTGCGCGTGTTGCGATGGGAAACGGACTACTGATTAATAGGTATTCAAACCAATGCAGTTTCTTATGTGAACAGAATAGAACCAACGCGTATTTATGGTTAAATGATTGCATTCGGAAGGAACCGACTACCTTAACACTGTATTCTACACTACACAGACTAAACATTAGAATTGATTGAATAGGCAGGATGGCCATTATGTATTTATGCCTACATTTTATATCATTATTTCATCTGAACAGTTGAAAATTACATCTATTCAATTCCCGTCCTTCTGTATAGAAAAGTACAAAATAAAATATTTGCCCTTTTATTCATAAACGAGGATAATACCTGTATTAACTAGATCCCGTCGGATGTCCATTGACATTTCTATTTCCTGACATCGGCATCTCTGACATTTGCAAACGTCAGTGTCAGGCACTATCCGAGTTTAAAATTGTATTTTTACCCGTCTGTGCCAAAAGGTGGGTTATTATGAATAAGGGGTGATGTTCTACGTAATTATTACCACTGAATTATTTGACTGAAGGCTCGTGCATACGCCTCGTCTTATTTGCAAGATTCAAGTAGTCTTGACGTGACTCCAAAAAATCTCAATCTGTTATCACAATATATTGGCCAAGAACTTTTGATTCTTCTTACGTCTACTTTCTTTGTTTATATTTCTTATTCAGCTCCTATACGTACAATATAACTTTATAATAACCCTTCCTAATTACCTCACTCTGAATTAATTGACTGACTACCTCTAGAGGTCGCTAAGCGCGACTGCTGAGCATTAGGTCCTGGATCGGGCAAAGTGTTATTGGGTTTTTCCATTAGGCAATTCTCAGTAGCAGCACGGAGTCTTGACTTGACCCGGGTAATGGCAAGAGGCTTGCCCCCTACTAGTAAAAAGTTGTTAAGTTACTTCTTGATTAACGCTAATCGGCAAGTAAAAGTTACGAGTATATCTGCCCCCTTACCATGAACTCTTAAAGCAGGACAGTTTACCATGTGAAAGCGAGACGCTGCATTGCACAGCACGTAGCGGCGTCTCGCTTCCACATGGTAAACTGTCCTGCTTTAAGAGTTTATGGTAAGGGGGCAGGTATCGTATCTTAGTTACAGGCCAGTTTATCCCCTGAATGCTACTCAGATATTGTGAAATTTGTATGAGTAGTCTACTTGACACTTTACTTGTAGATGGTGAAACAGGCCCTGGGACTTATAATAAAACTGACGAATTGTGGGTGTACGGTATGTGCATTGTGCACATCTGCCTACCAAGCGTGATGTTGTGTTCTTAATTAAACTTAATTATTACTTTATAACTTTTATTTCGAACTCACTTGTAAACTTGGTATGACGAACATAGAGCTTGTTTACATTAGGGAGCCTTTGTAAATGTTCGCGTAATCAAAATTGGCGGCTCAGTCATATACCTACTTAGTAATTCAGTAAGTACACGTATGGCGTGCTACCTCGCCTTTGTCAACAGGACAGTGGTCTGTGATCGATCTGTATAGGGAAATTCTATTCTCGTCGATAGAACTGAACACATCGTTACTTGGCTTTATTAATTAAAGGTTTAGAGGTATATGATTTAATTGTGGGTTACGGTATAAATTGTTTTTCTTTATTCTACTAGAGAGCGGTGTTGCGTGTAATTAATGCCGTCCTTTTTCGATGTTGTTGTTTTATCGTTAGAAAAGTTTGATGTAAATAACAAGTGAATAAACAGTACGTAGGTACCTACTACTTAGTTACCTACAAGTAATAATCATTAATCACGGGAAATAAAAGATAAATAAAGTTTAATTTATATTTAAAAAAACCTATTATGATTAGGTGACTACTCCTGTATTTTATCAGCAGTATTTCGTCATGGTAATTTCTTGGGATATCCATATCAATATCTACCCAATATCTTACCTAATACAGCTCGCTTACTATGAACTCTTAAAACAGGAAAGTTAACGTTGTGGAAGTGAGACGCCGCATTACAATGCACGTAGCGGCGTCTCATTTCCTCATCGGTACCTATATGTCCTGCCTAAAGAGTTTATGGTAGGGGGGCAGATGGCGGTGGACAGTAGGCGGTAGCTTCTTAAGGTAATAGGATCGAAAGTCGGTATTTATCCGTTCTTACAAAAAAAAATAAAAGTATAATCCTTTTTTAAAGTTCTTTTATATCAGTCGGTTCAAGCTACCTTACTAAGTGAAGAAATTTGGGGTTAATTCTTGTAAATTATCTAAGGGTCCAGAGTTTCACGCTTCCACAACGTAACTTTAGTTTTAGCTAAGTGTTAAATTTTCTCTTACATCCTACGTAATTATGATGTACATGACGAGCGGTTGGTCAGTCAAACGCGAGGATAGTTTTGTTTCAGGTGAACTGTTTACTAATAAGGTTTTTTATACCTATACCAGACACGAGTCTTTCTCAAAATAGACGAATAGACATCGAATAAAATGATAAATGTATGACCTAATGTTTCGACTATGTCATCGATGACATAAGTCATCCCCATACATTTATCATCCTATTCAATTTCTATTCGCCAAGCGTTTTGCCGATTGTCTAGGGGGGCTGGTTTATGGTGGCATTGTTGTTATTCTAGTTTATAAAACTTCTGTGAGAGAGAATAAATAGATTTATTTCTGCAACGCCCATACTTAACTACCCCTGTGATTTCGTTTCGGTTGCACCATGTTTCAACACATACGTATATGTGAGAATATTGCCCACTTACCATGAACTCTTAAAGCAGGACAGTTAACCATGTGGAAACGAGACGCCGCTACGTGCTGTGTAATGCAGCGTCTCGCTTTCACATGGTAAACTGTCCTGCTTTAAGAGTTCATGGTAAGGGGGCTGGTATGAACTAATAGGGGAAATAGTATTATAGGCATAGTTAACTATATCGGACCATGCATAAATATGATTATCGAACCACCCCTCAGGCAGTGCACTCAAGGGCGCGCAGGGGCTGACGTTTGATAGACAGTGCCGTTTCAATATGTCTACTCTATGCATTAATTTATTAAATAACAAAGTACGTAGCGTACTACATGCGGTTGGTAATGCGGCTAATTATTTTGAGCGAATGCTGTAAACAATTAACACGATCTCGATAGTCGTAATTTATATTAGTTTTTATACTTTGGCTATAAAAGTATAATATATTCTGCTTTTTTTCAAGTTCAATTCTTCTTACAGCTCAATTAATTTTCCTATGCCCTATATTTTACTTCTTTACAGGTCAGGTCTAGAATCGTATGTGTTAATACCTTTGCCTTGCAGTAGAAAAGTACCGATAGGCTGGTATTATTATAATTCAGCACATTTTTGCAACATAAGCTAATGTCATCCACAATTCTTTGTACTAAACTTAATATGTATCAACCCATCTTGCTTTATATCCTTGCCTACATGTCATTGCGTGAAATAAACATACTGGCTGTGCCCGGCGGTGTCGCCCGCCTTTTAATTTAATTTTATATTAATTTAGAGCCCTACCGCCCGAGCTCGGCTTAGCGTTCTTTATGACCTTTCTCTCTTCTTGCTCGGCTCTTTACAGTTATATTAAATATTACATAAACTTCGTCAAGAATTGAGCTATAAAATAAAAATATGAATGTAGGTAATATTCTTAATTCTTTATTGCACACAATAAAATACATAAAGATATTATTACAAGAAAGATGATGTACAGAGGCGAGCTTAACTCAAAATTGAGTTCTCTAACAGCAAACCTTTATTATCCTTTTAAATCCGACGGTTATCTTCAACATTGTTAGCGTAAATTAAAATACTGATAGAATTTTTATATTTTCCAAAAATAAAATGTCTCTTAAGTATGAGCATTGGTATTTGGTAACGTGAGGGTTGAAGTGAACGAAATGCTTGTGGTGTAGCGAATTCATCGTTTGAGCAGCAGCAGCTTCGCGTAACATAACATTGCTAGCGTTTCAAGCGTAATTCATAAGTTATGTATAAGTAGCTGGGCGTATGTGGTTTGCTTTGCGAATTAGAAGTAATAAGTTAATTCCGCTTTTGTAGAAATATTTTATGTTTAAAAACAAACCATGTTTGTTTGCAGGCTGTGCGCATTCAGCGATTAGTTCGCGGCAGAATTCACATTTTATGCAGTAAAAGCACAGATTCATATTAAGTACCGTTCAACGATAATCTCGCTCTTTCGAAATGTATTCCCCTTCGTATAAAATGCAAAACTGTGCATACTGTCTTGACCTATTTTGTTCAGCGCGAACCGTTTTAATCAGTAAGTGAACAAGTCGATCCTTAGAATATCCGTGTTCTTGTAGAGCATTGTTGTCAAGCAATCTGAGCAACAGACCTCTCGTTTCATAAAGCAATTTATATTTTGATCAGCCATTTTTGTTTTATTAAATGTCTAGTTTGAATGCCTTCTTGTTGCAAATACTCGTAGATTTCCAAAACTAATTGCTACATGTACTTATTCATATTATTATTGTAAATGCGACAGTAAGTAAGATTATTTGTGACATTCGCGGGTAAACTACCGACAATTTTAAAATTAAAATAAGTTTGTGAAAACAAACTAAGGAGAATGTCTCTTTTAAAGTCCAGACAAACGTAAGTTTGTGTGCGAACGATGTAGGTCGTCCGAAACAGTATTTTTATAGGAAAAAAAACCCAAAGCAGGCTTGAGTCGACCTGTCCTGACATTTACAAAAATTACAGCTTCTTGACGGGAACTATAATAAACAATAAATAAAGTCCAACGTCAAAAGTACAAATTTAGAAAGAAAGAACGCTTTTATTTGCGCAGAGGTGGAATTAAACAAAAATATAATACTAAACGCAAAAAAGACATTTAAGAAGGGACAATATGCGTCACTTCCGCGCAAAACAGCTATCGCTTAGCATAATGCTGTGCTTATGCCCACTCACAAAGAAGCATAAACCCAGCGCTGGTTGTCAGTGAAACTCGGTGATGATATGACGCCTAATCGGTACGGCGCACAAGGAACACATAATTAATATAAATTTCCGTTATTTCAGGCAAGTCGTCACTGCTTGCGGTGCTGGGTCGCCGCGAGGTGACGATCCCCGCGCACATTGACATCTTCCACCTGACGCGCGAGATGCCTGCCTCCGATAAGACTGCGCTGGAGTGTGTCATGGAGGTCGACGAGGAGAGGATCCAGCTGGAGAAGCTCGCAGAGGAACTGGCCCAGTGCGAGGACGATGGTAAGGCGTTATTTTTTTATTTCAACGTCATGATCATCAGCCGGATGACGTCCACTGTTGAACAAAGGCCTCCCCTTTAGAACGCCACAATGAACGACAACTTGCCATTAAATTTAACATCCACCGATTGCAGCAACTTTGACGATATCGGCGGTCCACCACCACCACCAGAAATAAATAAATAAAACAGGCGTGATTTTACGTATGTACGTATTTGTTAGACTGCGTTGTTGGGTTAGTGACCCCAAAGAGCGACTCGTGTCGTCCCGGGTCGGCGTAAGTGTTATTGTGATTTACCATTAGGTAATTGCAGGAAGCAATAGCAGCAAGGAATCTAGATTGGTGCCCGGGTAGTGCAATTGACTCTGCTGGGCCCCTCTTGCTTTAGATGTATAAAATAACGGAGAAATCTGTGTGTACTCTGTATACACTTTGCTTCTTTTGGGGAAAACTTGAGTACGGCAGTTTCTGCTTTAGACATCTGTCATCAGTCTTCAGTCAGTGTTAACTTTCTTTGACATATGTCATCGATAACATAGTCGAAACATTATGTCATCCCCATACATTTATCATTCTCAAGTCAAGCGTATTGCCACTTGTCTAGGGGGCTGTTTGTCAATCGCCTGGTAATCTTTAACACTTATATAAAAATAAAACAATTTTAAACCAAGGATTAAATATACCTGTTACTGTCGTTTGCATATCAAAGAATAGAGATGTCAATAGACTTAAAACGGGGTTTAGTTAATGCGGGTATAATCCGCGTTTATGAATAAGAGGGTAAAGTTTTAAGTAAAATGACAAGCATATATTTTAAAGTATATGCTTTTCATTTCACTTTTATATGAAAAATGTATCTAACTGTAAACCTCTGATTAAAGTTACTAAGCAATCAGAAAGTTGGTCTTAATAAATAAAAATTCAACCTAAAAACCTTTATTTGAACAACGTTTGTTTTGATCAGATGCCCAAGAGCAGCTGATGGACGTGTACGACCGGCTCGAGGACCTGAGCGCGGACACGGCGGAGGCGCGCGCAGCCAACATCCTGCACGGTCTGGGCTTCACCAGAGAGATGCAGCAGAAGGCCACCAAGGACTTCTCAGGAGGTGCGTAGCGATTCACTTATAACAATACTGGCTTTTGCTCGCGGTTCGCCCGCGTTAACCTCTGTTTAAATCTCCATGAGAGGGTTGAATTAAAAAAAAAGTAGTCTATTTCCTTTCTCGGGTCTTAAACTTTCTACATGCCAAATGTCATGAAACTTTGTCGAGCGGTTTAGTCGTGAAGGCGTAACAGACAGACAGGCAGCGTTACTTTCACATTTACAATATTTGTATGGATGAAAGAGTGTGGGCCCCACAACTCCGGAAATACTAGTGGAGTCCGGAGTCATTATTACTTGTAAACAATTTTTTCTGAACAACAAACTGATTTGATTGAACAATTGTGGGCCATTGCTCACCTACCTAGTATAAAAAAAAACATTACGTGTCACTGCCTCGCTAGTCTAGTCGTCGCAAAGATTGACTGCTGAGTGTGTTCGATTCCTATGTTGGGCAAAGTGTTGTGTGCCCGGTGAGTGGCAATGTTCTCGCCCCTAATTACATGGGACCTAAAAACAAATGAAGAAATGTGGGTGGGAAAAGTGGGTGTCCTATTCACCTCTGCCGAACCATTAGGGAAATACAGTCCTGAGGAAGACGTAGAACAGTGTGCGCTTGTTATAAAATAACAAATACACTGTGGAAGACATTTTTTGTAAAAAAGAAACGAATGAACACAATTATTAAACACACTCCTAAAATCCAATTAAAATAATTGTCAAGACTTTAACTTTCCAAACATGTACCTAACATGGATCAATAAACATTGTAGGTTGGCGCATGCGTATCGCACTTGCCCGAGCGCTGTACGTGAAGCCCCACCTCCTGTTGCTTGACGAGCCCACCAATCACTTGGATCTCGACGCTTGCGTATGGCTCGAAGAAGAATTGAAACAGTAAGTACTTGGCATAATTGGATAGTTGATACAACCAATCAATTGACATACTTATAAGCTGTCAGAACGCTATTCTTCCATGGATTTTGTATGGCAATAGGAACCTGTGACGTCACTTGTTCACAAACTCAATTGACTTACTGTTTATGGATTTCAGAGCAAAAAACGAATTTGGCAGATAATTGAAAATGTGAAGGGCTTTGTTCGAAAAATATCTTCGCCGTGCCGTTGCGGTTAACAAACGGCAAGCATAGTAAATTTACTACCACCTCTTCGGTGTGTTTTGAACAAGCAACACAAGTACGGCCGTAGGCCTCCTCCAAGCGTATGCATTGCTGATTAAGTCAAGTCTTAAGTGGTATTTTTTTTCGCCAATACGAATTAAAATTCCAAACCGCCTTTAGGTACCTATGTTCTTTAGGTTACATTTGGTTGTTTTAAAATGATTATAGTAATTATCGTTTACACCGTAACCATAAACATTTAAACAACTGTTTACTAGGAATAAAAATAAGCATTTTCAAGTGTTACTCTATATGTAACAACCATTAAAAAGTTTGTGAGGATACATGGATGTATGTTACTCCTACACGCAATAACTACTGGATGGATTTTGATGAAACTTTGTAGTAATATAGCTTATACGTTAGAATAACACCACAATAACATCTGCAAGATATAAGATGCTAATATAAAGGTGAAACCGCGGAGCACGCCTAGTATATTATAACAGTTGGTGAAATCAAGGTTATAACCCAATGTTTATCAATTTCCAGCTACAAACGCATCCTCGTGCTGATCTCACACTCGCAGGACTTCCTGAACGGTGTGTGCACTAATATCATCCACATGAGCAAGCGCCGGCTGAAGTACTACACGGGCAACTACGAGGCGTTCGTCAGGACGCGCATGGAACTGCTCGAGAACCAGATGAAGCAGTACAACTGGGAACAGGACCAGATCGCACATATGAAGGTATAGTATACACATAATCTTTGGTTATTCGATGTGACTGTCTATTGAAACTTGTACTTAGTCGATATGAAAGCGGTAACACTATGGATCGATCACAGTCCTCTCCTCAATTTCAACAATATGCAGGTGGCTACACTGTTTACTCCTCAATTTTAACAATATGCCAGTGGCTACACTGTTCACTCCTCAATTTTAACAATAAGCAGGTCGTTATACTTTCACTCCTCAATGTTAACAATATGCCAGTGGCTACACTGTTCACTCTTCAATTTTAACAATATGCCAGTGGCTACACTGTTCACTCTTCAAATTTAACGATATGCCAGTAGCAACACTGTTCACTCTTCAATTTTAACAATATGCCAGTGGCTACACTGTCCACTCTTCAATTTTAACAATATGCCAGTGGCTACACTGTTCACTCTTCAATTTTAACGATATGCCAGTGGCTACACTGTTCACTCTTCAATTTTAACGATATGCCAGTGGCTACACTGTTCACTCTTCAATTTTAACAATATGCCAGTGGCTACACTGTCCACTCTTCAATTTTAACAATATGCCAGTGGCTACACTGATGACTCTTCAATTTTAACAATATGCCAGTGGCTACACTGTTCACTCTTCAATTTTAACAATATGCCAGTGGCTACCCTGTTCACTCTTCAATTTCAAAAATAAACCAGTAGCAACACTGTTCACTCTTCAATTTTAACAATATGCCAGTGGCTACACTGTCCACTCTTCAATTTTAACAATATGCCAGTGCCTACACTGTTCACTCTTCAATTTTAACGATATGCCAGTGGCTACACTGTTCACTCTTCAATTTTAACGATATGCCTGTGGCTACACTGTTCACTCTTCAATTTTAACAATATGCCAGTGGCTACACTGTCCACTCTTCAATTTTAATAATATGCCAGTGGCTACACTGATGACTCTTCAATTTTAACAATATGCCAGTGGCTACACTGTTCACTCTTCAATTTTAACGATATGCCAGTGGCTACACTGTTCACTCTTCAATTTTAACAATATGCCAGAGGCTGCACTGATGACTCTTCAATTTTAACAATATGCCAGTGGCTACACTGTTCACTCTTCAATTTTAACAATATGCCAGTGGCTACCCTGTTCACTCTTCAGTTTCAAAAATAAACCAGTAGCAACACTGTTCACTCTTCAATTTTAACAATATGCCAGTGGCTACACCGTCCACTCTTCAATTTTAACAATATGCCAGTGCTTACACTGTTCACTCTTCAATTTTAACGATATGCCAGTGGCTACACTGTTCACTCTTCAATTTTAACGATATGCCAGTGGCTACACTGTTCACTCTTCAATTTTAACAATATGCCAGTGGCTACACTGTCCACTCTTCAATTTTAACAATATGCCAGTGGCTACACTGATAACTCTTCAATTTTAACAATATGCCAGTGGCTACACTGTTCACTCGTCAACTTTAACAATATGCCAGTGGCTACACTGTTCACTCTTCAATTTTAACAATATGCCAGTGGCTACACTGTTCACTCCTCAATTTTAACAATATGCCAGTGGCTTTACTGTTCACACTTTCACTTTAATGCTTTCTCCACAAACTTAAACACGCTGTATATCCTTCATTTTTTCAAGGGTTTTATTAATTTCTTCTTCTTAAATTGGTTCTAAACCATTTTTAATAATAACGAATTCATGCATGTAGTGTTCATCCTATTTTCCATAGAAATCCAAACTTGAACGCAGGCATTAAATCAAATGTTGTTTACAGAATTACATTGCGCGGTTCGGTCACGGTTCCGCCAAGCTGGCGAGACAGGCTCAGTCGAAGGAGAAGACCCTTGCCAAGATGGTGGCTCAGGGGCTGACTGAGAAAGTCATCGACGACAAAATCCTCAACTTCTACTTCCCCTCGTGTGGAAAGGTTCCGCCGCCTGTCATCATGGTGCAGGTTAGTGACGTCACAAGTTTAAGTATACATTTATTATCATCCGCCCGGATAATGGCAATAGGCTCGCAAACTATTACTGGCATAATCTTTATTGATTAATAGCCTCTACATTTTTAAATTTTAATACTTAAAGATTAAAAATAAAACTTACATTCACATACAGAACTTTTAAAACTGGCGAAATGTGGGTATACTACACACTTCTGCCTACCACTTCGGAGAATACAGGCTTGATGTTATGTTAGCTGTAATTTTACTAGCGTTGAATATTATTAGTTTATTAATGCAGGTAAAAACGCATAGCACAGTATAGTTGTAAATTATAACCGTTGTGTTATTCTGATATTAGCAATATTACACTTGAAGTTTCTTTAAAATTCGTCTAGTCGCTTTTGCGTGCACGAGTTACAAACATCTATCAATCCTCACAAACTTTCGCGATAATATAAGTAGGATTGACCTGATAATTAATAATAATAAATAACATTGATATAAATATACATCGATACAACACCATGACAGATATAAGTATATAATAATAATTATTTTATTACACTGATAGTAATTGTACCTGCAATACCTACTGTAATTTATGGGTTTGACTGATTAATAGAGAAACAAGAAATATTTATAATGTATTTAAATTCAGGTGATTATAATTCCAAACCATTTACAAGATTTTTATTTAATGTAGTTGTATCATTGTATGTAGTTTACTTTTCTTACAATGTGTAGCATTACTTTAAAACAATTATATATTAAATTCTATAGGGGACAAACAGGAATAAATAAGTTAAATCTGTCCCCTTGTCGCTAGGAGGGTGACAGATCGATCTTTTTCTTCCTATCTGTCCCCAAGGGGACACTGGCTAAGCAATTAGACTATTGCGCTGAGGGCCGCAATTTTTTTTTGTGATCAGCAGATGATGGTCCTGAGTCTGGATGTTGGAGTATGTGATATTTTATGTTTGTGACACGCAGCCACGATACAGGAGAAATTCCTGGAGTGGGGCGAAGTTTTTTTAAAATACAGCATAAAAGAACTGTCAATTTTCATAACGTAAGGCAGAGTTGGTTCAGTTTAAGCGTTTATTGCATAATGCTATTGTATTGCAGAACGTGTCATTCAGATACAACGACTCTGGCCCGTGGATCTATAAGAACTTAGAGTTCGGTATTGATCTTGACACTCGGCTGGCGCTCGTGGGTCCCAATGGTGCGGGCAAGTCGACGCTGCTCAAGCTGCTGTATGGAGACGTGAGTATACTGCTGGTTGTCATGGTTACGTACAAACGTACGACACAGGAAGATTTATATGTTAGGCATTCTCATTCAGGGAAAGAATAACAGAAGAAAATATATGAATTTATACGGTCCTCATGCATAAACAATGTGAATACAGAGTACCTACAGTCTGTCCTGTCGCTGTTATTTAAACCAAATTTATGTTGTCGAAAAGGTAAAATATGGCACGCTAAAAATATAGTCTGTATACAGTATATAATCTGAATAAAACAAGATTTTTCCTGTTTTCGTTCTTTATATAAAAAAAGTTTCAGTTGCTTCATAAATATGAACAGTATGACATTACCACATGTTTTTGATCTAGACCTTTTAGCTATAAAAAATTAGGACCACGTACCAATCAATACGATCAAATCAAAACAACGTGTCACTATGAAAAAATCAGTATTGTTACGAATATTCAAATATTTTCACTTAGTTTGTGTCAGAATTTCTTCTCAGAGGTAGTCAGTTAGAGAATGCCGACGCCATCTTGGTGATTGGAATCTGACGTGTAAGAGTGTTTATGAAAACCTATTTACGGAAACTAATTCATTTATTCGTGTGGAAGATGGAACGATTCGTGAAAGGGACGAATAAAGGTGGGGGAGAGAGAAAGGAAAGGAATTAATAAGATGGCGGTTTTGATTGAATGACTGTAATGTAATCTTAGGACTAATCAAATTTGGTATTGTTAATCCTGTTGTTTTACTCTGAGTTAATCCCTCGTTCATTTATTTGTCCGCAGCTCGTACCGTCCACGGGCATGATCCGCAAGAACTCTCACCTGCGCATCGGCCGCTACCACCAGCACCTGCACGAGCTGCTGGACCTTGACCTGTCGCCACTCGACTACATGATGAAGGAGTTCCCCGAGGTGCGCGAGCGCGAGGAGATGAGGAAGATCATCGGCCGATACGGACTTACTGGGCGACAGCAGGTCGGTAGTACGCCAACGGGTTGTTAATACCATTTACCGATAATTCCAAGACACAACTTACATAGAAATGCTTTATTTTATCACTGAAAACCAAAATAACTGAAAATTTAAATTTTGGTTGCTTTGACACCAATAAATAGTTGAACCTAGTTAAGCAAACAGGAACCAATCCACACTCATGCCAAAATCGAGATATGGACACAGAAGCTTTCTACAATGAACCTTCTATCGACCCCGTAAATATCAAAATAACCCGACAATTTTCACACAATACAATAATACAAAATACAATTTTAGTACAACACTTTGTCAATAATCGCTTTTTCTCTAAACTGTCTTTGTGTGGGTTGATTCTATTTTGCATAACTAAGTCCAGTTATATAATTGAGTCGGCTAAATTTTGACGTCTCGGTTAGCTATTTCTATACAAAATACTATGGGAGAGTAGCGTCTGACTGCTAATATAAAGTATATCAATTGACTAGTGGTGTTAAATACCCAATTGCTATTATTATAAGGTATTTTTACTCACGTGGTCATTCGGTTATGCCCGACTAGTTTCGGAAGCAAACAGTGTATCAATAAGCTGATGAGGTCGCGGGGTTCCGGGTCGAATAGAAGATTGACAATGTGAAAAAATACAGGCATGAATTATATGATTCATACCAAAACCGAAAAGAATAAAGAAAATACATGAAAAAATAGACACATGCGACGTTTTATAATTAGTGATGTCCTGGGTTTGCTGCACGAGACAAAAATTTGTGTGATCGTCCCGAGTCAGGTTGCAGTATCTATGTGATATTTCAAGTTGGCGAAATGCACCCACGATACAGGATAAAATCCTATTGTTTCACGACGCTTTATTTAAAAAGAAAAATTGTATTCTAAATTCTATTTCCAACGTGGTCTCCAGGTGTGTCCGATGCGCCAGCTGTCCGACGGGCAGCGCTGCCGCGTGGTGTTCGCCTGGCTCGCGTGGCAGACGCCGCACCTGCTGCTGCTGGACGAGCCTACCAACCATTTGGACATGGAGACCATTGACGCCCTCGGCGACGCGATCAACGAGTTCGATGGTGGCATGGTGCTTGTTAGCCACGACTTCAGGCTCATCAACCAGGTATGTGTACTATTTTATGTGTGGAATAATATTCTCCTGACCGAATTTCAGTCACGGCGGCCGATCGCATCGGAGACTATCCAACTAACTACGCAGGAGATATTATAGTGCACAAGTATGCGCGCAAACACAGGTGCACTCTGTATTCCCTCACTCTCATAGTCCGATGAGACGGAAGACCGACACGACCGGAGAGAGATCAGGCGCATGACCAACGGCTTAACGTGCCTTCCGAAGCACGGAGGGGTCCTCAACATGTTAAAACGGTCACCCATCACAAGACTGACCGAAAGAAGCTTTCACCGGACGCAGAAAAGGCTAGTTACGGCACTGGGGCATACACACTGGAAACCACTCGATGCTTGCGTTGCGCATAGGTGGCGGAGAGACGGGATCGCATTATCATTCTACCGCCAAAGGGTAGATGCTATACTAGGGTCAATTTAGTAGTTTGAACTATTAATCAATAAATTCCGGACACTACTTCTCTAAAATGCTCGATTTTAACCCTGAAACCTCGATGATTTTTCACTAAACTGTAAAATTAGATTTTTGTTGACTTAAAATGAATAAATAGTGAATTGAGTATGCGAAATAGTGACGTCATAATTCGCTTTTACCATACAAAATCTAAAGAGGAATAGCGTTTTAACATCTCATAAAAAGTACGTCAATTGATCGATCTTTGATCTCAGATACTTAATTTACACCACCGTGGAATTCAACGGAATAAAAACGGTAAAGTTAAAAACCATAAATTCAGTGTACTTACTATTTTACTATATCGCCTACGCAGTTGTTGTTGAGTAGCTGCCTTCGCCCCGCGTCGAAACTAAACAACGAAAAAGAAACATGTTCCATAAATCAATTGTTTTTTTTAATTATAATAAAATTATACAACAGAAACATTATTTGCTTCTAATAACGCCGTTATTAAGATCGGGCATATTAGGGTGCTCCCTCGCCAGCATTCGCCTGTTATGTATCATTTCAGATTCTACTTTGAGCATTGCATTACAATCTTATCGTATGGTTGATGAACAACCTGGTGTCAGAGTTAAATCCGCCTGTAGGCCTCTGACATGGCTTTACACAACGTTGAAAAATCCCTCAGCTGTGCTAGTTTCCTCACTATGATTTTCTTTAGCGTTTTTAGCAATTGATTGAACTATTTTATAGTACGCACATGAATTCGGAAAGATATTGCTGCGTACCGGGGTTTGAACTTGCGGCCATTGAATTGGCAGTCCTACGGTCATAACACTTGGCTAACCGTTACAGTACATTACAGTCAGAGTTGGGCAAAATGTAATCTGACTAATGATTACAGATTACGATTACAATGTGTAATCTTTAATCATGATTACAGATTACAGAAGTTAATCAAAAATGTAATCATATTGGTGATTAATGATTATTAATCTGTAATCGTAATCTTGATTACTTTTTTGATTGATTAAAACCAACAGTTACCCCCGGTTTCTGAAAGGCTGATCAACACAAAAATTAGTTAATCAACTGTCAAATCTGATGTCAAGCGCTGTGATTGGTTGTTAGTCTTTTGGTCAACGAATCACAGTCGTGATCAGTTGATTTGACAGCAGATTAAGATAATCAGCCTTTCAGAAATCGGGGGATAGAATGTTAAAAAAAAAAAAAAAACAAATTATATAGCAATAAATCATCTTTATTTTTTTGTCAGTCTCATAAATTGTACTTTTAGTATAATTATTTTACGCAAAAAATCTACTGGATTGTCTCTATCGGAATGTTATTTATGAAATAAAAATAAAAACTCGGTTACGTACGCACGATACAGAAATTACGTTCATCTCCTTGCGCTCGATTCGTTTGACTGACGCGCATTGCGCAAAATGGCGCGTGTACGCGTGTCAACTGTCGACAGTGTGAACGCGACGATTGGCTAGCCGGCGATCATACGATACCTCGTCCTCCGCACCCTTACCGTGCGTCTTGTGCAGTAACTAACAATTTCTAGTTACATAAATACAAATTGTGATAATAATTAATGGCAACTCAATAGAATTATAATTATATTCATTAATTCCTAAATCAGAAAATCAGGGGAGAGGCCTTTGCCCAGCAGTGGGAAACAATATAGGCTATTTAAAAAAAAAAAAAAACCTAAATCATAATTCATATAAACTTAGTTAACAATAATCATGTAATTTTGATTACTGACTACTGTAATCAAAATTAATGATTACAAGTGTAATCTTGATTAAAAGTAATCATGATTACTTCAATCTGATTAAAAGTAATCATAATTACTTTCAATCAGATTATTAATCTGATTACAAAAGTAATCTGATTACGCCCAACTCTGATTACAGTACATAGTACATATGAGTACTGCTTCTGAACTTGAAAGGTTGTACACTATTCCCATCTCGGCTGAGCGGGACTTGCTGCGCGTGCTCGATACGCTCAATTACAAGTAGTGCGCATTGATGATACTAGTTGTACCAAAATATTACATATTGTACCATTAAGTTGCGCACTGTTATGCTCGGTTCTCTTCCCTCACTAATGTAATGCTCGAATCTGTAACATAACAGGTTGCGCACTGTAATTCTCGGTTTTCTTCGCTCAACAATGTAATGCTCGAATCTGAAAAATTACAGGTTGCGCACTGTAATGCTCGGTTTTCTTTGCTTACTGATGTAATGCTCGACTCTGTAAAGTTACATTACAGGTGATAGAACCTTTAGTTGTAACTACCAACAAAATTGGAAAATATATTTTTATGACTACAAGTTTGTTTTAAGTGATTTAGCAGCCGATTGTGACTGTTTCTTAATTTGTTTTTGGTTTGTTACAGTTTATTTATTTTATGTTTTGACGTAATTTTAGTTCTCAAGTAGTTTTGTTCAGTCATTGATGCTGATTGTTACAATACTAATTAAGGAATTTATTAAGATTTGTAGGGACACTGCTGAGTGCGAGTAATCAGACGCACGATTATATTAGCGCGGCGCAGCAGTCGTCTCGCCGCAGCCTTGTAGTTAGGTCGCCAATTTTGGGTTGATGTTGAGAGTGTTGGAGATGTTGTGGAAGATGAAATGAAATCACTGTGATACCAGTTTTACTTTATGTTATAAACTCAGTAGCGACCTAACTACAAGGCTGCGGGGAGACGACTGCTGCGCCGCGCTAATATAATCGTGCACCTGTATACAAAACTAATGCGTCAGCACTCAGCAGTGTCCCTACATATTAAATCATTGAGCCCAGACCGAAACTATGCTTTAGAGATACGACAGTTGGTATTTACTTACAATAAACACAAAATTAACTTTAAATAATTTCTGTGTACAGGTCGCTGAAGAAATTTGGATATGCGAGAACGGCACTGTAACAAAATGGCAAGGTGGCATCCTCAAGTATAAGGACCACCTCAAGTCCAAGATCCTGAAGGAGAACGCGGAGAATGCGACCAACGTGCGCAAATAGTACGCGCAGCCGTCACACTTAGTTTATGCTCGTCAATCGCGCGACTCCTTCGCTCCACCTGCGACTGACAACGGGAACGATCGACGAAACATCTATCAATACTTAACACACTCGTGCAACACAAGCTCCGTCATTCTAGGTTCTACGCGATCTTCTAGAACTCACGATCATTCAGTAACGTAGCAGTAGTTATACCAACCGGTACATTAACGTCTCAAACGTAGCAACTTAATATGATAACACTTAACACATTTAGGTACTTAATATGGTTTACTTAATAGCACGAATATAGATAAATGTGTCCGTTATATAAGACCATATTTAAATACTTAGATAGTACATAATCGCGTTTTACCAGTCTTTTTAGACGTAATATTAAATTCTCCGTAAGGTTGTAAGGGTCATGCTCCAATATCGAAAAATTGGTGCCGCAGTAACGTTAACATTAAACTTAATTCGATGTTAAGTCGGGGTGATGGTCGCGTGATGTTGCGGTTCAATGTATCTGTAATTTGTAGCGCCCCGCGGCTCGTCGCTCGACGGACTACCGCGGCCGTCGCGGGGTGGACGTAGTCACAGGTGTAGTAGATTGTCGCTTAGACCAGTGTGTGATCGACGATGACGATAGGATTGTGATTCCTTGAGCTGCCTATTATAGCGTAGTTATAGTGGTATTATAGATATTTTTGTGATATATTTTCCGGGTGATCGTCGCATAGTGGTAGTCGGGTTTACGTTGCACTCGTGTTAGCAGACAATCTGAACTTAGCTTGATAACTATATATTATTGTTACACCTACACGCGTTGCCCGGTAAATAGTCACAGTGTCACGTTACTTTTACATTTGGTCGTGAGACGTGAAGTGTTCAACTTACTAACATTACTGTGCTGTAATAGCATTACCAATGGCTGTCTCAAGTGCTTGATTGTTAATTATGGCTCATAATATTCCAAGATTTCCTTAGTATAAGCAAGAGAGCTTCGACAATTTGTATTTCCTGAAAGGTACTCTAATTTTACATTGTATAAATCCCACGCCGTTTATAATGACATTGGCTTTATTGGGGTTTTATCCGGTTACGCCCAATAAGACCCCCCTCGGGGTCGTCGGCATAAAACCATTTCGAAAAAAAAATGACATTGGCGAAGTGGGTATATGTGTTGTTTTCGTACTTTATTTACGCATAATATGTAAATGATACTATTTAAAAAAACGAGCAGGTGAAAGGACCATGGCGAACTTCTGTAGCGGTACATACAATAATTCTGGAGCATACATTAGGGCGGCTATAGTTCTGATTCGCTAAATCCCTAAGTTAAAAGTTATTTGCATTCATTTATTTCTATCCTACTTCGGTTTGATAATACGAATGAAAATTCCCATGAAAATGATTAATGTGTTTAGTTTCAAACTATAGACTACAAATTATGCTGTATTATGTGACAAATAATAGAAGAAGTAACATCTGATTTCACCCTTAAAATTAAAGTGACCTAACTCAATGATCTCAAACTTGTGATTTTACAACTGAAATGCGTGATTCTTGTCGATCGTGGTACAGGCAAAACTACATTTGTTTAACGAGATTAACTGGTGAATTCAAGAACAAATACAATCTTGTGGTGGTCAAGATATTAAAATATAACTGTAAAACCTGACACTGATTTCCTTTTGGTTCGTTAAATTTTTATAACTCGAAAGACACGTAGCGCCATCTATATCGTGTGAAGGTCACAAAAAACATACTTTCGTATTTATAATATTAGTCAGGATAAAATAACTTAGATGAAATATATGAGTACTGTAGATCTTAATTTCGTATGGGTAACGAACAACCTGGTGTGAGTGATTAAACCGCTTGTAGGCCTCCGACATGGTTTTACACACCGTTTTAAAATCTGTCAGGTGTGCCGGTTTCCTCACGATGTTTTCCTTAACCGTTTTAGCGACTGATAACTAATTTATAAAACTGTAGATGAGTAGCGTACTTGCTTTTGTAACGTAAAAAAGATTTCGCCATCGTCCTTCCTTGTACACACTGAAACATTGGTGCTCGTTCGTGGAGAGTGCATGAGTGCGGGCTACGCGAGTGAGGCGACGACCAAGTGTAACGGTACCACAAAGTGACTCACAACTGCACCGCGGTGATTACTAGATGTAATAGTAAATATTTTGGCTTACATAGGTAGCAACACGGATGCCTTCTAAATAGTTTTTGATTACATTATTTATATTTATCTAATATAGTCTTATATATGCCTCGTCCGTCGGTGACTCTCAGTGATTAGATTTTTGTATAAGGTTTTAACAGTGATATCGGGGTTGTGATGACGACATCCCTTCCCATTCATAAGACGATATTCATTTCTAGACAAAGTGTCTAGGTATGCGATTGAGTTATGAATTTATTTAGCCCAATCCGTTAGATAAACCTCCCGCGGGCAAGTTATTGTTAATTACAACGCTGGTGTCTCAAGAACGTACCGGTGTCATATTTAATACATTTTATTTGGCCGACATCTGAACTGATTATAATAAATTATATTGTTATGATTTATTATTATTACTTATGATTTACAGTTTCAGTTCGAACCTTACTCGCGTAATAGTATTAATTTGTATTCTATGTGTTTTATTTGTAAAGAAATCCCATAATGTAAAATGCTTGATCTGAGGCAAATTTATATAAATCAATAAAATTAAACATGAAAATCGAAGCCGCATTTTTATTCTATCGACATTTTGTTTCCATTCCTTATTTTTCTGCAGGTCCTTCACGAGCTATTCAGCTGCGAATAGAGGTGTGTAAGTCGGGTGACGTCATTGGGTTGCACATGCCGTCAATTTGTAGGTACTGATAGAGCTAGACTGTATTACAGAAAATCTGCAAAGAAAAGCAAGGTAGTGCTGGTAAACGTATTTTATGTCGTATTACTCTATTTGCACCACAATTTTGGTCTTCCAGTAATAAAATCATTGAAACTAGAGGTCGCCCTGGTTTAAATTATGCCAAATCTCACACTCCTCCGTGCGCGCAATATTCCTCAAAAGGGATCCCAAGTATAAGCTTCACATAATAATATTATAGGTACTACCTAGCCTACACTATTGACAGAAAAACCATAATGTAATCATTCATTGTTTAATAGACATTAATAAATAATATACATTTTAATAATTGTATAATAATATGAATATCTACAATGCTTTCTCTCCTACGTTGCTGGGTTCCTTAATTAATGATCTTAGGTATTTTGTTATTTTATCACCTCAACTACCTACATTGTTGAATGCAATAAACATTCAGTATTTGATTACCTACAAAATTCTTTTAATAGCATTAGTCCAGATTTAATCGATGTAGGTGTGATAGCTTTGTATCTAGATTGTCTGTCTTATGATGATTTCAACTTCCGATCAGCCTCCGATTTAATATAACTTCTGCGTGTAAAGCTTTCAAATTGGCATTAATGTCACTGACGTGAAGTTGCTCAGTTGTTTTGCTACCGAGTTGCCCCTCAGTTGCGTAAAACGTGCAATCGCGCATAACAAACTGATATGACGAGGTACACAAATTCCTTCTATAACTTAAGGGCCCCTCAGCGACAACTGACGCATTAAGGAATAAATGTTTTTCGGACCGAATTTCGGTCACGTCGGCATACCCTAGCTGACACTAGCAAACTACGCAAGAGATTTTATAGTGCACAAGTACTCTCGTAGTCCGATGGATCGGTTGACTGACACGACCGGTGACAGATCAGGCGCAAGACCAACGGCTTAAGGTGCACTTGCTGACTTCCGAAGCACGGAAAGGTCTCGAACTCTCTCGTCATGTGAAAACGGTCACCCATCACAAGACTGACCACGGCTTAAGCTTGCAGATCCATTGATCTGTGCAGTACCCAAGCAGCCACGTAGCTAAGAGCACAACAATATTGACTTAAAAATGAGCTTCACTTGAAGATTTTAAATAATCTTTAAGTACAACGGTTCCTTAGGTTATTCTTGATTATTTAGAAATTACCGCTAGCGGTGCAAAAGCTTATTATATAACTATGTCGGTAATTGCTTTGCTTGTTTTTGATTTGAATTTTAAATTGGAGGATCTAATTTAAAAAGCTGGCGATCTCACTTCAAAAGGCATAAACTTGAAACGGCGAAAAACGCATTGCCATTGGCTTACTACGAAGAAATCTAATTAAGTCCACTAAGCCACCATTATGTATAGAAGTACTCTTTGGCTACCAGCGAAATCGCTCGCGCTTAGTAACCAATAAACTGTAGATTTAACGCAATGCCAACATTCAAAAATATATATCTACTATCTAAATTATTCTAAGCTCTCGAGCAGGCAATTATTTAAGTAGCATAATATGTTACATTTATTTGAACATCTTTTTTAAAATTAGAAGTATTAGATTTCCGCGGTTGGCGCTAACACTGGTCTATCGAGCATCAACCGTAATTAATTTTAATTTTGAAATAATATCCAAACACTATATGGTATTATAATAATAATAATCATTTATTTGCAGACATTGAAGTCCATAATTAAATACCTTCGGAATATTTACCACTAGATGAAAATAGCCAGATACAAGATTTAGTAAGTTTTTAACTAGTTAAATATTCTATCTAAATTATCTAAATGGCAACATTGTTTTGTCATGTTCGATGCCTAGCTCTCTGCCAATGGCGTACGTTCTGATTCAAAGCACTAGATTTAAATGATTTTATATTTTATGTGTAAATCCATTATGCTGTTGTATAACACCACACCCGACACACCCTGCTGCGCGTACGATCACGAAATTAATAATAAGGTTCAAATAATAATAAACAAAAGATTCTTGCCTCATGGAAGAGGTTCAAGCAAGGATTTAAAACATCGCGCTCTTTGTATAACTTTCTAGTGGAAATGTTATTGGTGCATTGTTGCGCAGCTGTGCGCATTTCAGATAAGTTCACACCGTTTCCAGAGCCTTCATTTACCTCTGCCACCGTGCTCAGTAGTAGGTTTCTTTCTAGAGGAGACGGTCGTGTCATCCCCTAGAAATAAACCTACCTCCAAAGCAAAATGTCTGGGCATGTCCTGAAGGTAAGGGTATGCTTTATGTTAAGTATTATTTTAGACATCGGTTTACACAGTACCACTTAGTATCAACGCCGTTACTTTACCTACCTTTCCTATCTTACCTACATTACCTGCCTAACCTATCCAACCGATCTTAATTACCTTACCTAATTTACCTACCTTTCTCTTACCTACCTTACCTGCCTGACCTATCCAACCGATCTTAATTACCTTACCTAATTTACCTACCTTTCTCTTACCTACCTTACCTGCCTGACCTATCCAACCGATCTTAATTACCTTACCTAATTTACCTACCTTTCTCTTACCTACCTTACCTGCCTGACCTATCCAACCGATCTTAATTACCTTACCTAATTTACCTACTTTTCTCTTACCTGTCTTACCTGCTATACCTACTTTACCGGAGTAACCTATCCAACCTATCTTAATAACCTTACCAAATTTACCTACCTTTCTCTTACTTGTCTTACCAACCTTACCTGCCTTACCTACTTTACCTGCCTAACCTATCCAACCTATTTTAATTACCTTACCAAATTTACCTACCTTTCTCTTACCTGTCTTACCAACCTTAACTGCCTTACCTACTTTAACTGCCCAACCTATGTTAAAAGTGGTTTAATCAACTGCAAGTACTATATAAAATGAAAATGTCAAAATTCAAAAAGTCAAGTCAAAAAGCATCAAACGTTCTAGGCTGAAAAATTTGCCGGGCGATATGCTAGCATAGCATGAAAATAAGCGTGCTAGACAAATTTAGCTTAAAGTCCGTCTCATGCTTTCTTTTTATAGCGTATTTGCACACTACTATCACAGTTCTAAGCCTGAGGAAGATATGAGGGTTCAGCGGACATGCGCACTGATGCTGATGTGGGACCAATCACATAGCACTAGACACGGATGCAAAGCGCACGGTATTCAAAATCCTTCTATAAAACTCTTACAATAAGCAAGGTTCACTTATTTTAATTATCTGAACCTTATTATATATGTCGCAAACGTGCACAACGCAGGCTGTGTCGTGTTTGGTGAAATGCAGTAGCTTGATGGATTTACACATAATATGAAATAGCATTTGAATTCAGCGCTTTAAATCACAGTCTTCGCTATTTGTGAAGAGCTAGGCATTTTGTCAAACACTACAATGTTGCCACTATGTACTCAGTTTATTGTATATTAATTAAAAGCTGGTAGTAGTAGAAGCAATGGTTGCTAGTATAAAAACTTACTTAAATATAAATAAATTTCAAATGTTTTACTAGCTATTTGGCCCCACGTCGAGCGCAAATATAATAGTTAATCATTGAACTGCTAAACTCAAAATAAATAATTAATAGTTTGGTAATAATCGAAGTAACTTCATGATTCTATATTAGATATTCCTAAAATGAGTAATCTACTTGCACTAAACTTATCTTTTACCAGACAGTATGAATAAGAAAGAAATAGCAATTTTATTATTTCCTTAAATCCATTTCTACCGTAGTATGTTCTTTTAATAGACACTTTATCTGATTGAATTTACAATATTATGGCAACATTGTCTGTCTAGTTCAATACCAAGTTTTCCACCAATCGCTTAAGCTCTGATATAAAGCGCTGAATTTAAATGATTTCTTTTTATAGTGTAAGTAAAAGAAGCTATTATATCACAACATACTTGGCACAGTCTGCGTTGTGTAAGTTTGCGACATTAATAATATGGTTCAAATAATAATAAACAAAAGATCCTTGCCTCATAGAAGAATTTCAAGCAAAGATTTTGAATATCGCGCGCTTTGTATAACTTTTTAGTGGAAATGTTATTGGTGCATTCTTGCGCAGCTGTGCGCATTTCAGATAAGTTCACACCGTTTCCAGAGCCTTCATTTACCTCTGCCACCGTGCTCAGTAGTAGGTTTCTTTCTAGAGGAGACGGTCGTGTCATCCCCTAGAAATAAACCTACCTCCAAAGCAAAATGTCTGGGCATGTCCTGAAGGTAAGGGTATGCTTTATGTTAAGTATTATTTTAGACATCGGTTTACACAGTACCACTTAGTATCAACGCCGTTACTTTACCTACCTTTCCTATCTTACCTACATTACCTGCCTAACCTATCCAACCGATCTTAATTACCTTACCTAATTTACCTACCTTTCTCTTACCTACCTTACCTGCCTGACCTATCCAACCGATCTTAATTACCTTACCTAATTTACCTACCTTTCTCTTACCTACCTTACCTGCCTGACCTATCCAACCGATCTTAATTACCTTACCTAATTTACCTACCTTTCTCTTACCTACCTTACCTGCCTGACCTATCCAACCTATCTTAATTACCTTACCTAATTTACCTACCTTTCTCTTACCTACCTTACCTGCCTGACCTATCCAACCGATCTTAATTACCTTACCTAATTTACCTACCTTTCTCTTACTTGTCTTACCAACCTTACCTGCCTTACCTACTTTACCTGCCTAACCTATCCAACCTATTTTAATTACCTTACCAAATTTACCTACCTTTCTCTTACCTGTCTTACCAACCTTATCTGCCTTACCTACTTTACCTGCCCAACCTAGCCAACCTATGTTATCAGTGGTTTAATCAACTGCAAGTACTATATAAAACGAAAACGTCAAAATTCAAAAAGTCGAGTCAAAAAGGATCAAACGCGCTAGGCTGAAAAATTTGCCGGGCGATATGCTATAGCATAGCATGAAAATAAGCGTGCTAGAAAAATTTTGCTTAAAGTCCGTCACATGCTTTCTTTTTATAGTGTATTTGCACACTACTATCACAGTTCTAAGCCTGAGGAAGATATGAGGGTTCAGCGGTCATGCGCACTGATGCTGATGTGGGACCAATCACAAAGCACTAGACACGGATGCAAAGCGCACGGTATTCAAAATCCTTCTATAAAACTCTTACAATAAGCAAGGTTCACTTATTTTAATTATCTGAACCTTATTATATATGTCGCAAACGTGCACAACGCAGGCTGTGTCGTGTTTGGTGAAATGCAGTAGCTTGATGGATTTACACATAATATGAAATAGCATTTAATTCCAGCGCTTTAAATCACAGTCTTCGCTATTTGTGAAGAGCTAGGCATTTTGTAAAACACTACAATGTTGCCACTATGTACTCAGTTTATTGTATATTAATTAAAAGCTGGTAGTAATAGAAGCAATGGTTGCTGGTATAAAAACTTACTTAAATATAAATAAATTTCAAATGTTTTACTAGCTATTTTGCCCCACGTCGAGCGCTAATATAATAGTTAATCATTGAACTGCTAAACTCAAAATAAATAATTAATAGTTTGGTAATAATCGAAGTAACTTCATGATTCTATATTAGATATTCCTAAAATGAGTAATCTACTTGCACTAAACTTATCTTTTACCAGACAGTATGAATAAGAAAGAAATAGCAATTTTATTATTTCCTTAAATCCATTTCTACCGTAGTATGTTCTTTTAATAGACACTTTATCTGATTGAATTTACAATATTATGGCAACATTGTCTGTCTAGTTCAATACCAAGTTTTCCACCAATCGCATAAGCTCTGATATAAAGCGCTGAATTTAAATGATTTCTTTTTATAGTGTAAGTAAAAGAAGCTATTATATCACAACACACTTGGCACAGTCTGCGTTGTGTAAGTTTGCGACATTAATAATATGGTTCAAATAATAATAAACCAAAGATCCTTGCCTCATAGAAGAATTTCAAGCAAAGATTTTGAATATCGCGCGCTTTGTATAACTTTTTAGAGGAAATGTTATTGGTGCATTGTTGCGCAGCTGTGCGCATTTCAGATAAGTTCACACCGTTTCCAGAGCCTTCATTTACCTCTGCCACCGTGCTCAGTAGTAGGTTTCTTTCTAGAGGAGACGGTCGTGTCATCCCCTAGAAATAAACCTACCTCCAAAGCAAAATGTCTGGGCATGTCCTGAAGGTAAGGGTATGCTTTATGTTAAGTATTATTTTAGACATCGGTTTACACAGTACCACTTAGTATCAACGCCGTTACTTTACCTACCTTTCCTATCTTACCTACATTACCTGCCTAACCTATCCAACCGATCTTAATTACCTTACCTAATTTACCTACCTTTCTCTTACCTACCTTACCTGCCTGACCTATCCAACCGATCTTAATTACCTTACCTAATTTACCTACCTTTCTCTTACCTACCTTACCTGCCTTACCTGCCTGACCTATCCAACCTATCTTAATTACCTTACCTAATTTACCTACCTTTCTCTTACCTACCTTACCTGCCTGACCTATCCAACCGATCTTAATTACCTTACCTAATTTACCTACCTTTCTCTTACCTACCTTACCTGCCTGACCTATCCAACCGATCTTAATTACCTTACCTAATTTACCTACCTTTCTCTTACCTACCTTACCTGCCTGACCTATCCAACCGATCTTAATTACCTTACCTAATTTACCTACCTTTCTCTTACCTACCTTACCTGCCTTACCTGCCTGACCTATCCAACCTATCTTAATTACTTTACCAAATTTACCTACTTTTCTCTTACCTGTCTTACCTACCTTACCTGCTATACCTACTTTACCGGAGTAACCTATCCAACCTATCTTAATAACCTTACCAAATTTACCTACCTTTCTCTTACTTGTCTTACCAACCTTACCTGCCTTACCTACTTTACCTGCCTAACCTATCCAACCTATTTTAATTACCTTACCAAATTTACCTACCTTTCTCGTACCTGTCTTACCAACCTTACCTGCCTTACCTACTTTACCTGCCTAACCTATCCAACCTATTTTAATTACCTTACCAAATTTACCTACCTTTCTCTTACCTGTCTTACCAACCTTAGCTGCCTTACCTACTTTACCTGCCCAACCTATGTTAAAAGTGGTTTAATCAACTGCAAGTACTATATAAAATGAAAATGTCAAAATTCAAAAAGTCAAGTCAAAAAGCATCAAACGTTCTAGGCTGAAAAATTTGCCGGGCGATATGCTAGCATAGCATGAAAATAAGCGTGCTAGAAAAATTTAGCTTAAAGTCCGTCTCATGCTTTCTTTTTATAGCGTATTTGCACACTACTATCACAGTTCTAAGCCTGAGGAAGATATGAGGGTTCAGCGGACATGCGCACTGATGCTGATGTGGGACCAATCACATAGCACTAGACACGGATGCAAAGCGCACGGTATTCAAAATCCTTCTATAAAACTCTTACAATAAGCAAGGTTCACTTATTTTAATTATCTGAACCTTATTATATATGTCGCAAACGTGCACAACGCAGGCTGTGTCGTGTTTGGTGAAATGCAGTAGCTTGATGGATTTACACATAATATGAAATAGCATTTGAATTCAGCGCTTTAAATCACAGTCTTCGCTATTTGTGAAGAGCTAGGCATTTTGTCAAACACTACAATGTTGCCACTATGTATTCAGTTTATTGTATATTAATTAAAAGCTGGTAGTAGTAGAAGCAATGGTTGCTAGTATAAAAACTTACTTAAATATAAATAAATTTCAAATGTTTTACTAGCTATTTGGCCCCACGTCGAGCGCAAATATAATAGTTAATCATTGAACTGCTAAACTCAAAATAAATAATTAATAGTTTGGTAATAATCGAAGTAACTTCACTTAGATATTCCTAAAATAAGTAATCTACTTGCACTAAACTTATCTTTTACCAGACAGTATGAATAAGAAAGAAATAGCAATTTTATTATTTCTTTAAATCCATTTCTACCGTAGTATGTTCTTAATAGACACTTTATCTGATTGAATTTACAATATTATGGCAACATTGTCTGTCTAGGTCAATACCAAGTTTTCCACCAATCGCATAAGCTCTGATATAAAGCGCTGAATTTAAATGATTTCTTTTTATAGTGTAAGTAAAAGAAGCTATTATATAACAACATACTTGACACAGCCTGCGTTGTGTAAGTTTGCGACATTAATAATATGGTTCAAATAATAATAAACAAAAGATCCTTGCCTCATAGAAGAATTTCAAGCAAAGATTTTGAATATCGCGCGCTTTGTATAACTTTCTAGTGGAAATGTTATTGGTGCATTCTTGCGCAGCTGTGCGCATTTCAGATAAGTTCACACCGTTTCCAGAGCCTTCATTGACCTCTGCCAGCGTGCTTCAGTAGTAGGTTTGTTTCTAGAGGAGACGGTCGGATCATCCTCTAGAAATAAACCTACCCAAAGCTAAATGTCTGGGCATGTCCTGAAGGTAAGGGTATGCTTTATGTTAAGTATTATTTTAGACATCGGTTTACACGGTACCACTTAGTATCAACAGCCTTACCTTACCTACCTCTTTTACCTTTCGTTCTGTACTTACCTCTCCTACTTTACCTTCTCTACCCACCTTTCCTACCTTACCTACCTCTTTTACCTTTCGTTCTGTACTTACCTCTCCTACTTTACCTTCTCTACCCACCTTTCCTACCTTACCTTAACTACTTACGTCTCCTACCTTACCTTAATAAGTTACCTCTTCTACCTTATCTTCTTTACCTTCTTTAACCACTTCTGCTACCTTATGTTAACAACTGACGTCTCCTACCTAACCTTAATAACTTACCTCTTCTACCTTATCTTCTTTACCCACTTCTGCTACCTTACCTTAACAACTTACATCTCCTACCTAACCTTAATAAGTTACCTCTTCTACCTTATCTTCTTTACCTTCTTTACCCACTTCTGCTACCTTACCTTAACAACTTACGTCTCCTACCTAACCTTAATAACTTACCTCTTCTACCTTATCTTCTTTACGCACCTCTGCAATCTTACCTTCTTAACCTACCTTTTATACCTTTCCTTAATAACCTTCTTTACCTATACCTACATTAAAAAATCCTACGCTATAACCCGTTGTGTAATGCAGAAAAACTAAGCACACAGACAGACAGACGCGAAAAGCGTCATTATTTAACAATGGGTACGTAGTGATTAAATCAAATGATATTATTAAAATAATAGAATAAATAAATATAAAGCATAGATGTGACCCTTGGCATAAGGACTCATTGCCTTGTAATATTAATTTTGTACATCCAAGCCGGAAAAATAACCCAATCCTTCTTATCCCGGAATTTATGTGACGCCCGCTCACAGAGCCAAGCTTTATGTGGGCTCACCTGACATGCGCATTGACGCTCATTTAGAGCCAATCAACCATCAATTCATCTCCACCAATTGCGAAGACCGAATTAAAGCGCTGAATTTAAATCATTTCTTTTTAGTGTATAAAATATCAATAAATTTGTATTTCACCCAACTCGATACACCCTGCTTCGTGTACGTTTGCGACATTAATGATATTGTTCAAATAATTACAATAAAGTCGTCCTTGCTCAACGTTAGAGTTTTTTGCAAAGATTTTAAATATCGTGCGCTTTGTGTTAGAGTTTAATGGTAGGTGATTGGTTGATTGCGCATCTTTTCCCTATGTTCGTTATGGTCGATCGTTGGCTATGTTCACGTCAGTTCCTCAGCCTTTGCTTACCTCTACCAGTAAGCTTCTGTAGTAGGTTTGTTCCAGGAGTAAACGAGCGGATCATCCACTGGAATAAATATACGTCCAGTAATACTGTCAAAGCATTATGTTTTGCAGCCACGGGCTGTTTTAAATTTTATTATTCCAGTATTACTTAGGTATTTATGTTTTGAACATGGTCACGTAAACTTGGTGAAATAATGGTCAACTTAGAAATTTAATAATAAATATGTAAAGTTAAGCTGACTGCCTCATTGGTCTTGTGGTCGCTAAGCGTGACTGCTTAGCATGAGGTTCTGCCCCCATGAACTTTTAAAGCAGCACAGTGTACGATGTGAAAGCGAGACGCTGGTACGTGCAGTTAATGTGGCGTCTCGCTTCTACAACGTAACCTGTCCTGCTGTAAGAGTTCATGCTGCATATGGGGCTGTAAGAATTATTAATTATTATAATGTATATCCAGTAAGACTATAAATTCCTGTAAGAATCAATACTATAAACTCCTCTAAGAATCAATAGGTAATTAATTACTATCGATATAGGCACTTCCTATTGTCGATAGGTAGGTGCCTATATTACTGACTAAAATCTCTCCGCAGCTTCGCTTGGGTGGTTTTTTTGGCCTAAGTCCACCCGAAGGTCTAAATATTGCTGAAAGAGTTTTGGAAATCGTATAGTTTTGAAGATTACCCATTACATACAAACGAACATTACCTCTTTATAATATCAATCATCATCAGCCGGAAGACGTCCACTGCTGGACAAAAGCCTCCCCGGGACAAACATGTGCGGTACGCAAATTTTTTTGTCCCGTGCGGGAATGGAACCCGCATCCCCTGGCGCAGCAGTCCAATCGCTTAGCCACTGCGCCAATCAGGTCGTCAAATATAGGCAACTTGTCAATACGTAGGTAGTTGGTACATAGAATCTCGTAGTGTATAGAGCAGTTCCTAGGAGGAAGAGGTTTCAAACCGTATTGTTTAACCGTAACCGCCGCTCATTTGAAAGTCTAATGGCGTAGAACCCATTAACTTGAGCATCGCACGCGCCATGAAATCTTAGCCAATCACAGCACAGCCTCGCTCCGCCCCCGCAGTTACTTGTAAATCCCCACCTTATGCAATGGCGGCAGTACAGTTACACTCAGATTAATCAAATTTTTTACGTTCAGTATTTGGGCTATGTTAAATAAAAGTACCCAGTTACGTGAAAATTTCAAAGTTTGGCTGTAGCTTGCACGACATTGTGGCCAGAAAAAAGCTACTTAATTTAGTTTTTTCTTTTATTTACTTGTAACCACTGAAAACCAACTTTATGTTATAGTACCTATCGGTAAGCTTAACGATTAGTAATCTTACAATTTGGTTAGGTATTTTATAAAACAATAAGCACGCACCCACCCACTTTATTTAAAAATATTCAAAATGGCCACGCATAGGGAGGAGCTACGCATCCATAAATCTGTATAAACCGCAGAAACCATGACAGGCGAAGTGATTAATGATATTACCATAAAATGTACATATACAGCGTGTTACAAAAACACTGTCCGATCCGTAATGGTATTTCTGGGCATCGATATTCGCATTTCTGAAAACAGTCACACTAATAATAAAAAAGGCGAACGTTTGTGAGTGTGTTTGTTACTTCTTCACGCTCAAACGGCTGGACCAATTTTGGTAAAATTTTGTATGAACGTAGCTGATACCTTGGATTAACACGTAGGCAACGATTTTTGAGAAAATGTAGCGGATAGCACCGCGGGGCGCAGCTAGTTAAAAAATAAATATCCAGGTACCGGTAATAAATTATTTAATAATGAAATCATAAGGAAACTACTTCAATACCTACTGTATGCGCGGGCAAAGACAGTGATGATGACGATGATGTCATCCCATAATATAACAATGCCCGTATTTGCCATAATATTTGGAAAATGGAGCAATTTTGACACAAAGTAATGCATTTTAAATGTGGTTATCTTACATGTTTTATTTGGTACCCAATGGGATTGGGATACCGATGTCCCCTCTCAGAACGGACAATTTTTTTAAGCACCTTGTATTGTATAAATTCAACTTATGACTATATATACATCCGCTGGAATAATCCAGACACTACCTATATATTGATACCTAATAATACGAATATTATATAGTTATTATACTAGCTTGTGCCCGGAAGATCGTCTCCGTGGATTTCAATTAATATTTTCGATGTACGTAGCAGCAGTAGGTATACAGATTTCCCTGTTTGAATCTTCTTATTTTACTGCGAAACCCCTTAATATTTTCGAATTTCAAAGTAGCCTTTATTAGACCATCAGTTATTTGCTAGTGAATATTCCGTAAAAATCGGTCCAGCCGTTTCGGAGATTAACCGGTACCAACAGACAAACAGACAGACAAAAAATTAAATTGCATTGGTGTTGTATGCATGTATTCATTAAAAAGCTGATGTTTGATTTTACAAAGAGGTTATAATTTTATTGTATATTTATAGATAAACATATCTACATTTCTACTACAACTTTAGCCAAATTATTATGATTTCTATTACGAGTATGTAAAACTAGAATAGTTACGTATGGGGGTTACGTGTGTGTGGAGAAAAAACTGAAAGAGAATTAACCAAATGATCATAATATGTATATTATTTAGTACCTATATATAGTAAATACGCTTTAAAAAAATAAGAAATGTATGCCTAACGTATGTTTAATTAGTTAAAAAACAGATATTTCATATTATAATCCCATTTTCAAAGTAATTTATCTATTCAACCACTGCCTTCCTTCCCCCTGTTTAACGTATATTTTACGTCGTTTCACAATTATGAAAGAAGAAAATTAAATTCGCAATTCATCATACATTACATCTAAAACACTAAAAACAAGTATAAACAATGACTATTGTTAATATTCGTTTACAACGAAGGCAGTATTTTCAGGCTGTACTGAAAAAGTTTGCGCTTTTCCGAACTAGATGGCGTTTTCGCGGAATCCTAGATCGCGCTATGGTTTCGTTACACGAGTTTCACAAAAGGGGAGCTCGGCTCGGTCCGATTCAGTCAACTTAGCCTTCTTTTTAGTTATTAATACTATAACTAAATAGGGCTAACATGACTCATAAAACGTAATTTGGTACCTTATGGGTCATTATATTTTTGAAAAGTTCCCACACGTTGTGTGTGTGGAGCTTCATAATTCCATTATGTCTCTAGGACGGGTGCCCGGGTGGTACCGCGGTAGGTTCATCATACGAGTGATCTGTTAATCCTTCATAAATGAATACATTGACGAATTGTGATGGCATTACAGCGTAGGATTTATTTGTGAGTGCGTTAGGGTGAGTTGCACCAACAACGTTGACATATTGGTTATCGTTAAATATGGCCGCTTGTATGAGAATTTCTTACTAACTTAACGTTGACGTACCGACTTAACATCATTTGTTGTGTATAGTTCAACGGCCTTAAAACTTGTGCTATCCGCCGATTTTTTTCCCGAGTCTGGGTGTTTGTGTATGTGATATTTTATGTTTGTGAGACGCACCCACGATACAGGAGAAAGTCCTAGTGCGAAGCGGCGTTTGAACAAATAGTTCTTGTTAAGTATATTCTTTCTTGTCGTATGGTTGATGAACAACTTGGTGTCGGAATTTAAATCGCCTGTAGGCCGCTGACATGAGTTCACACCGCGTTGAAAAATTTCCTAGGTGTGTCGGTTTCCTCACGATGTTTTTCTTGACCGTTTATAGCGACTGATAACTAATTTATAGAACCTACGCACATGAATTCGAAAAGACATTAGTGCGTGGCGCGGTTATACTTTCGACCTTTGACTTGGCAGTCCAACGGTCATACCACTCGGCTATCACTCTAGATCTAATAGCAAAACATATGAAACATTTATCAATACTTGCCGGGGGCACCATCGCGGCCCTACATAAAAAGATGTATTAGAATAAGCTTATTACGATTAAAGTCAGTCAAATCATATATCAAATCGTCAAGGGATCGTCACCGTATCGCCTTTCACATCGCCGCATCAAACCTTACGTAAGCACGTAACCCATAGATTTTGAATACCAGATTAGCGTGCTTTGCAGTAGGGAGTTTCATACAAAGAATACTGCACGGCTCGAGTTGTTACGGTGACGATCCCTTATCGGGTTCATATGTGTGTTATGACCTAAGACGTATGGAAGCAGATACTGTTACAATTTTACATTGTAAATCCGTTCACTATAGCCCACCTGTACGATCCGCCTTCATTGCGCGTGCGTTGCTTTTTATGAACATACAGCCAATCACAGCTCTTCCCCGCCCCCTTAGGCCGTTACCTCTTAAAGCCTGTCCTGTTTCTATGCAATATAGTGCAGGCTTCTTCTTCTTATCGTATGGTTGTTGACCAACCTGGTGACAGAGTTTAAACCGCTTAAAGGCCCTGACATGGCTTTACACACCGTTGAAAAATTTCTCAGGTGCGCCGGTTTCCTCACGATGTTTTCCTTCACCGTTTTTAGCATCTGATAACTATTTTATAGTACGCACATGAATTCGAAAAGATGAGAAAGGTGCGTGCCGGTTTTTGTACCTTTACGCTACGCTACGCAGTGCGCTACGTGTACGTGCGTGTATAGGCGCCAAAGATACAGTATGCAAAATATGAGGACCGCATTCTGTTAATTGTTTTAAGCTCGCAGATTATTTAGCTGTAAATACTTCACTAAAACATCATTAAAATGGCTCCAAAGCATTTATATATGTACATGTATTATAGTTCAATCGATATACTTACCTTTACTATACCGTGGAAGTTATATACAAAAATTGAACCCACAATCTCACCGGCTACATCAAGAGTCTTAATCTGCAAGCTTTTCTAAGTTTAAAACAATTAACAGAATGCAGTCCTCATATTTTGCATACTGTATCTTTGGCGCCTATACACGCACGTACACGTAGCGCACTGCGTAGCGTAGCGTAGTGATACAAACACTGGCACGCACCAATGTCACTTGCAATTCACATTGCACACTCAGCTCTCTCCAGCACCCGGTCAATACATTCCGTAGGTAGTACCTACATTGTGTTTGTCGTACCTAATTAGCTGTATGAATTAAATATAGAAAGGTACCTATTCTTATATGTAGGTATACAGCTTAACGTTAACTCAATTTGATTTCAATCGGTTTATTGGTTAAGAGATTTGCCCGCGACATCGGATTTTTTCAGAGTAAAGTAGCCTATGTCACCTGACGGCCCACGATGCGCCCGGTGCAAGCTTCTTTAACAGCGCCCTTTTTACTCTTTGTGGTCCTGGACTGGTTATTTCTGCACCCTGTGCCTGGACTGGGCATCGCTGGCCCTAGTTACGGCACTGGGTAGGAGATAGTTTCAAAGATTAGACATTTAAACCCTTTATACGATAGGAAGCCGTTAATAACAAAAAAGTGTTCTAGTATTACCTAAATTAAAGTACCTAGCTAGGACCTTTAGAGAACCATACGAACGTCGCGCCCACAGCCGCAACAGTAAACTTAGTTAATCTTATCGTTGCGGCCACAACCAGTGGCCACAAATCCAGACGTCCAGTGGGCGAGGTCCATAAAGGTCTAGGAAGGGGGAAACTCGGCGAGATATAAAACAAGAACACGTTGAAGAACCTTTATTACCAGTTCATAAAATAACAATTAATAATAGCTTAGCTTTGTAATATAAATATAGATTTCATGTTCTTTTCCTTTTGAGACGTCGATATCAAGTTGCTGATACATTCTTTACTCTAAGGAACGCATTTGCTCCAATTCTTCGCAGCCAGATGTTGCCTAATATCGACGCTCTCCAAAAGAAAAGAACTGTTAACGTTAATTTAATAATAATGACTAGTAGTTATACATAATAATGACTAGTAGTTCTACACAATAAATTCAAGCTTTATACGCAACCATTGTAAATAGAACTGATAAGTGCAACATCAAATCATACTGAACAATTAGTGCTGCCTGCTTTCTACTCTACAGACAGTCGCCACACGTCATCAGTCGGCGCCCTAGACGAGTGGCAAAACGCTTGACGAATAGAAATCGAATAGAATGATAAATGTATGGGGATGACATAATGTTTCGACTAAGTAATCTATGACATAAGTCTATCCCACATATTTTTCATTCTATTCAATTTCAATTCTATTCTATTCTATTCTATTCTAATTTCTATTCGTCAAGCGCTCTGCCATTCGTTCAGGACCCCAGTAGAGACTATATGATGTGCTGGACCTTGGGAAGAGGTCATAATCTATTGTTTAAAGTATATTTTACTACAGAAACATAAATATAATATGGCGCGGTGTCCCACTAAATCCTATGCTATTTGCAAAATTTATTAAAATATTGACTATGATTTAATATGATCTGTGTTATTAATATACAAAACTATGGTTTCATTTCTTAAACTTTAAGTATAAATATAATCTTTTATTATATTTATATTATAAGTAGGTATATAAAATAGATAGTGTATTGTGTTACTATGTATTAAAATCGTATCGTAACATCATATCGGGCTCGTAGCTATGCGGCTACCCGGCAGATCAGACGATCTGCGAGGTTAAGCCGTGCTCGCCGCGGTCAGTCTTGTGATGGGTGACCGTTTTCACATGTCGAGACCCCACCGTGCTTCGGAAGGCACGTTAAGCCGTTGGTCCTGCGCCTGATCTCTCTCCGGTCGTGTCGGTCTACCGTCCCATCAGAATATGAGAGTGAGGGAATAGGGAGTGCACCTGTGTCTGCGCGCATACTTGTGCACTATAATATCTCCTGCGCAGATGGCTAGTCTTAGCTGAGACAGGCCGCCGTGACCGAAATTCGGTCAGGAGGACATTATGAAAATAAACATTTGTAATTTTTTTAAATGACTATTTAAGTAAATTTATTGTATTAAGCACAGGGCTATATAATTTGTATATTTCCTTAATATTTAAATATGGACGTAAGTGGGACGCCAGTGTTTTATTATAATAGGTAAAAAAATATTTTTAGTTGCTGTTTTTACATATTATATACATACAACATTTATTTATGTGAACTACATAGCACTTATCTCCATAGTGACTTGCAACAAGACATTGGGAGAAAGTGATTTTTACTACAGAGTGCTTATCTAACAGAGATCTATTTCTTACCTAGAACCTAGATTCTAGGCCCTGTCGTAATTGTTACGCGCGTGTTTTTTTACTAAGACACTCTTACTAACTACAATTAGTACTAAGTGTGCACATAGCCTTTTCTAACGCATTTTAAACCGCTATTTTAGTAAAGAAGAGGTGTACCTACCTACAATCTAACGTTACCTATAAATCATCGCATCTATACTTGGGTTTTAAACCGAAGTATAACGAACGATTAGTTGACGATAGATAGTACTACCCAGATCTCAACTTTGGGGTTTGTTGTCCACGAACCACCACCGAAAACTCACGCGTGTTTTAATAATCTCTTCTTTACAAATGACCTAACGCACGCGTCTTTTTTACAATCGGAACTCGCAATCATAATGTAAAAAAAGTTTTTGAAAACACGAAAAGATTCCTTCTAAAACTTATCTTCACAATTAAAATCCGAGCACCGTTGAACTTCGTCCGAAATTAATCGGAGCTGACGCTGATGCGCGTAAAGTACAGTTTTTGAAAGAAATGCGTTCAAAGCTGATGTGCTGTTATGACTAAAATAAACAACAGGCGAAACCACGTGATGTAGATGTTGATTTACACGTAGTACGTCGTCTGGGTATCTTCGCAGTCGTGCGAGGGGGGGAAGTCGTAGTCCACCATCATGATGCACGAAGAGACTGGTGGGGCCGAGTACTCCTGGAAAAAGATATTATATAAGGATAAAAAATCATTTATTTAAACGTAGGAGTAATGTAAATCTCACCTACAGCATTCGCGTGTTATGTAACGTTACAAAGTCGAGCATTACATTAGTGAGAGAAGAGCACCGAGCATTACAGTGCGCACCAGTAATGTTAAAGCCTTGAGCATTGCATTGTTGAGGGAAGAGCACCGAGCATTACTGAGAGCAACCAGTAATTCTACAGACTCGAGCATTAAATTGATGAGGAAAGAGCACCGAGCATTACTGAGAGCAACCAGTAATTCTACAGACTCGAGCATTAAATTGATGAGGAAAGAGCACCGAGCATTACTGAGAGCAACCAGTAATTCTACAGACTCGAGCATTAAATTGATGAGGAAAGAGCACCGAGCATTACTGAGAGCAACCAGTAATTCTACAGACTCGAGCATTAAATTGATGAGGAAAGAGCACCGAGCATTACAGTGCGCACCAGTAATGTTATAGCCTTGAGCATTGCATTGATGAGGGAAGAGCACCGAGCATTACAGTGCGAACTAGTAATGTATATTTATGTAACTTACGTTTTGGCGCGACGACACATGGTTTAAAGTGGTGTTGGTCGCCCGGAGAGGGCGCTCGTCTCTGAGGAAGTCGGGCTCGCGGTGGAAAGATCCTGTAAGCAAAACGTGATATTGTGTATACGGATACGTGGTAAGCTATTGAACTGCTGCGCTAAGGGTTGCGGGTGCGATTTGCGCACAGGACAAAATTCTAGCGATCCGCAGATGTTTGTCCCGAGTCCAAGTGTTTGTGTATGTGTTTTTATGTTTGTGTAACGCACCCACGATGTAAATTGCTAGAGTGTGACGAAATTTAAAAAACAAGAGTATACTTTGAACAATGATAGGGTCGAGCGTGACGGCGATCTTAGACTGCTCCTCCCACTGCGCTGCCGTGTCGTTGCTCGCGTCTAAACAAGTTCCTCTTTGTTTTAATCGACGCACTTTTATAAATGAGAGACACAACGGAGAACACCGACATACTGTGCTAAAATGAACATGGAGTTGCGAAAGTGTAGCACCTTGGACACGCTCTATTGCTTTTTTTATTCCTTGCAGATTCACAGTTGCGCCGTGTGGTATCCGGCCTAGAATTGACCACCCCCTTGTCTCCCGTGGATGTCGTAAGAGGCGACTAAGGGAAAATTCAGAAGATGAGCGTCTTCTGTAACTCCATCACCAATACTGCGAACCCCAAGCCGCTAGCCAGCGTGGGGATTAAGGCCTATGTTCAACAGTGGACGTATTTAGGCTGATAATGATGATGATGAGATTCGCAGCTCATGAACCACTTTTCTGCTTGTCTTTTCATGACTGAGACCTTTCTTTCCTCTTCTTCATTCTTCTACTCCTCTCTCGTGTGCTGAAGTTTCTCCTGTAGGCTAGCAGTTCGTCATGCCACCGCCACCGGGGTCTGTCGCGATGCTGCCGTTCGTTTCGTCTTAGCCGGTGCAAATTTTGGCCCATAAGTCGTTGGCCATGCAGACATGTCCGGCCCAGGAGTATTAGAGTAATGACGTCAATCGTATTAATTTTGACAATCAATTAACGCATTGGTTGTTTCCTAGATGATATGAAGCTTGAACCGACAGTATAACGAAAAGCGTGAATGCAATGGAGCTTAAGGAGTTGATAGTGTATTCATATGATTATTTGCTTCCATCGATGACACACAGTGCAGTAGTGCACACATTTATATGGTGGCCTCACTCTATCGTGAAGGTAGAGGCACACACATCATCCTGTGGAGGCACACACATCATCTTGTAGGTGCACACACATCACCTTATAGATGCACACACAATAGACACATCAACATGTAAGTGCACACACATCACCCTGTAGGTGCACAAATCGTGAACCAAATCAAGTTCCTCTTATTAATCTACTCTACGATTACACAAGTGTTAATGATGACATCCTAGTTCAGTTATGGATTATGCCGAAAGAATAATGAGCAAATGGAGTGCCACGATGATACATATGTTGTTGGTCACCTGTTCAGATGTAAAGGAATATCTTCCCATCATTATCTTACAGACAGCGGAATCTGTACACAAAATAAAAGAATTTTTAACTCGCTTCTTTTTAACTTACAGCAATTGATATGCGATATGCATTTAATGATAATAGGTATTTCATATTTAAACAGTAATCTGAGTTATATATTAATACTTTTAGAATATAGAAGTATATATGTGGTTATAAAACACACACCATCATAATTTTTATTATGGACACAATACAATATGTATTAAAAAACGAAACGAAAACTGGCATTTTTGTAGCGCATGCGCTATTTCTTTTTCCAGTTATTATCTAGAGATCTATGTAAATCAGATTAGGGTAGACATTTTCAGGAAATTGAAAGAAAAATAACTAGGCATTTTCTTCAAGTTTAAATTGACTTTATACTCAAAATTATATTTTTTACCTTCGTATATATCAATATTGACATCATAATATCTTGGCCGAGTTAGACTTGCAGTCTGGACACAACCTGACAATAACAATATGATTAATAATAAAAATATAATATTTTTGTTAAAAGCCAGGCGCCGTTACTATTCAGTGAAATAATAAAATCAATCCACGACACATCCCAATACAATCATATTCGTATCCATATTTCACGTATGTGAAACCATATTGTATGGTGTCCCTAGCTGGTGTCCCATTACCTTGAAGAGTAAAGTTTTCAACGGACCTCTGCGTGTTGGACCTGTGTTGGGAACACAGGCACATGAGTAAGCCTTTTAAAACACCAGTTATCTTCCGCACGGTTCCCCTCATTCCAAAATCAATAATCCCTCCTTATAGCGTCTAATACGAACATCATATAATAACGCGTGCCCATAAAAGTTTCTAAATTAACTTTACAATGTGATAAAACTACAGTTTATAAGGGCTTGCTGGTTCGATACCTGCGTGGAACATAATAATTATTTTTATGATTCACACACGTGTTCTCGCCTAAGTGTGTGTGAACACAATTGTATACCTGTAAAACAAGGGTTTGGAAACGTAATACCATACAAAAACATACAAGATTTAGATTTTTTTTGCTAGGCTTAAACAAAGGAAATTTCAAAAATGATGGACACAAGCGGAATTCGAACCCATTGATTGATTGCTGTGAGCAGCAACACCGTTGGTCAGTTAGAGCTGCATCTGTGATCGACGGAAGTCCCCAGTTCAAACCACCTCGTGTCCATCATTTTTCAAATAATCTTTATTAATTCGAATTACCAACCTAGTTTTAAAATGTTACAAAAGTCTTACCATCTGTGTCTCGTATAACGTCTGGGCCTATGTCTGAGTTGTTGTAGCGAAAGATAAGGATCTTGAGGCATAGCGTAATCGCGGTGAAGGCGATGGTGAGGGCTGCGATAATCCCGCCAGCCTCCGCCCAGATTGTCCAGTGGGGGGCAGCCGTTGAAGTTTCCTCGGTCACTGGTAACGTAAGAAGAGCTTATCAACTGGTGGCGACTAATTAGGATAATAAGCTCATTGTGAAGATTTTAGAGAGAGGAAGATAGTTAAATATGTTTCTCTCTATCGACACCTAATATAAACAGAAGTACAATTAGACTTAGCACTAAGGACGAATGTGCCAATCAAATCTCCAGGTAATAGTTCTCAAAATTATAATAATGTTCTCCTGACCGAATTTCGGGTACAGTGGCCTGCCTCAGCCAACGAAACGCTGGTCATATTACTTATAGTGCACAAGTATGACGTTGGGACGGTAACCGGACACGAGCAGAGATAGACCATGCGCAGGACCAACCGCTTTACGTGCCTTCCGAAGCACAGAGGGGTCTCGACATGTGAAAACGGTCACCCATAACAAGACTGACCGCGGGGAGCACGGCTCCTCGCAGATCGACTGATCTGCGCAGTAGCTTCTACGAGCCCCTCATATAATTTCAAATGCGTAAACTTTAATAAACCTTTTGACCCTTGTCTGTGACTCTATTAATTAATCTGAATTTTATATTGCTTATTTCTGTGAAATCTGTTACCTATATCGGATAATTCTTTTATTGTTTTAGCCATGTGAGAAGTCTTGACGCGGCTCCTGCCCCGTTCGCTCGAGGAGTAAATTACGATTTTTATATCCTGTTCACTGTCGACATTGGATAGCTGGAAGTGGCCGCTCGTATCTGATACGTTGTGAATGAGGGTGCCGTCTTCATACATGACCTCGAGGTGAATTGTCTGCTTGTAGGCTCCACTCCAGCCTGGAAATTAAGTGGAGCTTAGAACGTCACAAAAATAAAACTAACCGCCTCACTCAGAGACGTTAATGATTACTTAAACCGACACTAAGTAATGATTTCACAAAGAAAACCTGTACTTAATAATAGTTTAAGTAATCATTACATGTCTCTGAGTTCAGCGGTGAAAGCTTTTGAAACTATTCCATTCCTAAAACACCCGGAAAAGACAATGGTGGACTTGAAGTATGCTCCACTTAACGCATTGACTGTCCACTAAGTAGACAAAATAGTTTCGACGTGTACCATATGAATGGGTTAAAATTCCCGGAAAAGTTAAATTAAATTATTTACTGACGCTTTATACAATTAGGTAATATTCAGCCCGTTGCAGTCCAGTGCTGGACATAGGCCTCTCCGAAGGTACGCCTGTGATATATCAGCATCATCAGCCTATCTCGATCTACTGCTGGACATGGGCCTCTCCTATGGCACGCCACTGAGCTCAATCATCGGCCTTGCGCTTCCAACCGCTGCCAGCCATTTTGCGAAAATCGAAACCTAGCCTATATAGTTGCCGCAAAAACAAGCAGTTATCAAATACCTGTTTGGCAATCTACTCTCAGAATGTTGAAATATGCTTTTTGCATGATACATGTCGGGACATCTGGAGCTCCTCCTGAGGTTATTTTGTAGAGACAAGGTAAAGTCTGCTCTCCGAACTTGTTATAAGCGCGGCAGAGAAGTGGGCCAACATCGTTTTTATTGTACGACCACCTCAGCGTAGACGTGAAGCGGTTTTCGTGCTCAGGAACACTCTGGAATGCAAGAAATTAAAACGTTATTACAGCGATAATATCGGTCCATAATTACAGACTGCACTGGTAGGTACTGTCAATAATTTTTGAGGAGATGGGTACCTAGCACTGGTACCCATTGCACAGCTTTTTATCTGTGTTACCACTTCCACCTACCTATACCCTATTCATCTCGGCGTGAGAAAGTATGTAAACAAAGAAAACAAAGTTTCTCAAACTTTTATTTCCATTTTTTTTTATATTATTATGGACAATGGACTGTCTTATTGTGATATGAATTAAATGAAACTACTAAATAAAGGGAGGTCTTTGCCCTGCAGTGGGAAAATGTAGGCTAAATAAATAAATTATAAATAAAATAAATAAAGATTTATTCTGAAGCAGAAGGGCATAAATAAAACATGCGAATCAGTTAATTGCTTTGTATTAAATTTCCAAATTAACAATTTTTCCATTTACTCCAATTTTAACTAGAATCGACAAGAGACTCCATATTTGCTGCAGTTGGTGTAGCAGTAGTAACACAACAACATTTGAAGCTTCTATGGTGAAATTGTATGATTCCTATGAATCAGATAATTCTGTCACCAACTTGAATTATGAATCGGTCAACAACTTCATCTATGATGCCATCAATTTTTAACATTTTTTCTTACTCTTTTATGACATGGTCAGTGCACTTTTGCCAATCCTCCACTGTAACCATTTTTAATCCATCGGCTAATAATGTTTTGACTTCATTTAGCTTGAAGCTTTTATTATGTTTTGCAACATATTCTTTGACTTGGGCCCATATCAACTCAATAGGATTTAACTCACAGTGGTAAGGTGGCAGCCTTACCACTGTGATACCCTTTTGTTGGGCCATCTCATCAACCACATATGTTTGGTACATGTCTTTTACCTGTTTTATTTTTGTAAGTAGCTGAACTTTTACTTCTGTTTCGTCAAAGGATATGTATTTTTCTTTTAGCCATGCCTGCAATTCACTTTTTTTATTGGAGGATGTAGGTATCTTTTCTTTTCTTCTTGAGTGATACGGTGCATTGTCCATGACAATAACAGAGTTGGCATTTTTTTTTATCTGCATTAACAGTCTCCAGTACCTTGTCGATGGTAGGCAGTTCGTTCTTCAAATAAAACATATGTACCTTACGGCGTATTGCACCCAAATCCATGTCATCTAAATTCTCAATCACCGGTGTTTTCGACGGTGGTAGTGGAGGTGACTTTAAGCAACCGGTTGTAGATTTATATGCCCATAATCTCGGCAGTCTTATTAACGATTTCCGTTTTGTTCGGATACCACTCCTTTTGCCACGTTTCCTCAACATGTTTAAAAACATTTATCACAGCCTCCTTTTCCGTGGAACTCAGCGGAGTTTTCTTCGATCGCTTTTTCTTCGGCGAAGAAAAAGTGCGAGCACTGCTTGGTCCAGGTTCATCCATGTTTTTACAACAAAAACCGTCAACAAAACAACAACGAAAACAATTAACAAATAACTTAAAACTTAACAAACAAGAAACGTAACAAAAACAACAAATTTAACAAGAAATTATAAAGAATTTAACGAAAATATCCGGAGACAGTACTGTCGTATCAACAGGGTGATAGATAGTAAAGATGGCGGGTGTAACTCGATGGATTTCGAAACGTCATCGATCAATGTAAGATGTTGCTATTAACTGTACTTCATAATTTGGTAGTATAACAATGCGCTCATAGTTTGAGAAACACGATTATTTTAGGGCTTTTTACATGTAAACTATTTATGAAGTAATTTTTAAAAGGAAGAAAATAATCACAGGTAAGTTTGATGAGAAAATTCATATTATTATGAAAAGATTGTATAAATTATCTATGCTTATTATTAAAATATATAATTGCAAAGTCGTTGGCATGTTATTTTGTTTTATATTTTCATAAATATTGTCACGTTTTAATCGTGACCTTTAAAATACCCATTTTATGGTTTGTTTACAAACTTTCTCACGCCGAGATGAATAGGGTATAACTTATTACACTTCAAATTTCTGAAATTGGACATAACCTAGGTAGAAGGTATTGTCATCCTTATTTACAGCGGTAGTATATTTATTAAACTCTCTGTGTCTTCCATATACCTTGGCACTTGTGCAGTGTGAATTAATCTTTCATATCCCCGAAAGATAAATTATTATAAAATACATATATAGGTACATTTCATATTAAATCCGAAATTATAAAAAAATAGAACGAATTTTTTATATGCACCTTATTCAATTGCCGCGAATTTTTCGAATGCGATTATTTCGAAAGTAAATAAAGAACAGGTTAATGAATAATAAATGCGTAGGTACTATATTTTTACGACTTATACAAAAAATACTATTTTTTCTTTAAAAAAAGGTAGTAAGGTAGCAACCCTACATAGTAGGTACTCCTGATTAAAACGTCGTAGAGTCTTCGTAGATACAAGTCATAACTCACGGCGGTGGAGGTGTACACGACGTTGGAGTTGACGAAGAACCATTTGAAAACCGTCGGCTCGGGCCACGCTTCCACGACGCAGACAATATCCTCAGTCTCGCGTTTCTCGACTCCGACGATTACCTCGCGGTTCGTCAAACAAATTGGACGATCTGCAGATTGATAGAACACATTTAGAAACATAACTAGGTATTGTAGGTACTTTAGGTGAACCGAGAACAAAAAATACTACATCTCTGTATATTATAAATATGTCGTTAATTAGAAGAACTCATTGGTATAAAGGTGAATATCAACACGCCAAATTTTACTTCTCCACGTTGAGAATTGAGGTCTTAAATCATAGGATAGTTCTGATCTGGTTCAATTAGGGCCACATATATTTTTTTTCATATGTGTATATAAATTATCAGGAAAATAATATCGCCTTAAAATTCAAGTTTGGTGGATTGTCCCAATTCCATTTTTTGATATAATTTCATACACCAAAGTAACAACTAAGATATAGGTATAATTTAAAAAAAAGCGTTTCTTTAGTATATGTTTAAGACACATTACCAAAAAATAATTAATACATATTAGAAAATCTAATTTTAAAGCTCGGAGTACTGGATCAGTTTCTCCAAGCAAAATTCAAAATTTTGGTGGCACTTGTTCAACTTGCTATAACATGCAAGTATTGTGCATGTACGATCAATCGCGTTTTACTATTTCGCATATCTCAGTCCTTGCTTGCGCGTAATAAATGTGTGATTAGTGCTGTGATTTCTCGCTGTAAGTATCATCTTGGGTGGCACGGGGAACAATAATTGTTCAATTTTAGGTGGATCAATTTGCTATTGATTTGAATGATTTTTTAAATAAGTATAAGTTACATGTTGTCGGTTGTGATTTGGGTTACGCAGAAATCAGTGATAATTATTTTATTGTAACTTAAAACCCCTATTTTCAATGATTTCTTATATGCGGGGTTCCAATTTTGGTGGCTCAATTTGAAAACAGAAAAAAGCCGCCACTGAAATTGACAAAAAATGCACTTTGTTAATATTGATAAGTATGTAGCTCCTTAAAAGTGAAAACTAATTCCTGTTTTGACTAAACTTGAAAACGTAGCAGGATAAAACTATTATAACCCGCTCAATTAAAATCACGACCTGCGACGTCAATATATTAATGAAACACGGTTCGTATGATCAAAGCTATAATATCTACATTGTCCTAAAGAAAATAATATAATAACACACGCCAACGACTTCTAAGATCTAATAAGGAAATCGTAGTCATATTTTATTATTACAATAGATGGCGTTGTATACTTAAAAAATGTGGGCTACCGTTTATGTGCTCACCAGTTGGCGCCACTGTTGTTTAAGGTCCCAAAGTATAGCTGTTATAATTATATCTAAAATGAAATATATACCTGCATGATAATGCTTTCATGTTTGCAGAGCGGACGTGTATTTTATAAAAACGTAATTAATTTGTATTATGTGGTAACATTCACTGTATCATGCAAAATAAATCACAAGTTTATTATATTTTACAGCATACTTACAGCCAACTTCCAAGGTCACATTAGCCGTGAGCACGATATCGGGAAGGTGAGTGTTGTGCGCTCTGCACTCCAGGCTCCGGTTATCATCGACCATATATGGAGTCAGCGACAGAGATGACAAGGTGTAGTTGCCCTTGTTGAATTCCTAAGTTCAAAAATGTATTATTAATATCATGCTGTAATCTACCGCTATTTCTTTTTTTAAATCTCGCCCCACACTACGACTTTCTCCTGTATCGTGGGTGCGTTTCACATACATGAAATATCACATACACAAACACTAACACCCAGACCCGGGACCATCCGGGACGAACCTCTGCGGATCGCACACATTTTTGTCTCGTGCGGGAATCGAACCTGCCCTTTGCGCAGTGGTCTAATCGCTTAGACACTGCGCCAATCAGGTCGATTACATGAGAAGCTCGTAATAATACTTTGGATTGGGTGTCACAATATTTGTTTCCTCAAAAGGTAGATGTGGCATGGTTGCTCCTTCATATACCGACGTTTTGCGGTCCGGATATACGTACCTAGAACACTGTATACTATTATAAAGTCTTTGTTATAGGATAAAGACTATCTATAGTATATACCTAATAATTACTTTCTTAGGACGACACTTGGAAGATACCACCCATCGGGCAACACGAGTATATCTAGGTCGTACAGAGAATGTGGAGGAAGTAGTACCTTGTGAACGTTGGATTTTAGCATCCTGTGCCCGAGATACCAAGTGATGTTTGGCGCAGGCACGCACCCAATGACCACGCAGTCTGCCATGCGCGGGAACCCTGACTCGAAGCTCAAATTGTTGTCCAATCGGATCTCGATGCTAACAGGGGGAACTGGAACAGAAGTGCACGCATAAAGTACCTAACCACTGTATCCAGAAAGCAATTGCTATTCTCATTCATACTAATTACATTCTACATGCTCGTCGATTTAGAGTTCCCCTAACCTGGTCATTCTTCAAACATGTCTGGGGCTGAAGACTAGTGTTGAAACAATTGACGGATATAAATCGATTAGAATGAAAAATATTGTATGGGTATGATATTGTTTCGACTATAGTCTATGACATAATATGTCATTGTGTGTAGTAGTAGTATATTCGTCAAGCGTTTGCCACTCGTCGAAAGGGGCTGTTCTGGTCACATTGCTTCATATAGGTACTTAATTTTTCATTTCGCGCATGCGTCAGCAATCATTTCGGTATAGGTACACTCCAAACTAAAACTAGTCTATAATTATGGGAATATCCCTGCAGATGTTTGCCACATTGTTGTTATTCGTCAGAATTAAACGCTAGTTGAAATTTACACTGGACTTAAGTAGGTTTGTAGCGGTCTTGTTCAATCTGAACGGTGATAGAACAAACGAATGATAACTTACGGAACATCTTTACGGAGACTGTCGATACCAGTGGATCAGAAACGTCGGCATTGGCAGCTATGCAATCGAAGTTCGCCTCGAAGTCGCTACGTGAGGCGTTATACACGTGCATTGCGGCTCGGAGCACGCCCGGTCGGACCAAGCAGCCACGCTCGAGTATCTGGCCATTGCGACGCACGTATACCAACGTATTTGGGTCTTCTAAGGAGGAAAAGTAATGTTAATAATACACTGACGAGTGGCAGGACCGTTGGACTACCAAGTCGCAAGGACGCAAGTTCAAACCCATGCATGCACCAATGTCTTTTCGAATTCATGTGCGTACTATAAATTAGTTATCAGCTGCTTTAAACAAAACATCGTGAGGAAACCGGCACACCTGACAGATTTTTCAATAGTGTGTAAAGCCATGCCCGCGGCTTACAGGGGCGGTTAAACTCTGACACTAGATTGTTCACCAACCATACATTAAGAAGAATGTTATAAAAATAGAATAAAATAAAATAATCAGAACCGCCTCCAAAAAACACGAACTCAAAATTGAAAAATATTATTTTATTTACTTCACTTTACATAAGCAAAGTTGATGTCAGTGTCAAAATGCATTAATTAATTTATAGCGGTTCCTTGGATTAATCCCCCCCAGACTTTTGTAAGACTAATATACAATTCTTACAAAAAGCCCTTCGACCTCATAACCATAACCGAAGCTCATCATCAGATCCTTACTTGGTGACAATGGGGCCACCTCGGGAGTATGCTATCGATTATAAAAAGGATTTTAAAAATCGGCTCATAATTGACGGAGAAATGGTGTTGCAAACATACAAAAACAAAATACTGTCGAATTGAGAACCTCCTCCTTTTTTGAATTAGGTTAAATAAAATAAAGTAGCTTTTTTTTCATGGTGAAATGATATCACGTCACTGCAGGTTTAGTCGTTCTTTCCAACCGTGTTATGCTTGCGACTGTGTCTGCGCGCATACTTGTGCACTATAATATCTGCTGCGCAGATGGCTAGTCTCAGCTGAGACAGGCCGCCGTGACCGAAATTCGGTCAGGAGGACATTATTATGCTTGCGACTGTTGTTCGAAGATAAGCGCCCCATGCAGTCAAAGATCTTTCACAGTTGTTAAGGCTGATGCTTAAAAGCCTGAGTACCGACATACCAGTATTCAGCTCATCTGGATGTTTTGAAAAGGTTTGTAAGACAACCCCAACATATGACACGTACATATCACATGTATTCGTAAAATACACGGAAGATGAAGAGTTAAGTTTTCTGCACGCAACCTTGAATCAGCTATTTATACAGGTACTTTGCCCTTTCCTAAGATAAAGGCCATGTGAGAGAGATTAGTAGTAGTAAGTAGTAGGTCACGTCCATAAAAAGCTTACAAATCTAGACCTCTGCAAGTACTTACTGGAATCAACTTCACACTGGAGAGTAAAGTTGGCGCCAGGTTTGTATGGTCCCACGAATCCGTCGGTGACGTCGTTCCTATCTTCGTCGTACAGTCGGGGTTTGCTGGGAGGTCCTGGAATATTAATTAATATATACATATTGGAATATTGTATAACAAGAGCAAAAAAACTTGCCGCTAGAAATTCGTTTGAAGATTCTTACAAAATTTTGGCATAACACAATTTGCTCCAGCATCTCATTATTGGCAGGGTTTTAATCAATGTAACTCCATGTCTCCTAATATCCCTCTAAGTTTTGCACTTCGGAGGGTCGAACCGCGCGAACCTCGAAAGTTCTTTCTTTCACAATGATTAATTATTATTTTCTTTTCTTAGGATTACAGGACTCCATAATTTTCTTATGCAGATAATACATACTTTCGAACCTATATAAACGGACCCGTATACCAGTAGCTATGGGAACCGAAATAACCTCTTAGTTAAGTACTTTAAATTGCTTATGTGTGTATTACCAGATTATTTAATACATCAACTATTCGTTCACATCTACCCACATAATCTGCACATGCTACTCATAACATAACGTGCGTTCTGATGAAACTATATTTTACGAATTTCAACGTGTATTTTTTATGACTCTAATCACCCGACGGCGACGTTTCGAATCCTGTACAGGAATCATGGTCACTTGTGAAATGTAAGGTGGCAGTCAGTAATTGTTACAAGTGATGTAATAAAATCCCTAAAGTATAGCTTCATTTCAAATCACTATACCTACATAGTACCTCAGTAAATCTTTGCTCTAAATCCAGCTTACCTACTCCATAATATAAATATATAGGTACAACTATAGGGATGTTGACTACAATAACAATTACATTGGAACAAACTGAAATGTGAAGGAAAACCTGCTATCAAATAAAAAAAACCGCATCAAAATCGGTTCACCCGTTTTAGAGCTACGGTGCCACAGACAGACAGACAGACACGCATAGCGGTCAAACTTAAAACACGCCTCTTTTTCCGTCGGGGGTTAAAAGGGGTGTAAAATGAGAGAGAGAAAGAAAGAAAGATATATTTTTGAATAATTTCATGCGCTATTCATTAAAAAATAATGCATCTTCAGAAAGATGTTTAACAACGATCAACATGGTAATCTGGATCTCCGTGGATCCATGATCTTCTCATGCACTAAGTAGGTATACATCTACGACGTACAAACATACTTTAAGCAAGTTCGCACAAATAGACATCAAAAATTAAACACCATCATTGCAAAAGGTATCATTTCTATTGGTTGATTACAAACGTCGCGTCACTTCATATTTTCTCTTCATAAACAGACCCCTTAGACAAGTGGCAAAACGCTTGACGAATAGAAATAGAATAGAATGAAAAATGTATGGGGATGACACATGTCATCGATAACTTGTAGTCGAAACATGATGTCATCTCCATACATTTATCATTCTATTCTATTTCTATTCGTCAAGCGTTTTGCCACTTGTCTAAGGCACTTGATTTGATAGTTACAATTGCGTACAGTACCAGCGTCCACGGAACAAATTTATACCGACTTATATCTTTTGCAATAACTATTTATAGCACAACTGCATTTTCCACTGAAATTTCATAGATTTTTTGCAATACTACTAGCACAGATTTTATAAATAAGTCTTGATTTACCATATTTTGTCTTTACTGTGGCGTTACCTGTAAAAAAACATTATAAATAAATACCTATAAATATCTATATTTATTAGGTAGCGTGATTGTGCTGTGTTGCTTCGATACAGCATTAAATAAAAATATACAATAAATTAACAGTAGATCTAAATTAATTCCAGAATAAAATATAATTCTTTAAAAAAAAATGATGTTATAGACGAACTGACCGACTTCAATAGTATGAGGTAGTACCTTAGTTTCAATAGTATAACTTGTCTCCAAGTAGTGTATAGGAAATGCATCTTTACTTTGGAAAGAACCAAACTGAAAATATTGACTGAACCTAGATATTAAAGTCAGTTACAAATTGTAAATTACGATGCTGTAAAGTGATATGTATAAGCAAAAAGCATAACATAATGATTGAGGAAGGCTTTATGAAGAAGTGATGATAAAGAAGGTTGATAAAGAAAGCACATGTATCGTGTGTTGCCCGATGATGTACTTACAAATGACAGACTAAGTAAAAAGAGATCTGCAAAGACGATAATATTGTGACGTCACACTATATTAGAAGACACGTGAAAGTAGAACTAGAGATTAGCTGCGTTTACTAAAATTAGCTGAAATCTAGGCACTTACTTCTTTTTACTGGGGTGTATTGTCATTAAAGCACACGTATTGTGTTTAATCTAGCATACTAACCAACATACTGCTTGAGATTAAAGGCAGGTTGCTTCAAACAGTCTGTTAACGTTACATACGTACGTAGACGATGTTTAACGTTCGAAAAATATGAAACGTTGTTTCATGGCATAAATAACTCGATTATGAACGTTAATAAGGTTGCAAGTAGAAAACAAAGCAGTTTTGTTGATAAGACTGCTAGAAAAAAACAAGGTACCGCCATTTTTAACATTTACGTGTGAGTCTAGTGAAGCTGAAGCAACCCCGCCCAAGTCACTTGCTATTCTATCAATATAATTATGGTATTAGATTTATCACGTGCTTTTCTAGGTATGTCCGTCTGTACTGCAGAATGTGTAAGATGGCCATAGTGAATTAGTGAATGTTGGAATGACTTAGTCTTGATTGAGAATTGCGCTATATTTTATGTTACAGTACAATATCTTTGTGCTGTATCTACAATCTACATCGCAATCTTACGATCTTTATCGCACGTTCAATATCTACTAAATGTTTCTACTATCCGTGATCAACACGTAGTCGTTAGTATATAAGATGCACCTTTGGATAATTATAACCAGACTATACTACAACTTTGTCTCATTTACGCCTAACCATATACTGTCAAGAAGTTTGGCAAATTGGTGACCCCGACGAACGAATACGCAGCAAGAAACATGGCACAATCACCATGCAAGGCGAACATAAATCAGCAAGGAACACTTGAAGTAGCCGCTGGCACCTCGGTTTTATCTCGCATTCCGGAATTTTGGAAAGACCAACCAAGATTATGTTTCACGCAACTAGAAGCCATATTAGCACCACAGAAGCAAGGAGACGAATACAAATACTGTACAGTAATAGCAAAATTATCCAAGGAAGAAATACTACAAGTTAGTGACCTAATCACTTCACCACCGACTACAGATAAATATAAAAACATCAAGGAACGTTTAATTGATTGTTACGAAGAAACAGAACAGCGACAGTTTCAAAAATTAATATCAGAGACAGAACTCGGTGATCAAAAACCTTCGCAGTTATTACGTCAAATGCGAGTCCTCGGGAGAGGAAAAATCAGTGACGAAACAATTAAACTACTATGGTTCAGGCTTTTACCAACATCAGTTACTACGGTTCTAGCAGTTACGGAAGACATGGAAATTGACAAACTGAGCCAAATTGCAGACAAAATAATAATGAATTCAAAAGTAACCGAAATATCAGCTGTTAGCAACGACACTTCAAACGACAACAATACAGCATGCATTTTAGCCCAGCTAGCAAAATTACAGATAGATATTGACGCAATTCAGCAAGGTCAATATGGTTATCGACCCAGCACGCACAATCATTTCAAGAAACGTCAACAATTCCCGATTATGAGGCCGAGAACAAACTATAGAGGAGCAAATCGATTTTGTTACTACCACGAAAGATTCGGAAAACATGCAAGGAACTGCATTAAACCATGCGGTTGGAAACCAATGGCTTACGTACGGAACCAGGGAAACGAATAAGAGCACAGACAACGGCGAAACTCTGTGCAATCCACCCATCCAATCGCCTCACCATTACCGACCGAAAAAGTGGTATGAAGTTTTTAATTGACACGGGCGCAAATATTTCAGTCATTAGCAAGCAACAGAGATATTCAATTTTACAAAATGAACAATACACACTATACGCTGCAAATGGGACTAAAATTAGGACTTACGGCGAGAAGACGCTTACCTTGAATTTAGGACTACAACGATGTTATAAATGGAATTTTATAATCGCCGATGTTACACAACCAATAATTGGAGCAGATTTTCTAGAGCACTATAAACTATTAGTCGACATAGCAGGTCGCAAACTTATCGACAAAGTTACAGAGCTGACAACGCATGTAACTTCAGAAAAAGCGACACAACAAACAATTCGTACTATCGCAGTGGGAACGAATTCACGTATTACGCAACTTTTAAACAAATACGAAGACATCACGAAAGAGTCCTCTCTACGCAATGCGCCCAAACATAAGATTGAACACCACATTATCACTACAGGGCCACCCGTCGCAGCTCGGGCAAGACCATTACCTCCAGAAAAATACGACATAGCCAAAAAGGAATTTCAAAATATGATAGAGCTCGGAATTTGCCGACCGTCAGATAGCCCATGGGCAAGCCCATTACATATGGTAAAAAAGAAAAATGGCGAATGGAGACCGTGCGGAGACTATCGAATGCTCAATAGCACGACAGTACCGGACAAATACCCACTACCAAGATTAACTGACTTTACATACATATTAGAAAATAAGAAGATACTAAGCAAGATAGATATACGCAAAGCATACCACTGTATTCCTGTTAAAGATATAGAAAAAACAGCCATCATCACACCTTTCGGACTTTTTGAGTACTTAAGAATGCCTTTCGGATTACGCAATGCGGCACAAACATTTCAACGATTCATGGATTCCTTATTTAGAGATTTAAACTTCGTATTTATATTTGTAGACGACTGTCTCATCGCATCGGACAACGAAGATTTGCATTATCAGCATTTAGAAACGGTTTTCAAACGTTTACACGAGAATGGAATAACCATTAATCTCGAAAAATGCGAATTTCTCAGAAGGGAAATAGATTTCTTAGGTTATCATATAACGAGCCAAGGAATACAACCTACCGAAGAAAATTACAAAGCAATCATGGAATTTCCCAAACCGAAAACAATTCAAGAATTAAGACGATTTTTGGGCATGGTCAATTTCTACAGAAGTAATATTCCACGCGCAGCGGAAAATCAAGGAATTTTACATGGTTCAAAAAAGAACGATAATTCACCTGTTCCTTGGACAACGGAAGCAGACAAAGCTTACGAAAAATGCAAGGAAAGCATGAAAAACGCAGTGTTAACAGCGCATCCTTCCCGCAACGCATCACTAGCGCTCATGACCGACGCTAGTGCTACTTGCGTTGGTGGAGTTTTACAACAAAAATCCGGACGCAATTGGGAACCATTAGGTTTTTTTTCACAAAAATTGAGCGAAACTCAACAAAAATATTCTACGTTTGACAGAGAGCTGTTAGGAATATACATGGCCGTCAAACACTTTCACAGATTAATCGAGGGAAGAGAATTTACAATATTTACGGATCACCGACCTTTGACATACGCATTCTCCCAAAAACCATCATCAAACGATACACCGCGACGGGTCCGGCAGTTAGATTTCATTTCACAATACAGTACCAACATTCAACACATAAGCGGACGTGACAATATTACCGCCGATGCCTTATCTCGAATAGAGGAAATATACGTGCCATCACCTATCGATTACGCTGAATTGGAAAAATGTCAATCAACAGATAATGAACTAAGTAAATTACGTGACAATAAAAGATTAAAATTCAGAAACATTACGCTTCCGGGTTCCACAATAAACATCACCTGCGACACGTCTACCGGAAAAAGCCGCCCCTACTTACCAAAGCAATTTCGCAAACAAATTTTCGATACCATTCATGGTATGAGCCATCCAGGAAAAAGAACTACGAGAAAAATGATAACCCAAAGGTATTTATGGCCGTATATGAACAAAGATATCAATAATTGGTGTAGATCATGTATAGCCTGCCAAAAATCAAAAATACAACGACATACGATATCACCTCCTGGTACATTTATGACAGCGCAACGTTTTGAACATTTACATATTGACATCGTCGGACCACTTCCGATTTCACAAGGGAAGAGATATTTAATCACAATCATAGATCGTTGTACGTCATGGCCCGAAATATTTCCGGTAGAAGATATAACGGCAGAAACAGTAGCCAAGACACTTTTCGAAGGATGGATTACTCGTTTTGGATGTCCATTGCGCATTACTACGGATCAAGGCCGACAGTTTGAATCAAGAATATTTGAGTCACTCTCACAATTTTTGGGAATACATAAAATTAGGACAACACCTTATCATCCGCAATCCAATGGAATGATAGAGAGATTTCATAGAACTTTAAAGGTGGCGTTAATGACAAGAGAATCCAACGAAAATTGGTTAAAAGAAATTCCAACAGTTTTACTCGGGTTGCGGAGTAGCTTGCGAGAAGACACAGGTTATAGTTCAGCAGAGATGACATATGGAACGCCAATACGACTCCCTGGAGGATTTTTTGAGTCATCAGCAGCACAGTTATCAACGTACGAAGAGTTTGTAAAACAAATTCAAAAGGACATCACACAAATGACATCAATTCCGAAAAGAAAAAACCACAACCAAGCTATATTTGTGCATCCCGAACTCAAAGAATGCTCACACGTATTTGTTCGGTGTGATAGAATTAAGAAAGCCCTGACACCGCCGTATGAAGGACCCTACCCAGTAATTAGTAAAACAGATAAAACATTTTGCATTAGAATTAGGGATAAAGAGACAGTGATATCAATTGATAGATTGAAACCAGCATTCATGATCAATGACGAATCAAACTACGTGCCAGATTCAAAGGATTTATACAGACATTCACACACGTACACTACACGATCGGGACGTAAAGTAAAGCCAGTAGTGCGTCTATAAAAAATCGCTGATATAAGCAAGCCATTCGTATATATATTAACATAGATCTCAACATATACCATTAATTCACAACTACTCGTAACAACAAGACATCTAAAATGGGAAATCAAAGTTCTAAGGACCAGATAACATACAATACGGACAGTTGCCTCAATCAAAACGAAGCGGACAAACTCCGTAACCTGATCCAGGAGGACTTACGGTGGACAAGAAATGTTGCAATGGGACAGATTATTTTAACAATCGGCGTGATCCTACTTTACGGCATAATGAAAACACTGGACAGAAGAATGAAGAGTTTAACGGAAAAAAATAATAAACACTCGTGCAACAGCTAAGTCAAAATTACATACGTCAGCAAATCACACCACAACAGGCGTCATCAAATTCCACCGCGTACAATAGCATTATTATTTATATACATCAGCAAATAACTAGTAAGGTCTAGGTCAAATTTATATTGTAAACACTATTACCATAATAATATTTTTTTTTTTTTTTAAAGGAGGGTGTACTGTTACAGTACAATATCTTTGTGCTGTATCTACAATCTACATCGCAATCTTACGATCTTTATCGCACGTTCAATATCTACTAAATGTTTCTACTATCCGTGATCAACACGTAGTCGTTAGTATATAAGATGCACCTTTGGATAATTATAACCAGACTATACTACAACTTTGTCTCATTTACGCCTAACCATATACTGTCAAGAAGTTTGGCAAATTTTACATGCTTGTGCACTATGTGCAGGTGCTATTGTGTATTGTGTAATACCGGGTATGCGACTTTAGTTTACTAAACGAGTTATTTTGATCCACAAGCTTATGTCACTGCAAAATTTAGTTGATGTCGCAAGTGCGCATATTACCAGGTATGTACAACTAAAAGTTGATTACGGAGCCATAGAGACACTGTTAATTTTAGCCTCATTCGCTGGTGCTTTGTGCAATGCGCATTAAATAAGGCTAGCTTGTTTTTGCAACGAGTTGTCTTTTAATTAATACATTTAACCAGCTTAAGAGTAATAAAAGTATACCTTTTATAGATAGTGTATAGGAAGTATATTTGTCAGTAGTGACTGCATTGACTGGCACTGATAGACGAATGGTATGACCGTTGGTCTGACAAGTTAAAGGTCGCAAGTTCAAACCCCGGCACGTACCAATGTCTTTTCGAATTCATGTGTGTATAATAAATTAGTTATCAATTGCTAAAAACGGTGAAGGAAAACACCGTGAGGAAACCGGCACACCTGAGAGATTTTTCGGTATGTAAAGCCATGTCAGAGGCCTACAAGCGGTTTAACACCAGACCTCTTAGACAGGTAGCAAAACGCTTGACGAATAGAAATGGAATATAATGAAAAATGTATGGGGATGACACATGTCATCGATAACTTGTAGTCGAAACATGATGTCATCCCCATACATTTATCATTCTATTCTATTCGTCAAGCGTTTTGCAACTTATCTTAGGGGGCAGGTTGTTCATCGACCATACGATAAGATGTAGGTAGTAGCCTACTAGGTACCATACGTATTGCACATAATTATAGAGGAGTGTTACTAATTGTGTTTCTCTGTGGCGTGAAATAGTCAGGATGACGCATGAAGTCGCTGATGATGAACCATACTTGGGCACACGTCATGTAAAAGCTTATTAGTGCGGTAGTTGAAATGGGTTGCAATTACGCCAATATTCTGGTTTTCATGTTTTTTTCTTAACTCTGAATACATAATAAAAGAACATAATTTATTTATTAAAAAAAAAAAAACGTCGCCCCACACTAGGAATTTCTCCTGTATCGTGAGTGCGTTTCATATTTTTTTTTTTAAACTTCGCCCCACACTAGGAATTTCTCCTGTATCGTGAGTGCGTTTCACAAATATGTAATGTCACATACACAAACACCCAGACTCGGGACAAATATCTGTGGATCGCACAAATTTTTGTCCCGTGCGGAAATCGAACCCGCAACCCTTAGCGCAGCAGTCCAATCGCTTAGCCATTGCGCTAATCGGGTCGTCGAATTATATGCATATAGTCAGTAATATAGCTATCAAAAAGTTTTTCTGAAATATTATTAGTACCTATTACAGTAATGAAAATCGCACGTTTGTGAGTGTGTTGTGCGTTTGTATGTTTGTTACCTCTTCACGCACAAACGGCTGGACCGAATTTGCCAATACTTGGTATGGAGGTACATGACACCCTGGATTAACACATAGGCTACTTTTTATCCCGAAAAAATGTAGCGGGTAATACCGCGGGGCGCAGCAAGTTATATATAAAAATGCCGCCGTAATTGGATCCGATTTCCACTACCGCCTTCACATGAGCTTTTACCATGGGGTTTCCCAAATACGTCTGCTTTTACAGTGCGTCTGCGTACATAAGTACGTCGCTAATAATGAGATGCCGATGACAACATAAAAGCGCATGAATCATGTAGGTATAAGGAGTTATTTTCATGATGGGGGTTGGTAACTTGGAGACATTAAAAAAAAACCTTTAGCATAAAGTAACTAGAACGTGAACAGTGGCGAGTCCCCACAAGCGTCCGCCTGAGTGTCGAAGACTGATATGATATACCTATAGTTATGTCTCTTGTTTTGTAAAACCGCTTTAGTGAGTAACGGCATCGGTTTTTGAAAAATGTCACCATATTACATCTATCGCCATATCTCCCATTACCCTATGTCGTGTAGCAGCAAGCACCCTATCTTATTGCCGTAAGTAAGCCGCTTAAGTTCACGTACCGACTAGTTGCAGGGCCATTGCGTAGTCTTGGGTCGGCGAGGCCTCGTAGAAGACCCGGCAGCGGTATACGGCTTCGTCCTCGGCACTGATGCTTTTGATCAGCAGCGCTGTGTCGTCGTCGCAGGTAGCGTTCGACTTGCACGGCATGCCTCCGATCCGACCATAGTATTTAGACCTGAAATGATAATATGCGGCTTTGTTTGAAGGGTTTGTCAAACGGTCTACGTGTTTGATGAAAAACTGGATTGATGGCGTGTTTGACAAACATGTTTGAACGTCAGCCGTGGTATTTGTCAAACAATATCTCAAAATTTAAAAAAATAGATTCGACCACAATACATAACCTCCATCTTTTCGATGTCGGTAATGAGTAAGGTCGGTAAAACGCGAAGATATGTATTGTATTGATAGTCCGGTTTATATGCTAATTGCTAAGTGGTTATTATTCTGAGTACTTCATAGTGCTATGCTTCGACACACTTAGTCTAAGTTCGAGACCGTGTCTACCAAAAAACCTCCACACTGAGCGAAGTCCACGGTGTTGTTATAGATAAATGTCCGTTAAAATGTTACAAGTGTAGACGCACCTTAACATTGTACCGTGACAAGTTCGCGTAACAAATGCCGTCCACACAACCAGCACAGACACGCCACTTTGTTACGGTCACGAAGGAATGTTGTATAAAATGCTACAAGTGTGGACGCACCTTAACATTGTGTCGTAACAAGTTCGCGTAACAAATACCGTCCACACAACCAGCACAGACACGCCACTTTGTTACGGTCACGGAGGAGTGTTAATTGAAACATCATATGTGTGGACGCACCTAATATTGCGGCGTAACAAGTTCGCGTAACAAATACCGTCCACACAACCAGCACAGACACACATTGTTACGGTTACGGAGGAATGTTCGTTAAAAAGTTGACGAAGCTTTAGACAAATAACAGTTATCCGATATTATTGAATAATTCGATGGTGTACTGTTTCAAAGTTTCAATAAAATAAAAAACGACTGCTCTGACCAAAAGCCAAATGTTTCAACTCCGAATCGCATTCACAACTTTTCTAATATTCCAGTTCCTAGAATAGCCGTGAATGGAGCCCAGTTATTCTATTGATTTTTGTTTCATATATATTGAATCCTATTGCCTATACCTAACTTCACTACCTAATTTATGTAAGGTACCTAATCTATGTCGGTACCATTAGTTCTCCTACGGATCTAATCATTTGTTGTTCGATCTCGTTGTTTAGTTTCAAAGAGGCAAGCAGGGCCGGATAACCGGATTATCCAATAGAGAGAATAGGCCTGGGGGCCCTGCAGCCACAAGATTGTTTTTAAGGTGTTAGATGTAAAAGGGCCCTAGACAAGTGGCAAAACTCTTGTCGACTATGAATTAAAAGTGATAAATGTATGAGGATAACATAATGTTAAAAATAGAAATAGAATGACAACATATTTTCTACGATCCCTAGATTCGTCTAGAACATGGCGATCTTTATTGATCAACGTGCTATTTTTATCCTCGAAGAAACTAAGAAGGTACCAAACCCATTAGGGTGAGAGGAAAGTGGCGGAAGATATACCTAGTTAAAATATTGGAATTTATCAAAGTATAGATTTGATTCGATTCGAACATGAGTATGAAAAGTATTGAGGAACCACATACACAAAAATTATACAAATAAAATAAAAAGAAATTACGTGCCGATTTCTCTGAGCCAATCAAATAAATATGATGTGAAAACGGTTAAAAACAAGATGATAAGCTAGAAATAATATATCTCGAAGGAACATGCAAAACTTACGACCAATAAAGTGGGAACAGAAAAAAAACAAGTTCCATCGCGGTTTTTTAAAAGTCACTTTTATGTATTTAATCTCCACGACTGACCAGAGCGCACAGGGGTGGACGATAAGCTGCAAACCTCTTAAGGCATTAAATATTGCATACGCTTGCCGCTTGGCGCAAGATGAACATGAAAGCGCACTGGTGTGGACATACAATAATATATATTTATTATTGATTGGTCTAGTGGTCTCTAAGCGCGACTGCTGAGCAAGAGGTCCTGGGTTCAAATCCCGGGTCGGGCAAAGTGTTACTGAGTTTTCCATTAGGTAATTCCCAGTAGCAGCACGTAGTCTGGATTTGTGCCCGGTTGATGGCAATAGGCTCGCCCCCTATTACATTGGGACTTACAACATAACTGGCGAAATGTGGGTGTACTATATGTTCACCTCTGCCTACCCCTTCGGGGAATACAGGCGTGATGTTATGTTATGTTGTTAAAAATAGGTTCCACGCGTTCAGAAATTGAATTTCGAAAATAGTTAATGCTCGTGTTAGGTATGGTATTTAACAACCAAACTAATGTCAAATGTTTATATTTAATCTATTAATCTATGACACCTGTGTGAATGCATTATATGCACGCCACTCAGAATACGAGGGACTGTTGACTACTTGGTATAAAAAATCTATCGATATAATTAAGAGAGACTTTAACATTGTGGTAAGAATGTTTATTTTTTAAATTTATTTATTATGGAAAATGAACAATTACACACAATGTTTGTGAAAGTGTTTGTATGTTTGTTACCTTTAACATGGTTAACAAAATCAGTTACCTAAGTAATAAAATGAGTGCGTAACTCACTACGTTATCCACGGTTTTAATATATTATAACTTTACTTACACCCGTACAAGTCTTAAGCCTAATATCATAATTCAAGTTAATCAGCTGAAAGTTAATCAGAAGATGGATGGGGCATACCACCTGCTTTGAATCCCATCATATGTAGATTCTATTAAAGTTACTTCCAAGAGTAAAACTGCAAGACCGAATGAAAACTTAAATAAATAATAACATAAAATGTAAGGTTGATAGTAATTGTTCTAATTAGACGTTTAACACTTCAGTCTGCCCGTGACCATGAATGCTGTAACGGACCCTAAACGTCAAGTCGCGACCAAAAAAACTAATTCAATCATCGCGGAGTCATCGAAAATCCGTAAACATAGTTTTACATTCAAGGACAAAGGAAGTTTACAGTTAAACGTAAAATTATATCTGCATTTCGTCACAAATTTGATGCTGAAACAGATAGACTAATTTCATTAAGGGTACCTGATGAGCACTTACAGTATGCGTCCCTGATCATGCCGATTTTAAAACGAAATGGGTCAATAATGATTTGTGCGGATTATGTGCCGGTGTAAATTAGTAGCTGTTAATTGAACTGAACAGTACCCATTACCTACTGTTACTGAATTGTTTGCGACATTATACGGCGGTCAATAACTCAGCAAATTAGACCTATCGAAAATATAACCAATTCGTATCGATTTGGTGTTCGATGACGCATCACGAAACACATACACGATAAAAAAACCGCAGTTTTTTTAAATATACGCGTATGGTGTTTGGGTTGTCGAGAGCGCCGGCCGTGTCAGTGTGCCATGGAGAACCTAATTGGCTGGCCTGCCGGCACGCTGTCTACTTGGTGACGTGCTCGACGCCGGATAAGATCAGCAAGGTCTTTTAAAGAGACTTAATGCAGTGTTACAGGGAATACAAGATGGAGGCCTAACCTTAAAAAATTATAAGTGATTTTTTTAAAGACGAAGCAAATCATATTGGTTTTATGTTTATAGGTTAACAAAAATAGTTTTAAATAATCACCGCAGAAGGTTAGGGCAGTAGTTGACGCGCCTCTACCGACCGACGTAAATAAATTGTTTTGTTCAGTCTGCAACATAAGAACCTTGCCAAATAATTGAAGGAATAAACATCAATGTAAGTTATTGTTCCAAATGATCCAATTCCGATTTGATATGTGTGCTATGTCCCCTCAGATCTTATTACTCATAATAATAATAATATAATAATAACAGATTATAAACACCGACACGATCAAGTTGCCGCTATTATACACCAACAATTAGCATACACTAGTAAACTTATAACAGATATAAACCCATACTACAAATATAAACCAGAAACCATTTTAGAAAATAGATATTACAAAATTTACTGGGATAGAACCATAATAACCGACAAAACAATTCATTACAATAGGCCTGACATAACTGTTCATGATAAAACAAATAAAGTAGTCTATCTGATTGATATAGCTATCCCCAACTCACACAACATTCAAACTACAATATCCGAAAAGCTAAGCAAATACCAGGATCTAGCAATTGAAATTAAAACTCAATGGAAAGCACAAACCGTCCACATAGTACCAATAGTAGTCTCATCCACAGGAGTAATACCAAAATCATTGTCACAAAGCTTGAACACCCTTAACATGCCCAGTTATACACTCCACATGCTTCAAAAAGCTACAATACTAAACACCTGTCGGATCGTTCGGAAGTTTTTAACTTCATCAATTTCATCCAACTTCACCATCTAATGTATTCTTCATACAATCTTGCACACTTGGCTTTGGCCCGTGTGTAAGTTTATTAGACCCTCTAAAGAGGAGATAGATAAATCTAAAACTAACATAATAATAATAAATAACTTTATTTCAAGCCTCAGTGCTCATAAATGGTTAAAAACAATTTTCTTAAAACACTAGTGTTAGTAAACAGCATTTCATTATTTCAATTAGATTACAATTGAATTCAATATAAAAATTAATTTATGACATTTAGTAAATAAAATTATGAAAAAACAAAACATTAAATAAAACGTGAGGAGCCTCTAGCATGCAGCTTCATCCACGTTTTTAACAGGGGCAGATCCCATCGCTCAGACAATACCTTTAGGATGCTATTAGTGCTAAATACTATTATGCTCATACCTATGAATCATTAGTTTTGAATTTCTTATTTACTCATGTCCAATCAAACGTAAATCTCTCACCACAGAGCAGGTAAAACTTCATAACTTATAAGATGATAACGAACGCATATTATATGCTTGACACTAAAATTGATAAAGCAAATTTGAAAATGATGGACACGAGCGGGACTTGATCCCGCGATCTTCGCCATACCGTGGCGCAGCTGTAACCAACTGAGCTATTGTGTCGCTGCTCGCACCCATCGAATTTCAAGTACCCTTTTGGTATTTACGTCTTAAGGGTGACGTCAGGTATTATTTGTTGGAATCTATGAATACCAACTAAGTGTTATACCTTTCACACACTTATTTATAAATCACCGAAACGATAATACCAACCCAAATTTATATGACTTTTGGTGGTGTCATTTTAGCGTGCCCATGCTAAGAGTGAATTAAAAATAACTATAAATTAAATTTGAAAATGATGGACACGAGCGGGACTTGAACAAAATGACACCAAAAGTGATTTAAATTTATTCATTTTCTCCACCAAGATTACATACAGAGGTATAGTATAATACAAGTAAATGATGGCAGACAAGTAAAAACCTGTGCTACGGGGTCCCTGGTCTCCTTATCTCGGATTCATTAAAGAATTAAGAGTAAATACCTACCAATATTACAATAACAGGGAGATCTCTTTAAGGTAGAACCATATCAAAATAATTATTGAATAAGAAAACAAAGGTTTTTATTTAACATGGGCAGTCATCTAACTATAGGATTCCCGATTTGTACACGGCATCACGCGTGAACGGCTGAACGAATTTAGCTAATTTTCTTGCTTTTGTTGTGTCTGTTATGACGGGAAACGGTTCTTATGGAAGAAAAAAATAAGTATGTTGTGCGAAACATCGGAAAATTTAAGAAAACATATAGATAATATTATCTTCTCTAATGTAATCTTTATGCTTTTGACAATATAAACTTTTTAATGTAAACTACGGCGTTTGACATAACTGTCAGTCGAATTCAATATTCATGGTTAAGACTGGACAACGTTTCTCGGGTTAGCTAGTTCTTTTTAAAATAAAAAAAAAGATCCCGACGAATTGAGAACCTCCTCCTTTTTTTTAAGTCGGTTAAAAATGAGGTTTGTATGTCTGTTTGTTTGTTGCATGTGTGTAGGACACGTGAGAGTTAAATTTCTCTATACCTGTTGAGTTTTCCGTATCTTCATAGTAAGTTAATTAGCCAATTTGCGCTCATACGCCTTCATAGATTATATTCTTAATAGTTTATCGGCCATGTTATATATACGGGCCCTAGGAAAAGGAAAAAGTGTTGGCTTAAGCCAGTTCTAGCTGGTTTAGCTAGATAGATTTGGAATAGAAATGCTGTGCATGTTCAAATAAGTATGTTATCAAGTATTGTAGCCAGAACATATAGCTGTCTAACTATTAATATTATTAATAATATTCTGCTAAATAATAGGTACAGTTTTGTGGTTGAGAATAATCGGGTTTAAATAAACTTATTTTAAGATGAGTCTTGAGCTCTTTTTAGTTCGAGCAGATGAGTTTTTGCTGCTCCACTCCAGTAGGTGATACAGTTGGAGAGAATCGATTGTCATAGAGTCATGTATAAGACATACCCCAAAAAACTAATGAAAATAAAAATGAAATGGGGAAAGGAACATGGCAATACAAGGAGGAGGCTATTAAAGGTAATTGAAGTGCTTGATGAAGAGTGCATTACGGTTAGATAATGTTTGCAATGCCGTTGAAACATACGTTTCAACAATCAACGTATCAATAACCGTGCGTACGTAACCGGCAGCTTTTCGAGATGCATCACTCTGATGCCAGAAGACCGACAAAGCGCGGCGTGGAAATTGAGAAGCTAGTGTGTTAAAGTGCTTGAGTGGCATGCCAGAGATATATTTTGTTCAATAAAGAGTGTTATTCGAAATTTGATGTGAAAGTTTGGGTAGTTGCAGCTTTGACGCTTTAATCCGACACAAGTATGCTACAAAGTGTGCGACCTCGCATGATAAAAAGGTGTCGATTGTGTTGTGTGTTATCGCCGAAGTTTATAGTGAGTTCGTGTTGTAATAATTATCTAACTATCTACATAGTACTCAGTATTATTTAGAGTAGGTGCACATTAATGAATCACAATAAAAAAGTCCTTATTAGGGCTTCATGCGACTCAATGTTTCTTTTACAGATGTTTCCCACATAGGATGGATAACTTAAGACCCATTCTTCCCAACTGGGTGATGATGGGTTTTAACCCGGCTTCAACCCATAATCACCCATTTTATTGTCTGAGTGCGACCTAACTCAATGTACCTATAATAGGGGTAACAGTTTTCCATCGGCAAAGTTAAGTTTGTCCGTCAATCTAGTTTATATTTCCATTCAATCCAGTTATAAATAAATAAATTATCATAAACATCATTTTTCAATAATCAACAAAGATCATTTTAATTTTCAACAAAGTTTCTACGAAATCCTCGTTACACGTGTCCCATTATGTATATATGTATATACACTTATATAGTACGTTACAGTGAGCACTAAAAGGCTGGAGGTCACAGGCACAGTGTAAACACCGGGATGTAAATAAAAACATAAACTCACAACATGAATTTACTCTGAAATAGAATCTAAAAATACTCACAAAAAATACCAGGAAACGGGCACTCCAACATAATATTTGTAGATATAGCGTATACCCATTAGTTTTCACTCGGCCAAACCAACCCTATGGTTGAAATGAAATGGTTGATAACTGGGATTTAGTCCACTTCTTATCCTTGGTCATGGGCCCAGTAAACCCAAGAAAACTCAGATATAAAGATAATTCAGATTTTGAAGTCCACCAAAAGGCGAGTATTTGATTGAGTAGTGAGAAGGTGCGATGACGACCAACAGAATGACGATGCGAATCGAGTCCTTAGGAAAAGACAACTATGATAGCAGGAGAAGCTCTTACAAGCTCTTTAAAATAAAAGTGATGGGTGGAAGTACGTAAGTGGAAAAGTACTGAAACCGGGTGAGACCGTAGAGGCTAAAAAATAGGAAGTAGAGAACGAGAAAGCTAGAGCTGATCTTATTCTATCGATGAGTGGAAGGAACTTAGACATGTAAGGAGCTATAAATTTTTATGATGATCATAATAAGTATGTGTTAAATCGTGTCGTCAAGAAGGTAAGAATCTGAATCTATTAAAAAAAACCAACGTAGTTACAATACTACTCACAAAAAGAACCACAAACACCCACGATGCAATGGAACAAAGGGAATGTTAATTGTCATTTTAACTAATTGACACACCAATTTCAGATACTGGAGAAAAATTTATTTTACAGTGCTATTTGATACAAAATTATTTTGCATGTGATATTTTCTAAAATAGAATTGAAAATATTGGTAAATCATTTCTTTGTATAGCTATTTGATACAAAATTATTTTGCATCTGATATTTCCTAAAATAGAATTGAAAATATTGGTAAATCATTTCTTTGTATAGCATCCGTGTGGGTGTACATAAAAGGTAGTTTCAGTATCAAGTTGGTTAATAATGGCCAAGGTAACACAGTGCTCTATATATTATACGGATATAGAAACCTATCTGTTTTGTAAATGCGTAAATTTAAATTTGAAAGGTTGTTTGGAATATATTTTGTTTTATTTTTTGACTTATTATATGTACCATGGAGACGTCTTTGTGATACCGAATATATCGACAATACACGTGTTTTCTCCAACTGAAATCTGCTTTATTTATCCTTCCACAACAGTGATTACCCATATCTATTCTTACATTATCATTTCCTCCGCGTAGGTTTAAGATTAATAAGTACCTATAAAGATATAAGTTTTTGGCGACGCGACGCGACGGATCAGCGATCGACAAAGCGAGCCGCCTAAGAATAGACAGTTTTCTTAGTATGTAGGTACAATCCCCTGTATTGCGATGTACGCTTTCCGATTTCGATTTTATTTTTATTTATTACTTGTTTTGAAAAGGATTACGTCATTAGGATCAAATCTCGACACTTAGTACCTTCACGGGTCGGACAGGGATTTTGTAACATAACATAACATTCTATAGTTCGAAAATAAATAACATACAGGCCCCTTTTTTGCACTGGGCACTCTAGCAATTGCCCAAATATTTATTCGACGAATTGATGTAATTTGACGACCTGCTTGGCGCAGTGGCTAAGCGATTGGACTGCTGCGCTAAGGGATGCGGGTCCGATTCCCGCACGGGACAAAAAATTGTGCGATCCGCGATGTTTGTCCCGAGTCTGGGTGTTTGTGTATGTGATATTTCATGTTTCTGAAACGCACCTACGATACATGAGTAAGTCCGAGGGTAGGGCGACGTTTTAAGGATATGTGTAAAGTCCGAAGCAGAAGAGAATAAAGGAGAAAGAAGTCATTTTTAATGTGCCCAGAGCCTCCAGTTGGTTAAAGACGACCCAAACATACCCACCTAACCTATGCCTCGCCTGTACAAAGGGAAAGGCGAAAGTGTAAAGTACCTGCAACTATATTTAGACAGTTATAGTATATGTCGTAAGTGAGGCGAGCCTATTGCCGCTATTCTACACGAGGGCACGAATCTAGACTTTGTTTCGGTTAGATATCCAATTCTCAGTAGCAGCACAAAGCCTGAATTCGCCAGTTTAACCGTATTGCATGACACCCAGGCATAACCGGCAGAATGTGTATCTTTTATAAACCTCTGTTTAGCTCTAGTACCTCGGCCCCTTTAGGAAGTCCGAACTAAGAGTAAAAGCAGTAATAGCCGAATGGTATGGCCGTTGGACTGCCAAGTCAAAGGTCGCAGGTGACAATCCGCCCACGCACCAAAGTCTTTTCGAATTCATGTGCGTACTATAAATTAGTTATCAGTTGATAAAAACGGTGAAGGTAAATCTGAGGAAACCGGTACACCTAAGAGGTTTTCCAATGGTGTGTTAAGCCATGTTAAAGGCCTACAGGTGGTTCAAACTTTGATACCAGGTTGTTCATCAACCATACGATAAGAAGAAGAAGCGAGGATCTAAATTGATAAAGGAAATTTGAAAAATGATGGACACGAGCGGGATTCGAACCCGCGACCTTCGCCGATCCGTGGCGCTGCTCTAACCAACTGAGCCGCCGTGTCGCTGCTCGCATCCATCGAATTTCAAGTTCCCTTTTAGTATTTACGTCTTAAGGGTGACGTCAGGTATTATCTGTTGGAATCTATGATTACCAACTCAGTGTTATACCTTTACAGCTATAAATCACTGAAACGATAATACCAACCCAAATTTATATGACTTTTACAGCAGCGCCACGGATCGGCGAAGGTCGCGGGTTCGAATCCCGCTCGTGTCCATCATTTTTCAAATTTCCTTTATCAATTTAGATTCAAGCTTAGCATGGGCAACATGCTAAAATGGCACCAAAAGTCATATAAAGAAGCGAGGAGTTAAATAAGTATTTTGTTGCATGGGCTTAGGGTTAGATTATCTATTAGTCAGAATAGGCAACTGCATAGAGGGCCCGCATAGGCAGGGGCCCGCGCCACGAGATATTGAAATTTATTGAAATTATAGTAAACCTAATTTTAAGATTGGTATGTAGCCGACCATTAATGACAAAGTCTGTCTAGTTTTCATATAGGTACTACAACTAGCTTACGACTTCGAGAAGGCCTGAAAAGGGTAATGGGGCCCTGACACGTGCATTGCCTAGGGGCCCCGACATGGTTGATCCGGCCCTGCATGTGCTGGTGGAAAGATGGAGGCGTTACCACCAGTCGTTTATAATCGCTGCTTCTAATTCCTAAAAGTGTCTAAGGCGTAGATCACTAATTTAAGGCTTAAAGTTCAGGCGCCTCTAAATAACTGATTAGTTGAAAAAAGTTGATTTCTCGCTGCATACCTTAGATACTAAAAGTCAATTTTGTTAATACCTAAATAAATAAAACATTTGCCGTAAAATCCACGGTAATGAACATATCAGCAGATTATGTTTAAAAACTTTTTGGCGGAATTATCCAATACACAGGGTTCGAAACATAACACCTATGAGCACAGCCATGTAAAAAACAAAAACTTATTTAATTTAATTAGGTTATGTGGTCGAAGCGTACTATCTGCTTAGCTCACAGCATAAAACAACGCAAACAATCATGTCGCAATACTTTATAAGCAATTAAAAAATATATCAATAGAGATCAATGAACAATGCTTACGTAGCGTAGGTACTCTTCGTCAAAATGAACTGGCATATTCGATGTCTAAAATAAGTTTGTTTAACCATGGGAAAAAAGATCGCACTTTAATACAAATAAACAACGCGCCTTATTAAAAAAACAATACTAATACTTACTTTTTCTCAGGGTTCTCGGGCGGGTATCGGTATAGAAACTCTTTGTCATTTTTCGTCCATTGAACGTAGGCTTCAGGTCCATCTAGGAACACCTTTCCCAGGCCGCATGGCACACGGGCGTCGCGCCCGGGTATAGCTCGAAGCTCCGTTGCGTTGTCTGAAAACACAACCAACATTAATCCGAATCCAATATTGATCCGAAAAAATATAAAAGATACACAACGAGTTTCGAATTTTAAAAAATGTTGCTCTTTCTGGATTCTCGGAAAAGCCATGCGATTTTGTTTTTATCGAGAAACGAATCGTATTTACGCGCGGCAGATGAAGTTTTTCACAAATAAAAAAATATGGAATCACCTCGGTTTGCATTGGCCATCATAGACAGCATCGACCACATTTTAATGATGTTCATGACACTGGATCTGAGGAACACCAGTTTGGCGCCGATAGATATGTACTTTATCAGGAGCTCAGGGCTGATATGCCGATTGCGAGGATCCATCAGACACAAGTGCTACCGGCCAAGTCCTCCACACTCTTCGGAGGTTTGAAGCCGAGTGAATTCTGTTTAAAAGTCGGCCAGCCTAATCGACTTCTGAATTATTAAGCATTGGTCTTCGTAGTGACTAGCATTACAAGTGACGTGTAACGCCTATCGCAGTAGCAACGAGCATTAAATTTTCAACCTAATGCACCACATCACTCAATGTGAAAATACAATGACCAGTATAGTTATATTCATTGACGACTAACTTCGTATGAAACTGTTTTATGCCTTTACAAATGCAGCAATGGATATCGACTTTATAGGGCGGTTTACTGTCGATATAAAACCATTAGAAAGTGAGATGCTTTGAAATTTCATCGACTTGCCAATGTTTGTATGCAATTAAAAAACATCGCTACGTATTTTAAAACTACGATCGATAAGTAATGGCCGGCCATATCTTATGCATAGTGCAGGAGTACCTAACGAGCTGTAAAGGGCATGTAGAAATAGACCATTTGAATATTTTATTATTTCAATGCAGGTAATTTTCCTTTCTCTTTGTTTATTATAAATGTATCGTGAGTAGCCTTTGTAGTTTTGACACTGACATAAACTACCTATAATCATATACTTAAATATGAATGTTAAAGGTTAGACATGACTATTGTTTGCTACAAATATAAATTTAATAAGGTGGATGTACAAAATATCTTCTAAGCACAATGTCCTGAAATAACGAATTGCAGATTTTTATGAAATGCTCATTGCAGCGGCCGTATTATTAGACCAATCAGTGCTACACTTTAATAAAAAATAACTTCTAATGTAATAAGTAGGCGTTCACATGATGGGCCTACTGTTTGTGGCAACAAGTGGATATTATAGGGAATACCGAAACGAAATATGCCTCATAAATTAACGACAATAGTAGGCACCGCTAAAGTTTCAAGTTCTAAAGGAAAGCCGATAGGAATAATGTCCCAGGACACATCGCAACAACCTTATAGTTAATCTTGGTAACTGCAAGTAGGCTGCTGCGATCTGGCAGCGACTTCCGCGTCGCGGCGCAATCAGTATGAATCGATGAACATGTATGCAGTGCTGTACGATGGAGGCATAGTTCACGTCACGTAAAAAGAACGCTGACCGTAATCTTTACTTTATGAATTCCAGTCTATTCCAGTGTTAAGTAACTTGTAATGTGCCTATAATGATTATACAATAAAACAATTACACTTAATTATAAACTAAACTAGCCTAAGACCATAGGAAGCGACGATATCCGTGTGCAAACATAGTCGCTGATAGTCGCTCAGCGTTTTTTATAAGTGACGGGAACTATTATACCGAGCGACGCAGCCGCTGCCGGAACAAGCGCACCATGCAAATACTACCTTCATAAAAAAATGTTGCACCTAAATCATATACATACAACATATTATATAAAGTATTGTAATCAGTACCCACCTGAATCTATCATGCCCAATATAAATCTTAAGTTGCCGATTTGCAGCGCATAATATAGATATATGTGAATCTTCATTTTCTGTAACAAAATAAAGTATTTTATACGCTTACAAAGGCCAAGGGGAACTGCGTGTTACCATAAAACTATAGCTATTTAAACACATAATAAGATTGCATACATTCGCAGCGTTTCATAACATAGGTAGGTAAGTACTTAATTAAATAATTCGCGTTCGAATATTTCCATTTCCTATAAATTCCTAAAAAATTATTTAGAGGATGTCCAGATTTTTTCACCTATTTTTCGCAGTACAGTTATGAAAAAGAATAATATGAATGTTTCCGAAAAAGTAGGTCAACAGACGATTAGTCTATGAAGTACTTCGAATTGTTAAAGCTAGAAAACAAGGTACAACCAACAGCATCGCACCTGTATTCTCCGAATCCTCTTCAAATAAATTCTCAACAAGAAACACGTGCAACTCAGAAGAGAACAAGGTTTATTGTACCTAGGCAATAGTGCATAATTAGTAGCTAATAATATTATGAACTTCGTAACAATGGAGTGTAATCTGAGTGGAACTAATTATTTTGATACTAGCTATTATATTATTAAAACTAAAAATAAATACAAACAAAAAACATCAAAAAATTATGTATCAAAATATTCCTCCTCATCACTGTCGACTGGCAGGGTTCCCAAAAGGCTGGCGGCATTGCCACGTTGAATGGCAATGGCAATGCTAATTCTTTGGCCAAAAAACAAACCAGCCCTTTGGTCACGTGAAGAGTCGACCAACCGTTTAGATATGTCTCTAAATAAGAGACCCGCACTCGGACCAAGTCAAACTAGTGGGCGCATAAAATATTTTTATTCCATGACCTTAACCTACCGTCAATTTAAATGATCGCACGTTAATTAAATTAAATCGGATCTTATATCAAGACTGTTTGTGTTCTTGCAAAATTACACGTAGCTCTGGCCACTAACATTTTCAATGTAACAAGTTGACGGGCAGCTGATGGGTAACACAATACTGGCATAGAAACAAAGCTGCTCGTGCACCGACTGTTAATATATAGAGGTAATTACTTCAAAATTCGTGGAAGCTTATTTGTTTTGAATTTAGACGGGTATCGAGTATTTCGTATGATATGTTTGTCTCGCGAATAATTGGTGATGAGGGCTGTATAGTACAGGGATGGCAAATATTTGGTCGCGCCGCGTTATTATTTTCGCAACAAAAAAAGTCATAACTATTCAATGGCACATGTATGGCCTCATAAAAGATTTTTTTAGAATAAATTTTAATTTCACGTTGATCCGAATGTTTACCATCCCTGTTCTAGTAGTAGTGCCGTAACAAAAACTTTTTTAATGGCAGGTAATGATATTGTTGTCTTTCTTTTTAGCGCATATTTAAAATTACAACACAGTTGTATTATAAACTTCGAATCAATCGGATGTCACTAACATTTTCTGTCTCGCAAAACGAATTAATAGTTTATTTTTGTAATAAAGAAGGTCAAGTACATGAGAGAAATTGGTCGGCGGACCCTAAACCAGGCGATGCCTGTATCTTTTATCTGTAGATATTAATTAACGCCCTACATAATGTAATCAATACTAGGTATATATTATTATTATTATTTCAGCCATGGTCGTCCCACTGCAGGGCGAAGGCCTCCCTTTCCTTCCTCCATTCCTCCCGGTTGTGAGCTGCTGTAGTCCAAGTGGCCTTATGCGAGTCAAGCTCCTCCCGCCACCTTCTCTGGGCCTGCCGCGACGCCTTTTGATATTGTGTGGCATCCACTCCGTGGTGGTTTTTGCCCACATATCATCGGACATGCGGCAGATATGACCCGCCCAGTTCCACTTCAAACTAGCGGCTTTATGTCCAACATCAACGATTCGTGTTTTGGAGCGCAGTGTTGTGTTCCGTATGCGGTCAGTTAGCCTATACTGCGCTCCATGGCTCGTTGGCATACCCTGAGTTTGGACTTTTGCTAAACGGTCAAAGACCAGGTCTGTGCATCGTAGGTGAAGATGGGGAGGATGCATATGTCTATATATATACTTAATTAAAAGTTGCCCAATACACATCCACAATAACTAACATACGATAGTACAGTATCATCAAAACTTTCGCAAATACACAATAAATACTATAGTCTAGCATTTGACTTAAATACAGCATAGTAAATTATTCCACGAAGAACATATGCTGTAGTTCCCGTCACGTCAAACATGCAAAAGATCTAGCTCGTCCCTCACACAGAAAATTAAAGTGGGATCGCCCAAGAGTACGCTCTTCTTTTGCACGCAGATCGTTTGCATTCCTTGGACCTTACCTCTACACAAAATTTTACGAAATAAATAAAGAAATATTAGACCTAACCTATTTCCGTTTTAAAAACACTTTGTTCAAATGGCTGCAACCAAAAAACTATATTCAAACTGAAGACTTAATAAATATTCCGGGGTAATTACATATTAGTTCAACCATCTCTAACTCACTCATTCACTATCCACTCACACAGACAACCAGATATAATCTACTACTATTTTACTTTTCTTTATTATTTTTCTTATATAACATAGCTTAAGTTGTTGGAATCAATTGTAATAGTTTAAGTTGTAGGAAGTCAATTATTATGTGTTGCAAAATGTGTGGATACTTATCTATTTACTTTTTCAAAGTTATGTAATGGTAATGTGTTTTTCACCATAATAAGTGCTATGTACTTGGGAAGAGACTGGACTCCACGACACAGGGTATCCTAGTGTGGAGTCCAGAGAACTGTTAAATTAACACATCACAATTCCATAAATAATGTAACCTGTTTATGTAAACAAACATACTGTACAAATTTATGTTATAAATAAAGATTTATTATTATTTATTATTATTATTATTACGTAAAAGGAACGCTGACTGTTAATTAATACTTAGTAAACTACTTAGTAAATAGTAAACTTAATTTTTTGGCTTCCCGTTTATTCCAAAGTATTACGCAACAAGTAAAGTAACTAAGTATAATGATTCTACAATAAATCAATAACATTTTTTATACTTGAAAACCAATAGCCTAGTATCAGAGAAATCGCCAATATCCGAGTGCAAACAGTCGCTGACAGTCGCTCAGCGTTCTTTTTACGTGACGGGAACTATACACTAAAATATCCGTAATTCACACCACATCACGCCAGAAACTTCTCAATTATGAGTCATACAAATAAACAAAACATTTAGCAAACGCACAGCCCTATCTGCATATTGCAGCCATTATAAGCTGGGCTCCCGACACCAAAGACTCCCCTGTTTTTAATCCAATTGATAAGTGTAAGAAGGGTTGTAGGGGTCAAGATACGATGGGAAGAAGTAACCGCCATACACGCAACTGCCCCGGGGGGTGAGTCACGGTCTCGTCGTGTTGTAAAATGATAATAATGAACTTGAATTCTCCGATTTGTAGAATAATTATAATAAACATGTATTAGTGATGAAGTTTGTATCTACGTTTCTAATTGTCTCTCCTATAAGCTTATTTTTAAAAAGGGGTGACGTGATTAGGCTTTCCTAACGTTAGATTTTTTTAGTATATTATTAATACAATTAAATTATCCATCGAATTGATATTTTTAATTTGATTACAGATAGATACAAAAATGTTTGTATTTACCTAAATTACCTAGACCTGCATTCGCTTTTCAATAAAAATATAGTTTCCCGATAGAGATTCTCTCCGTAATTTGCTGACGTAATATAGATAGGTACTTGTAGCCTTCAAGCGCGAATATTGAATAATGAAATCAGTGAATTCCGTGCTTCGGTACCTACTTCTATATTTTGTGTTAGTTAGTCATAAATATGAGCGCGAAACAAACAATGTTGTATAATGTATTAATAAATCGTCACTTGGTAGCATTGCAAAGACAATCTCATCTTACAGCCTTACCTTTTAAGTATATTATATATATATTTTTTTTTATCAAACGCAACTGCAGGCATATAGGTATAAATATTGTATCCGTAGCAAGATATAATTTTGATTAAATCATTCATTAGACAAACCATCGAGGTACGATGAAGTATGACGAAACGATCAAACATTACACAAACCTACACGAAAAAAAATCACGAAACGTCGTGAAAGCTTTCACCTCTGCCTACCCCCTCAGGGGTGCTGGCTATTGTGTGTTCAAACAATAATGTCCGTCTATTTTTAAATTATTTTTCTATAGTTAATGAAACAGAAACAATGTAAGTTGGTTGCAATTTTTACAATCAAAATTTAAAACGTGTTTTTAGTACAGTATCAAACTAAACACGATCTGTTGCGTTTCGGATTCTCGATTGATAATACTTTTTTTTTTTTACTTTTATACAATACAATATTAAATTGGAAAATTAATAGAGATTGGTGTCTGCAGTAGGTGGTTAATAAGAATCGGATTTGGATTCTACGATGTTTGCAATTTTTATATCTTTGACTACCGGGAGTTTGTCTCGTCTAATTTCCCCAAAATGAATCGCTCGAAAGCAATTCCCGGTATACGCGTGAGGGAATGCACTGTTAACTGCGATTCGACAAACAATTCCACTTTCTTTGACTTGCAATATTTATTAATGCGTTTTATTAGTTTCTGACAAAACGTGCTGATAATTTATTTAAAGAAAATCAATATGGTGGTGATCGTTGTATGAGCTATATATACCTAGCTGGCTAGGTAGCTGAGAATAAACCACTCATTAATAGCATACATACATAATTATTAGGCCAATAAAGCGAGAAAAGTTCAAGGGCGCGTTGGGATGGCGCTATTACAGCGATATGAAAACCGAGAATAGGTACAATGACAGAAGAAGAAGGACGCCTATAGACACCCTGTGTATTTGTAATGCTGAAGGCATATTATCGAATAAATCAATGTTGGTTCATCATGTTTGTGGTCCGTCGAACGTCCACACACGTTTGCTTTTACAAAATGTAATTTATAATAACATGGTCCGCCTTCTTGGTGGCCTAGTGGTTGGCATACCGAATTTATATGCACTAGGTTGCAGGTTTAAACCAAGGCGGGTATCAATGTGACTTTTTCAATGTCGCATCTTAGATATTATAAGATGGTTCTTCTCAATAGAAGTGACCTTAAGAACCGAGCAACAAGATTGACGTTTTATAAGTGCTCTTTAGCAGCCTATATGAAATAAAAACACTATGACTTTGACCAACGGTGACGGAAAACAATGTGAGGAAGCCAGGATTTAATATCTGTAATCGCCGATGCTTAAAATCCTTCTGAGAAAAGGCTCTGTCCCCGTCGTGGGACATTTATAGGCCGATATATATAATGATTTGATCACTATAATTAGTTCCTACATACAAAAAACAATATTGAATAAAGAAATCTGTATTTTCGTTTGGAAATCGTCGTCCAGAATTGGTATTGACGACGATCACGTGTACCTTTATGACCTATATTTATTTGATAACTTCCATGCTTTTAATTGTTGCAATACGCTTCCGTATGAGAACCGAGGTGTATCAACTTCGATCGATTTTGTATTTGCGCACTGCTTTCAATACAGCTGTGTTCGTGTATTTCAATGTCATGATCATTATCTTAGTTCTACAATATTATTAGATTCTGGAGGACGACCAGGGGTCTCTTAGAATCCAATGTGATATAGGCGCAGCTGTGATGCCCAAAGGGGTAGATAGAGGTATGCAATTGCACAAAGCCTTGGCCTTGAGCAGGAACAATATTATTAGACAACGATATCAAATGCCACAGACAGAACACATGTGTGTCATGTTGTATCTATGTTTACTAAAACATATTATGCCTTGCGTATAGTCCCTAAAGGAGAGAATACTATTGATTTTCTCCACAAGGAGTCCATACAGTCACATTTTGCGGCTTATCATTAGTTTCATGTCCTGGCCAGGTAACCCAAACATGGATATATGAGTTCAGTTTACAAACTCATCTCCCGATATTGTTTATAGTAGTCTCCAAAAATGTTATTAAAGTCCCCAAACATTATTCTTTCCAAGTTCAATTAGAAGCCTACGTGCCAACGTCGATAAGTGCAACTCGTGTAAAAGCTTATGAGATTTTTTACGTCTAGTAAAGTGTTAAACCTTTCCCGATACCGATTACCACGCGCAATGCCATCTCTTTAACAAAAACATTCTACGTCTGATAAAGCTACCTAAAAGGTTAAAAAGTTACTACATAATGAATGCATTCGTGGAAGTTGCTTTGAAGTGTTGCGAGAGTTCACATCGCGAAGATATATTTAAGTATCTTATTTTTATAATATCTCGTTTCTAGGAAAACTTATAGCTTATGAAAATTTCATATTATATAATTTCATTTCATATCATAGAAAATTTCATGTTTGTACGATATCCTGGCGTTAAACTTACTTCAGATGTAGGCTAGAAATGGATCCCCAATCAAGATGGATTTTTTTGAAAAACGGTCGCCCCATACTAGCAATTTCTCCTGTATCGTGAGTGCATTTCACAAACATGAAATGTCACAAACATAAACACCCAGACTCGGGACAAACATCTGCGGATCACACAATTTTTTTTGCGTGCGGGATTCGAACCCGCAGCTCAGCGTCCAAATGCTTAGCCACTGCGCCAACCGGTTGTCACTCACTCGCTCAATTCAATCGTCGCGTCGCGTTCCGAAGCAAAGTATTATATATTCAATCATTGTGTTTCCATAGCACTACGGAAACATTAATAACGGTGTCAAGGTAGAGTTTATTTAGTAAAACAATTGTTTAAAAAAAGTCTTAGTGAAGCACTCATTGACGTACTTAGGTATAGTTTGACGAAGTTTAAAACCAAGGCAATTGTACAAGTTGTTTATTGTTTTTTATTACAAGTAAACTTGTTGGGGCTTCTCTCACAAGTTTGTTTTTTATAAAAAACAAATTTGTGTTTAATTTCAACGACTTGCAGCAATCATGTTTAATTGATTAAATTTTATTGCGTAACAAGTTTTATTTTCAGCTTCTACTGGCATTTGTATTCTGTTAGACGAACAAAGAAGTAAGAAGATGGTTATCCTTTACCACGGGGTATTAGATAACGCTTTTCATAATTTCTTATTTCTCATTGCTTAATATTTTGATACCTGTACGTTATAAATCGATATTCCGTCTTAAATTATTTACGATACGCTATCTTCCGTCATTCCTGACACACAAGTAAAAGCTTGTGTTAGCAATCAGCGTGAGGTTTCTTTTGGAATTCCTCAGGGTAGTATATCGGGCCCTACACTTTTCTTAGTGTACGCCAACATTATCTGTTTCTGTATGTTCTCTTGGCGATACTGTGTTAATATTTAAAAGGGATCGAGTAGTAAACCGTTCTTTCGAAAATTGTTTCTAAACGACTATTTTATTTTACTTATAAATCCCGCCTACTTTCGGCCGGTATGAATAATTTTATAAAAAATCTCAATAACACTGTCCAAACGGAATCGAACCTAGAACTACACGCTTCGGAGCTACCAACGCGTTTGACGACCTAATTAGCGCAGTGGCTAAGTAATTGGACTGCTGCGCTAGGGGTTCGATCCCCTCTCGGGGCAAATATTCGTGTAAGCCACAGATGTTTGTCCCGAAGCTAGGTGTTTGTGAATCGCACCCACGACGGGTCGACAGGAAAAAAACTAAACATTAGTTAAATGGAGTCGTCCAGTTCGTGCCAGGCGCGGATAAAACACTTAAAAAATGTTGTGGTCACAGCCAATTGAAAATCGGCCATTTGCGAGACGGAGTATGAACTCAACTCGTAAACATGTGTTTGTTTGCATATATAGTCACTAATTTAGACTGTTATTAAGGCATTGGATTTAATACCATCAGCCTGTCGATCTCAAAAGACCGAGAAAGTGACGTCACACATCTATTTGGGTGGGCATGCCCATCGTGACCACAACGGTGGATCCGCGCTTGAGTTCGATCGTAATAACTCTTCTCAGAACTCCTTATTAGTTAATACTCTTTTCTAGACCACATATGTAAGCCGCGGTAAGCTGTTCCCGTAAAATTCCCGGTTCCCGGTTTAAAAATCATTCATATTTTAACATCCGAAACAAACATAAAAGTTTCCAGGAAAACCGTATATTTATAACATTCACTCTTATAACTATAGTACTAGTTCACACTAGCTACTTAATAAGCCTGTAAAACAACATGAAAAGATTGCTACCGAAAAAGGAAATCACTCAGTTTTAATTAATTAGTGAAAGTCATAGTAACATATTCACACACGTTCTTTGAAACTTCATAAGCTTAGAACTTTTACTGAAATTAAAATTCAGATAGTGGGAATACAAACAAATCAATTTACTTAATAACAGCGCGAAGCTTTTGATGCAGAATTAAATTTATTTACTTCACACTAACTATATTACTTATTTATTTGAAATATTAATTGGAAACTAATATTTTTTAATGTTTTATTTATTTAGTATAAAAACAGCTACATAAATTAATTTTAAAATTGACTAAAATTTTACTTTAACTTAATTATCACTGTCCCAAAAATGTTTAAAAATTTAAATCTTTAAGCCGATAGTTATTTGTCAGTCGCGCACTTTGAACTGATGATATAAATAAATAAAATAAAATAATAATAATTACAACTGTTTTTTTCAGACCATAAACAAAAATAAAAGCCAAAAACAATTAATGAATAACAATTAAATCCACTCACTATATTTAGATTGTGCTATTATTCGGTTGATTGGCGCACGTCCGTTTCACGCGGAAACTGGATGCAGACTAATATTATCACCTCCGTGCACTGTAATGCGACCGTGCCAGGTATCGCAGGACGACTGGACCAGTAGCGCACCCCACGACCGACGGGCGCTCTCTGCACCGAATCTGGACAAGCGGCAGCGTGCAGCGTGTCAAGCCGAGTTAAAAAAAAAAAGAAACTGGTGACGGATCTGTTGTGTGTAAATATTACGAAACATTTTGAGCTAGTTTTGACCCCTTCACAACTCGTAAACTATTTAATCTACATACATGAAATTTGGCACATTTATTAAAACTTTCAAGCTTATATAGAATTTGAAATTTAATTAATGTAGCTTAAATAGTTATGGATATATTATCGTTTAAATACTAAAGTAATAAAAACGTAAATGAATAGTGTGATTTATCTAATAACAATGTATTAATGATTAATACTAATTTGCATATGTATAATGTAGCCTGGACGTAAAAATAATACAAGTGAAGTTTTATTAATATAGAACTTGGCTCTCATTTTTCATTTATGTTTTTGATAGGATTAATATCGATGAAGCTGTTTCCTGGAACACAAGAGTAACAGCGATTTATTAGCAACTGTATGCATGTATGTATCTGTTTTGAAAAGGGTGATAGGAATATTTATAATGACTAAAAATTAAGACAAAAAATACATTTTGAATTATTTTTCCGATTACTGATTTTTTTTAACCTGTGTTCGAATCCCGGTTCGGATAGGGTTATGGACATTTTCCGTTAAATAATTTTAAATATCAGCATGCAGTCTGGTTTAGTTCCTTGCCGTTAGCAAGAGGTTTACCCCTATTACATGGTGACCTTTAACATAACTGGCGAAATATGGGTGTACTATACATCTCTGCCTACCCTTTCGGAGAATACAGGCGTGATGTTATAAAATTTTATGTTTTTTTTAATCTGAAAATATGCGGGACTCGTTGCGCGATCAGTCGGTTTGCGATGTTAAGCAGTGCTCGCCGCGGTCAGTCGGTTTGGAAGTTAAGCAGTGCTCGCCGCGGTCAATCTTGCGATGGGTGGCTATTTTCACATGTCGAGAGTCGAGACCTCCCGTATTTAAGAAAGCACGTTAAGCTGTTGGCCCTGCGCCTGATCTCTCTCCGGTTGGCCTGCCGCCCCAGAGACGGAATCAAGATTGCACTGTGTTTGCGCATAATTATACTTGTGCACTATATTATATAATCTGTGATTTTTAGAAAAGAGCTACTTACTGTCATTGCCGGCCCTCTGTGTGGTCATAGCAGTCATGTTTGTTCAATAAAGTATAGTTAAAGATCTTCTTGTCGTATGGATAATGAACAACCTTTAAACCATCTGCTGTAGGCCTCTAACAGTCTCTAAGACGACCCGATTGGCACAGTGGCTAAGCAGTTGGACTGCTGCGCTAAAGGGTTCGATTCCCGCACGGGACAAAATTTGTACGATCCGCAGATTTTTGTCCCGAGTCTGGGTGTTTGTGTGTGTGATATTACATGTTTGTGAAACGCACCCACGATACAGGAAAAATTCCTTATGTGGGACGATGTTAATTCTTACTGATTGGTAATTTTGTTATCAAAAAATAAATTCTTTATACTTAATATTCTTCTGTTGATGTAACAACGGCTTTATCATGGTATAGGCATTCTGGTATTCTCTGTTGTGGCTACCTTGAATACACTGACAACAGTATCATATTCTCCTGCAAATAGAATACAAACTAAGCGTGGGTACCTGGAGAGCATTATATATTGTATGGTGCACCGAATAATTTAATTAATATGAAAACAGGCCACGTGTAGTGCCTTTGAGTGAATTCGACATTAAATTGTCCACATATACCTAAGCCTATCTCTCTCGTTTCATATACTGGAAATTCTGTAGCTACGGACAATTCGTTCGATCGTGATCTGCGAGCGATTGTGACTCTTATTTCAACGGTATTGTAACATTTCTGGCCAAATACATTTTTGAACATAAAAATAATAAAAAAATCCTCGTTTCACATTACATATGAATACCAGTTATTATCTTAACTACCATATAAATGGTTGTATCGTTGGTTATCTCAAAATATTTATTTCGTAGGTAATATGATTACTTGATTATAGAATTAACATGTAGAAATAATAGCCCTTTCGACTACAATAAATAGGAAATAAGATCTTTTAGTCTAATGTTATACCTAACAAAGTTTACAGACTCGTTGACAAAGTTATCTTTCCGGCAGTTCAGCGTCATACTGCGATTGAATGTCAACGAAACTAATTTAGTAAGTAAGTTGATAAGTTTATCTGAACTCATCTTTATCAACTACAAAATATACATTTTACCTTGCAGTTCTGCTCCTTAGACAAGTGGAAAAACGCTTGACGAATAGAAATCGAATAGAATGATAAATATATGGGTTTGACATTTGTCATCGTTATGATAGTCGAAACATTATGTCATCCCCATACATTTATCATTCTATTCGATTTCTATTCGTCAAGCGTTTTGCCACTTGTCTAATGGGGGCTGCAATTCAGCCAGCAACGTTGTGGAAGCAAGACGCTGTATTACACTGCGCGTAGTGGCGTCTCGCTTTCACAACGTTAACTGCCCTGCTTCAAGAGTTCATGGTAAGGGGATACTGAAGTGAGCGAAATCCTTACCATGCCCTTGTCCTTGAAAACAGAGAACAAAAGATTTACAGCATTTTTGTTTTTTCAATAAATCTGAATCATGTTTGCGTCAAATCAATATTAATATTGTATTGGCCTTGTATTAGAATTGAAATGACTGCCTCGTTGGTCCAGTGGTCCCTAAGTGCGATGGCTGCGCACGAGGTCCTGGGTTCAAATCCCGAGTCGGGAAAAGTGTTACTAGGTTTTTCCACTAGGTGATTCTCAGTAGAAGCACGGAGTCTAGATTTGTGCCCGGTTAATGGCAATAGGCTCGCCCCCTATCACATTGGGACCTAAAACATAACTGGTGAAATGAAGGTGTAATATACACCTCTGCCTACCCCTTCGGGGGAAAAAATACCCCCGCACCGACAACACTTATTGTCCAAACGCGCTACTAAATAAAATCGTAAAAGTGAACTATTGTGACCCCCGAGTGATTTTTACCTGCGAACCTTACACATAGTCGCCTTGTGAACATTTTGAGACCTGTGGTAGTGACCAGTGTTGCGAACTTTACGAAATACTAGACAAAAAAATCTAAACCTAGTGTTAAAATCACAGTAAACAACCGTCATACAAAGAACATACCGAAGTATCTCGACAAAACGCGTAAGCGCCGCCGTTTGCACGGCGCTTACGTCTTTCTTCTCGCTGTTAGTCGCCTACAGCTGTCGACGTGACTTCGCGCTCGTGCACTGTGTTACACCGTGTTCGACTGTTGGAAAGGATCGGGACCTGTGCCGTACCGTGTCATCAAGCTTCGTTATAATAAATTGGTCACAGGATGCCTAACGACAATCGCACGCCCCCGTCGTCGTCTCAGAAAGGTAAACAAAAGCTTGCTCAATCGCAATCGGATCCTGTAATAACTGCAGCGATGGAGGGAGTAGTTGAGTCGAATGAAAACATTACATCCCGACATAAACGCCCGCGCGTCTTTGGTTCTCCTTCTGATGAACATGACCCCTCGAAGTCTTTTTTAATAAACTTTAAAACTGACTTGCTTGCTATGCTTGAAGAATGGAAGTCAGAACAAAAACAAACCTTGTCTCAGTTGGTCACAGACGTCGCTCAACTAAAAGTGCAATGCGCGAACACACAACAGTCTTATGCTGAGCTGAAGGAGTCCGTAACTTTTTTGAACAAGGATTATGAGGATGCTATAGCTAAAGTATTTCTGCTAGAAAAAGCACAGCATGAAAACAATGACTGCATCAGTAAACTGGAAAAACAAATCCAGGAACTTCAACAGAGGTGCCGCCCTTCTGCAGTAGAAATTAGGAACGTGCCTGCGTTTCCAAACGAGAAAGTAGATGACCTTCTACGAATTGCTCTACGTTTGGGACAAGTATCTCAGATAGAAATGTCATCCTCTAATATTCGTGACATATACCGACTGCCTGCGAAACCTGGTCACACAAGATCCATATTTATTGAATTTTCAACTGTTTACTATAAAAATATTTTTTTAACTGCTGTTCGTAACTACAATAAAGTACGTTGTATTGAAGACAAATTAAATACAGAGAACATTGGCATCGCGGGAGAACGAAAACCCGTTTATGTTGAGGAACATCTGACCCCAACATCTAAAAGGCTGTTTTACCTTGCCCGTGAGTTCCCTAAGCGAAACAGCTTTAAGTTCTGTTGGGTTTCGAACGGAAAAATTCTTCTGCGCAAAAACCCAGATACAAAAGAATTTCACGTTGTAAAATCAGAACAGTGTCTGTTAGATTTAGAACGAAAAATGTGACTTTTTCCCCATATCATATTTTATCACTGTAGATATTTGAACATTTCGCTTAAGTATCAAAATATCTTCTTTATATATTATTGTATACTGCTAAGCAATAAGATAGAATCCTGTTTTATAAAAAACTGAAGTTAACTTTAACCAATTAAACACCAAATTAGAAATTTTTTCACCTGCATTTAATGATAGTGAGATCAATGCTGTGACTGACATTCCCTTGCTGATGAAACTACAACACCAGCTGATAGTAGTAATCAATTGTTTAACTAGCGGAATCTATTATCATTGTATAAGATTGGCTGCGTTGTATTTTAACGTTATTAAATTACTTAAAAAATGACTGATACAGTAAATAATACTGCTAATGAAATTGATAGCTTTAAAGTTGCAGCCTCCCATTTTTGCACACCGGAACAGTGTACTGGGCTTATTACAGATCCTAAAATTCATCTTAAAACTATACATATTAATATCAGAAGTATAAATAAAAACCTAGATCAATTTATATCAATGCTATCTGTGATCAAATTTGAATTCGACTTAATCATTCTTTCAGAGTGCTGGTTAAAAGGGTCAGGTCCTCCACCATATCTCGATAATTACACATCTTACGCTACTACAAACAACATTACACAAAACGATGGAGTAGTAATGTACGTTAGAAATGGATTAAGATGTATCGTATCCGAGCCATCGTTTTTAGATGCTAACTGTCTTTTGTGTAAGTTAAATAATACTTCTATAATTGGGTTGTATCGATCACCATCACGTTTAGACCTTACCAAATTTTATCACAGTCTTGAAGCACTAATGTCTACTCTAAAATCATTCAAAAATATAGCTGTTGTGGGAGATCTCAATGTTGATATAAAAGAGACCAACAATATCGACCGTAACTCAAGTGACTTTCTACTGCATATGGCTTCGTTAGGTCTTTTGCCTGCACATGTGTTTCCTACAAGACACGAAAATTGTCTCGATCATATTTTACTAAAAACTAACGCTACGGCAACAGCAATCATTTTGAATACCCATATAACTGATCATCTTCCTATTGTTTTATGCATAAAAAGTACCAAGGAACTACAGCTGAATACCAATAAGGTCATAACTCGCTTAGACTATACTTCTATTAAAGTAGACATTGACCAAAGCGATTTTAGCTTAGTTTTGAGCGAATCTGACGCGAATACTGCTACTGACAATTTGATCTCGGTTATTAATAATGTGATAATGAAGCACACAACTCAGGAAAAAGTTGGCCGGCGTACTCGTATTCTGAAACCGTGGATCACAAGAGGATTGCTTCGTTGCATATGGAACCGTGACAGAATGCACCTCAAAGTTAGGGAAAATCCTAATAATCCAATCCTCCACACCACGTACAAAAGGTACCGGAATTTCTGTGATACCCTGCTCAGGAAGTTAAAAATCGCGTACGAAAAAGAACAGTTCACTAAAGCAAAAAACAGTGCGAAACTAATATGGGATGTTGTAAACTTAATTTCGGGTAGGAAATGTCGGTCACAGCCAGCGATGGAACTACTGACTTTATCAGCTGATGCAAAATTATCGACAAACTGTGTTAACAAATACTTTGTTAACATCGGGAAAGACCTTGCTTCGAAGCTGGTTCCTCCAGATAGTTCGTTTGTACCTCGCCTTTCTAATGAATCTATATCACAGGTAAACTCTCTTGGAATACTGCCGGTGAGTCATGAAGAAGTGGCAGCAATTATTAGGTCACTTCGAAATAACTGCGCAACTGGCTGGGACAATATTCCAGCCTTAGTTATTAAACTTTCACAGAAAGTGTTGGTACCACCTATTACGCACATATGCAACGCTTCTATTGCCACTGGTAAATTCCCTAATAGTTTGAAAAAAGCAATAGTGACACCTGTGTACAAGGATGGGGACAGAGAGCGACTTACAAACTATAGGCCTATTTCAGTACTGAGTACATTATCAAAGATTTTGGAAAAAATACTTAATAAAAGCTTGACCAAGTATCTTACCAAATTTAACATCATCTCAAGAAACCAGTATGGATTTAGACAGGGTGTGTCAACAGAAGATGCTGTTACTAACCTCAGTGCTACAGTAGCTAATAAACTGGACAATAGCTACAAGTGTTATGGTATATTTCTAGATATATCAAAAGCTTTTGATACGGTCTCTGTCCCAATCCTTTTATCAAAGCTGGAGCATATTGGAGTTCGAGGTTTATCCTTAAACATTTTTAAAGATTATCTTAGCAATCGTAAACAGGCAGTCAAAATAGGTACGGTCGTAAGCGAGGACGAACAGATCGAGTATGGAGTCCCACAGGGGAGTATTCTTGGCCCCACTCTATTTATAATATATATCAATGACTTGTGTAAGATAGAGCTTAAAAATTGTGATATTTATACCTATGCTGATGATACAGCCCTATTAGTGTATGGAAAAAGCTGGGCAGAGGCGAAGGTACATGCCGAAAATAGTCGGAGGGACGTCATGTTATGGTTATCTACTAATTTGCTTACTCTGAATGTAAAAAAAACTAAATATATTCGTTTTTATCTCCATAACACCTCAAAACCACCAGTGGAAACTATATCGCTTACTGCCCACAATTGTGCCAGATCATCAATCACATGTCATTGTATATCATTAGCAAATGTTAGCAGTATGAGATACCTTGGCGTTTTGGTTGATGAACGATTGGACTGGCGCCCACAGGTGGAGACCCTTACAGGACGAGTCAGGAAGTTAGTTTACGTGTTTAAGAACCTTCGTCAGTCTGCCGATCAGTCGGTATTACACACAGTCTATCTTGCACTATGTCAATCAATATTGGGCTATTGTATTCCGGCGTGGGGCGGAACTTATAAAACTCTATTTTTGAAGTTAGAGAGAGCTCAAAGGTCTGTTCTAAAGACCATATATTGTAAACCGCGTTATTATTCTACCATAAAACTATACAAAGAGTGTAATGTCTTAACAGTGCGCCAGCTGTTCATTCTTCGCACGATGCTTCGTCGACATTCACTGCTTTTCTTAGATGAGGAGATTTTAAGAAAACGAAGTGGTGCACTTGTTTGCCCCTCTGTGCGATGTAGGACAGCTTTCGCACTGCGACAGTACAATGCATTGAGTTCCAGGCTTTACAATGAAATTAACAAAAAGATCTCACTATACAAATTGAATAAGCATAATTTAAAAAATAAATTAACTGATTGGTTAAAGTTATTAAACTATGACGAGACAGAGAAACTTATTCATATTGTCAATTAAGATAAAACTAAATTTTTCCTCTATCTTCTTTTGAATAACCAAATGAATATGCACTACATAACCTTAAGGCGCTACTATAGTAATAAAATAGCTAAAAGTGTTGTCTGTAATATCAACTAAATAGGACAGTGATAATTATAATAGGACAAACAGTACGGTGGACCACCGACTACCCAAGATACGAGCATTGTTCAGTTTGGGAGTCGTTGACTCACTTCTTAAAAGCCTCTGTACAATTACCCTTAACCCTACAATTAATGTAAATGCTATTCTGTAATATGTTTATTTTTTGTACTCCTTGGAAGAATAAAAATTATTATTATTATTAATACAGGCGTGATGCTATGTGTTATGTAGAATTGAAATCCGTGAGTCCTGCGGCGGATTTCTCTCCGGCAGTGTGTTTGGCGCACAGGACTAGGTATAAAAAATGTACGGGAATAAAGTGTGAATCCGGGTTTGCTTACATACCTCCTCAAATTTATCTTATTCGTGTTAGATATTTTCTTGGGTAATTGGCTGCCTTGACCGGAATTCCTGATTTATTATTACAATGTAAGTAGGTACCTCTTCATGAGTTCACCCTTAGACAGCTTATGCTCACGTGTTTTTTGCCGTTATGAACTACAGATTTATTGTCGAGCGTGGGTCGTTTACAACGCCTACGTGGCATTAGCGGAAACGTCTGGTGCTATGTTGTATTATTTTAGTCTTTGCCAGACTACAGCGCAATATCGGCATTAGGGTTCCCCAAGGCTGCAATCTTGGTATCTGCTTAAACATGCTTCAGTTTAACTGTTCGATAACTTATTGAAAATCATTGATGACAATGGTATTTGAACAACGGACATATCCACGCCAAATCTACCTAAGTGTTTACAAAATTTTGAAATAAAGCATTCAATTCAACTGCACTCGAATACAGAAGCAAACGCGTGAACGCAGAATTCAATTTAGAATACTTCCTTTCTTACCTCACAGACTTAGAATATGAGCCGCCCGGTCTTCGTGGTCTTTGGTCACGCACAGAATTTGCATAAACAGGGGTCATGTCAAACTGGGTGTGCGTGCAAGGGTGGCCCCCTCTCCGGTACCAAGGCTATCACAAGTTCATTAAAACCCTTTTGATAAAATGTGCATGCAATTAGGAAGACTTGAGATCCTTAATAGGATGACAAAGCAATACCTAAAATCGATTGTATCGGATGTTATTTGTAATTAGTCGCTATGCTGAATATTGTGGTCCGGTGTATCATTACGTAAAGATATCGATCCGTACCATACCTTGCAGGTAGTTGGAAAATATATTTGAACTGCGGCGTACTTAATGACGCAAGTTGGGCGCTACTATCATTTACAGTTTAAATAATAAATAAATAAAGCGCGCAAATAAAGGGAAAATAGCTAGCCCTACGACTAAGAAGATTCTAGGCTACGAATGATTATGCAACATAGATATTATAGTAATTTTCATTACTAAATTCACTACCGAATTTTTATAAAGGTACATCAGTCTTTTTATTCTTTTGACATTCAAAAAGTTGCTAAAGTATAAACGACGCCTGGTGGTCTACTCTCGAATTTAATTTCAATTCTAATACAAGGCCAAAGCAAATAACGCTTTAACGGCAACATGATTCGTTTATATTGAAAGTAAATGCCGTCAATCTATTGATCTCAGTTAGTTCCTACTAATACATAATATTGTAACAATTTGGCACTAGTGTTAAGTTAAGGAGTACGAAACTGTACAATTTTGTCGGAATTCATTTTAAGAGTAAGCCTACAGGACCATGTAGCTATGTGATAACTTGTACACTTACATACAAGACTCACACGCGCGTAGATAAGAACTACGACGCGCGACGCTACGATGCATTGTTATTTTTCTGTCATTTATTTCCACCCAAAATTTATATGTGGTATTTGTAGTGTACAATTTTATTAAGCGTTTTTAGTAATAATACCTTCTTAATTCCTAAGTACAGTTAGTACAGTATAATATTGAGATCTATATGGCGCACGTTCTCTTACACAATACGTCACTCGGTTTTTACTTTTCTTTTAAAATCGTCGCCCGCATTTGGACTTTCCTGTATCGTGGCTGAAGCCGCGAAAAAAATCACGTACGCAAACATCCAGTCTCAGCCAAACATCTGCTGATCGCACATTTTTTTTGTCCCGTCCGGGGGAGAACCCGCAGCTCTTAGCGCAGCAGTCCAATTGCTTAGCCACTGCCCCAGACAGGTCGTCAAATCCTATCTTGAAGGCTAAAATTCATTATCTTTGTATTCTAGAGATTGCACTCAATAAATACGTAAGTTCACAATCTTCTTCTTATCGTATGGCTCATGAACAACCTGGAAGAAACAAACGACGTGGAAGCGGGACGCCGTTACGTGCAGTGTAATGCGGCGTCTCGCTTCCACATCTTAAACTGTCCTGCTTAAAGAGTTCATGGTAAGGGAGCTGGTGTAAGAGTTTAATTAAACCGCCTGTAGGCCTCTGACATGGCTTTACACACCGTTGAAAAATCTCTCAGGTGTGCCGGTTTCCTCACGATGTTTTCCTTCACCGTTTTTAGCAACTGATAACTAATTTATAATACGAACATGAATTCGAAAAGACATTGGTGCCGGGGTTTGAACTTGCGACCTTTGACTTGGCAGTCCTACGGTCATACCACTCGGCTATCAGTGCTTAGTTCACAATTTTAGTCAACGATTTAAGAAAAATTGAGATGCTAAGCTAATCAAATCAATGTTACAAGACTTTTAAGTTTTTGTTCTAAGATGTAGGGGGCGTTTTATAGATTTTGGGCATTTTGAGATGACCACCTATAGGTTCTGCAACAATATTTAGGTGTAATATATAAGTACTATACCTATCTACTCTAAATGAAGTAAGGACGAAAGGCAAAAATATAAATAAAATAATTGGTTAGGTCTGCCTCATTGATCTAGTGGTCGCTAAGCGCGACTGTCGAGCGTGAAGTCCCGGATTAGCAAAGTGCTACTGGGTTTTTACACGACAGTCCAATAAAAGGAGTGTAATGTTTTCAGGGTTCATGTATGTGAGTTTCTTTATTCCACCATAACTTCTGAATGCCTAAACCGATTTTGATGTATGGAATGTCGTTAGAATCCTTACACTATCGCGAGTAACATAGGCTATAAAAATCAAATAAGTAAAAAAAAAAACACGACTGCCATGACATAAAACGAACTAAAAAGTGAAAAACAAGTTCCATCGCAGTCGGGGGACCGTTCTGTGGAACACTGTCTTATCTAAGAGGTGCCCAAACTGCAATGGAACTTTTTAATTATATTTTTTCCAGGTAATTTTCTGATCCCCAAGCCGCTTGCCAAGCGTGGGGATTATGGCAACGTCCCCCCTTATCGAAGGGGAAAGCCTTTGTTTAACAGTAGACGTCTTCCGGCTGAGGATGATGATGATGAATTTTTAGTAGCAGCACGAAGTCTGGATTTGTGGCAACAGGCTCGCCCTATTACATTAGAACTTCAATCATAACGGGTGAAATGGGGGTGTACTGCACACCTTTGCTAACCTTCCACCTTTCGGGAAATACAGTTTGTCATGTTGTTAGTTTATTTTAGCTGGGCATTTTCCGCACTTAACCACTCGATTGAGCCATTGTGCGTGAGTCATGTTTTTTTGATAAATAAGTAATCTTTATCCACGTTGATACTTAGAAATCCTATTTATCATATTAAGAGAAGTTTCAGACTAACTTAAAGGATAGTCAGTACTTTATAAAATATGTTCTTCGCAGTTGAATGCAGGAGGTAATTAACTAAGTAGATGGACACTGCACGGTGCACACACGACTTACTTGTGCCCTTTACGCTGACACTGAACTCAACGTGTTTGTAAGGGATACGGATTCACGTCAATAGTTCCATGACCCCGCTTTGACGGACCGTTTGGCGCAGTGGGTATGTTATAGGATTGGAGCGGGTTCGATTCCCGCACATGAAATGTTTGAATGTATTATTTTACACTTATCTTCTTTGACTGTTCTGTTGGTCCAGTGGTTAGTCGCCCTGACTGCTAAACCGGAGGTCGTGGGTTCGATTCACACCCAGGACAAATCTTTGTGATGAGCATAATCATTTGTTTCTGTTTCTGTATTATTTATGTATGTATTTAGGAATATCAGTTGTCTGGTTGTCGTAAAACAGGCTCTGCCTAGTTTGGGATCAGATGACCGTGTGTGAGCTGACCCAAAATATTATATAAATTAGTAGGTACTAGATTTCTTTCTCTATTAGTAGGTTGACTACACGCTGAAATTGATACATCTTATAATTGTCTGCTTCGCACAGAGCCAAGAGGTTTGATGTTTGTATTAAATCGCTGTAGAAAAAATATCAACAGAAAGATGCATGTATTTTTCAAATTATTTTGTATCACTTTGTAGCATTTTAAATACAAACATCGTGCGATTCACACATCCACCAACCCTATGATAAGCCGTGAATACAAAAAAGCATTACATAATTAGAAAATTTATAACGATTAATATAGGTCACCTGCCTTTCAAATTAATATCAGCTCTAAATTTGAACTAATTAGGTATAATTTTGGATGGGGGAGTTCATTGAGGTATCGTTTAAGTAGGGGTGCATTGTTATCACTGGGGTGAAACGCATGAGTCACCAGAATGAATCATAGTTATTAAGTCGAACGGTGAACGGACATTTATACCCAAATTATTATGTAAAAGTTGCATCGGAAAGTTAGTTGCATTCTTATTTTGGTAGTTCCGTAGTTTTTGATACTTGACTGGAAAAGAAATTGTTGCCTACCGATTAAGTCAAGAGTTGGTACAGTCAGCTTCATAAGTAGCTGTACTTTAATAATAATAGCCTTTATTCAGACATTACAATATACATGTATAATTACATGCATTTTGGTTTTAATTTTATAACTAATAATAATTCAATTCTCATAATCTCAATTTCGCTTTTGTGTTAATTTTTTTTTCTATAATCTTTATTCGCCTATTATTTTGATTAGATTTGTAGTAATAATATAATTAATTTATAGTTTAAATTGAAAGCCGTCTGTGCCTTTATTGGCAAAGGCCTCCTTCAACTGTGGCCATTTCCCTCTATCATTAGCTATTGTTGTCCATTACAGCCGTACATGACATTTTTTAACGTACCATTAATTCAAGAACAACTGCTTAAAAAGTAATAAGTTTTGAATATTCTCAGATCACCATTTGGACGTTTCTATCTGGTCGTGATGTTGGTTTCTTTCAATTATTTGTTGACAAAAGGTTTCTTAACATGTTAAGCATTAGCTTAACTCAGAATTACATGTACAGAACATAGGTACAGTCAGCATTTTAATTATAAAATGCTGACTGTACCTATGTTCTGTACATGTAATTCTGAGTTTCTGACCGAATTCTTGGTCTCCGTTGAGACTAGCTTACTACTCAGGAGATGAGAGACTTGGCATAGATATGACTAGGGCTCGTAGCTACGTGGCTATCAAGCAGATCTGTCGATCTGCGAGGTTAAACTGTGCCCGCCGCGGTCGGTCTTGTGATGGGTGACCGTTTTCACATGTCAAGACTCCTTTTGTGCTTCGAAACGTACCATAATCCGTTGGCCCTGCGCCTGATGTCTCTCCGCTCGTGGCGGTCCACCGTCTCATCGGACTATAAGTGTACGAGCATCGCCATATGATTCTACTTGTTTTACTTTATTAGTTAGTAAGCATTATGTTGTGATCGCTGATTATGCATTAGCCGATCATTGGCACTCGATGTAATAACCTACATAATAACATATTAACATTGACTAATACACTCTCATTGAAGACGGATACAAAACAGTTTTATTTCTGTGCACTTCCCGCCCTCTTTGACTACAACCACAATTACAACCTACAACTCTAGTGTACAGGCAAACACCCGTACAATAAGAGTGAGGGAATAGGAAGTGCACTATAATATCTCCTGCTTAGTTGGCAGGTATAAGCTGAGTTTAACAGTATTACCACAGGTATTACAGAACATTACAAGTAGTTAATATGGAAAATAAATGCAGGAAACATATTTTTTTCAAATTGCTCCTCTCCAGTCTTTCCCTAGTCCGGACAACAACTGCGAGTCACACAAATACTTGTGACGTGCCGGGATTGAACCCGTAATTTAGATATTTACGAGAATCGCGATAAGAAAAATAAAGATAATAAAATCAGTGTTCCATTGTTTGTTGAAAAGTAGATACAACATTTAATAAAATTAAAGCGAGTAAAGAACGAAAGAATAATGTTTATAGGTGAGCTGTTTTCTATCAATATTTCATTTTATAGACGCAAATTTTACTGCTCATTATAGTATGTCCAATAGCATGTGTCCCAACATTCGAAACTATTTGTATCTATATGTTCATTCACACACTTATTGCCCGGTTTTAGAAACACTCTTAATTCTATTCATTAAGTTTCTGAATACCTTTATGTCTTAATAACTCTCGTTTATACCCGGGTCCTTTTTATTGGCGGATTTATGTCGTTAATCGGTTCCGTTACGTGTCACGGCAATCGACGTGTTTACTTTATTTACATTACCAGCAATTTAAGTCGCAGTATTCTACAGAAAAGTTACAGTATTTTTCGTGTTATTTTATTACTAATTAATTTCATCAAACATGAACGGACTCCTAAGCCGGTACCTATACGGTTTGGAAGCGTAGTTTGGGACTACTTTGGGACAACTTTTTCCAATAATTATTGGAAAAAGTTGTCCAAATTATCTAAATATCGATTTTAAACGTAGCTGTGGATCGAGCTTGGTCCCAAACTACGCTTCCAGTCCGTATAGGTACCGGCTTAGGAGTCCGTACTGCACCCTTACCATGAACTCTTAAAACAGGACAGTTTCCGGTGTGGAAGCGAGACGCCGCTATGTGTAGTGTAATGCGGCGTCACGCTTACACAAAGTAAACTGCCCTGTTTTAAGACTTCATGGTAAGGGGGCTGTTTCTAGTTAAGGTTGACCGGCACGTTTATCCTCAGTTCGCAATACTGAAAAATGTACCGGAAGAATTCTAGCTTCTTCCTTGGTTAATTTTGGTTAGTGCTTGACTGAGGCGATATCCGCTTGGAAAATGGCAGGCTGAAACATAGAACTTCCCAATGAGGTCTTCTCCCAGGGACATACGACAGTGAGACGAGCCGCTTTGCAGTTAGACAGGGATTGCATGCATGATGCATTGCATATATGCATAGATGCATAATACGTCAATCAATACTGCCGAGCGCGCTCGTCTTCTGGCTGTGGGAGAATGGTACTCGGGCCTTTGGTTACGGGCACTTTCGTCATCTCAACATTGGTTAGTTCCACATCGCTATTAGTTTACGCTTAGTGACTCCATGCGCCTCTGCTCATCTATGCCACTGTGGTGTATCTGTTGATGGCCTTGGACACCATGGTCTATCATGCAATCTTTAGACAGTGCAATATTAAATAGTATTAAAAATCAAGGGACTGAAGTAGATATTTGTAACAATTTTTCGTCGACATTTTCAAAGGAAATTGAAGATATAAAACATATATGTGATGTTAAATGGATTGATAGAAATACTTATGTAAAAGAGAAGAATGTATGTATGAGATGGCAACCGGTAAATGGTCGAGATATTAAGAGAATCATAATGGGAATGAATGCGAACAAATCGCCCGGTAGCGATCTCGTGCGCATGTCCGATCTTAAGTTCATTGTAAATAAGGTAAGTCCAGTGCTGGCTAAATTAATTAATTTAAGTGTTAGTAAATATACATTTCCAAATAAATTGAAAGAGTCAATAGTCCGTCCTATTCACAAAAAAGGCGATCGTAGTTTATTATCAAATTACAGACCAATTTCAATATTATCAAGCGTAGACAAAATAATAGAAAAATCTATAGTAAAACAACTAAGTAATTATATTCATAAAAATAAAATAATAAACGACTGCCAGCACGGTTTTCAGAAAAGTAAAAGCACTTATACACTTTTGTCAAAGTTTTCTAACGAAATTAATAATTATTTAAATGATAAAAAGGTTATTGTAGCTGTATTCTTTGATTTTAAAAAAGCTTTCGACACTTTAGAAAAAACTACATTATTAAATGCTATGGAAGAGTGCGGAGTGGGAGAACCGCTGAACAAATGGTTCAGCGACTATCTTACTAGCCGCTGCTACTGCGTCAAAGTGGGCGAGTCGTATAGCGTCGCAAGGGAAGTCACGTGCGGAGTGCCGCAGGGATCTGGCTGCAGTCCTGTATGCTACCTAATGCACGTCAATTCCCTGTGCGGTGTGATACGCCACTGTTCCGCGTATATGTTCGCGGATGACCTGTGTGCACTCCGCGCGGGGTCCGATCTCAATGAAGTCTGCCGCCTAGTACAACTTGACGTGGACGCGGTAGTTAAATGGTCTCACAAAAATGGCATAGTTTTAAATTCAGCAAAAACTAAACTTTTAATCATGCACTCACCATATTTTAATTCACCTGATTCTGTTCCTTCAATGTATACTCATAGTTTTGTGTGTGTTCATAATAATCTTGCAAACTGTTTATGTAAACCCATAGAAAGAGTTAAATGCGTTACCTACCTCGGAATGAAAGTCGATGAAAACTTTTCATGGTCGTGCCATATATGCAATAAGCTTAGAATATTACTAGGAAAATTTTATCATTTAAGTTTTAAAGTACCTACTAGCACACTGAAGCTCCTTTATTTGTCACTGGTAGATTCAATATTGAGTTACTCTCTTGATTGCTATGGACTCACTTTCAAATCGTACATACAAAAGTTAGAAACAATACCAATTAGATTTTTCAAATTATTAGTCGACAAAAAAACAAAGTTAAGTTGTAAAGATGACTACTATAAACTATTTAAAATTTGTAAAATCCTTCCGGTCAGTTTAAAACATAAATATCTCATTCTTACAAATAGTCACGGCAATTGGGAGAGTTACTCAATATTACAGCACAAGCATGGAACTAGAGCAGTATCTACAGGCAAGTTTGAAGTCCCCAGAGTAAGCAACTACTATGGGGACAGAACACTTGAGAAAAGAATTCCATATCTCATTAATAGTTTACCTCCAAATATAAGAAATATAAAAAATAGAACTAAATTTTGTAAAATACTAAAACGACATTTAATTATCAGCCTATAAAACATAATATAGACATACCAATACAATTCATTTAGAACAATGAATTGTATAGCTTACCCACCTGAACTGTACGGTAGTACGTATTTAGTATTTAAGTTTCTAATTTGATTGTATAACCCTACATACCCACAGACAAACTGTGTAAACGGTTTTGTGGGGCATTGTATTAGTATATAAGTTTTATATATATATACTTAATAAATAAATAAATAATAATAAATAATACAGTAGCAGTGCAGGTCGCATACCGCGTCACGATAAAATAAATGACATCATTCGCCGTGCTCTAGTCACCGCCGGCGAACCAGCCGTACTAGGACCAAATGGCTTGGTACGTGTCGATGGAAACAGACCAGATCGTGTGTCGTTGTTACCCTGGAAATAAGGATGGCCTTTGATATGAGACGTGCTTCGACACTCGATAACTAGCACCTTCTCATGTTTAGTACCTACTGTGATAGTACGGACCTAGTAGTAAAAGATAATTTAAATAAATAATTACAATATTATCCCTACAGTAAAGATACAATATTTTTGATTGCTTATAGCTTGGTATTTTTAGTATATACCCTTCGCTACATACAATTTTAACCTTGGTGTGTAACAAACCTAACAACACATTCTCTGGGTGACGCATGTGTTAGTCAGAAGGCATATCTTTAAAATAGTTTTTAAGACAATCGTTTTTGAGTCATCTTGAGAATACACTTAACTATGTTATAGTCCAAGATCCCAGAGCCGCCAGACCTTACTTATATTCTGACAAACAAAATGTGAACGATAGAGTAGTATAAGCACCTACTAAAAACGTACTTATACCAGCTAGCTTGGACCGACGGCGAATTTACAGGTACCAGACGCTAAAGGTACGTGAAAACAATGCTTACTTTTTTTAAATTCTGAGTGCTGATTTTTATGTGTTATAGAATACTGTTAGTAATTAATAATGCATACTGCCAGACGCGTCCCGTCGGCGATTATTTCAGCCAGACACTTTAAAGTTAGCTGTGTGTATGAGCGCGTGCGTGAATTTTTTCTTTGATATTTTACCAGCCTCCTTAGACAAGTGGCAAAATGATTAACGAATAGAAATCGAATAGTATGAAAAATGTATGGGATTGACATATGCCATCGATTACATAATCGAAACATTATGTCATCCCCATACATTTATCATTCTATTCGTCAAACGTTTTGCCACATGTCTAAGGGGTCAGGACGCGATACGTTTATACGTAAGTAAGTACTAAGTTAAAGTAGAACCTACGGTTACGACAAAAATTATGAAATTACTAAACATTGGCGGGTACGACTTATAATAAAAGTCTAACTTTTATGTAAACTTCCTTCACGTTGCGCCACCTGAAAATAAAGTCGTAGACTTTTGTTTTCTTGTAAGAATGAAGCTTTCTTAGGAAAGTGGAATACATTTTTTTTCGTCAGTTTCGCTCCACCCTAATAAACATACTTAGGTATATTTAGGTACGGGTCTGGTTCATAATATCGAAAGTCACTACATCGACGGTCGCTGTATCGAAAACGTTCCATCGACGGGTTAATGAATCGACAGTACTCCAAATCGATGGTAAGCTACATCAGCAAATCGATAGTATGTTATATCGACAGTACACTAAATCGATGGTACGCTACATCGACAGTACACCAAATCGATAGTACGTTATATCGACAGTACACTAAATCGATGGTACGCTACATCGACAGTACAGCAAATCGATAGTACGTTATATCGACAGTACACTAAATCGATGGTACGCTACATCGACAGTACAGCAAATCGATAGTACGTTATATCGACAGTACACTAAATCGATGGTACGCTACATCGAAAGTACACCAAATCGATAGTACGTTATATCGACAGTACATTAAATCGATGGTACGCAACATCGAAAGTACACCAAATCGATAGTACGTTATATTGACAGTACACCAAATCGATGGTACGCTACATCGACAGTACACCAAATCGATGGTACGCTACATCGACAGTACACCAAATCGATGGTACGCTACATCGACAGTACACTAAATCGCCTATATACCACAGAGCCTGAAGAAAAAAGTGTTCAACCAGTGCGTCCTCCCTGTAATGACGTACGGAGCTGAGACGTGGACACTGACTGTGGGGCTAATCCATAAGCTCAAAGTCGCTCAACGTGCTATGGAAAGAGCTATGCTCGGAGTCTCTCTGACGGACAAAATTCGTAACGAAGTGATCCGTCAGAGAACTAAAGTGACCGACATAGCTCTGAAAGTTAGTAGGTTAAAGTGGCAATGGGCTGGCCACATATGTCGCAGAACCGATAACCGCTGGAGTAAGCGTGTTCTGGAGTGGAGACCGCGTCTTGGTAAACGTAGCGTGGGTCGCCCTCTGGCCAGATGGCGGGATGACTTTCATAAGAGGGCAGGCAACGACTGGATGCATAAAGCAGCAGCCCGGGCTTTGTGGCGTACATTGGGAGAGGCCTATGTCCAGCAGTGGACTGCAACGGGCTGATGATGACGATGACACTAAATCGATGGTACGCTACATCGACAGTACACCAAATCGATAGTTCGTTATATTGACTGTACATAAAATCGACGGTACGCTATATCGGCAGTATACCAAATCGATAGTATGCTACATCGACAATATATCATTAGTGACTCTCGATATTATGAACCAGACCCATTATGTACATATGTATTACCTTAACGGCTGAATGAAATTCGGCACTTGGGCAGATCCGATCTGGATTAGGACTTAAGATTTCTTTTAACCGGGTACTTACATGAAATAGTTCCTGTAAACACAGCTACCTAGTGATAAAACTGATAACTTAAAAAGTCTAGACAATAGCCGAGAAGGATCTTTGGTTTAAATAAAATACAGATATACCACAAAACTGTTTATTTCACAAATAATATGATATAAATAAGTCTGACTCGCGTGTTATTCACGCCGGGTTCCGTGATCTTCTTACAATACGGTTCTTATCTGCGGAACCCTAATAAGCTTTTACAAGGCAACCAAATTGCAATGCCTAGAATACAAAATTACAGGCAATTTATTGCCCTATTTAATTAATTCTATATCGCTCCATATTGGTGTAAATAGGATCTCAATTCACGTAATCGGTTGACACATTGATGTGGGTAGAATTGTAAAATTGACGGATTTCTTGCCCAGTGCCAATAGAACCTAAGTACCTTCGTTCAAATTGCTTATATTCCCTGAACGTTGAACATTTAAATCTAATGCTGTACCTACGGTCGATTCTCTTAATCACCAATCAAAAAAACCCACTAAGTAGACAAGTGAGTCACTGAATTTGACTGATCGGATATATGAGGAATGCCCGACTAGTTTCGGACTTAAACGGAGTCCCTATTCCCGAAACTAGTCGGGCATTCGCCAATATTCACGTGATTTAAACCGGTATAAGTATACAGTAAATACCAACATTTTAGATCATATTATGTAGATTGAATATTAACGCTACTAATGCTGTAATCAACAGCAGTTGTTACCAATAGGATAGTTAGTTGTTAGATACATTAATCTATTAGGGTATATAGTCTTCACGAATCATGTTAGATTTGTTCGTCCGGCGCACCGTGACCAGTTAGCCTAGCCTAGACCTATCATGGCATTTGCTATTTAAATGTTTACGTCGACACGATACGACTGAATATGACCAATGTACCGCAATGTATTGGGAAGCGTCACAATCCGTCAATCTAGATATCTCCTACATTGGTTGGGTTGTATCATCCGCGCTTATAAGTAGCTGTAAACGATCACAAAACTTGTTAGTATTTGTCTTAGCGCATACACACGATCACACGCAGCTGTTGTTAGTTTTGAATTGGACGATCCTAATTACACCAACAGAGGTCGATCTCCTAAACATCCACTATATACATACATCGAACCACTCTGTCTGTCTGTATGTCACAATTGTTCACACATTTATTACTTTAAATTAATCACGTTATTTAAATAACTTTCAGTCTTTCTAGACTTTAAGGTAGTTTGTTAAGAAGGACATTATTGTTAGGTAGGTACTGTATCTATTTTAGAATATTTGAAAGACACTATTGTTTACAGGTTATTGTATGGCACTCCACTGAGTGGCAAGAATTATATTGGCATCTTAGTTTCCCTATTTATTTATTGTCTTATCTAGTACCTATGTTATGACCGCTCGTAGAGTCATCAGAGAATCCATCTGGCAAATATGTGACCCATAATATTAAAGTTGAATCTTCAGGAATGGCCTGCAATTTGTACCTATGACTAGGTATACATGGGGACGATATTGTCATCTTGTACATAGGATACCAATATAATTCGTGTTGATATTCCTTCATCCATTTGTGAAACATACCTTAATGTTCATAGAACAATCATATTATTGCTAATCAAACACTTGGCAGTCATGTACAAGCTAGTGGGCTTTAGAATCTAGGGCACTATCAAAATATCGCTTCTTATCTGATGCATGCAGCGCTTGAGCCTTTGACAGTAGTTGACACTACACTGCTAAATTAACTAGGCACTTGTAATACTTAATAATTATAACATGTACATATTTGTTCCGTCATTGTCATACCGGCTGTGACGCAGCACTGCTGTACTACAAACTATAACTATGATCATTGTATAGAAGAAGACAGTGTGTAGCTACTAGCTATCTTATAATTCTGAGGTACCAAGTTCTGGAGTAATGAAAATGTATAAAACTGGAGGAAGCACTTATGCATAGGTAATATTTATCGCATATCAATATGCAATATACACACAGACAGGCCATTTTACTCATTATACAAAACATCCCAACGGTTAAGACAAAGGATTACATAATTTTTGAAAAAATTCAATTACTTCATGATTTCATTTAAAATCTCGTCACAAAATGTTCTAATTACTATGTAACACCCCCAGGTTATGATCGATTAGTTGACTAAATGTTAAGTGAGTACTAAAAAAATCGAAGGATATGGCGTCTGCGACCATACTTTTTGTACAATTTTCAATACTTTTTATTTCATCTTTCTTTCATCATAGATATAGACGTTAAACCACGCGTAAGTATAAAGTCGCTTTTTTAACCACTATCATAAAGGATTAATCATTAAATTGAACGCGACACTAATTCATTGATTTAAGTTTACACAGCTACTCGAACCAACGTTTAGTATCTTCAATAAAAAATCTTAAGTATTTATTAGTACCTACATAATAATCAGATTATTTTACTCCTCATAGAATTCATAGGCATATAATAAATAATTAGATTATAATTCCTTAAACTGACCACGTACGTACAACCTACGATTATCGAAAAAAATTGCTTATTCTCCGATTTAATACATCACTACTTTTAGTCAACGTCACGAAAGATGTCTTCACAATGCACGAGCACGACTCTATCGGAATCAAACACTTTTTAAGCGATGGTCCCTATAGGTGGCAGCACTATCGAAGTAGCAAGGACAAGTAATGAGGGACTGAACTATAAAAATACTATATTTTAAATATTCATTCTTATCATTTGTATATCAATTTGTATATTTTCTTGTATAATTCGTGCAAAATGAAGACATATATATTCTAAGCTTAGATATAAGATGAGTTACAGACTATCGTTCGTCGACGCGCTTTTAAGATATATATGGAAATGAATGTTTATGCATTCTTAAACAAATGCAGCCACGCATCTATCATCGAGGCGATAAGCCTCAATAATACAGAGAGGGGATTTTACATCTAATTCCCTCTATATAAACATGTAATTCGTATGAACCTATAATGGATGAAAATGGCAACAGTATTGATTTATATTCACAAATTATGATATTGAAATTTGATAAAAATGTATTAAAAATATGAAATTGTCCAATATTATACTTTAACAATTTTACTAATTTTAAATTATCGCGATGCATGATTATTATAAAATACGTCACGGGCATCAACGCGATGCACTTACCTTAGCTTAAAGGTAGATGCGCATGCATTTACCTTTATTGGCTAAACATTTCGAGTTAAAAGAAAAATTACAAAAACCATTGATTCGCTTAACACAACCTCGGTTTTCTGCAATGTTGGCTGACGTTCAGAATACGGACAGTCAGTGTTCTGTGGGATAGTTGAAAAATTGGGGTGAGATGAAAAATCATCTACTTCATGTATGGAGCCATGACAACGCATCTCCAGTCTGATAGCGACCACAGCCGGAGTAACCTGGTTGAAACGTCAAACCAATAATGGTAAAATGTATGAGTTCGCGTTAATTCCCGTGACGTAATTTTAACACTTTTACATCAATATTTTTTATATCCAGAATGGGTTAATACGAGCATGTTAAAGGTGTTAGATCTAAAATTCCCGCACTATCCTATAAAATTACGACTGAAAGACTCAACCCCGCGCTTATCCGAGTAGTGTTGACCACAAGTTGTGGTCGCAGCGACCAATATGTAGTCGATACAAAAAATAGTGGCAGTTAAACGCCGTGTGACAAAACTAAAAATAATAATTGTACGTGTATATGTAAAGTAATGGCTGATAGTCAAATGAATAGTGGTGATCAGATATGACAATCGGAATTTGATTACGAATCAGTAGGTGACTATTCAAAGTGAATAAAACTAATTGCCTAATTACTAACGTTATCTGATTGCAATGAACTTTTTAAAGATGCTGTGCAAGGCTGATTAAGGCATATCTAACTCTATAGCCAAGTGAATGTATCCACAGAAATGCTTACAAGACCTATAGGGACGGGAGTGGTGATGTGTGTTGTTCTAACTCAATACAAGAACCAAGACGAAGGTCTTTAACCAGTGTGTTGCCAGTGATGACGTATGGCTCTAAGACGTGGTCGCCAACGGTTGGCATTTCTGAGAGGCTCACAGTCACTCATCAAGCTATGGAGAGAGCTATGCTCGGAGTTTCTTTGCGCGACAGGATCCGAAGTACGGAAAATTTGCTCGAAGAACCGATAACCGTTGGGGAAAAAAGGTTCTTTAGTAGCGAACACGAACCGGAAGACGCAGCGTTGGCAGGCCTCCCACCAGGTGGACCGACGATATCGTCAGAGTTGCGGGCAACCGGTGGTTAAAAATGGGAAGTTGTCGTTTATGTGGCGTTTTAAGGGGGAGGCCTTTGTTCAACAGTTGACATCTTCCGGCTGGTGATGATGACAAGGCCCAGTAAATCATGATACTATGTACTAATGTGATAGCTACGACTAATCGGGTGCGAGCTCACCTGCTGACGCCGTGAATACTGTTTTACTAGGGACGGAATGCGGCGCTTGTACATGAAAACATCAACATCTACCAACGTGTCCCGTCTCACTCAGACGGTGAAAACGAAGTTTAAGTGAATTTATTGCAGGGAATTAAAACGTCACTCGAAATTTCGTTATATTTATTCGGATGACGTTATTTAGTACCTGGAACGTTACTAAACAACGTTATCCGAAAAAATTACGTATATTTTAGTAAAGTTTCAAGTCCCTGATTTATTGTCAGTGACTTTCAGAAGGATGAGTGTGGCGGGAGTGTCGTGTGTGATTGGCACATGAGGGGTGTGTAGTGTAAAACAAATAAAATAAAAAAAAAACTCAACATAATAGTTAAATTTATTAATTTATTAATTAAACAAAAAAAAAGATAATTTTTTACAAAAAAATATATTTGCTAAATCGCACTGTGTGCGCAAGTCCTATTATAAGTCTTTAAACAGACCATTTTATTTATAAATAATGACTTTTCCTAGGAAAAAAAAAATACACCAAAATATGGTATTCACCTTTATACAAAGATTAGTTACAAGCGAACCGTTCTTTTTAATGTTTATAAATCATATAAAGTAAATGCAAAGAGATCGTGTAATTGCTATCGATAGATCTCCTTTGCCGCGTTTGTGTTGCGAATCGACTAACTTCATACAATTTTAACGGTTCTTATAATAATTTAATGTAGCTACAATCTTCCCTTTTACTTATAAAAAATGTCAAAGGTTAGATCATTGATTTAAGTAACACCAGTCACTATCGTTTGCATGTCAAAAAATTGTGATGTCTATAGGTATAGGTGTTTAAATTAAGGGATATTTAGCCATCGTTTATAAGTAAAAGGGGTTGTATTTATATAACCCCATCCTAGGCAAACTCGGAAAAACGGAGTTTTCGTAAGATGATCTTGTATTGCATTGTGGTTAAGTTCATATTGAAAAATGTTGTAGAAATAAAAATAGCCGATTCGCATAACCAACATATATAGCACGCAATATTATAATTGCACTAAGTTTAACTGTAACTAATTAGCGAACCACATAGGAATCACTAGGACATATAGTCTTAAATATTCAGAAACAATAGCCTTCAGGAAACTATGAATAATCTCTCATGAGTCCATAGATTTCCATTGTCAATGTTTCTTTTATATTTTTTATAAATAACAAAAAAAAACAAAAAAATTACTATAATAGGGCGTTGAGTTGTTTCTCTCAGCTATATCTATATTACAGCCTTACACATTTTGTTTTAACTGTTTTCTTCTAAAGTATAAATAGATGTATCACCAGCCTTAGATATCAAAGGGTATTGTTTATTTAACACTAGAATAATTAGTTATATGAAGCGAGCTTTGCTAGTCGGTTACGATCGGTGGCGGCGGCGTGCCCAGACGGCCGTGTCGGTCCTAGTGATGACGTCGTAATATGTAAGGCAGTCTGGACTGCGCGGTGCGGACCCTAGAATACTGGTGACTAAACACTAGAGACCGGATTATATGCATTTGCATATTTAAACCTAGTAATGATGCATATTTTCACTAAATTTACAATATTTATCGGTAGGCATTTATCCACACCGCTGATATACACCTAAATCCTTTAGAACTTGAAGAAACATTTTTAGTGGTCGAATACAATGTTATTACTGAACAATTAGAGCATGTTTGTAATCGTTTAAAGTTTTATTCAATAATTTACAATTTTGTTGTTGTATCGTCTATAAGGTTGGCAATTTATGAATAAATAATTTACTAATTTTATGCAGATATGAGTAATGCATATTTTAAGATGTTTTCTTGCATATTTGCAAGCTTTTCATGTTGCATATAATCTGGCCTCTACTGATGATTATACATCCTTCGGGTTAGGCACTAGTATAATATAGTCACATTCTAAGGCCCTAGGATATCACTGTCAGTTAATTTGTGAGGTTTATATCAGCGATACTATTTAATCCTAATTTGTTTTTAATAATATCTAATACGGTAATATTTATTTAACACAGACTATTTTAGTCATTCCAGTTCCGCATTAACAGAATAAGGAATATTTATTATTATTTACGCTAAATTGGTGTTTTTTTTCAGTCACGTTCTACTATATAATGTACTATAAATGGAACTAATTTAGTTGATCGTATCGCGTAATAATCGTTGATCGTAACACACTAGCAAAGCGGGTAATAATAATCATAGACAAAAAATAACAATTTTAACACTAACGCATCTAAACTAATAACCACGCTAAACTATTTTTTTTATTTTTTATCTTTAGGGGACGAGACGTGGACACGCACTGATGTTTAGCATGTTTGAGGAAGAATTAGGGAAGACAAGAATAAAGTAATAGTAATAATTATGTAATTTAGCATTTTAGCGACATTTGTATTTTACCGTTTATGTTCCACGAGTATCGATCCCGAACTGCTTATATAACGAATGTGTCCACGTCAAAATGGCGCATTTAAGACAAATTGACACATTAACAACAGCCCGATAAAAGGCGCAAAGGCATCAACATTATTGCTTAGCGTTTAGGCCACGATATTCTAAATCAATCAATTTATAATTAACTCTAAAATCAAATATAAATTATGAGTTTTTAAAGACCCTACGGGTTTAGGAGCCACTTCAGATTTTCAAATAAAAATTACACTTTTAATTAGTAATAAAATTGTAATTTTTGTAGGACTATCCTGGAATTTATAGTATCATATTAAAAAAAAATATGTCCATGTAAAGCTGGCCCCTGATTATAAACATCTGAATTGAGGAGGCAGCGGTAACTCGGAAAGTGATAGATCTTTTTTTTTTAATTATGTAACATTTAGTATTAATTTTGTTTAGTATCAACTCAAAACCAAATAAAATTCAAGAATGTGTAATCAATTCAAAAATCAATAATAGTTGATTTCCTTTTTGTTTAAAACACTATAACCACAACTACACTCAATATAATCAAGTATAAGAAAATCATGGTTTTTTTTGTTTTTCAGTTTTTATTAAAACATGGTAAAGAAAACGATAAAGTTTGACAATTATTAATCAAAGTAAATCAATAAAATACAATAGATTAATTTAATTGAAAAATACTTTTATCACTATCATCACAACTTTACTAAATATAATCAATTAGTATAAGAAAATCATTATTTTTTTGTTTTTACGGATCGTACTTCAGTACTTTATTAAATGAGATAAAGAATAGGATAAACTTTGTCAATTTTAATCAAAGTAAATTAATCAAATACAACAGATTAATTTATTTGAAAAATATCTTTTAAATATTGTAATAAATATTGTAGAATATCTTGCCCATAATTTAAGTAACACAGCGTCAATTTGTCTGTATAGCGCCAGTAGACGAAACGGCCTCAATAAAGGCTCACGATGATTTGCTTAAGTCAGGAATCACCGAAATTGTAAAAATAGAGCATTTCCTAAACCGATTCGAGCTTGTCACGCTACAATCCATCGCATCAACAAAATAGCGCGGTAACTAATACGCTTTGTGTAATAAATATGAAGTACATTATTAATACGTCACAGTTCTCTCGGAAGATTATCTACGTTTATCAACTATACTCGCGCGCAACCGACACTTTCCGTTCCTCGATAAATTAAATAACACTAAATTTGATGCAACAGCCGAACATTTTAATGTATATCCTAGTGTTTTACGCGAGCCCTAAATAACCAACTTGCACGAAAATATCAATCCGTTTATCATAATACATTATACTTTTAATATTTCTCCGAACTAACAGGTATAATACATAAATTGGTTTTTCTTTAATCAAAATGTAATCATTTTACTAATCGGATGTGCTAGCGATTTTAAGATGTTCTAAGAAAGTGTTATCCGTATGAACTTAATTTAATTTACCTTTATATTGTCAGTCATGTGGATTTGGTTTTCGAGAACAAAATTAGGAATAACGGCAGATACAATGCGGCCAACATTACTTAGCGATTAGCTGCGCAATGGATATTTTAGCAACGAAATTGTCTACTGCGCAGCTAATCGGCTAACTTCAGGATCGCCAAGATACGGCGTCCGTACTGTATGTACAACAAATCTTGTAAGAAATACCAGGTCCATGAGACATTGAACAAGTTACTGCAAATTAAGGGTAAAAATAATGCGCCATAATATGGTGCATGTACTAGGAACGAATAAATAGTGCCCATATGGATGAGGGGCCACTACAGATTTTTAAATAGAAATCACACTAGTAAAATTGATAATTTTGTAGAACAACATCCGGAATTTATAGTAACTGAAAAAATTTACTATACGGACATAATAAATTATATACTTGACGGGCCAACAGAAATACAGGACGTATGAAAGTAGAAAACCCTCCACCAGATTAAACAGTATGTTTTGTAAAAAATATCTCGTATATATAAATACACGAGCAAGTATCACCACTAGACTGACGCGTCTATTGATGACTACATCTAGTATTAATATTTAGAATATAACATTTAACGCTTGATGCTGATTGCTTTGTTGGCAGTAAACGTATGAATCAGTTAACTATAGGCACAGGTATACCTACTATCACATGTATATAAACAGTGGTGAGATGGGACTCATTCTATGTAGCGAAGTTACCTATGCTATCATTCCGCTGTTTGCTAAGCCGAATTAAAAGCGGTCCAGCCGCTGGCCACGACATACTAGATGCCCTAATTTACTCTAGATTTATATACAAGGCTATATTTATATATTTGAGATGCGATAATTAAGTAGCTAAGGTCTGACCGTAGGCTTAACACGAACAATTTTTGATTAGCATCGTATTGCAAGCGTACGTTACTCGATACTTAAATAAAATTGAAAGCTCGAGGGTTATTTGACGTACGGAAATGTAACCGTCGAAGGCTGGTTATCGAAAACAACCGACTCTGTCTCTAAAAAGAATTTTAATCATATTAATTACAATTTTAAAAGTACATGTACCTATATAATTTTGAGTCCGAAAAATGTAACAGTATTTCGCAACAGGTAAGTAACGTAATAACATATTAATTAATATAAACTATTTGGACGTTATTCTATTGGATTTGAAATGGATAATAGAAAAAAAATATGTAATGTTACATAAAATGGGAAATGGGGTTGTTATGTTTGTCAGACGTCGCGAAACCAAAGAGTTTTTGATATTTTTTTTTTTTCATACGCCGATATCGTAACGTGAGCTCGATAAGTTTACGATACTAATTCGATAGTCGTTCGTGCTAACCCTACGTAAGGGCCTAATTTTGAAGTGACATGGCTAGCCGTCGACTGAGAGAAATATAAGGCTTAGCTTTAGGTATATACAACGTGTAACAGAAAGGGTATATCCATCCAAAACAGGCGAAGAGTACAAGTTGTATAGAATCAAATTGCATAATTACAAATGAAAATAATGAAATTAAAAAAGTGGAATGTATCTATCTTTAGAATTCAAATCATTACATGTGTTATAATTTAAATTCAGTCAACATACCCAAAAAAAATCATTATTTTAAGCTGAAATTATGTAAAGGAATTGTATACCAGATGTATTTATATGTATATAAATATATATATAATTATCTTAGCACTTTTGGATAAATATATCGTTTCCGTCACACGGTGTATAACAGTGTGATATGAATGTGATAACGACACAGTCGCGAAGCTGAACGGATGCAGACCTGCCGACCTACTTATGATTGTTTTGATTTTGGAACCACAACAAATTGTCACGAGCCCTCAACGATCAGTCATGTGATGTATATAACCGTCAATAGAGCGTAAGATGTCACCAAAACGATAACATTGACTTTAGAAAGTAGTATAGATTATTGTCGGGCCGCTGCCACAGTGCAGGTAGGCTCAGATGCATAGATTATTAAAATGATTTTACTTTCTAGTCGGTATTTTTGAACTCTGTGTCAATCCGCCGTTCAAGTTCCATTAGTCCTGCTTCGAGTGCTCGCTGTAACAAAATTAAAGTTATATTTAAATAGATAATAAATAAAAATAAAATACATATTACATACATAAGGTTTAATAATAAAATAAATTGAGTTTATTTGAGCCTAATAATAGTATTGGTTTTGTATTTTTATAGGTTTGTTTTGGTTCGATATTATTGCAGTTAATATTCATTTCCATAATCTCAAGAATGATACGACGATGACATAGAAACGTTTCTGTAACGGATCTCGGACTCCAAACACCTACGGTACATGTTATTAAATAATTTAAATACACTTTAAATGACTTAAAAATCTATTTAAAATCTCCACTATCTTTCACCATTATACCTACACATTTGAGAATAATAGATGATTTTATGATCATCAACGACTACGTAATAAATATAGATGTCGGCTACGGCTAACCTAAACATTAAGAGATTAAAATTATTATACAATATTAAATATAAAAAATTACGACGTTTTAAAAACTTTGAAGTTATACAATCTACACGATACGTTACGAAGAAAATACCTTATAATAAGTACTATACGAATGTACGAATGTTATATAAAAATATTATAGACGACTAGATTTGCCAAAACCCTCTGAAAAATTCAAGGATCATCTGAAAACGGGATTAAATAATCCTAGATTCATTCAAATACATAATATGCTTCATCCTCGGCGACGTGAAAACAACCAAGAAATCTACTCACGTCGTCCGGGCCCGAGGTCTGGAAGGCCTTGGCGGCGGCCGCAAGCCTGTCGGTGACGCTCGCGCGCTCCCTGAGCAAGCGGTCCGCACCGACCGCGCGCCTGCTAGCACCGACAGGGTTGGCCGCGGGCCCGTCGACGGAACCCGTAGGCCCCACGCTGGAAGGCCCGGGTTGACACTGCCCAGGGTTTAGAGGTCCTGGGATGATCGTAGACCCAAGGTTGGTCGGGCAGGGGATGCTGCCGGGACCCGACACGGGGCCTCCCACGGCGAGAGGCCCGGCGCCGTCCACCGGAGACGCGCGGCAGGATCGGACGATCGGGAGTATCGGGGCCAGGCCTTGGAACTGCTGCGGAAAGCTATCGTTATAGATATTGCGTATAATAATTTATTTATTTTTCCCACAGGACAAGATTATTTGTCCCATATCATTACATTAGAGGTTTAGTTACGGTTTTAAGATGGGACACCGGAGGATACTAAGTAAAAACCTGTGCTACGGGTCGCCTGGTCTCTCTTATCTCGAATTCATTATGGAATTAAAGTAAATATCAATTATACAATACCAGAAAGCTCTTCAGGCTATAACCAAATTATCTATTTTAACCATAATCGCAATAGTTAGCGAATAAGTAGCCAGTAGGGGAATGCTCTAATAAAACCTAGATCAACACGCAAATCCTGCATGGTAAATGTTTGTGATTTGGGTAGTTGACACCGCCAATCCATTGACATTCTTTTTAAGAGCTGTCAAACCGTCATTCTCCCCGTAGATTTTGTATGACAATAGCAACCTGTGACGCCACCTTTGCCAACTTGATTGACAAATTATTTATTGATATCAAGGCAACTGATAATCATGATGGTGATCAATTTATTTTGAAATGTATGGAGTTACGTGAACTAGAATAGCGTAAAACAAAATGGTGATCCGTTTTACTAACTCTGACTATGGATTCTTATTTAAATACCTTGTTAACAGCCAGATTTTGTAAGCAATCTAACCAATTACAAAAATACAACATGTCGACTTTAAGTACTAAAATTCTAATAGAAAATAAACTAAGGGCGGGTTGCTTCAGCTTCACTTGACGCACACGTAAATGTTAAAAATGGCGATACCAATTTTGTTTTTTTCTAGCAGCCTTAATAAAAAAAATGTTTTATTAGATAATATCCGGTTATCAACGTTATCAGGGCTGCAAGTACTTGCAGCCCTGATAACGTTGATAACCGGGTTATTTATGCCATAAAACAACGTTTCTTGTTTTACGTGCGTATGTAACGTTAACAGACTGTTTGAAGCAACCCGCCCTAATACATACGAATCCAGCTCCCGAACGACTAACTTTGACACATGACCGTTCGGGAAGTACCAGCTCCCGTCGCACCCCGCACCGCACCGCACGATTGCCCTGTCTATACGCTTTCGTAGACCGACTGTATATAAATGCACTGTAGTCACCTCTTGATGTAGAATTTTTATATTGTGTTCAACATGTGTATGTGATATTCCATGTTCGTGAAACGCACCCACGATACAGGAGAAATTCCTAGTGTAGGCAGACGTATAAACCAAAAAAGGGGTGACCCCTTTTAAGACTCCCTAGGAGTGAGGATACCTAATAGGCGTAGCATGGGAGGTTCGGAGATGGTCGTGTCAGAGGAGCCGGGACTTCCCTTGTTAAATAAATGTATTAGTGTTATAGAAGCATCATATTTACCTCTGCAGCCAATGGAGAAGGTGGCAGGGCAGTACGCATATCATCGAAGTTAAAAGTCTGTGGAATAAACAATTTATTAAGTTCGTTTAAATTGTTGTTGCTATAATGATTTCAATCACTTACGCGAATACCAGACTTTGAAATAACATTCATCGCGCCTGTATTCCCCGAAGGGGGAGGCAGACGTGTAAAGTATACACCCACATTGCGCCAGTTATGTTATAGGTCTCAATGTAATAGGGGGCGGACCTATTGCCATCAACCGGGCACAAATCCAGACTCCATGTTGCTACTGAGAATTACCTAATGGAAAAAACCAGTAACACTGTGCGACCCGACTAACGAGGCAGTCGAGGTGTGACTACCTGTTTAATATACTCAACCCGACCGTACCGTACCGTATATTCAAAACTAAGTTCCGTGTAGCGAGCCACATTAGGGCTCATCCAAGAAGGTAATTTCAGGGGTCGCCGTTGTCGAAATCGACAAGGAGGACTATATATAATACACTCAATACATATAGTATCCATGTCCATAATAGTACATAGATGGACTTATAATATAATACAGATCATTATGGACCCTGTCGGACCAATTTAACATTGGTCACAACTGTATTATCCGAATAGGTGACGAGGTGCACAGTTCAGTACAACCACGTGTTAAGTCAACTCATTATATGTTATAGGTCGTAATGTAATAAAGCCTATATTATTATTGCATATTATCATCATCTTTTATGTGACCCCCTGTTAGGTACAAGCCTCCTCCCTTGAACGCCACTATTGCATATACCAGGAAAACATCTGCACTCCAAGCTGCTACTAAGAATAGTCAAATAAAAATCCCAATAACACACGGAAGAAAGAAACTAAACACTAGTACTTATTTCCTATAATACAAGATTATTGTTGTTTTGCTCAGTTCAGTTTCAGATCAGTTGCTACAAACGGTGAAGGAAAACATCGTGAGGAAACCTGCGCACCTGATATTTTTTTTAAACGGTGTGCAAAACCATGTCACAGTCCTACAGGCGGTTTAGACGCTGACATCAGGTTGTTTATCAACTATACGATAAAAGAAAGATTGTATTTGGCTACAAATGTTCTTTCCCCTATGTTAGCCCTTACGATGTTATATGTAACACTTTAATGTATTTTTCATGAAATAAGCATAGTAACATAACTGAACATCACGGTGGAGGGGTAGGCAGCGGTGTATAGTACACCAAAATTTCGTCAGTAATGGTAGGAGCCATAATCATCATCAGCTGGAAGACCTCCACTGTTGAACAAAGGCCTCCCCCTTAGAACGCCACAATGACAACTTGTCATTTGTATCCATACAATAATAATACTAGTAAAATACGATGCAATAACGTAACGATCTGTCGTTTCAGATCATAGTGATGAAGGATCGTTATCAGTAATCGTAACGTTAAGTAACGTTAGACCGTCAGTGTGTAGTTCCTTACGATTTATCAAAGCGATTAATCGTACTATATATAAGGTTTTTTATAGATCCATCGTGAAATAATAATAATTAAACAAACCTCATTTGGATTGGGGGCCCAAACCGGATCTGACGGGGTGTTCATGCGCATGCTGCCATACGGTGGTATCACAGCTGTAATAGACAATAAACTTTGATTATTATACGTACAAATTATTAAAGATGGATGTTTGCTTCTATTTCACGCAAAAACTACCGGACGAATTTTAATGGAACTTTAAAGTAATATAGCTTATACATCAGAATAACACTGTCTGCGGAGCATATCGTCGGTGAGCCGGCGGTAATACGCAGGCTCACCGACGGCGGTGCTCTTCAGTGAGTGTCGAGGTGGGCCGACATATAACCTCGTAAGGCCCAGACATGTGTTTCTATGACTCAGTAGTCATCAAGGCCCAACCGTGTATTTAAATGGACAAAATGTTTATAGTGCTTCAGGCCCAAGATTTGAAGTTGAAAATTAGAGGTGTTAGAGTTATCGGTTTGTATTGAGACTTTTATGGGGTACTTATTGTAATGTCTAGATGCAGATTTACAAAAAAAAATGCTTCTAAATTTTGTCCATTTAAATGAAATATGTGTACATGGTTTAGGAAATCGACTAAATAGAAAAAAACTACGTTCATTTTTATAATATGTCCATCTAAACGACCATGGAGCATTAATGCCAACATAACCAATTAAAGGACTGGGGCTGAACGGCCATCTTTATTTTGTCCATTGAGAGGGCGCTTGGGCCTTAGGAGGATAAGGTATAATTTATAACGATACAAGCTTCGCGGTTTCACTTGCATTAATGCAAATTCAGCGCGGGAGAGACCGCGGGGCAAGTTTTAAGTAGTATGGAACAGTACTGGTACTGTACGGAAGTGTGTAGTGCAATATAATAGAAAACTATCAGCAGTGATAGCCGAGTGGTATGGCTGTTGGACTGCCAAGTCAAAGGTTGAGTTCAAACCCCAGTACGCACTAATGTGTTTTTGAATTTATGTGCATACTATAAATTAGTTATCAGTTGCTAAAATTGGTGATGGAAAATATCGTGAGGAAACCAGCACACCTAAGAGATTTTTCTAAGGTATGTAAAGCCATGTCAGAGGCCTACAGGTGGTTTAAACTCTGACACCGAATGTTCATCAGTCATACGATAAGAAGAAGATAGTAGAATTGTAACTTACGTGAGAAGATGTCCTCTCTTTGCGGAGGAGGGGCGTCTGGCTGCCCCTGGAACATGGCGGGCATGTGGATGTGGATGTTGTGTTGGGAAGCAACGAATTGCGGCGGGCAGAGGTCCGCTCGGAACGGAGGTATGTTGGGGCGGTGCTCCTCGGGTATGCGCGCGTTATAGTGCGTGTAGTAACGCTCCCCGCCCGGCTGGATCAATATCTCGTTACCCATTATTGGCTGACTCAGTATTATTGAGTGGTGCGGCGGAAGCGAGTAGCAACTGAAATGATAATAGTTATTATTTATACATACATATCATCACGGTTTTTTTCACAGGTGTATAATTAACCCAGATTTTGACAGATATGTCATTGGAGCGTTAAACCATAATATCGCTTACCATCATGCGAATTGTGGGCAAGTGCACACCTACTTTGTATTAAAAAAAAACCGGGCACAAAAAGCCTGAATTTCGCGGCTTACAGCTTGACCGCGAGGGTCAAGCAGATTTTGACGGTTGTCTCTTACACTGGCAGATAGCTGATGTGATACGATCTAAAAGGTACTTTAAATTCCAGAAATACTTAGGGTTCCGTGGGAAAAAATAAAGTCCTATGAAAATTACCGAAATCTAACTCAAATTTTGCTTACTGCTGCTATGTACAGGTTTTTAAATAGTAATCTAAGCTTGTTTTTAATTTATCGATCGTACTTCGTTTTCTGCGCCGCCACTAAGTATTATAAATTGTATCTATTTCTCATCACCTGTAAACCTGTAGAGGGCTATTAACTGTTCTCCTGACTGAATTTCAGTCACGGCGGCCGATCTAATCTGAGACTAGCCAACTACGCAGGAGATGTTATAGTGCACAAGTATGCGCGCAAACACAGGTGCACTCCCTATTCCCTGCCTCTCAAAGTCCGGTAGGACGGTAGACCGACACGACCGGAGAGAGAACAGGCGCAGGACCAACGGCTTAACGTGCCTTCCGAAACACGGAGAGGTCTCGACATGTGAAAACGGTCACCCATCACAAGACTGACCGCGGCGAGCACGGCTTAACCACGTTGGTAGCCACGTATCTACGAGCCCCTCAGAGGGCTAGTTAGTACAGAGGAGTGAAGACAGGGACAACAATGAGGAAACTTTATACATAGGTAAGTAAGTGAAGTCAGGCAATAGATGATGATGATTGTCTTAAGGTTACTTCTGACTACATAACAGTATCTAAGATGTCCAAAATAAAGAAAATAATAATACATTTATTAGACACTAACGTTTTTACAATTACACTCTTACAAAGAACATGCTCAAAGTAATAGATATAGAATAAATTTAATTTTATGAACTCTGGTACCTAAGAAAAGATTTAACTTGAGTTAAGGGAAATTATTATCAGGTACAAGTTTTACCCCGTCTCTTATGGTAAGGGCCTGTTTCAGCATCGACAAGTAAAGTGTCAAGTAGACTAACCATCACTTAAAGTCAGTAACTACTCATACGAATTTCACAATATCTGAGTAGCATTAATCAAAGGATAAACTGGCCTGTAACTAAGATACAATAGAAGATACTCGTAACTTTTACTTACCGATTAGCGTTAATCAAGAAGTAACTATTTAACACTTTACTTGTAGATGGTGGAACAGGCCCTAATACTTAACAGGGTTAAAGTTATACAATTTTAAAAATGAATATACCTACAACATATTTTTGAAATAGCAACTATGGAGTTTCGTGCCGGTTATTCTCTATAGAAACGTAATTTTGGAACCGAGCAACTAGATTTCACGTTTGGTTAGTGCTTTTTTTAGTATACTTCTACTAATATTATCAGGAAGTAACATATATTTTTATAAACTTTAGAGGTAAGAAAATTTGTGACAAGTAGCAAAGTTTTGGCTATAATTATTTTGTGTCCTTAAATGTACCCACGTCATGAGTACCAGGATAACAGAAGTATTATGGAGATCAACGCAATATGTCAGCAATGTTTTGAAAAATTGCCAGCATTAGCCGTGTTTTCGAACGTTGGGTACTAGGATATCAGAAGTCTAATAGATATTACACAAATGCAAATGAAACGCTGGTGAAACTGCGGGCAACAGCTAGTATGAAATAAAAATATTATGACTATCACTGCCCTTATGGGAACACTTAGGAACGAAGTACAGTCAGCATCATAATGATCGAAGCATGCAAAGTAGTCAAAATGATGTGAGCAAACGAAAATTTAATTTTATCTTAGCATTCATATTATCAAATTGTTGTTAGCATACAGAGTGGTCAAAACATCTTAGCAAGTAGTTTTCAAAAATATCGAAGCTGTCAAAGTGTTCATAAATATGTTAGCAAACAGATCGTTCACTGGTATCTAAGCATACAAGGTGGTCAAAAGTATCTAAACAAACATAAAATTTAACCTTAATACCCCTAGCTAGAGTATATTCAATAAAATTGTTTATTCAAACCGTTCAAACGTCATTAAATTTTGCATCCTTTTTTTTTTTTTTCTTTTTTTTTATTAGGGATCATTATCACTTAGTGATAATGTCACCCCCATAGAAGAGAAACAATTGTCTACTTAAAACTATACATTTGAGTAGATGCAAAACAATATTTTAGATTATTAAATCATCAACCATGTAACCTGACAAGTGATTTACTCTTGCGAGTTAGGTAACAGTAGACGACACAACATTCTAGCCTCTTCCGACCTTGGGGACGCTAAAATGCTGTTACATGCCCCCACCTGATATTCTCTACTATACAGACATTGCCGCTCATATGCGTTCCGGTCACATTCCATCAACACGTGGTAAATATCTTCAGCAACCCCACATACTGAACAGTTTGGTGAGGTACTTAAACCCATTAAATATTTATGAGGTACTTAAACCCATTAAATATTTAAATTGATTACAGGGGATGTGACCAGAACGCATCCTTAACAGAGTCACCACACATTTTCTATCCATCTTCCCTCCTTCAAACCATAGGTAACGAAGCGGTTCAGGTTGAATAGTTTTGTACCATATCCCTTTTAACTTTGAACGCTCATCAAAATATTCGCGCCAATTTTGCCTGTCTCGTTCCTTAACATGGCCAAGCCAATCTGAGTATACTGGTAAACAAGGATACATTATACCATCGCTTGCTACCTGTCGAGCTGCTAAGTCTGCCTCTTCGTTACCTCTGATTCCAATATGAGAGGGTATCCATTGGATGGTTACGGTTTTATTTAAAGACTGCAACTTACAAATTGTGTCTAAAATGGTTATGGCTACCGGGATTTTGCATTGCATCCTTCTTTTCTTTGAGCATCCATCCCTTTCATTTCGAGCATGACGTCATTGCCATGTCTTTTGTTTTATAAATTTTGTGCGTTGAGTTTAGCCGTCGAAGATGATATTATTAAAAAAAAAAGATCCCGACGAATTGAGAAACTGCTTTTTTTTTGAAGTCGGTTAATTAGTAAAAAGAGTTTGTATGTTAAATTAACTAAACAATAGAGAATGAGGGAAAAAAGTATGGATATAATTTTCAGGATAAGATGTAATCAGCGGACTTATGAAAATCATTCTTCTTAAATTATAATTATGTCTAGCATTGTTCCTTTATATCTTATTCATGCTTGAATACATCGATAATAATACTCACTGACTCTCAATAAAATCTCCAGAGTTGGTACCTCTTCCCTAGTCCTAAAAAGGTGAAATTGGGTATGGAGCCTAGGATTTATTTACACACTATCAATAGGAATATTAAGAAAGCTGTTACTTTACCCCTAACCCCCGAAACGAGGGTACGCAGATCTGTGTGTAAAAATAGGGTAGAGTACCTACATCCCGAAGTGGCACAATGCAGAAAGAAGGACGCCTACTTCTGGGTTTAGCTTGTTAAAGACATAGTGGGAATACACAAATAGTCGGAAAAATCCCTCATTTTATACACACAAAATATAAACTAAATTACCAATAGTTAAGTATGGAAATTATTAAAATATGTGTGTTTTCTGTTGTGTTCATGCATTTCGTCGTAAAATGTTCAAAAAGGTTAGAGTCAGTCTATATTAAAAATGTAATTGTCAAAATATAAAAATGACAGGAAAATTTTCATTTGCTTTGTACGTGCCCAGAATATTTTGTAATTTACATAGGTTATCATGCAAGCGAATGTGTTGTCTTGCGTTTATAAGTGTCTTCGTTGATTTTGCTGATGCTGTTCTCAGAATCTGAAGGATCTTGCTTTAAGAGCAAAATAAAACCAACCTCTGCGCAAACACGGAATTGTATCCGCTTCTTTGATAGACCACGGCTTGTTATTTCGGACCTAAATATCGTCTATCGTAAAGGAGAGCTGTGTAAATTGCGGTATTGCAACGACTTGCTGCAATGTAACTAGAAGACGACCTTCAAATAAAGAATCCATCTCATACGTGGAAGGGTTGCCCCCGATGAATTATTCCCTAACTTTAAATAAATACCTATTGCTTGGTATCATGTGTCGTATTTAGTTGACTACTGATTTGTGTTTTCAATGCAATAAAAGCCACATTATATATTATGGGTAGGTGTATTGCTTATGAATGTTATTTTATTTGCGTTATATCATGTAGTGCCCTTAAGTTAGCTTAAGTTTGTTTATTTTAATAATGAAAACCTTCTTAACGAGTTTACAATTAGTTGTCTGTAGATTTCGAAAACTTCGGTACTCTACTCTATTTTTACACAAAGACTGTACCCTCGTTAAGGGTGAAAGTAAAAGATTTCATAATATTGATAGTGTGTTAATAAATCCTAGGCTCCATACCCAATTTCTCCTTTTTAGGACTAGAGAAGTAGGTACCAACTCTGGAGGTTTTATTGAGAGTCAGTGAGTATTATAATCGATGTATTTAAGCATGAATAAGATATAAAGGAACAATGCTAGACATAATTATAATTTAAGAAGAATGATTTTCATAAGTCCGCTGATTACATCTTATCCTAAAAATTATATCCATACTTTTTTCTCTCATACTCTATTGTTTGGTTAATTTAACATACGACCTCTTTTTACTCATAATAATATCATCTTCGACGGCTAAACTCAACGCACAAAATTTATAAAACAAAAGACATGGCAATGACGTCATGCTCGAAATGAAAGGGATGGATGCTCAAAGAAAAGAAAGATGCAAAATTTAATGACGTTTGAACGGTTTGAATAAACAATTTTATTGAAAAATATACTCTAGCTAGTGGTATTAAGGTTAAATTTTATGTTTGTTCAGATATTTTTGACCACCTTGTATGCTTAGATACCAGTGAACGATCTGTTTGCTAACATATTTATGAACACTTTGACAGCTTCGATATTTTTAAAAACTACTTGCTAAGATGTTTTGACCACTCTGTATGCTAACAACAATTTGATAATATGAATGCTAAGATAAAATTGAATTTTCGTTTGCTCACATCATTTTGACTACTTTGCATGCTTCGATCATTATGATGCTGACTGTACAAAGCAACAAATGTGGTACTCACGTTGCATGGTGCCCGTTGTTTACGTGCGAGTTTTCGCCGATATCAGGAATGTTCACCGGCGGCAACGCTGTAAATAAATAATAGATTTGATTAAGGATAATTGTTTTAGCATGTTAAATCGTTCATTAATGACCTGGTAAAACGGTAGAAGTAACCCTATTATAAAAGTTGTAGACGCTGCATAAGGTTAGTAAACAACGTAATTCTTATTTCAGCCTGAGTTGTCCTACCGCAGGGCAAAGGCCTTTCACTCTTCCACTTTACTCAGTCGTGTGCTAAAGCGGTCTAGTCTCTCCTGTAAGCAAGCAGATCGTCATGCCACCGTCGTCTGGGTCTGCCGCAATGACGACGTATATTTTGTGGGACCCAGGCGGTGCAAACTTTAGCCCATAAGTTATTGGTCATGCGGCAGACATGTCTGGCCCAGTCCCATTTAAGCTTGGCAGCTTTTTTGGTGACATCGGCGATTCGAGTTTTGGAGCGCAGCTTTGTGTTCTGGATTCGTTCCGTAAGTCGGACTCCTAGGACGCTGCGTTCCATTGCTCACAGGCAAACTTCGAGCTTGGATCTCTGCTAAGCAGTCAAAGACCAAGTCTGTGCACCATATGTAAGAATAGGGAGGATGCCCATACCATCCACACATAGATATTGTTCGGTGCTGTTGGCCATAAGTTTGGTCTTCGACATGTTCATCCTACAAGTCCAATCTCAAGGCTTGCCTTGTTAAGATCTTCTAACATCGCACCCAATTCAGCTGGCGATGACGAGAACAGTTCTATATCGTCGGCGAAACGCAGGTTTGTCAGCGTACTTTCATTAACGAGAACTCCTTTTTCTGCCCATTTGTTTGCTAAGTTTCTAAAACGAATAACGTCATATATATTGTTTTAGATATAAGCATGAGTCGTGGGCGGCCATTACTTGTTCCGTTAACTGATATTTGGGAAGGCCTTTGATTGCGTCGAAACCTGGTCTATTCTGGACTCCCTGCAGCGATGCCAAGTTGATTTTCGATTCGTAGAGGTGTTGAGAAGCCTGTATAACGCTGCAACTACGTCCGCCCAAATATAGAACATCCAAACGAAACCGATTTTATTACATCGAGGCGTAAGACAAGGGGTGTGATATCCCCGAAACTGTTTACAAATGCATTAGAAGACGTTTTCAAGACTCTAAACTGGAACGGGCGGGGCATCAATATAATCGGCGAATACATCTCGAACTAAAGTTTGCCGATGATATCGTAGTCATAGCAGAATCGCTGCAGGAAGTTCAAGGGATAATGCATAGCCTAGCTGAAGCATCCCAACAAATTGGTCTCTGGATGACCCTAGACCAGACGAAGGTCATTTCTAATAACCTCGTCGCTCCGGGACCAGTAATTGTCGATAGCACACCTCTCGAAGCTGTCCAGGAATATGTCTATCTCGGGCAACTAATGCAGTTGGGTAGATACAACTTCGAAAAAAAAAAGCAAATAGGACGCCCTTTGGCCAGATGGCAGGACGACTTGCATAAGAAGGCGGGATACGACTGGATACATAAAGCAGCAGACCGGGCTTTGTGGTGTATAACGTAATTGGGACCCATAACGTAACTGGCGAACTGTGTGTGCATGTGCGTGTGTGTGCATGGGCGTGTGTGTGCATGGGCGTATGTGTGCATGGGCGTGTGCATGTGCATGTGTGTGTGCATGTGCATGTGTGTGTGCATGTGCATGTGTGTGTGCATGTGCATGTGTGTGTGCATGTGTGTGTGTGTAGATATATAATGTAACTTACACGCCACGTTGAAGTTCTCTATCATCTGCTGCTGCATCGGGTACTGCGCATAGGGCGGCGGTGGCAACCCCTGGCCAGGACCTGGCTGCATCGGCTGACCAGGTACTGCCTGCATCGGCTGGCCAGGTACCGGCTGCATCGGCTGGCCAGTTAACGGCTGCATTGGCTGGCTGCCGAGCATCGGAACGTAATTGTAATTTCCGTTCATATTCAGCCTGAATCTGGAAACAACAAGATTATTAATGGTCAATATTTTTATGACAGACATTCTACAAATATATCTATCTATAGAAATGAATGTTTGTATGTTTGCTCTCTATACGTTCCTTATTATTAGTTTGTGATTCCATATATTAGATTGTAATGAAACTTTGGTATTCTATAACAAAGAGTACCAAGACTGTTTAAAAGGTTCCTAAAGAATGTTAGAATATAGTGTCAAACTTAATCACGATTACTGACAAAATTGTAAATATAGAGGAACACCGCCGACTTATCAGTATTCCAGAAAGAGTATGTTATAGAGTAAGTAAATGACAAATACAGCTTGACCCCAGTATCCTCAGGCTGCACTACGGTTAAACCACCGCGGTTTTCAACCGAACGATTTTGTGGACAAGGAAATTAAAACAAGCGGCCGCATTTGCGGTTTATTCCCGCGCGGCCGTTTGCATGACTTTTCTTGTCACGCGGTTAAGAACCGTAGTGCGGACTGGGCCTAAACGACACAGGCTACGTTGTTTAGGAAACGACTAGTTAATATTTTTCAAAAGGACACGCGAGCTCTTTACTTTTTTTTTAAGTAGCCTGTTCAGTGTCCCACTGCTGGGCAAAGGCCTCCCCATCATTTTTCCACAAAACCCCTATTCAATGCCATTACGGGCCATATCTTCTTACGGGCAATGATGTCCAAATTATCTCGCCTTCGCCTACAGACTGACTAGGCCTGGTCTCTGAGCTATTTACTAATTGATATAAACTATCATAGCTTGAGGAGTATGTTGAGAAGGTCAGTTCACGCAGAGAGAGATGAAATGAAAACAATTGCCCACGAGCGCAGTGCCTTAATAAAGAGCGCTCAGCTAGCTTGTTGTTATAACTAGTTATTTGTACGACCACACAATAAAGTCCAATAAATCAATTGAGAATATTATTTCAGGATAAAACAGTAATATTATGTTGTTAATTGTGGTTAAAATTTGTTTATCATTATGAATCAAATGAACGCTTACAATCATATATTTAACTATAGGGTAGGTAATCGTATATCACAAAGGGTAGCCAAGTGATATAACTATAATAACATTTTAATACAAATATGTATCTTATGACCTCCCAACTCACGTTTTGTAATTTTATTTGAATCATGTGCTAACTGCCTATACTGCCAAAATAGAATTGTATAAACAAGTAAGCAATAGAAGTCTGTTCTATTTATAAAATACATATTTTGTAAAATATTTTTAAATTATAGCCCTAGTAATTAGTATTTAAATACGATATTAAATAAGTATGTATGTAATAGTATGGTTTCATATTAATAATCGCCGTGCACTTTATGTAAAAAAGAATAACAAGTAGCAGTAAGTACACAATCTTACATGACCATCATTGAATTAAATGTCTTGAATGATTCTCATTTTTATCCGACTTCAAAAAGAACGAGGATCTATATTCGTCTGTATGTATTTAATTTTTCTTGTATAGGTACAACGATACCTAATCTTGAAAAATCTAAATCGTAACTGCCTTCTAAACTAAATAGGTATATTCAAACATTTTCTACGGCTATCGATATTTACGAGCAAATACAACATCAACATAAGATGTATTTAATTTAAAACTTAGAACACAATATGTTAAATTATTTAAACTACCTAACTGCATAATATGTGCTACTATTGTTCTCGCACAGCTCTCTACTATTCACCGAAAACTACTAAATGGCTGTTTAACATACATGAACAAGAATATCTCTAAGATATAACCTAGAACAGCGATGTCGAACCAGTGACAAGAGTGCCTGTGATGGCACGAAATGAAATAATAACAACAACAGGTGGCAACAAAGTTCGTGCCTTTAATGGTTGGGTTATGCCAACCCTGATGTACTCCTTTGGTATACTCAAGTGGACTCAGACCGAATTAGATGCCTTGGATAGGAGAGTCCGTACGCTGCTAACTTCAAATCGGATGCATCACCCACGTTCGTCGGTAATGAGGCTATACATCCCACGAAAGTGTGGTGGTCGAGGATTTTTAAACGCCAAGACACTCCACAATCGTGAGGTGTGTAGCCTCAGGGAATATTTCCTCCGAGCCGAAGTGGGAATGCACCGAGAGGTAGTTGCAGTAGACAAGGGACTCACTCCGCTCTTCCTGGCTAAAGAGAACTGGTGCAAACCTGTGGTATTGAGTGTTAACGACCGCAGGGATGTATGGCAAAGCAAGGAGCTACACGGACGATTCTACAAGGCTCTTCATGGGCCCAACGTAGACCTCCTATCGTCCGTCTCCTGGCTACGCTTCGGTGATCTCTTTGGAGAAACCGAAGGGTTTGTCTGTGCAATTATGGATGAAGTTATCATGACGAACAATTACCGGAAATATATCTTAAAGGATGGCACGGTTGACATATGTCGGGCATGTCACCGTCCGGGTGAATCCTTAAGACATATTATGTCTGGTTGTTCTCGTCTTGCTAACGGCGAATACTTACACAGACATAACCAAGTAGCCAGGATTATCCACCAGCAACTTGCTTTGAAATACAAACTGGTGGATTCTGAGATGCCATACTACAGGTATGTCCCCGACCCAGTTCTTGAAAATGATCATATCACATTGTACTGGGATCGATCTATCATCACTGACAGGACTATTGTTGCCAATAAGCCTGATATAGTGGTGATAGATCGATTAGAACGCCGCGCAATGATTGTTGATATCACGATCCCCCATGACGTGAATCTCGTGAAAGCCGAAAGAGATAAGCAAATTAAATATCTTGATCTGGCGCACGAGGTTGTCGACATGTGGGAGGTGGACTCAGCAATCATTGTACCGATAGTCGTTTCGGCCAATGGTCTCATGGCCAAGAGTCTCGACCAACACCTGAAGAGGCTCACGTTAGGCGGTTGGGTCAAGGGCTTGATGCAGAAAGCGGTACTCCTTGACACGGCACGCATTGTGAGGAGGTTCCTCTCTCTGGAGCCCTAACCACCGGTAGCTTGGACCCTGTTCCCGCTGCTGGTTGGGCCCTATTTTTTATATTTTTAAATATTGTATTTTTATATAGATATTTAAAAATGTAATTTATAAGAAAAATAATTTAAATAAAGGAAATATAATTCCATAAAACACACATCTAGAATCAAGTTAACCTTAAAAAACACACAACAAAAATCAATTTACGTTCACATGTGTTTCATTTACCTAAAATATTTAAAACCGAGCACTCAGTGAACCACGTGCGTAAAAATACGTCATTGGCGAAATTTAAAAATCCACTCGGCATCAACATGATACATAAGTTAAATAACCAAACAAGTGCAAGGCGTAATATAAAACATCATAAAATATGACCAATTACTCAATTAGAAAATAATGTTCCCAGAGGACGGGTGGTAAAATGTCGGCTAATGAAAAATATGTTTTACCTTAGATGCAGCTTCTGCTTACTACGGGCGATAACTTGATAGATATATATCTAACTAACAGTGTTGTAACTTTATTAAAGAAGTACTCACCGACACTAAAGCACTATTATGACTTGTTCTTGCACGGAAGCTGAGAACAGCGTATCGTCGCTACGTCGTACTACGACTGAATGTTGCATTCCAATATTAGTTAGCGTTAAATTGCCAACGTAGTGCATTGAAATATTTAGAGCCACCGACATTGCAGATTGTATCGTTTATAAATGAAGTTACTTAATGTATTTTGTGAATGTTATCGAATGTATAAAACATTAGTAGATCATCAATTAAATTATTATTATAATACCTAATTAGTACATACACAATAGGTAGTTTTATAGAAATAATATCATAAGTTTTCGGCGTATTATTTTAAGTAGTAAAAAAGAAGTTTCAACTTTAGATAATCTAAATACTTCAACACCCGTATTTATGGCCGAGTTATGACTCTTTTAAAAATTTCCAACAGCAATTTTATATATGGACGAATAATCTACTTTGATGTACGTTCATTTTAAAATTAAAATGAGCATATCTATAGCATAGCAGATATAGTTACCTTGGTTATCGATCTAATTCGTAAACGTTACGTTATTAAAATATCACAACGTCAATGTTTACCATATCGTCACAGCCGTTCACTTTTAACATCTCCGACAGAGTGAGCGGACGATATACCTCTAGTTACGGACATAGATATGCAATTACAGAAAACCAAACAAGACTCAATAATTACATAATATGAAAGGCTATGTAAACCTCGGTTGTGGCACGCTGGCATCATATGTCGGTCCAGTGCCAGGCTATGGTCTGATAAACACTGGTGCGACAATTAAGGGCTGTGTGTCAGGCTGATTGATGCTAATAAGCATGGCGAAGCACAGGAGGTATACTATTATGGCCATACGCGTACGCAATCATAACAACAGCAAATCATTGACAATGTATTTTAATTGTTGCGTAACTGCAATATTGTGTTACTAACTGCGCTAAAGTTATTCGAAAGGTGATTGGTAGAAGTGTTAAAAATGTGTTCATCTGTACCTACTCTCATCATAACTGCTATTCTTTAAAAATCTCAACAACTGAATCAATATGAATGTGAGGTTTGAAATCATAATGACAACTAACGAAATATTTGGCCTCCAGCAAAAGCATCTAAATAAACTTTTATGATACAATAATACACATAGTACCATAATCTGATCGAATCTTAAATCTGCCCAGTAGTTACCTAAAAACAACTGCGCAGAGAGATATAACAGATTAGCAGTACGTTCTTTTTAACTCACTTTTCTGACGACGAGAAGGAATAATACAATTTATTACCCTATTATCCAATAACAGTAAACAGTCACTTTTTAAGTTACTGTTTATCAGTATCTAATCTGAAATCTATCTAAATATGCATATAAATACTGTTGACCTTTTCAGTCAGCCGGGTATTACATTGAGAAGGGTCGAAAACATAAAACTACTCAATACTAAATTAGCACAACAAATGGTTTATTTTTATGGTATAAATATTTTAAAAAGTATCGGCGAAGGTTCATAATGTGATCTGAATATAATGCAGGGCAAACTCGGCCAGAAATTGCAAAAGACAAATAAATTTAATGAAAAAAGGGTAGGCTGTTGCGTCAGCAGTAGAATTCAATTCAGGCAAATAAAAAGAATTGCATAGTAACTGTAGCACACATAAAATAATGCAACTTGAACATCAAACAATACTAGCAGATATCTAAGTATACCAGGGGAGCTTCGAAGACAATTTGCAGATAAGTTCAAGACAATATCGTGGTGTCCGGTTGACAGTCAATTAACTACTAGTACAGTCGGCTACATAACGTTGTTTACCGAGGGTTTCAATCGTCATCATGCAAAACGATGGTAATATTGTGACAGCAGAATACCGAAACATCCCACATAATGGAAAAAAGATTGACGCGTAACCTAATATACATATATAAAAATTAATTGTTGTTTGTTAGTCTCGCTAAAACTCGAAAATAGCTGGACCGATTTGGATAATTTTGGTCTTGAAATATTTGTGGAAGTCCAGATAAGGTTTAAATGGCGGTACGAAGTTCGCCGGGTCAGCTAGTCTAATATAGTAATACAAAACCTTCGGATCGCTTTTTAAGAAACACACACGGATGAATGAGAGATTTGGAAAATTTAAATATTATAATATGAAGAAGTGTAGAAAGCTACAATTAGTAAGAGACGTGGGAGATTCTAATTAAATAATATATTATAATTATAGTCCGGCCAAATAAGATCTAACTTCTTCTAATTAATAATAAATGACTGTACAATATCATTTCACGAGTTCTTTTTATCGTATAGTTGATAAACAACCTGGTGTCAGAGTTTAAGCCGCCTGTAGGCCTCTGACAAGGCTTTACACACCGTTAAATATCTCTCAGGTGAGTCGGTTTTCTCACGATGTTTTCCTTCACCGGTTTTAGCAACTGATACTAATTTATAGAACGCACATGAGTTCGAAAAGACATTGGTGCGTGACGGGGTTATAAATTGCGAACTTTGACTTGGCAGCCCAAGAGTTATACAACTCGGCTATCAGTGCTTTTTTTTCACGCCTATATTAAATGATTAGCCAATCGGTTTGGATAACCCAGGGCCCGCCGGACAGTCAATTGAGCGTCGACTTGCGTGGATATAATACTTACAACACTTTAATATTCCCTGTGTGCCCGACTGTCCATCGCCCTTTCCAAATCAGTTTAAGTGTCTGAGTGAAATTGTAAGCAGCGAACTAAACAAATATTTAACATACTTTTACGAATACGGCTGCATATATCTACAGATCATGTCATCTCGCTGTAAATCGTATAAAACAATCTTTTCCTTTTTAGCTGAGTCTAATGACCGACTCAGTCTTTATGAAGGATATGCTTATTATTTGAAACAAAACGTCAAGTTTATGAATACTCTTTTATTTATTATTATTTCCTTTATTTAAAACATTTACTTATTAATTACATTTTTAAATATATATTATGTACAAAAACAGCAAAACAAAAATAGAATATATTTAAAAATTATTATTATTATTATTACAAGCCTGTAATGTCCCACTGCAGGGCAAAGGCCTCCCCACTCTCCCTCCACACGACTCTGTCAAGGGCTGTCGAAGCCCAGTCCTCCATAAAGGAGTCCAGGTCATCTCCCCATCTCTCTTTTACTTTTATTTTAGTAAAAGGATATGCGTCTACTCTTATCCTCTTACTAATAAGCGCGGATCATACCATTGACATATCTATTCTTTGATATAACTACTGTGACCGGTATAATTTAATCTTAGGTTTAAAATTGTGATTTTTTATCAATAAAGGGGTAAATTATAAGGTTTTACTCTAAATTATTATGAATACAAGCAGCAGGATTTCCTTCATATCTTGCAAGTATACGCATATCCTTTCTTTTATGAATACGGCCTATTGTCTCACTGATTATATAATCCCATTAATGATGAATTGAATTTAGATGTTGCGGTAACAGAAACAAGTCCGGTACATAAAGTAATTTGATTAAATACAAGCGCGGGATAGTTATACATAACGATAGCGCAAACTAAATTATAAATACATATAATGCATATTTAAAAAAAGCTTAGCAAAATAATAAATAAACCATAGACAATAAGAACATGAATAAAATAAAAAACAAAAGTAAATATTTCGCTATATTTGCAAATAATTCGCAAAAGCAATAGTTCAAATATAAGTTTTTTTAGCAGTAGCAAGCATAAATGTAAACCAATTAACATAAAAATGACAAAATATTAGTAAACGCAAACCAAAATACACGTATATCATACACAATATATATGTACACGTATATCATACACGTATATCATACATAATATAACAACCAGTGAAACTAAATAATTTAAAAATCATAGTTCAAAAGGTTTTCCTATTACATAATGTATAATAGGCATTGGCAGTGGGGCTCGTAGCTACGCGGCTACCCGGCAGCTCAGTCGATCTGCGAGGTTAAGCCGTGCTCGCTTGCTCAGTCTTGTGATGGGTGACCGTTTTCACATGTCGAGACCCCACCGTGCTTCGGAAGGCACGTTAAGCCGTTGGTCCTGCGCCTGATCTCTCTCCGGTCGTGTCGGTCTACCGTCCCATCGGAGTATGAGTGAGGGAATAGGGAATGCACTTGTGTTTGCGCGCATACTTGTGCACTATAATATCACCTGCGCAGATGGCTAGTCTTGCGCAGATGGCTAGTCTCAGCTGAGACAAGCCGCCGTGACCGAAATTCGGTCAGGAGGACATTAATAGGCATTAGGCAAAGACAATAGGTAGGTAGTATTTATGTGAGAATCGATGATTTAGTTACTAATTTTCTTAAGTTTATTTTGCTTTAGTTACGTCTCTCTACAACTTAGGTTTTGTATTAATGGTATTTAATTCGATTAACCAATGTTAGACTCTTTTATACATCCTCCCTCTTATTCATAAACGAATATCATACCGGCATTAACTAAACCCCGTATTATTCTATTGAAAACTCTATTGTTTGATATGTAAACGACAGTAACTCCATCCAATCTCTATCCAATCCAAATCCATACGTGCGGTTTGCTTGGATAAATGCAATAAAAATTCCCACTATAGGTACCTTCTGTATAAGTATTTTCTTACAAATATTCAACTGTCTAGTAGCCGCACTAATAGCCGAGTGGTATGACCGTTGGACTGCCAAGTCAAAGGTCGCAAGTTCAAACCTCGGCACGCACCAATGACTTTTCGAATTCATGTGCGTACTATAAATTAGTTATCAGTTGCTAAAAACGGTGAAGGAAAACATCGTGAGGAAACCAGCACACCTGAGAGATTTTTCAACGGTGTGTAAAGCCATGTCAGAGGCCTACAGGCGGTTTAAACTCTGACACCAGGTTGTACAACAACCATACGATAAGAAGAAGAACTGTCTAGTCAGCGCTTTTCCAACTATATTTTAGCTTCAACGTAAATTTATAATGACTTACCTATTGTTAGTAAAGTTATTTCACAATAATATGTTACTACGTGATAATTTAGCTTCTATTGGTGAAAAAATGGTTAAAATCCGTCCATCAATTTCGGAGCCTATTCGGTACAAACAAACTAACAAATCTTTCCTCTTTGTAATATTAGTATAGAAGTATAGATTTGTATGTTAGTAAAATTCGGTGAATGGAGAATGAATAGTGTTCCGTGTTTTATAAGCAAGAAAATTTCAATAATAAATTGTGTCTGCGCGAAGAAACTAGCATGATGGTAAAAAAGTTGCATCTCAATTGTTTTATTTTTGTAAAGTCCCCTCGCTCGCAAATTGTGTCGTGGCTCTTTAACAAGACAAATTGCTTCTTGTCGGGCACTTAGCATTGTATATCATTATGACAGCAAGTAAAGAGACATCAGTAGGGTGGAATCATCGTCGTCAAAAATCTAAATTTAACTTTGATTTATTGTTTACATGTTAAATTAGTTTCGTTTTAAGCCTAACATTATATGCTCTTATTACTTATCTTATTAATATTACTCCGACGACCACTATCAGTCTTTATAAATAAAAGAAATTTGAAAATTGATGGACGACACGAGCGGGAATTGAACCCGCGACCTTCGCCGTACTGTGGCGCAGCTCAAACCAACTGAGCTGTCGTATCGCCAAATATCATTCTTATTAACCCTAAATGAGGTATCTCCGTAGTCCCAAGAGTTTAGTCTAGGAATGACTGATTCGCGAAATGACTACAGAGTCTATGATTGACAGATTTTTGTAAGATACAATTCTTTATATGAGTAATTCTACAAATGACCGATTCTATTATATTCGATTCAACAAATGACTGATTTAAAAAATTCATGAACAAGTAGCTTTTAACTCAGGATATCAAAATAAAAAATGTTTTTATTTCATAATTATATACCTAGGCACTTATAAAACGTAGATACGTTGAAGAGAGTTGCTCGATTCCAAAAGTAACCTTAATCATCACAGTTTAAAATTCAAATATCAACATAATTTGAACCCGGTACCCAGTTACATAATGTTATACCTTAACTTGTGTGTACAGTATAGTACAGTGCGTCTAAGTTTATACACGTATTTTCATTGCGCACCTGAACCTACCATATTGCAACCCACTGCTGGATATAACGCCCGTTATTTTTTGTATTTTTTTTAATATGTCGTCCCACTCTAGTATTTTCTCCTATATCTTGGGTGCGTTTTACAAACATGAAATGACACATAAACAAGCACCCAGACTCGGGACGAACATCTCCGGACAACACAAATTTTTGTCCCTTGCGGAAATCAAACCCGCATCCCCGAGCGCAGCAGTCTAATTGCTTAGCCACTGCGCAAATCAGGTCGTCATAATTTTCCATACAATTTTTCTTCTGGCGTCTATAAAACATATATGATAACACAGGCGTACCTTTCTAGTTCCTCTTCGGAGTGGGCGAAGGTGCATGAGCTGCCTCTGGGACAGAAGGAGCTGGTGGCCGCGTCCCTACACATCGACACTTTGTACTTCGTATGCGTTGGCGTCGACGCCGCTGTCTGAGGTGAATTCTGGCCTGCGGAGAGACAGACAGTCAGTTGCTTAGATATAAGCCGATTTAAGGATTAATAAAAACTTCGCCCCACACTAGAAATTTCTCCTGTATCGTGGGTGCGTTTCACAAACATGGAATATCACATAAACAAACACCCAGAGTCGGGACAAACATCTGCGGATCGCACAAATTTTTGTCCCCTGCGGGAATCGAACCCGCAACCCTTAGCGCAGCCGTCCAATCGCTTAGCCACTGCGCCAATCAGGTCGTCAGCTAATTGCCATTTGTGAGCTAAAGTAATAAAATATGAAATGGAATGTATAAGTTTAAATAAATTGGGACGGTTAAATGCCGGTATTATGACGGTTTACCCCATTGCAATCTGGCAACGTCGCATTTTAGGGGATGAATGTTTTTTATATTAACTGCTATTGGTAGCAGTTAAAATAAAAAACATTCATCCCCTAAAATGCGACGTAAGAGACCCCCAAGGGTTTCTTATTAAAACCACCGTTTTACAATGATCTTGTTATGTATTAACTTCATACAATGTAAAACAATAAATAATCAATAAAACCAGTGAAGTTTGTAGCACTGATAGCCGAGTGGTATGACCGTTGGACTGCCAAGTCAAAGGTCGCAAGTTCAAACCCCAGCACGCACTAATGTCTTTTCGAATTTGTGCATATCATAAATTAATTATCACGGCACACCTGAAAGATTTTTCAACGGTTTGTAAAGCCATGTCAGAGGCCGACAGGCGGTTTAAACTCTGACTCCAGGTTGAACCATACGATTAGAAGATCAGTGAAACATAATAAAGCGACATCGTGTGTGCGGTGTCAATGAATCATTAACTGCCGCTTGCGTCGATTAATAGGGAATATGCATGCTTCAAATCAGGGCCAAATGTTTGTGTATGAGGAATGTGATGCGAGTGAATGAGGCTAAAGAAGCATGTCAGGATCGTAGCAAATGGAAATTCATGGTCTCTGCCTACCCCTCTAGGAAATAGCCGTGACTTTATGTATGTATGTATTTGTTTTTGTAATATTTCCATCAATAGTTGTAAAGAATGAGAATAGTTGTAAAAGTATGAGATTTGGTTAGTTAAAGTTTATATGGAGAAGAAGTGCAGAAAGCTAAAATTTGTATCATAATTACGGTCGAATTTTGGCCGCTTCGGACCTCTAGAAAATATTATTACATGAATAAACTCACTAGTGTTGGTCTCCAGGCACCGTTCGGGCACGACGTGTTTCTGGTTGTGATTGGAGTCTCTCCCCGTCGCCTGCTGCTGTAGGTAGTGTATAAGACCGGCCACGACTTCCTTCAGTGACGTCATCACCTCCGCTAACTGTTGCCACGAAGGGCTTTTTGCGTCTGAAATTGTTGATAGGACTTCATTGAATTTTATTTATTAGATTATTGTATTGCATTTAAAAACGCCAATCAGTTTATGTTTTGTCTTGGATTGTATTTTGTTTGTGCAGTGTTTTCGATGGAACGACATTAGCTATTAAGGTCATAGCACTCATATTAAACCGGAAAGGTATCGTCACCGTATCAACTCCAGCCATGCAGTATTCTTTGTATGAAACTCCAGACTGCAACGCACACTAATCGAAATAGTGACGTAATCCCCTCGAGTTGACGCCTGTAACGGCGAGGCGAAAGGCGGTCTTGATCTCTTTCCAAACTGATATGTGTGCTGCGACCTTTGAAGGCCAGGCCCAAATTATGAATGAAACTACAATTTAGTTTAGTGTGGGTCTTTTGTATTCTGTAAAAGTTACATCGATAGTCGTCGAGATATATATAGATAGTCGAATAAATAGGCGATGTTTCATGTAATATTGTTTTTAACCGTGCAGGGTATTGACAAGCACCTGTAATTAGTTTTTGGATAAAGGTATATAGTGTAGAGGTCTATTGACAGCTTACAGAAGGTGAGATTATATTTCACCATAAAATCCTCGCGTCATAATTATTATTAGATTAGTGAAGGAACACTATTTAGAATCCTGATCGTTTATGTTCTGTAACTATCTGTCTTTATATTATTTAAATGTATTTGTTATATTGTATTTATTATATTTTAGATGTAGGTATTATTACCTACACACCACTGACTGCCAACAATTTTACATTGTTATTTTATATACCAAGGTTGCCTGGAAGATATCGCCGTGCGCGATAAGGCCGCCCATTGTCCATTATTTAGTCTGTACTGTAACTATATTTATGTTGTCTACTTTTATTTTTGGAGTTTAATAAATATTCTTATTTATTAAGAGCCTATAATGTCCCACTGCAGGGCAAAGGCCTCCCTACTCTTTCCATATCTCTGTCAAGGGCTTTTAATATCCAGTCTTTCATAAAGCGGTCTAGTCATAATTATTTTACAAAATCAAAAATAAGTGTATCTTTTGTTGTTTCTGCCGAATTGGTCAATTGAATGCAAAATGCGACTGCGAAGCTTGAAGTCCTGTGTTAAATTCCCGGGTCGGGCAAAGACTCTGGATTTGTGTCCGGTTAATGGCAATACGCTCGCCCCCTATATTATTAGGACCTGTAATATAACTGGTGAAATGTGGTTGAACCTCTGTCAGTCACCTCTGCGTATCCCTTCGGGGAATACCGGGATGATGTCATGCAATATAATTTTTGTTATATTTTTATTTTTACCTCTGAAGATCCGAACTATATAATAAAGCTATTTTTGAAAGTGTGATAGCCGAGTGGTATGACCGTTAGGCTGTCAAGTCAAAGTCGCAAGTTCAAACCCCGGCACACACCAATGCCTTTTTGAATTTATGTGCGTACTATAAATTAGTTATCAGTTGCCAAAAACTTTGAATGAAAACATCGTGAGGAAACCAACACACCTGAGAGATTTTTCAACGGTGTGTAAAGCATTGTTACAGGCCTACAGGCGGTTTAAACTCTGAAACCGGGTTGTTCATCAACCATACGATAAGAAGAAGGAGAAGGTTCTCGAAAGTTCTACAGTATATTCTTACCGGGACTAGCGTCGATGTTGGCAAGTCTGTCGAGATGCAGACTCATGACTATCAGCTGCGCGGGGTCGCCGGTCCTCTGCAGCGCTATGAACAACTCCTGGACCGACTGCGCGAACGACTGAGGTGTTTGCAACTTATCTACAAAGGAAAAAAAATTGTAAGTATTATTATTATATTTCTTATTTCAGTTGTACACTTTATTTTATCCTCTTAACCTAAATCTCTGAATTATTATTTTTTTATTTTATAAAAAACGTCACCCCGCACTAGGAATTTCTCCTGTATCGTAGGTGCGTTTCACAAACATGAAATATCACACACACAAAAACCCTGACTCGGGACAAACATCTGCGGATCGCACCAATTTTTGTCCCGTGCGGGAATCGAACCCGCAACCCTTTACGCAGCAATCCAATCGCTTAGCCACTGCGCCAATCGGGTCGTCTAAATTAATCAAAGGTTTGCTGTAAGTGAACTTGATCAGTCTTATTACAAAAAACTAAATAAACATCGGTTTAATATCTGAAGAACCATGGTCTAAATTTGTCCTTATTACAAAAGGTATAAAAACCGTGGTCTTCTTAGCACCGCCATTTGAACCATTGTTTGTATATCAACCACAGATTAATACAAACATCGTTTGTTCATCACGTTCTCATTCTACAAAAACGTTCCATTTGCCCAAAAAAGACAAAGTTTAATAATAGACTAATGATTAAATATTGTATAGAAGTGTTAAATATATTGAGACTATTATAATTTTGCTTAGATTTTAATATCAATTATATCGTCAACTATAGTTTTGTTTAGAATGAAGCTTGTTGTATTACCTAGTAATACAACTAAGTACATACGTGAAACGGAACTAGACGTAATTCGAACTCATTTGTTTATGAGATGTTTGTTGACGTAATTTAGTATGTTAAAACCAAAAGTATGTATTTTATGCTAGTTTATTTATTGATAAACATAAATAATGCGTTAGAACGGCATTTGTAGTGAAATATATCCGAATATATTGTCATGCCGGGAGCCGGTATGGGTCACAGACGAGAGGATCTAATAATTCCTCTTGTGAATCGTATTCTATTATATTTTGCGTGATGGACCAACAAAAGCAAATAATATCTGTTATATCGGCTTCAATATCCTCAATATCAATTAAATCGACATCGGTTATCAGTAAAAACAACAACAATAAATGATAACCTAAAATATATTTGACAGATATAATATTTTAAACCATAGTTCTTCACTTTAAACTAGGTTTGGCGTTAAACCATAGAATGGACTATGGTTTATCGCAAAACCACTTTTTGTAATAATACTTTCCTATAAACCGTGGTTTTTAGAGTTTTTAAACCTGGGTTTTTAGATAAACCGCTTTTTGTAATAAGGCCGAATAAGTTTAAGCTCGCCTCTGTACATCTAATTCATATTGTTATTACATCACACATTTATGTGTACGTAAAGAATTCTAGAAACCGACACTTCATATTATTAAAGTTAACAATTTGTGGCCGTCTAAGCAAAAAGGGTCTAGCTCTCTGCATTGAGATTCCGAGATATACGCAGTTTTGAAATATGGTGAAAAATTTCCATTTCGCGGTTTTAACTGATTATTGGCTAATGCTCAATTATCTACAAGTGCATAATTATAGTAAAGAACTTTTTTTACTATTTGTAGTTACGAGATTCATCTACAAATGTCTGATATAAATAATGTGCCAGTTTTTTAATATTGTTTTAAACTTTATCAATTGACTATTCAAGATACCGAATCTAGTTCTAACTACAACCACTACAAGACCCTTTCTGCGTGGTCACTTAAATAAAATGAAAATTTTAAGAAATATCCCCCCTCATAAATGTTAACAATACATAAGAAGATGGAAAGTTCCGAAAAGTCTCTCCCCTTCAAATTAAACGTGTTTTTATATCAAAACATCACTTACACTAGGTTTCTCCTGCTTATCACATACACAATTAACCTCTTAAGAAATACATATGTGCGGATCACAGAAATGTGTCCTGTGCGGGAATCTAATCCGCAACCCTTAGCATATAGGTATAACATACCAAAAACAAAAAAAAAGTCCGTCCGTTTGTTCCAGCTAATCTACGAAACGGCTAGACCGATTTTGACGGGAATTTTACTAAGTGATGTTATTAGAAGTAACTTAGGCTAATTAGAAAAACACGAGCAAAGACGCGGGTTAAAGCTAGTGAATATATTATTATTATCTCTCAAATTGTCTTGTGCAAAGCGCACTTTGACGCGCACTTCGCCACTACATCGGTCGAGTTGTTTTCAATTCAACGAGAAACGTATTATATAATACCTATTGATCGAGTCCAAAATTATAATACTGTTGTGCGAGACATCGATGGTTAATTCATACTATTACAATTGCAAAATGTTGCAGCTGAATACTTGAGACTGTTATTGATGTGTCGATATACTCAGTACTAAATGATTTGTGGCTTTATTTACTACCAGCTTTAGCCCGAGACTTCACCCGCATTAACTCCTATTTAACTTCTTAGACGGAATTGAAATCTTGAATTAAAAAAAGTAGCCTACGCCCTTTCTCGGGTTTTAACTTTATACTTGCCAAATTTCATCAAAATCCGTGCAACGGTTTAGTCGTGACGGTGTAACAGATAGACAGACAATATTTCTTTCACATTTAAAATATTAGTATGGATTGTATAGTACAAAAGCAACATAGACCTTTTTAGAGCTGGTGCTAAAAATACTTCGGGAGAATGTAAAAAGGTGTCCTCTAAGCACTGCAGTACACTGTACCTGGCGGCACGGGACCAGTACCATCGTTTTCTTTTCCGGAGTCACTAAATAGGCTAACAGAGTCCCTTTATCTGTGCGCCTCTTTAAAGTACGTAGGCTCATTTTTAGACCGAAAAATATGCGTAGAAATTTTTCGTGAAGGCGAAGTCACGGGCGGAACCTTATTTACCAATAATGCATTGTATATGCAGTGATAGCCGAGTGGTATGACGGTATGGTCGCAAATTCACACCCCGGCACCAAGATGCACCAATGTCTTTTCGAATTCATCAGTTGCTAAAAACGGTGCAGAAAAATATCGTAAGGAAACCGGCACACTTGAAAGATTTTTCAACAGCGTGTCAGAGGCCTACGGGCGGTATAAATTCTAACACCAGGTATTTCACTAGACTTTATATAACAAAAGTAACTCCTGTATGATGCGAGTGACGCCGCGGGGTGCAGCTAGTGATGGCGACTTACCTATAATGCTTTGCATGTGACTCTTGTGCGCCGTGTCTCCGTACAGCAGCGCGCTCCACTGGTCGGGAGCTATCCTCAGGCCAGCCTCGGTGGCTATCTGCACTATCTGCGCATCGTGCTCGCGCCGCAGTGACTCGTACGTGCGGAACTCTTCCTTCAGTTGCATTAGAGACGAGTCGCACTCGCGTTTTGATACCTATGGAGAAAGTTGTACGTTATCATCATTACAAAAGTTCATCAAGTATTCTCAAAAGTTCATTAAATATTATAATAAAGTGTAACAAGTATTTAAAAATTGCATCTAATATTCTCAAAAGATCATCAGATATTCTCTAAAGGCCATCAAGTATTCCCAAAAGTTTATTAGATATTCTCCAAAGTCCATCAATTATTCCCAAAAGTTTATCAGACATTCTCCAAAGTCCATCAATTATTCCCAAAAGATTTTCACATATTCTCCAAAGTCGATCAATTATTCCCAAAAGATTTTCACATATTCTCCAAAGTCGATCAATTATTCCCAAAAGTTTATCAGACATTCACCAAAGTCTATCACTTATACCCAAAAGTTTTCCACATATTCTCCAAAGTCGATCAATTATTCCCAAAAGTTTATCAGACATTCTCCAAAGTCCATCAGTTATTCCCAAAAATTTATCAGACATTCTCCAAAGTCGATCAATTATTCCCAAAAGATTTTCACATGTTTTCCAAAGTCGATCAATTATTCCCAAAAGTTTATCAGACATACTCCAAAGTTATCCAGTTCATCAAGTGCAGCTAAGTGATACTAGGTTGTTTCATAAGGTAATTCTTAGTAGCCGAAAGAAGTCTGGTTTTGTGTCCGGTTGATAGCAATAGGCTCGCCCCTATTACTTTGGGACCTATAACATAACTGGCGAAATCTGGGTGTCCTATGCACCTCTGCCAACCAACACAGGCGTGCTGTAATGTACCATTGTGCAATTAAGATTAATGCTTACCTTAAAACAAGAAGCTCTGTATAGGAGCTGGACGACATGGCCTATGCTAGTTTTAGAAGCCTGCGGAAAATGAGGCTCTAGTCTTTGGACAACAAACATCACTAACACCTGAAAAAGAACAAATAAAGAAGATTAATACATATTAACATTTAAAGGCAAAATTTGTTAGCGTTCACGCTCAAACGGCTGGACCAATTTTGATAGAATTTAGTATGGAGGTAGTACACTAGTAGTCACCCTAGATTATCAAATAGGCGCAAGTATCAAACACTAGTTTATTCCATTACTCTTAACTGATTAATTAAGCTTTCTGTGTGCGGTTCGGAACACTATTCTCGTCCATTTTGTTAGCTTATTACGTATTTATACTCGTTAATAGCGTTTAGTGTAAACCCTTAATTTAATTTTAAATCAGTTTTTTATGCTAGGAAACAACGCATCATATTTTACGTAAGTACTTTAAACATGTTCTGTAATCGTTATTTTTTTGACATACGTGTTTAACGTTAACAGACTGTTTGAAACAACCCGCCCTTAGTGTATGTATCATTGGCCTGTTGGTCTAGTGGTTAGTGACCCTGACTGTTAAACCGGACGTCGTGAGTTCGCTTCTCACCCAGGATAAATCATTTGTGTGATGAGCATAATCATTTGTTCTGTGTGAATGTAATTTATCTATAATATGTACATATTTAGAAATATATAAGTATGTTTCTCAATTGTCTGATTGCCATTATACAGGCTCTGCCTAGTTTGGGATCAGACCGTGTGTGAGCTGTCCCAAGATATAATTATTATTATTTACGTTTTATTAAGATTTTTCTCCCTAACTGAAGGGGTTAAAAGCTTATCACGCGGACCGTGGTTAAGCGTGAGAAGATGAAGACTATATTATGATTATGGTAACGCTTACCTTTCTAGACAACGCAGAGCCGTCCTCCAACGCCAGTAGAACCAGCTTAAGGACTTCCTCCTGCATTGCCGGCCCCAGGAACTGACACCCGCGCGCTCTCACCGCCGCCCATAGATTCGCACTCAACTGCTGTGGGTTCTGGAAAAAATATAACAAATTTATCCTGAAATGGGCTATAATCGACAGCAGGCAGAAATGGCAAGCATTATCTTTTGTTTTATGAGTTCAAATAAAATATTTGTATACATTTCTGGCTCACGATTCCACCGCGTCACATGGGCTTATTTGGAGTCCGAAATTATTTGGTTATTCCAGAATATACACGTGAGTAAAACCGGCATATATAGAGGAAGATAAGTCAGATATGCTCCGATAGTGTTATGTTACAAACTAGCTATTAATCCAGAACTCCGCTTCTTTTCTTCTTGTTTGAAAGAGACTCTATCATAAACGTCCTACTACCTAAGTCAATACCCCACAAAAAATCCCAATAACCTTTGTCTGACCTGAGATTCGAACCCAGGACCTAACGATCTGTGAGCACTGGACCATCGAGAGGATCAGTGCTATAAAATTATAGCTAACGCATGCACAATCCACAGAAATAAATCAGAAGGACCTAGGTATATAATCAAATCCTTATTAATGCCATACTTGAAGCGACCACAACCCTGAACATCACAAACGTTAGAGATGGAAGCTGATGCTTACCTGATGTTGCAGTATGAGCTCAGTGACGGTCCGCTCCCCAAGAGAGCGAGCCGCCCGCGCCGCCCTCCCCCGCCCCTCTTCATCAGTCATCGCACACTGCAGCAACATCACCAACTTGCGCTGCATTGGCCGTGACAGCCGGGTACTAGCCATAATGTTGTTAACTGCTCGAAGGGAAAAGAACGAATAAAATAATATTCAACTCAACAGGTACGTAATACCCCCTGTTTTTTACTGTTCTTAATGTCATTGATATGTTCTAGATGTTATTGTTATAAAAGTTGTTTACCTAAATTCTTTTCAGTTTTTGTAAGCCTTTTTTTCTCACACAAACTGAAAAAGATTGCGGTAAACAAATTTTCTTAGGGTTTCTCAGAGACGAAAAACATTACATAACATAACATCACGTCTGTATTCCGTCAAGGATAGGCAGAGGTGCACTTATAGTAGGTACACCCCCAACGGAAACGAATTGGTTAGTTCAACTAACCTGCGAAAATGAATGTCGACACTTAGTTTTCTAATTAAATTTCTAATGAAATTAGTTTTCTATAAAAAACGCAGGTTACTAACGACATAGATGTAGGGTAGATATATAGGTAATTAAGTAAATTAGGAGAGATTAAAAGATAACAAAATTTCTATCGGCGGGCAATAGTCTACGCAGGCTTTAACCAATTGGATTCCTGGACGAGTCAATTGTATGTATGTGTTCTCCCAAAACAGGTTTAGGTTAGGTGATATGTCATATTATATGTCTTTGAAATTTATAGGGCAACAATAACATAACATCACGCCTACATTCCCCGAAGGAGTAGACAGAGGTGCACATATAGTACACCAAAATTTGGCCAGTTATGATACAGGTCCTTATGTAATAGGGGGCGAGCCCATTTGCCTAATGGAAAAACCCAGAACCACTTTGCCCGACCCGGGAACACTAGACCACGCAGTCTTGGTGCTCATATTGTGATATTTCATGGCCGTGAAACTTGCCTACACTGCAGTGAGAATAATGGTTCAAAAAAATAAAAATAAACGAAAGCACCTACTCACCATTCCCACAATACTTGAGGTATACTGCAAGGTGTTCCATACACTTGATGATGCAGTCGTAGGCCTGCTTGTCGTGTTCTGACAGCGCCTGTATGGAGGGGGGGTGGTAGGGCTGCGCGGGGGGCGTGTACCCGGCGAGCTGTAGCAGTGCTGTGTTCACCACCAGCTCCTCGGGCTCCACCTGAATGGCTGCCTGTGGAGCGACAAGTATTATACGTTAGTGTACCATATGACCTCGCGTAACTTATAATTATAATATACGCGAAGCTTAGCTGGAGGCACTCTGGTGGTGGCCTAGTGGTTGACATACCGGATTTGTATGCACGAAGTTGCAGGTCCAAACCCAGGCGAGTATCAATGTGACTTTCTGACTATCATAAATACTTTCTTAGATATTCTAACGGTGACGTAAAAAATCATGAGAAAACCTGGATTTCATTATCTAAAATCGCCAACCCGCAGTGAGCTAGCGTGGTGATCAATGCTCAATCCTTCTCTTATCTATATGAGAAGAACCCTTTGCCTTGCAGTGGGACCGTTGTAGGTTGTTATTATTTTATTAGCTGGAGGCATTTTGCTAAGTCTCGTTTAATGACCGGCTAAGCAGTTCTCAGCTCATAAAAAAGTGTTAAACACAGTACAAAATGTTCTAGACGGTTTTAATTGTGATATATCATGTCTGTGTAACGCACCTACAATGCAGGAGGACAGTTCTAGTGTGAGGCCATGTGTTCTTGTCAAAAAAATGTATTTCAATGTCGCGTATACAACTTAAAATCAAGTCACCCGACAAAACAAATAAAAATGTATCAAATAGTAATGATTTTTGTGTAAATCAACTATTATGTCATAAATTTTGCACCTACATAGCTGAGACTATCTCCAGCCTAATAGGTACCTTTTAATAGTAGTTCAGTACTAAAACCGATCGATAAATAAGCCTACACAGACGTCATGAATACACTTTTAATTTTTCACACTAACTGAGTTTCCCAATGATGTGATTCTTAATTAATACTAACAATCGGATTTCGTTGAAGCATGTTCACACACGATATGATAAATATAACAACTATACTGGGAGTGTAAAGCGAGTGACATTGGTTCTTGGTCGAGCAAGTTACACCTAATTGGCCTATTTGTCGATACAGACATGCTTAAAATGACAAAATAAAGTCTAAATTAGTTAACGTTTTAGAATTATCCATAGAGGTTAATTTTTAATCTAATAACTTTTACCCACAACAGTAATTTTCTTCAGTATCGTTTGTTCATTTTATTTGTTTATCTGCGAATCACTAAAAGATTATTATCAAACCCGCAACCCATAGCGCAGCAGCCCACCACACAGAAAATCGAACACATAAATTACGTCACAAACAAAACAAAACTAGTTGAGCCCGTAGCTTATTTGAAGGGCCAAATAACAACAAGCTTCAGACAGAGGTGAGACACGCAAGAAAACCTTCAATTAAACTCCTTTGTCAACAAAACGGTCGACGTATAAACAGTTGACTACGCACTTTAAATAATTCCCGTCGCACCAACATCATTCGAATTAGCGAATTAGTCGAAGCATATAATTAGTTATATGCTTAGGTCGTACACAAACTTTTATTCTTCAGTAATTATTATATTTAAAATTCGCTAGACGAACTTTTCAAGGTCACTCCGTAGATTGAGCTGCATTCTCCACGCCGAAAGCCAGACCCCTCCGACGTTCGGATTACAAGTGTACACAAACATCTATAAAGATAGCAACGCACACCACCCCTATCATCACGATTTGTGCTTGCAACGGAGAGAGATGTTGCTATGAGACAGCTGAATGCCAAAATGAATAAGCACGTGACCGGCCAGTTGATCAATAAAGCAATGGGCAGGTGACCCTCCGTATAATAACCCCTTCTAAAAGGATGCCCAACATGGACATATGTAAATGATTGCATTTCAATCACGCCGTGTGAACGATTTTCTTTTTTTGTTATTATTCGCGAACTTAAGACGCATGCGACCCGATGCGAAAGTATTCGATTAAAACGCTGTCCAAGAATGTTGGAAAAATTGTGTTCAAACACATAACGAGCCAAATTAGAACAATTTACTTAATTATTTGTTGAATTATTGCATTCAATCATTAATTCCACCATCCGTATCGCTAGTTAATAAACCACAATTTAGTGGAGTTCAGACGTGCATCGTGTAGTTCTGAACCTTTAACATTTTAATGTGTACACACAACTTCGTGTAGGGTAATTTTAGCTGAATCAATACAGTTTTTATTAAGCCAGGCATACAAAGTTTAGAGCATATCATGTTATTTTAAACCTCAATTTCAGTCTAGTCTCGGGTACGTGTCAGAGATTTATAGGAGATAAGTAAAATGAATTAAAGTTTTAGTTTAGATGTCAATCACACTTCAATTTGGATACATTTTGGGCATACAGGTATATCAGGACCTGAATAAGGAGACAGCGTACTTTTTATCCTGGTAAATAAAATATAAGAAATAGGATGCGAGTGAAACCGTAGACAACGTCTAGACTCTAGTGTGATATAGAAATACACTACGTTATCTAGATACCACCCATAGATTCAATGAGGAGAAACGAAACTGCACTTGGAAGGTTAGAATTCTATTGCTTCCGTAAACTGCAGGTATTTTAGATAAGTTGAACGTTAGCCGAATAAAAACAATTGCGCGTTGATATTCAAAAAGCAAAGCACTGAGGTATAAATCCTTTACCTACTTCGAAATTTTAACCGTTTCATTTCTTATTTCAATATAGGTAATAGAAAAATAATCGTAACTGGTATAAAGTTTAATTTATTTGCGATGGGTGTTAGATCTTTATACGAGGTACGAAAGATACAATTGGCTAGTTGTGCTGGCATTGCTTACAACAAAAGGTCAACTTTGTCAGTCAAAATCGAATTACTTGTTTAATATCTTAATAGTTCAAAGCGTAAGCAGTCTACACGTAATTGAATTCACACCTGTGCCCAAAAGTGCCTGGTTGACCGGACTACGTATGTGTTAAAGGATTTCACTGCCACGCAGTAGACACAAAATAAAATCGATTGTTCCCGGCTAACGTAGACGTGCAGCGGCCACGTGTTATTTCTTTTACGTCTGCTCTAAGTTCAGATCAATAAGCGAGGTAAGAGGTTTTATAGAAATATATTTTATCCTTTAACTAACTAAAATTACTTAAGTCACTACATAGTATAAAACAAAGTCGCTTTATCTGTCCCTATATCCCTATGTATGCTTAAATCTTTAAAACTACGCAACGGATTTTGATGGGTTTTATTTTAATAGATAGAGTGATTGAAGAGGAAAGTTTATATGTATAATAACATCCATTAAATAGTGGAGAAATACTTATAATATATATTTTATACCCGTGCGAAGCCGGAGCGGGCCGCTAGTATTTAATAAACGTAATCAAAATGAATCCGTTACAATTGCAAAATAAATGCAATTGCTATTGTCAGCAATCACGATAAAATTAATGTTTTAATATTTGCACGGTTATAAGGAAATATAAAAATACTTAAATGTATTTATAAAATATATTTCTGCCTTGCGTCGCGTCTATCCCGGGTTAAAAAGTAGCCCAAATTATTTTTATGGAGCTTACTCCGTAGCAAATTTCATCAAAATAGTGGTTTACCAGTGAAAGCGTAACAGACAGTCATAGTTACTTTGGTAATTTGTCAACTAGAAGAAACTGAAGATTTGCGGCGCCATAACTGCGTCAATAAGCTATGGTTGGCTGCCTCACTAATATGTAGGTGGGCGGTGATGTAACTAGGTGTGACACGATTATAACAATCATTGGATGGAACCCAACAAATAATCACACGAGAAATATTTGCATCTAATCGATACCGCTGTCTAGAACCTAAAAGCTGAAGCCTAATAAATCGAATAGATATGGGAGTGATTGAATTCCCTACTACAACAGAGTAAAGATTGAGACAGGACACTAATATCATTTTTTTAACATTATGATATTATCTACACATTGCTTGATTACGAGTATATGAGGCAAAGAAGTATGCCAAGACCGTAGCAAATAAAATCTGTGGTCTCTGCCTACCCCTCTGGGAAACAGGCGTGGCTTTATGTATGTATGATGAACTTATTTCTGTTTCAACAAATCTCCTGAACAGTTATGAATTAGACATCTGCGTAACCTTCAGGGAATATAAGGTGACACATCGTTATTCCATACAAATGTAATATTGTTACGACTGGATTCGTACGTACTACCTATGTAAATCGAGACGAGAGTGGGTTTCTCTCATAGTTCCCGAGTTTGACGCGCATACTATGACAGTATCATACCTAACCTACGTCAATGCATGACGGTGACTAGTATAACTACAGCAGCTATCGCCAATACATAATTTCGTCACCACTATCGTCGGCGACCTCTACTCAGTTACACCGAATTCTCGTAAAACATGTGCCGGACATTCTTCATCGAATACCTATTAGCTGTGATGCTACGCCTAGCAACACGTTTTGTTGACAACTCTAGTTGATTAGCTAATTGGAAATTAATTCAGCCTATGTAGGAACATTTTATGTAGTGTTTGTTTTTTACTAATCATGGATATTATACAGGAATATTCGAATAATCGAAATCATTTCTCCAAGAAAAAGTTCCAATACGTCGTATTAAGCAGCACCATTGAAGAATGCACGTCTGTATTCAGCAGACGAGCATTCTTCAACAGACAACTAATTTAAATTACTTAGGCATAACTTTCTGGTTATCCATTAGTGTAGCATTGTGTGTATAATAAAAGGTGGCCAAATGGTCTGTGCACTAATAAAAGGTCAAGGGCAATATAATAATTTTCACAGTTCAGACTACGTACACGCAGGTGCACACCTAACATGTCTTCACGTAGGGATACAACGCTTGCGGTTGTTTCACGCCTCACTATGGTAAACACAGGAGGCGTGAGCTCGCAGGACATGCGTTATCACGTTCTAGCCAACACGTCTGTTGGTGATTCTCGCTCATTTCAGTTTCACGGTTAAAAGATTATAAAATCGCGGTACACGGTAAATCCACTACAAAAACTTGTCGTCGGAACCGAACGTGTTGAACAGCTTAACTATGCAAAACGCTGACTGACACGATACTGAGTCTATCGCCTAGAGACGCTGCACTGACCCAATTCTTCACTGGACTCAATAGATCCTCCGGTCCGAAGCCAATTATGGAGTATAGTCATATAAAAATGAATGAAATGAGAATTTTTGAAGAAGAGATTTATCTGTAGGCGTTTTCATAACAGTGTACATTCAAATAAAAATCAACAACACCTAGGTATATGTAATTTGATTTCAATCAGGTTAGTATTTAATGACATTTATACTTAGCTAAATATCTGATAGACAGTATAAAAGCAATTATATCAACGTTATACCGAGCGTGGGCCCTATAAATGGTACCTAGTATGAATGAAACCTGAAACACCATGAAACTCATGATGAGCTTTGAAATGCGGATCTATTAAATTTGAATTAAGTTTATAGAATACCTCATTCTCTAAACTATGTAAGTATCTTTGGTATAGCATACTATGCTATACCAATAATAATAACAGCCTATAACTGTGTCTCGTCTGTATCTGCCTCTTCTCGTATAGAGAAGGATTGAGCACTGATCACCACGCTAGCTCACTGCGGGTTGGCGATTTCAGATAATTAAATCCAGGTTTCCTTACGATGTTTTCCGTCACCGTCAGTCAGTGGTGTCTTAGAATATCTAAGAAAGTATTAATGATATTGAAAAAAGTCACATTGATACTTGCCTGGGTTTGAACCTGCACCCTCATGCATAGAAATCCGGTATGTCAACCACTAGGCCACCACGACTTATGCCAAAGATACTTAAATAAAATCAATCATGCAGTTTACTAACCAAAATACGCTGCATCTGGACCTTTATGGCGCACTATGGAAAATGGTAGAACAACTGCATATCATAAATGGTTTTAACCAATGTCGCTAATGTAAAACTTTTATTATTTTATTTAAAAGTTAAAAGATCAAACTAAACTATAATAAAGGAAATTTACATTTAATATGAATATTTTTTTTTTACAATAACACAAAGTTGATTATTGTTGCAAACGTTCACGTCAAGCTTGTAAAGATTAACATGTTCAAGGTGATTTTAAAGGTTAACTTTGTAGGAATAGATATAAAGTATTATATATTTCTAAAAAGGTCTTTCTCTGAAAATTATAATTCAAGTGATATGTTTTTGATTTAATGTTATTTTTCTCTTTAAAATAGTTGATTAATGAAAAAAGTAAAATTTAATTTTTTTTATAAGTTCATCGAGACTTTTAACAGTTACCCACGCTTCCCCACGCTTTACATTTAACGTTTATTTGTAGCCTAGGTATTCCTTAAAAACATTTATAAAAACTAGCTGCGACTTTTTGCGACTTCGGAAGATATAGGCAAAAATGTGACAGAGGGTAAAAAACGTAAATTTGCAATCTATTGCGGTTTTAATTGTAGATGACTTCAAAGTGATTTTAATGGTTAAGTTTTTAGGAATACCTCTTAAGTAATATACATTTCTAGAAAGCTCCTGTTTTGACAATTGTGTATAAAATAATAAATTTGTAATTTTATTTAAGTTTTCCCTTTAAAATTATTGATAAATGAATTATGTTTTTTTTTATAAGTTAATCGAGACTTTCATCAGTCCCCATGCACCCATCCTTCCCCACGCTTTTTATTTAATGTTGATTTGTAGCCTAGATATTCCTTAAAAACATATATAAAAATTTGCTGCGATTTTTTGCGACTTTGGAAGTTATAGGTATATATGTGACAGCAGTCTAAAAATGTTTATGAACAATCTATTGCGGTTTTAAATGAGACTATTGATATCGATATTTTGCGGTATGTTTTGTAATTATTATGAAGTTTATTATTTTTGCACCCATTTTGCGCGAGAAAGTTTTTATCAACCAAACGCACACGACCCGAATTTTCAAATAGTATGTATATATGGAGTTTTCAGTATTTTTTACACCAATTGTATAGTGGTAATTAAACCTTCAAATATAATAAATACGACATATTTTATACTGTTTTAAAATGTACAGTTTCAAGTGTTCTAAACGTGAAATAATGGAGAAAAAAGATATGAGGCGTTATCAACTGCATTAAAAGACAAATATCAAGTCTCCGAAAAGAACATTTGGTTCGTCATGAGTGATGTTCAAAGACTTTAGGCTATGGAGACTGCTCGGATCTATGTAAGTCTTTATGAATAGTACTATATGCCATGATCTGTTCATAATTTTGATTCATGGTGAAGGCATCATAAAGCATTTTGCAGTACTTCCAATAGGACAGTTATCAGAAGATGCAAGAATCGCGCATTAAAGACTACAAAAACTATCGACTTCACCATGCCCGTAAATGCTCTCGTTTAGCCACAAATGAAGATGTTTCCCACACTCTTCTAATTATATGTACGTCTGACCCCTACATAACCAGCATTAGAAAACCATATGCCAAAAACGTGAAGGACTTGATGAAGATACCTTGGATCTTTTGATAATTAACGAATTAATAGTAGATCCCGAAGTTCAACAAGTATAATAAATTATATATGTAATACGTATATATTAGTAAACATTAATCAATATTTAAAACTAAAAAATGAACAACTATTATTAGTATTGGTTAAATTGCTGTACGTATTTTAATAATTATTTCTTAAATATATTTTTTTTTAATTAATTAACAAATTAATACTTTTATATTTTATTTAGCTGTACATTAGTGTTAAGTATATAATAACATACGTTTTTGTACAAACTACAAACATTTAATTAGTTTAAAAAATAATTAAAGGTAATTTTTAGTAAACTTGATTTTCATTTTTATTTTTAGTATACTATACTAAAATAACTGATACTAAAATACATACCACTCGAAGGGCTATATATTATTTTATATTGATGCAAAATTTCATGGCAATATCTTCATAAATAAGAGAGTTATCGATTTTTGATCCGAAACAGACCTTTATTTTCCATAGTGTGGCGGTGAGAAAGTTCGATACTGACTGGGTTTTAGGCATCGGTTTAAATTCAAGTTCAAATAAAATTCATGCCCACGTGGCGTGTCTCCACGTAGACTTTTACATAATCGTGATGAACATACCCTCTTACTTATAAACAATAATAAAACATATTATAACATGACCGCCTGTCTGACATCTCTATTCTTTAAAATGCAGTAACAGGTATAATTTAATAAATGTTTTAACATTATACATGGTTTTTCCTAGGATAGCAATAATATTAAGGACACGACACTTCATTAATATATTTGTGTTATCTAACCCTGTTAACAGACATCGTGTTCAACTATAGGAACATAGATTACCGCCCCCTAGACAAGAGGCAAAACGCTTGACGAATAGAATGACATATCTTGTCTAGGGCGATAGGAATTACCTAAGTATCTTAATTTAAGTAAAAAATCCATCAGTAGTTATGTATAAAAATTAAAATTAGCTGAAATAATTTCTTAAATCCCAATAATCTTAAAATTATGGCACTCAGTTTTTATGACATCTACCATGTTTTGAGCAATAGACAATTTATTTATTTTTCACAATTATTTATTGATTATTAAACCCTACAAATTATTCCATTAGTACGAGTAATTAACGCTGAAAAAAAATACTAGCACATTATATTCGATTGATAACAAACTTTTTTATACAACCGCGTAATTTCATGTTGTTTGTTATTCCATGATCCTGTATCACTTAGCAGATTGCGTGACAAAAGACGACTTTAAAATCGATTTCTTATGAAATGGCCTTGAGTTACTCCCAATTATACAATATAATGAGTACGCTGTAAAAAGTTAGTCAACATAACTTGGAATAAGTTGATCTTAATTGAAGAAAATACTGCAGTCTGTGTGGTAGTCCATGGGGGGGGGGGGACATTAAAAATATGTTTCCCCTTTTGTCACCGGGAAAGGTTGCCGTAAACGAGGAACTCCATTCGGACCCGATGCATTAAATGAGACTTGTAATAAGCGCCGAAAAGTATGTTATAGACTCCTGATAAACGAGTATATCTGCCTACCCATTCGGGGAATCTTCTGTCTGTTGTGGGTTGTGGGTTGTGACTTGACCTCGAGAAGTCTGGCCTTCTGAACAACAGTAAACATACAGCTCGTGTCTAAAGTAAACAGAGATTTGGACACGTTGCTTTAACTTTAAAACAACTGAATACAACATTAGGCACGGCAAAACAGTTACCCCCTTACTTAAAAAAATTGTCATTGTTGAACAATCGGTTATATTATACTTGTCACTGTCGTTTGCACGTCAAAAAATAGAGATGCCAATAGACTAGACAAGTCATCATCTTAACACATGGTATCGTTTATAAGTAAGAGGATGAATAATATTGATTATCTCTTACATTTTGAGTGAGTTTGTATAACTGAAAATCGAACTACATATTCACAATAACAACAACGGGTTTTAGATTGTCAGACGGTGAAACTGTAACAACCTAACTAATATCAGGTAAAAACTTAACGACTTAATAAGGCCCCGGACAGTCGTTTTATATTCTATGGGCTAGGCAGATGTACTATGGACTTCTGCTTACTATAGAAACGTCGCCGACAGCGATTGGAAACCCCGCAATGAACTACAGCCAAATCCAATTACACAGCCTAATAAGGAATAAAGTGATTCGATAAGATAGTGAACCTTAGAGATTGTAGCGTTTTCTACTTGTTTACGACGCGATTGATGATGCTTAAAATCGCAGCCTTAGAATGAAAGTAACCTAAATCGAAATTCCTGTAACTTGTCTTCTCCGAAATTTTGTTTAATAAAGCCTATATATAAGTTATATACATAGGATTTTAAGAGCCCACTTTAAAGAGAAAAAAATAGAGACCGAATTATTAAAAACAAACCTAATTTACTGATAATGATGGTTTCTTTTTCTCCACAGGGGTTTAGATTAAGCTTTTTAAAGTCAGTTTATAAAAAATTATAGTTACAGAAATGTAGTGTTGAGTCACTTTTATTCTAAGCGTGTGAAATGTTACTGCTTACTGTATAAAGACAATTTAATGGCATGCTTTAACACAACACGCTTTTCTAAAAGAATAAGCTTCCACTCTATGAACAGCCTACATACAAACTTAATTAGCATGTGTTCCGTTCATTAAACGAAGCGGATATAGGCAAGCGTGTAACTATTGTTCTATAATGTCATGTCTAACCGGCTAGCTAAGGAAACCGTGGCCGAGAATAATAGCCTATGGAAAATGATATCACAAGAGAAATGTACGAGCGAAACTCGACGTTTTTATGTTTTCTGTATACGAGTCACAATGCATCCTGTATTGTGGCTATTTACATAACAGCATCACGCCTACTCCCCGAAGGGGTAGGCACAGGTGACTGTGAAGTTCACCTTCATTTCGCCAGTTATGTTATAGGTCCCATTGTAATAGGGGGCGAGCCTATTGCCATCAACCGGGCAAACACCTCTGTTACGACTATGTCGGTTAAACAAATGTTTTCTCTTCAGCCAGCAAGCCAGAAGTAGGTACCATAATTTAAATTTTTAGGCGCACCATTAATTGAAAAACTATTTGCTACATAGTGAAGTCTTAATTTTTCTCTCTTATAATTTGATGCTATTACTTTATGAGAGCTCAAATAATGAATTTTTGTCATTTGTATTTCTTTAAATATTTTGACATTAAGGTTCTAACTCGTTACGGCCTGTAACCTATAACATTATTGCTGAAATACGTTTCTTTCTGTAGCCATTCAGCTTCAACCACGTCTGTGTGGAATAATCGTTTTCATGTCTTTTTAGGGTTAAAAGTAGCCTATGTCCTATGTACGTGAAAGAATCTTGGCAAATCTAGTTCTGAAGATTATCCCTAAATCCAAACAAATAAATTTTACTACTTTATAATCTTAATATATATAATTCTTCTGTACGTGTGTTTGTCACCTAACTCCTCCTAAACGGGTCGACCAATTTGGATGAAATTTTGTGTGTAAATTTCAATGGGATCCGGGGTGGTTTGAAGACACAATTGAACCCGGTAGGTGGCGCTGCTTTATCGGGCAGGACACAGGACAGCTCTGCCGGGGCCGCTAGTATTATTCATTAACTCATTCATGTATAGATTAAAATAATACAATTATAATGACTCACCTGATCGAACGGACATTGTTTCCTATGCAAGTGTTTGAGGCAGTGTTTACAGAGCGTGTGGCCGCACCCGAGGCTAATGGGGCTGCGGGGCGGAGCGCCAAATTCGCGGCAGCACACTGGACAGTTCAAATAATCCGTCCATTGAGGCGCCTGGATTGGCATTCTGTAATAAACAATAACGTGTTAAATATAATCTCGCTAATCCATCAACGACTGCCTCGTTGGTCTAGTGGTCACTAAAAGCGACTACTGAGCATGTAGTTCTAGTAACGCTTCCCGGGTCAGGCAACTACTGGGTTTATTCATTATGTAGCTCACAGAAGCAGCACGGAGTCTGGATTTGTGGCCAATTGATGGCAATAGACTCGCCCCCTATTACATTGTGACCTATAACATAACTGGCATAATGTGGTTGTACTATTTGTACACCTCTGCCTACCCCTTCGGGGAATATAGGCTTGTTATGATGTTTATGTATCTCGCTAATTACATCATTGTCTGGAGCCGGATCCGACCTCTACTGGGCATAGGGCTCTTTTTATTTGTACCAGTCTCCACGCACCTGTCTCAGCCTCGTTCAGGCCTAAGTTAGCTACGATGTCATCTGCCCATCATCATAGCCTCTGATGTTGATTACAAACAGCATCTGAGTCTTTACGCAAAGTATTTGGGCCGTTTCCTACATATGTACACACATACTAGTAGGGATAAATACTAAACGTGAATCATGCAATAGCATACGTCGGAACTCTGAATCTTAAACAACAACAGTACTGCATTCAGCCGTACCTACGTGTAGTATTTTTCCATTCGTTTACATATTCAGCCTACATTGATAAATCCCGGCAAACTCGCCTCGTCGAAGCTCCAACACGCCCCTTTCACTGCGCTGGCGCTACGCGCTGGTCAAAATCAGTGCCCTTTTAATGCCGGAAGCGAGCGCACGCATTATTTTTTTAGAAATTTTATTGTGTGCGATTTTACTGCCGCCATGACTTAGCAGTTGTCATGTCGGAAATATATTAAAAAAAATATTGTACCGGATATGAATGTAAACGGAACGAAGGAGCCTGGAACTCACGACACAGGGAATCCTAGTGTGAGTTTCAGGAATCAATGCACTGAATGTCTTTTACAATAGATTATTCTCATTCTTTTGCTACGTTTACGCGAGTGCCGCTTTACTTTATGTACCCAGCATAAGAGAAGAGTACCTTCTCTTACGAACGCTCGGTGTTCGCCAGCCGAAAGTAAGTATCTACCGATGTAAATGCTTACCAGCAACGTAATGTTTACGACCTGATTGGCGCAGTGGCTAAGCGATTGGACTGCTGCGCTAAGGGTTGCGGGTTGTCGGTTCCCGCACGGGACAAAAATGTGTGTGACCCGCATATGTTTGTCCCGAGTTTGGGTATTCGTGTATGTGAAACGTCGTCACCCACGATACAGGAACAATTCCAAGTGCGGGGCGACGTTTTTTTTAAAGGAAAATAAAATGTACACTGTCGGTCAATACGCGATCCAATGCTAACTTGTGAAAACTATTTTAACATACATTTAGTGTTAAATGTTAAAGCGACGAGTGTATCTACATCTGTTAGTATAAAACAATTAAGTCAGTATTTTGAACTCATTTGAGAAAGTGAAGTGTTAAATAACTAAACTAATAAATTTATTAAACGTGCCCGAGTATCTTCTCTTTGCATTGATAATGGGGATTTCGAAGGACAGTTACAATACTTGTAAGTTATCAAGTTTTGTAAATACTTGTAAATATCAGCCGATACGAACTTTTTAAATACTTACGCCAAAATTACTTTTACTTGCATGATTTAATGCTCTAACTAATTTAATAAAAAAAATTCTTACTGAAGTTTGACCGTTTAGCTTTTAAGTTTAATTTTTTAATTTCAAAGATGCGTTTTAAGTAAATATTGTTTACTATTTATGGTAACAACTGTTTACTTTAAGGCGAGGCAAGTGCGAGCGAGAGCTCGCCAACGTGAGAGTGGGAGAATACGATTAATGCATTTCTGGCATGAATACATACTATGAAAAGATAGTACTTCCATAAATTGGTAATATTTGATATTAACTTCAACTTTATACCTACACGCGTTCTCGAGAAAAAAAAGGGTTGACAGACCGAAAGACGGACAGACAGACGGGCAACAGAGGTATAAGGGTTCCGTTTTTCCTTTTTGGGGTTCGGATCCCTAAAAAACTAGTTACCTTGTACGACAAATAAATGGTCTAAACAGCAATGGGAGAAAGGTGCAGTAATGTCGGAGAAATGAAGTTAATTGAGTAATTACGAACGGTCTTCAAGGTAAGAAACAATAGGAGACAATGTAACGTCGTAATTATAAAGCCTATAGATTTCATACATTCATGGGCATAGTATTACACGCGGGGAAATGGATGTGACTATGTATGAGTGTATGGAAACAGTAGAACATTAAAAAATTTAATGTAGAGTAGTTTGCTAACATTATTTCTGTTTGGATAATCATTCATAATAAAACGCCTGTTTTAAGAGATCTAAAAAAAAAATCAAGAACACGACTGCCATGTCAAAAATCGAACTTAAAAGTAATGTTTCTTAGTAGTCATGTTTTTTAATGTTTTTTTTGTATTTGTTTCTTTTTTATATCCTATGTTACTCGCAATGTTGTAAGGATCCTAACGCGAACTAACAAACTAAATATGTCAAAGCTATAAGCATTTGAAATCTTATTGTGAGACAGGGATGGCACTAATGTACGGTGACGTAATGGTCTGTATTTGCATAGTAATTATCGTATCGCCCTGTACATTAAGCGTTTTGCGCGAGAGGGATAGTCCCGCAACCTCAAAAACGTTGTAAATCCGTTTCTTCCTAGATTTGATTAATTTTTTCAGTTTTACGAAAACTCCATTTTATACCCTTTTCCACATGTGGGTCATAAAATTGTGATAGTTGCGACGGTGAGTAAAAAGCTATGTATAATGTAGGACCCATTAGCATAATTGTCAAAAGAAGCACTATTATATATATCAACTAGGTACCTATACCAACATAGATCTATTTCTTAGAAACTCTAGCTAACTTAGACTTTTGAACTCATATGCTAGCTATAAACAATCCGACAATAGAAGTTTTGTATTACTATACTGATACACACCTCGCTTACTTTATTGGCAAGAAGCCCGTCTAACACGAGGATAATAAGCGAGCTAATACATTAGACCAGCTGATCAAAACACTACAATACTCTACGCCTCACAAGTTGTTATTTAGTGTTTACACTTATTTTACGCCGGCAATTAGAACTCACTGTTGTAGGGTTATGTACCTATCAGCCGGTAAAGTTTGGACAGGGTCGGCGAAAATATGGTTAAGTTTGCGCTTGGCGTTACAGTAATAAGGTTTATGTATGCATTGCCTTTTTGTGACATAAAATATCGCTGTGAGTGCAAGTGGTTGCGCAGATATTTCGTTCACTCCATCTGCTGCGTAGCCTTTGATTGGACTGTGACGAAGCCGGCTCTCAACCTAACCTGCTACAGCTGATGATGCTGGCTGAACCAGTATTCTACTTGGATCGACTGCCCATCTGACCTCCACAAATTCCTTAGAAAAACTACCAAATTTTTCGGGCTACTGACTACTATTGACAACTGTCAAAGATTAATAGATGGGGTACAAAAAATTATAGTTTAGTTTAAGTAAACTAAATTGTTGGCTGTTGTAACGAATAATTATTTTTTCTTCCTTTCTTTAAAATCCAAGCAACCCATTTTAGCTTTTTGATTTTACTCACTCACGTAATTAGCATTAGTAGTATTTACTATTTACCCTACACATTAACATGTTTACGAGATTTGTTTTCCCTATAAGGCACCACTGACTAATTAGTAAGTAGTCGATCAATAGTAATAGACGCGCCGTATAAAATACGGAGTGATAGTTAGTCTGGCGATGCGTGAGAGTGCAACAGTAAAATAATTCGGGATAGTACACGCGTGACGATCGGGAAAATATATTCTTGCATTGCGACATGTTTAATTTGTAAGATGACTAACAGCCTCATGACCGAAAGTTATAAAGCAAAGTAACCTTCACACAGCAACAGGAAATTTAGAATAAGAAACAAAATGTTTTAGAACAGAATGAACACTGAAACGAAAGCCAAATGCTGTGGTACACGCGATGATAGACTATTGAAAAATAAGGGAGTGACGTCATTTAACTCTGCCCACTTAGTTCTCTCATTAATAATAATCTAGGTAATATCTTACTTAATAATCGTTTCCAACCGCTAAAACAAGAACTGATCGATTAGTAAAAGCATTCATAGCTGCTATTTTGTATATGTGATATATCAGCCAGTTACCATCAAAAGTCTATTCTTAAAAGAAACCATAGCTTGGTGAATTTACATTCCTAAGCCTTCCGGCTTAGAGGAAAGAGAGCTTTTAATATAAGATTAAAGGACCATTAATGACATGGGACTTTATGATTACAAGGGAGACAAATAAAAAAAATCACAGAGCAAAAGAATTAAAAAACGAATAATTTAACTATTTTAACAATACAGTTGTGTTTTTTTAATTTCTATAATTATGGGTTTTATTTACTTTATATTTTTAGCCTATGTTACTTGGGATGATAAAAAGGATTCTAACGATACCCTATACATGAAACTCGGTTCAGGCATTCACAAGTTATAGTGGAATAAATAAACTCACATACATACATGAACCCTGGCAACATTACACCGCTTTTGGGCAGTTATTATTAATTTTATGTATTAGGTAATTTTAAATAAGCTGCTACTGTTCAAGTGCAAGGCAGAGGCCCTTTCTCTTAAAAAATTAAGTGTTTTAGTGGTATGGACGAATTTCAAAACACCAATAATTAGGACCACTTGTAAACATTAATTACCATTGCTCATTAATAGAAACACAGAAGCCATTTTAAAACAACAAAAACACAAGTAAACATAAAACAACATTTATCATAATTCGCAATGACAGTTGAGTTTGTTGAGATAATAACTATATAAAATCGTGGTTTTGGTTGATCAAGGGTATTTTGAATATGTATTGCTTATTAATTGTATGACAGAAGACTAAGATTAAAGAGAGGCCTATACCCAGCAGTTGGTGATGGATTGCAGATGATGATGATAATGACACATAAGATATGACTAGCCTATCTAGCTTATTTAGGCAGTAAACTAATCTGACATGTATCATTGTAGATTGGTGTATACAGAATTAGATTATAAGTAAAGTGTCAAGTGGACTAACCACCACATAAAGTTACCCGTAACTTCTCATATGAATTTCACAATATCTGTGTAGCATTAATCAGGGGATAAACTGGGCTGCAACTGAGATATGATTAACAATACTCATACCTTTTACTTGCAGATTAGCATTAATCAAGATGTAACTATTCAACACTTTACTTGTAGATGGTGAAACAGGCCTTTAGTGTCATGTTGCCTCGATGTTTTAAGCATAGGAATAGTGTGAACTGAATAGAGTATGGTGAAATCTACAAGGTCTAGTGTGGAGCATCGAGAAAAGAATATTAAATATATATTTTCCCTTTGAGATTTAGTGTTCATATACCCATAATATTTATTTATCTTAATCCTCCTGATATTCCCATGTACCTTCTTCCTATAAAGGTATATAAAGAGTATGCATGTATATAATATAAAGGTGCTCTAGCTCTAATATTTTTGATTTAGTTATCAAAGAACTAGTTATCAAAGATGTATAAAAATAAGACAAACAAGCATGCCAGAAATAACCATTTATTTATGGAATTTATAGCATGTGGCAATTTTTATGCTAATTGATTGCCAGATTAACAGTAAAATTAGGTATTTATGCACTGAAGAGTATTGTAGGAACATCTAATATTGGTATCACTGGTCTGCACAGTTTATATGGTATATTATATACAATACATTTTATATTGTATATAATATACCATTATATACAATATAACATATAAATCAGTGTAAATCAAAAAAGGTTATTAGAAATAATGAATATACAGTAAAACTAACTGACTCATGTCTTAATGAACTCTAACAAATAGAGCTTATCATGCTGATAAGTTTATATGTTACCTGTTATTTTGTATTTTATGTTTCATTACTCATGCCATATTAAATAACTGAAAGTTTGTGATTGTGGGACTTGTATAAATAGTGAAGCAATATCATTTATTACAACTTTTCCTGTATGTATATTTTAGGTATTGGCAATCAACATACAAAAGAGTGTGTCTATACATATGATACAATTGATACATAGCTGTATAAATTTGTCTTATACCTGAAGATTACTGGTTAAACCGCAAGAAATAAGTATTAAGTAAGGAGTAAGAATTATTAAGATATTAAAAAACAAATTAAGTATGTAGCTATGGAAACCAAAATTAAATTGCATTTTACATCTATAATAATAATGTAGACTATATATGTTCACACTGACATTGAGAAGACTGTCACTCAAGTGAAACTACTGTTTTAATACCACTTATAAATAATGCATGGATATTTTTTTGTAAGAACAGGGAAAGATTGTTGTAAAGCCAGCTACTTGGTTATTATAATTGTGTGACATACACGGAATTGCTGCACACTAATATCACGAACTTGACTGGTCATACATGTTATTTATACAGCATGAGTATGGTAAAATTTGTAACGAAAAAGAAAAATGATACATTTTGAGAAACATTACAATTTACTTCGGATTTAGATTTTTAAATGCCCAGATAACCTTATTTCATATAGTACAGTTACTATACGATAACATTGATTTTGTAATAATCAAAATTAGCCTAAAAATAAGGCATAAAACGTAAAAGTAGACACTGTACAAAAATTATGACATCTGAAAATTGCCACCTAGGCAGTCGTCTGGTGGCCTGTACACGCCATGATTCTCCATTTATCATTTGTGTATACTAAAATAGGGTACATTGACATCGTAAAAATAGTATAATTTTATAATTACCTTACAAATAACTCGTACAGTCATCACAAAAGTAAGACATATAGCTTCTACCCACTTCAAAACATGATCGGTCAGCAGCCGTAAAACATAGACTAGATAGAATTTTGCAATTTATGCATGGTATGGAAAACTCGCTTGACAGGGATATTATTGTATGTACTTAGTGAACTATTACAATAGTTTTTAGTTGTATAATTATAAACCATTTATTCTAATTAACATTTAATATAATTACAGTTTATTGTATAAATTATTGTTTGATAATAGAATCTTTATAAATCAACTAAAAAGGATCCATCTATGGTTTCACTCGTATCAATGTTTTTGGTCACAATAAATTGTAAACTAGCTTTTGCCTGTGGCTTCGTTTGTGTAATTGATATATTATCAATTCATCTTAGTGCAATAAACAGCACTAAAACCATCTAAAACTTCTTATTATTTGACTTTACTTATTTCTGATAAAAACACGTAGCGCCATCTATCGTCATTGTTTCTGGTTCGGGAGCAGTACTTTTTTCTGAATCTGGATTATGGAGGGTAGAGCTGGGTAAGAAGAACCACCTCTAAGGAGGAAAAGTTGAAAAAGCTTAGTGAAAAAGCGTCGAGCTGTTAACAGTAAAACATAAATCATAGTTCAAATACCATCCAAAATGGCGCTAATTTAGGCAAATGGATATGAAATCACGGAGTATGTAACAGGTATGAAGTATATGAATATAGCAGTTCTTAACGGACTGAAGTAAAAGGTGCCACGTATGTTTTTCGATTTAGTATCGTTAGATTGGTCTTAAAAACCCGAGTGCCATTAGACAGGAGTTTATAGAAAACCTAAATAGCCGATGTTACTATAGGTTCGTGCGTTCCAGCAGTTCCAGATATAATATATTTCATGTACAATATGTTTCATAGATTTATCTTATAATTTAAACCTATATGTATTATGTACTAACGAAACGAAAATATATTTAAATGAATATATAACACACGTAATTTTGAGAAAAGTTAATCCAGGGTGTCTGCTACCTCCATACCAAAGTTTAGCAAAGTAATTCTAACCGTTTGAGAAACCTGTTAAACAAACCTGTCGAGTAGGGCAGAGTATGGTATCAAAATGAAGATGAGTAGGGTATCATGCATGCATGTTAGTATGCTGCCATGCATGCATGACTTCAGACGGGAGCCATAAAAATCTTCACCGGGCTAAAATCTTCTCAAGTTAAATTCACTATCTTATTATTTATCCTTAACTTATCATAATTCTAGACTTCAGTTTTATAGCAGTCGGGTTTTTGTTTTAAAATTTACGCGGTAGCGCCACCCCTTATTAAGCACATTGAAACGGACACTTTTTCATACTCAGAGACGGTTTTCCTTACCTCTACGGTCTACCTGGCCGGAAGGTTGCTGGTCTGCTAGGGCTCTACTGTTTTTCTCTCTCTAATATTCCATATTACTCTTAGACCATATTACCAAATTATTACTAAAATACTCGGTATATTGCTAAAAATATTATTTTGTAACAGTGAGAATTCAGTTACTTTATTTTTCATAGAGCAGTAGATATCTGTGTAAAATTTGAAAATTAATGTCTATTTAAGTCTCGCGAGATTGCGCGCAGTGTACAATACACAAGTTTTTGTTTTAAGCTTTTCTCTAGTCCTTTGGTTTACTTTTATATTACTTTAGTTTGTGGTGGCTGTCACTCACTGTAATTGGCGCCACTGCTAAACAAATGGAAATTTTATGGTCTTGCCACATGAGAAAACAAAAACGATTGAAATGTCAAAGGTTGCACAAAAGTTGGTACAAAATTGAACTTTAAACCAATATTTACATGGCTCAATACTTATAACTGCATTCACTGTGATTTGATACGCTCTATTATTAATGCTAAGATTAGATCGATAAACTGACCCACAGTATCTCACTTACCTGCGTCCTTTAGCTTCAGTTCGGTTCGGGTGAGAAGTCCCTAATAATTACACATCGAATCCAATTTGATCAATAAATTAATAAAATAATGATAAATATGAAGTGGATCAAAACGTTGGTGATGACCGCAATTTCTGAGGTAACTATAATATTATAATGTAATATCAGGATTCAATAAATAAAACATTCAATTAAATTATTATTATTTGTATTGTTAAAAATTTAGTTAGTGTAAATTTCCTAATATCATTGTACAATAATTACTATTGGTTTACAACAACCTGATGTGTGTAATTCATATGAAATTACAACACATTTCTGGGATATTCAAATATTTGTACTTATTAAATAAGCATCATGTGATTATATTTCTGGGCCAATATTTGGTATTGTAAATTTGATTTGTAATCAAGTAATCATTTACAATCGTGGGTTTTATATGTGCGATAAGATCTCTCCGGAATAAGCTCTTGACATCACATAATCACATTAATGATCTCGGTAACCCATAGATGGTCTTATGAACTCCTTTGAGTTGGTCACAATTGTTTAACCCTCTCCCAGTCTGATGAGCCACGTCATACAGTACATGTCGATTTTTTACCTATTGTGTCAGCTATAATTATTTTGTCTGCTTCTCAGACAGTGACGTTTAATTGAATACTAACAAGTTTATAGTTTACCTATCGAGTTGCTTCATGTAAATTACTGTTATCCAACTGTATCCAGTAAGGCTTACCTGGCTCCATCATAGTCAGGAAGAATAGTATATACCTATAAATCCGGCAACAGTTAGTTATCTTATATAAATAAGTATTTAGTTCTGTACAAGTATAAATTGCTTTTAAATTTTATTGAACTCCTTTTACTTCAATTTTTGTATTTGTCTCTGTTTTTTAATGTGTTAATTATCTTCATATGGTAAAGCTACTTACTAGCTGTGTTGTAGTTTGGAAATCCAAAACAGATGCCTCTTTATTAGGACAGTTTTTTCTACTGCCTAAGACTAAGTACTTCTTACTTTCTACTTCTGACTATGCCTTTTGCTTTAGAAGAATAGCAATTATGTCAACTTATAGTTAGATTTACAGGTATAACATACATATCCTAAAATAGAAACTAATATAGGTATTAGGACCAATGAAATGACTACTTTCTTTAAAATCAATATAGGTAAATAGGTACAAAATCAGTAATTATACACATAGCGAATTATATATATATATATAATTTGCTACCAAAGTGCCGACATTTTGTTAGCGTCGCACGTGCGCCGCTAACGTTGCGTCCTAGGCATATAGATACTGCATTTACTTATAGAATGCACACAAAGGTACACTTTAATGTATTAGATACATTATTAATGTATCGCAAGAAACCGAGTTTGTACCTTTCACTGTTAAAAATGTTCAGTACATACAAGAACATAGGCACACATAAATGGATATCAATAACAAGCCCTAATAAAGAATAGGTGTTTGCTAGCCACGCTACAACAGAAAAATCGATAACAATATTTTTATTCGTCCTTCTATTAAAAACTTTAGTTACGTTTTTCTTAATACAATGTTCTCGCAATATCAGTAACCAGTCAAGTGGCTCGAGTGGACTCCAGACACGTCTGTGTGGTAACAGACACGGGCCACCACCTTTATGTAGGCGAGACACAGAAAGATGTCAATGGCTTTGTCTTTGTTGGTAATAGGCGTGTCGCGGCGTTTGACCTGTCTTTATCAATTTCCTTTTGTGGATAAACTTAGTGTTCTATGATAATGTTCTCCTGACTGGATTTTAGTCACAGCGGCCCCCCATAACGGAGACTCGGCCACGATTCAGGGGATAATATAGTGCACAGGTTTGTTCGCCAACATAGGTGCACGCTCTATGCTCATCTCATTTTCCAATGAGATGGCAGAGAGATCAGGTGCAAGACTGGCGCATACAGTAACAGTAGCAATACAGGCGGTCTCTCAAGGAGCAAGGACTAATCGTAATGAAGAACCCGTCCAATGCCTGACTTCAACAAACGCTGTTTTACCTCAGATACACTTACCTGCATAGAAAATAGGGCTTCCAAGCCTAGTATTGCGGAATCCCGGTACCCCGAGATTCCGCGATATTTTTCCAATCCCAGATCCCATCCAAGATCTACAATGATAACCATAACCACCCATCGAAGCAATGAAGCTCGAGGCGTCGTCGACAAGTCAGGTCAAGTCGTTTTCTATGCGAGATTCCGCAAATACCGCGGGATTGAAAATGTTCCGTCCCGCAGACACCGAGATTGAAGATAGGCCGCGGGATTGGAAGCCCTAATAGTAACTATGTCTAAAAGTTCCTAAAAATGTTTTACACCTAGCAGGCGCTTCCATAAAATGTTTAAAGATAAACAGTAAAAACTAGTTTTATCTGATAACTAAACGGCTCTGTATGGATTAAAAAAAAAACATTAGAGAAACTCCAAATTACTAAATAATCACCCATTAAATGATCGTAAATCTCAGTAAGTGGTAGGCGGTGTAACCAAGGGATGAAGTAAATTTAGGGTGGAACGTTTCGTATAAAGGGGTGTTTTATGTAAGGTTTATTTTCCTTTCATGTTTTATTTAAGGGGTTTTGATAGGGCGTTGCGTAGATACGCCGCTAAGTAGCCGGGAAACCAAGGCCTTCGAGACTGCGCCGTCGGCTCTTAGCAACAATCAAAATATTATGCCTAACATTTAATTATCAGCATTTGGCTTTGATTGCAATGCTTATTCTTTGGCCCAAAAATGCACCAGCCCTTTGGTCACGTGTAGACTCAACTAACCGTTTCGCTATGTCTCTAAACAGCGCGTGAGCCCTCGGACCCCATGGTCCAAATGTTTCGACCCCAAACGGCTCAAAAATACAATTACCAATTAGGTTATTGTATTTCCGCCGCTTAAAGGTCTCCGCAGCAGCAGCAGCAGTGCCAGCGCAAATTGCTGAGCCAGAAACATGAGAAGGTGCAAGGGTATCGACGCAGGTTGCGTCCCACACCCAAGGCCTTCCTAATTTCCAGGGTAACAACGACATACCATCGGGTCTCTTTCCATCGTCACGTAAAAAAAAAAACTTAATAAAAAGCCAAAGAATAAGCATTGCTATTCAACGTGGCAATGCTGCCAGTCTTTTGGGCACGTTACCAGTTGACATCGATGGGGATCAATATTATGATGCTTTTTAAATTTTTATGTGTAGGTATTATTTTTAATTTATGTTAGTTTTAAAATGTAAATAATTGTAAAAAACTTATATAATAAAACATTAAAGTGCTGAGTAACCGAAAGGCGAAGGGCAAAAATTTCAAAATGATATTTCGATACTAATCTTTGATTGCTGATTGTGATTTATTTTACTCATCTATTTGTTTAACAAGGTCTAACATTAAGTTTCGGTTTGCAAATATTGTTGGATTTTTATAGCTTCTTGAATTTTCTTCTTCATGTTCAATCGGTGTTAGATTATAGGTTTTATAAAACAGTCTTGTATCAACATTGCAACATTACCTATATTCATAGAATCAATCTTACCGTTATCTTTACTTACTCAAATAAGGTGGGTACTTGGATGGGTACGTAAATCTTGAGGATGCAGCAACTCTAGGATAAATGTATAAGACATAGCTTAGAATGTAGTAAAAATCAAACAAAATAAATATTCTTCTTACCGTATGCTTGATGAATAACCTGGTGTCAGAGTTAAAACCTGTAGGCTTTGCACACCGTTAAAAATCTTACAGGAGGGTCGACTTCCTCACGATGTTTTCCTTCACCGTTTTTAGTAATTGATACTAATTTATAGAACGCACATTAATTCGAAAAGGCATTGGTGCGTGCCGTGATTTGAGCTTGCGGCCTTTTACTTGGCAGTCCAACGGTCACTTAGCTATCAGTGCTTGACTATGACTCTTGTAGCCAAGTAGGTAGTGAAGAATTCTTGTTCAAAAATACGTTTTTTTTCAGATATTGGTCTATAATGAACAATGGTTCTTGTATCAAGGCGACTACAGCCCCGGCAGCCTGGGGGCGACATTACAGCATCGGTACGTAACGCTACAGTAATAACCCTTACAGACCCATGTGAAATCCATATCCAGCAACTGACTCTTACTCAAGTGTTCCTAATTATAACATCCTCTTCTTTTTCCCACCCGAAGACCTAGGTCCGCGGCCAGTTGGTTTCAGCCATAACAACACTTATGCGGTATGACTGTAGAACTTAGATCGGCGCGTAGCATAGATATCGTCGAGCTAGACATATTATAGCTACGTCATTTAAATCATATTAAATATGTTATAGAGTTCCTTAGCGGTTATATTTAACAAGTCGAGTACAGTGACCTGGTGCATTACCTGCAATGCTTAACTTTTAGTACTGCCCCCTTACCATGAACTCTTAAAGCAGGACGGTTTAAGACGTGGAAGCGAGACGCCGCTACGTGCAGTGTAATACGGCGTCTCGCTTCCACAACGTAAACTGTCCTGCTTTAAGAGTTCAGGGTAAGGGGGCTGGTAGACCATAGTATTACATTCCAACGACTGATGGGCGAGCAGGATGCGGTGTTGGCATCTCTCGGAGCTCCCATCACAATGTGTATATAGCTTGCCATCTTAAAGTATCAGAATAGCATTTGATGAGCTTAATACATAGCCTACATCAGCCAAATTTAATGTTTATAGTAATCAATAATGACACTGCGGTTCAGTTAAAAGCTTTCTGCACAAATGCGGGTTCAAGCCCGCACGAAATAAATGTTAAGGGATCATGGTAGGATGATTCTTAGTCCAATATTCTGAAATAGGTACTTACGAGCCCCACAATTATAGCGATATTTATGCATGTGACACTAATGTCCAAAATAATTTCGTATTAAAAAAGATACATTAAATAATGTTAAATAATATAACACTTATTTCCTTTTTACTTAATTATATTTAGAAAATATTTAATAAAGTACCTATCTACTTATATTATTAGTTGTTTTAAGTTTAAATATGATCAAATGCATGGTAAGTTTATACCTAAGTTTGGTATATTATTTATATTTATAACACCGGTAAGTAGGTACTTAGTCCCAAACAATGATCTGTTACTGCATACAGATAATTGTTTTTGACTACCTACCTACTTCACTAGGTTTATAACTTTGTACGTTTACATATTAATAATATTAACACCTAGGAAATTTACTTAGGACTATATTTTAATAATAATATTTACTATTCAATGTTTTCAATACGATACGTCTAAATAAAATGTGCTGGTTTCGACAACTTTTATGTCATATTTTCCGAATTTGGTATATCTTTTGATATTCGGTATATGGCTTGTTTCTATCCATGCCTCGTGAAAACAGTCTCTTTACTGTTTATGTGCACAACATATTTATTGATCTAACTTACCATGAACAGGTGACAGGACATGTGCCACAAGATGGAAGATTAATCATTGTCTACGGAGAGACCACAACCATAGATTTGTGAACTGTGTATTTGTTTATACCCAAGCTTACGCACGTTACTTACTTATGCACGATGATGTTAGGGTATATTGGTAGCCTGGCATCCAAAGAGGTCAAATACCGAGCGTTTTAAGACATACATTAAAAGCAGGGATTTGAAACGTTACTCAAAATTTCGTTCAAAATTATGGTTCGGATATCGATATTTACTACCTGGAACGTTACTAAATAACGTTATTCGTACAAAAATAACGAAATTCTGATGAGCGTTTCAAGTTCCTGGTTAAAAGACAAGTCTAACGCTCTTTAGGCTCAATCCACGCTTAGTTTTAATATCAAACATATGTAGGAATTGGGTCTAAAGTTAGTAAAGAAGGTTTAAGTTGCTATTTCTGGCTTATTACTTTTATATTTCTTATATTATAGTTTTTTGAACAAAAATTGGATTGTTGATGTATGCCGGACGTTTTATGTTTAAGACGAGGTTAAAAAGCCGTGCCATTGTAAGGTTTAGGAGCCAGAAACATAATGCTTGCTAAGTAGAAGCTTGTAAAATATTAGTCAGAAAATTTAACGTAGTTTATAGCTAACTCAGCTGTTTGTAATTATTAAGATGAGGGACTTAAGTATTTGTAGGTATGTCGTAGGATAATTGACAAATTGAGATCATTGTGAAAATCCTGCGACAATTGCAAAGGACTGTATAATTGGAAAGTCCGAGGAAAATATATTATTTTGATTTGTTTTCCTGTGGTACCAATTAGGTACTAAATGTCAGCAGGTAACTAATTATGCGCACTCCGTCCTATTCTCACTTCGTTCCGCGTTCGTATTTTATCCCCTTCACAGTTGGTCCCGTGCAAGTAATAGTTTGTAATGGAAGAGGTCGATTTATGGACCATAGTGGATAGCTAAACATTATTTAGCTGTTTAACGAAACGGAGTTATTTATCAAATAGCGGCTTTGTTGATTCTTTATAATTCCCGTCCAACCTTACCTTACACGGGACGAACTACACATGGGACCTATTGCGAACACGGGACTAAGTGCGCGAAACCTATTATAACGCAATTACCAAAATTAAACCGTGGTGGTGAAGACATTCTGATTCTTAGAATAGCTGGCCATTTTCCTCGCTAAAGTTCTTTTCTTCTGTAACGAGGTATTACTTAAATATCTGGAACCGAATATTACTTTACAGGTAGAAAAACTTTGTGTTCTTCTGACTTCCGAAATCTCCCTTGGTTCACTTATCCTACGACTTATAGATCATTCGAGAACGCTTACCTGTCAACCCTTTCCAGTACTAGGTCCTTTTTAAGTGTTTTCTTGTTTGCAGATGTGGTACGGGCGTCCTAGTGCGGGGCGGAATCTGCTTACCGGACATTGTGTACTTTATTATCAAATGCCTGGTAATTTTCCCTTTTCTAATAACCAAATATTCATAATAATGTATTGTAACAAGAACCTAGTTGGACTGGGATACCGCTCCGGTAAAATCACAGTTTAAAAAATAATTTTGGTATGCGACATAGGATATTAAATATTTACGTATATGCTAGTAGTCGCAGACTTTTGTTAAGGGGCCGTCTGAAGTAAGCCTGAATTCGAACATCTAACGAACTATTTTTACACCTTTCGTACCAAACGCGTAGGCTACCAATAAAGGGGTACACCGTCTCTTAATTATAACGGTTTTCGAGATATTGAGCGTGCGTACACTTACCCACTGCGTACACTTGACCCACATGTCTCTAACCACTTGTAGCTAATATCCGATAGATCATAAAGATTTTCATCTATTATTACCGAAACATCGTTGATTTGCGAGCCAAAATAAAAAATCGCGCTTAAATGATTTATATTAAATTTAACAATATTTTCCAGACCTATCTAATTTATTTTCTAGTTTCAGGTGGTAGCGACCTTAATAATGGTGCCAGTTTTAGTTTTCTACACAATCCAAAGACACGAATTGAATTTCCGAAGAAATCAACTGGAGCCGCTACGGGTAAATATATGTTTATCTAAATTGCTAGACTAAGCTAAAAAACTGGTCGCAAAATCGCGACTGCTTAGCGTGAGGTCCTGGATTCGATACCCAAGTTCAAATTAAAAAAAAAAATGTCTACAATGATATTCAAAATGGTATTAATAAGTAAATATTGGAATATCTAAATAATAATAATATCTTGGGACAGCTGACACACGGTCATCTGATCCCAAACTAGGCAGAGCCTGTATTATGGCAACCAGACAACGGATAAACACACTTAAATATTTCTAAGTACATACATAATATAGATAATTTACACCCAGACACAGAACAAATCATTATGCTCATCACACAAATATTACTTCAGTAAGTACTGAGTGTGTCTTGTTACTCTCCGACCTTCTTATTCATAAACGAAGATCATACCGGCATTAATTAAACCCTGTATTAAGTCTATTGCCACCTTTATTCCTTGATATGCAAACGTCAGTGACAGGTATAAAATTTAATCCTTGGTTTAAAATTGTAACTTTTGTGAAAATGTCTTTATTATTCATTATTTTTATTCAGCGAAGAATCAGGCGTCACAATCGCCACAGGGAGCTGCTGAAGGCGATGCAAATGTTGTTATCATAGGTATAGATATTTTAATTCAGTAATACCTATTTATTAAGTTGTTGGCAGACATAGTTACTTACTAAATTATGCCGGCTACTCCGAACCCGTGGATTTCGATTAAAAATCCTGTACGTAGCAACAGTGAGTAGATTTACCTATTTCATTTATTTGAATTTGATTTTGTAAACAATTGATAATAATTAAAAAAAATATTTACTATGTTTCAAAGTACAGTTACAGATTTGTAACATTTGTAACAGCTGAAGGGTTTTTACTTTTTTCCCGCGGAGTGCTAAACATTTTCAAAATTTAAAAAAGTATTAGCTATACTTTTTATAACATTAACTAATTGCTAGTAAAAGTCCCGTCAAAATCCGTCCAGCCGTCGTCGCGGTGAAACCGTATCCCGCAATAATATCCCGCGTTTAATTGATATCCCGTGGAAAACTAAATTTTCTTAATTCAATGTAGCCTAATATTATCAGCTTTCCAACCGTTTCGGAGATTAGCTGGAACAAATAGACAGACAAAAATAAAAATGCATTTTTGCTATAATGTATCGTATATACGCATTCAGGAAAAAGCTGTTATTTTAATGTTACAAACAGACACTACAATTTTATTTATCAGGATCTTTCGAATTTCTGTTACAGAAAGTTTTCATCTGCCAAGTCGTCGATGCCAATTCAGAGGACGATTTCCATCATGATGGGGTGGAGATGAGGAGCTTTCATCGGCCGACTGCTGACCTGGTAACTGAACCAACATCGTCATCCTTACGCACCCATCTCCTTCTTAACGTAGGACAAGCTCACCTATGCTTCAACCACGTTTTCTACTTGTATAAAAAATAGTCTTTACACTTTATACTATGTCTAGTCATTATTATTTACTGATTCATTCATTAGACTGAACTAATTTAGGAGCTTAGTTCTTAACGAATTTATTTATATTATACATCGTGCAACGGCTTTTATATTAATCTACGAGATATACATAGATGTTATTGCCAAAGATTGTATATGTAGGTATGGCAAAGCATTGGAATGCAAGATTTTTGGCCAATACAATTAAACATTATACTTAATCGTTCAACGGTTATATAATAACCTAATCCAGTGATTCCCAAAGTGGTCCAGGTGGACCCCCAGGGGTCCACGGGAGCCTTGCTGGGGGTCTACGTAGGCGTCAATAAAAAATGGGGGTCCATAAGATGTTAATAGGGGTCCACGAAAATTTATCTGCATATAGTTTTTATAAGGGCCTACCTATATTGTTTTAAGTACCTAACTAAGCAGATAACATTTTAATCTGGCAAGCGACTCTTACTTGTCCAAACTTGCGTATTCGATATTACAATTTCGTGTACAGACTTGCAAAGCGCAATCCGTCCGACAATGCTTAGTGCTTGTTTAGACATGATCTTGATCAAGACTATAAATACTCGATGCCAAAGGCATGCTCATTTATTTGTTTCCGGAATTTCGAAAAAGAAGGTGTGAGAAAATTTATATTAGTGTTCCTAGTGCCGGAGAAAAGTAAGTACGTACCTTTTTTTTGTTGTACCTAGTTCTTAAGTATTTTGTTTCGTGTACTGGTCGGTTGATAACAAATGCTTGTATACAATGTGTCCTAGGGATAAGTGACCGCCCGGCGTATTTAGAATATTTGTACAAAATTAAATTAAGTAAAGACGCGTGACGTGCTGCAGTTTTTTTACGATATTTCCTAAGTTTGTTCATCTTTTTCCATTATTTTTGTTTACTGACTAGCCGACATCATAATTTATCAATTAAAATCATTAGACAAAACTAAAATGTAGTAAAAAAATTACTTATATAAAATCACTAAGGCCGCTAAGTCACAAATGTAAATATAATTATTAATGATTTCGTACAAATATTCAAAAAACGCCGGGCGGTCTTATCGCTCGGACACATTGTATATAGCTAACTTAGTAACTTACAGATATTTTAATTGTCCTCTTTCGATTTGAAGACAAACACAGCACGTTTTATTCAATTGTTTTTTCACGAGAGGACTGCCTCTCTAAAAAGGCCGAAAAATCAATATTGCAGAGCAATTACTGTTTTATAAAACTACTAGCGCGTGAACTCATTGATTTAATGAAATTTTAGTTATTGTTTTTATGGTCACTTTTTTGGTCAATTTGGGATTTCGACTTTTATTTTTTCCTACACAAATATGATCAATATTCGATACTGAGTAAACTAATTTTTATTTCTACTATTAAAAAATTGTGGTAAATTAGGTATTTAACATTGATATCGCTTCGTGAAAAAGTCTGTACTTGTCTTAGCGGTTTATTAGTTGGTCCCTTTACAAGCCGTAATACTTTTTCAATATAATGATAATCATAATAATATAAAGCTGACAAAGGCTGCGTTGTGCTACCTATATTCAAATAAAAACTTGGTTACTATAACATTTTTTTTTACAGGGAAGGTAACTGATACAAAACATGGCTACAGCAAAGAAAAAATGTCGACAATACAGTGTCGATTATTTGAAATATGGTTTTGTTCCATCAGAGGCAGATAAACACTTGCCCATGTGCCTAATATGCAATAAAGTTTTAAGCAATGACTCTATGAAACCATCAAAGCTCGAAGATCATCTAAAAAGGTGTCATACTGATAAAATGGGTAAAGATTTAAAATATTTTCAAACATTGAAGGAAAAATATGAAAAGAGACCCACCATGCACAGCATGTTCGCTTCAACATCTCAAAGTAACGATGATGGCTTGCGGGCATCTTACAATATCTCATTACTAATAGCAAAATCTGGAAAACCGCACACTATCGGAGAACAATTAATTTTACCCGCTGTTGAAGAGGTTTTAAAAACTGTTTTGCACAAATCTCCATTTGACGTACTAAAAAGAATTCCATTAAGTAACAATACTGTACAAAGACGCATTGATGAAATGAGCTCTGACATCGAAAGTTTTTTGTGCAATCATCTGCAAAAAAGTCATTTTTCTATACAACTGGACGAGTCAACGTTACCCGGTAATGAAGCATTATTATTAGCATATGTCCGATTTATCATGGAGGAAGAAATTCACGAAGAATTGCTATTTGCCAGAACTTTGGAGACTGACACTAAAGGCGAATCAATATTTAATGTCCTGAGTAATTTTTTTACGGAAAAATCGATTCCATTTACAAACATTATTTCAGTGGCAACAGACGGAGCTCCTGCAATGGTAGGGCGATATCGTGGGTTTATAAGTCATCTCAAAAGAATTATACCAGGACTTACAGCTATTCATTGCGTAATCCACCGACAACATCTTGTGGCGAAACATTTAAGTGACAGGTTGAACCAATCTCTTCATTTTATAATAAACGCTGTCAACAAAATTAGAAGCAATGCATTGAATACGCGTTTATTTGCTCAATTGTGCGACGAAAATGACGAAGACTTCCAACGACTGCTCTTACATACTGAAGTACGCTGGTTGTCGAAAGGTGCATGCTTAACGAGATTTTACTCTGTTTTCGATTCCGTATTAGAGTTCTTAGAAAGTAGAGATCCAGATTTAAAAGAAAACTTGATCAAATTCAAAGGAGACATTGCGTATTTGACAGATTTGTTTAAAAAATTTAATGATATTAACTTGCAGTTACAAGGGGACAGCCTGAATTTAATAAAAACAAAGGGGATAATTTCGGCTTTTCTTGGGAAATTGAAATTTATGAAGCAAAACATTAGTCGGCGCGAATTATCTCAATTTCCAAACTTGTCGCAGGTAGAAACTATTGATGAGGATATCCATACCTACAGTCAACATTTAAGTGCCCTGCATGATGACTTCAAAACCAGGTTTGAAGATATGCTGACGATGGATATACCACCATGGATCGTAAATCCATTTGATGAAACTGAAGTGGCCAATGTATTATTACAAGAGGAGCTGCTTGAGCTAAGCACCAATGAGGAGCTGAAGGTGAAATTTAGAAAAGGCTACCAAACATTTTGGCTGCAAGCAGAAATACACGAAAAATATCCTGGACTGTGGGAAATCGCAAGGAAATTTTTGATAGCTTTTCCCTCATCATACCTTGTCGAAAGAAGTTTTAGTGCCGTTACAAACCTCTTAACAAAAAAAAGGAGCAAACTAAACATCACAGAGCGGGGGGATTTGCGGTTATTGCTCACAAAAATAAAGCCAAACATTGATCGTTTGCTGACACTCCATCAAATACATCCTTCCCATTAATTAAAATTATGTCCACAACCTATAAGTATTACCTTATTATTATTTTTTTGTAATTCTTTTCTTTTAATTAATAAAATGTTATAAAATGTACCATTTTTCGTTTTTATTTAAAATTTAAAATTTTAACCTATCAGAATATAGGGACGGAACTCAGAAGCGACACAATTTTTATTTTTTGTCGACTTTAACAATGTGGTAGGAATGTAGCAGCAGGGGGTCCACCGACACCAGTTTAATTTTGAAAGTGGTGCACGAGAAAAATAAGTTTGGGAACTACTGACCTAATCCGTCAAAACACGGATTTGCTAACTTTCGAGTGTCAAATTAAGAAAAATTCAGGTAAAAATGTTTTAAAAACACAACCTGGTTAGACTTTAATTAACTAGACAATGCGATATATAGTTCTAAGAACAAGTAACAATTACTTTTATTTAAATAAATAAAATTTAATGTTACTTGTACCAGGCACTTGTCAATTTTATTTTTAGTTCTTTTTCATTCTAAAAATATAATAATAATGATTGTGCTAAATTGGTAAAGGCAGGAAAAGTTTAGCTATAGCCCAAGCAGAGAAAGGCCTAGGCAACTACCGACATGACAATAAAATAAAGCCATTCCCATATTAGTTTATTATATTTAATTTGAACTGAATTCTAAACATCACGCTGTGATTGTTTACCCTTATTTATTTTTTTTGGATACGCATAAGTAATATAAGGGTATCACCATCCCAAAATGCTAGGCAATTGGTATCAATTAAACGCATATTTGTAAAAATAAAGTCTTAACTTTTTTGCTGTATAAACATTAAACAACTGTGATGCCATATCAAAATATTTTATGCTAACACAATTAATATCTTTCATATTTGATAATTTTAAAATAATCATAATTTTGTATCTTATATTTTGCTGTTGATAAAAAAATCCCTGCATTTTTAATGCTTCTTGCAACTGTGATTTTCTTTTTATCTTTAGAGGTGGTTAATAGCAGTGTTAACTTAAGCTTCTAACTAACAATGATTTCTGAATCAAAATATTGTACTAGTATTAAGTATTTTTACGGATTTTACCGCTGTAACTACTCTTTGATTATCAACGGTAATCCACATACAAACTAAGCATTTTATTCAGTGGATGCACGTTAAAGATGCAATGTAATGCTATAACATTCTAGGTAGTACGCTAATGATATGAGTACATCATACACAATACTACTAACTAGACCATCTTAACGCAGTGCATTCAGGGCAATATCACCATAATGAGTAAGCACATATTGTACCATCTTCCATCTATTTGCTATTGACGCGTCATCAGATAGTAGTAAAAAAACTGCGATAAAATCCATAAAAATAGTTTAGGTATATTTCGAATCATATACTCATGATTCTAGTACTCTCAAAATTTGGCCGAGACTGTAATGTGGCCTACGGTAGGTAATTAATACCTACCAATGTTTAGTGTTAGTGAAGAACTAACTGTAAGTTTTGTCATCGCAGTCACAGCACTACGATGACAATTACTAGTATTTATAAAGTACGATGATACTTAATATATTGTATTGATTACTCAACATTTGTGCCCGTCCTTGAAGACGGTGTTTTTTCTCGTAGTCTTAAGCGTTTAAACTAGTCTTGTGCCTGCTCGGTCATTTTTAAGATCGCTCCGTACTAGTTAATTTCGGACAGTGAACTAGTTCATTCTATTAGTTCTAATAGCTCTAATGTGTCTTCGCTCTCGATCAGCATTTCCAAAGAGCACAGCGCGAACCACAGAGCATAATTATAGCCAAATACGCTCTCTACTAGGTACTAACAAAGACATTGTAATAAATTAAAAACTAAAGAGAATACAATGACTACGTTATATCAAACAATCAGTGACTGTAACAGAGACTACTTAGAGATATTATTATTTCATTTCTCGTTCTCGTTCGCACAATGCGATCGCGCGGTTTACAATGTACGAGATCGAAAAGAACTATTTGACCTATTAGACTGATTACAAAAAAGCGTTCGGAAACGTTTCTTTTAGTACAGTGCGAAGATACGGTTCCTATTCGTTCATCGTTCACGAACTACACAAGACTAGTTTAAACTGTGTAGTAGAACCATCATGTATCTATGATTGGATTGAAACTATAATAAATAAAAAGCAAAATGATATTGTTTAAATCACTAACATTTTATGCATCATATTTTTTATATATACTAACAATATTTTGTACTAACGGCTACGCGCAATCTGTTCTCCGAGAATGCTCAAGACTGTGCTGGAAGACTGAATGATTTCAATTCACTGAGGACTGCGATGATTGGGTCACATGGAATGTCTTTGACAAAAGTTATTGGCTCTAGAAGGTATAGCTTTAAACATTTCAACGTATTTTTACGTTTGTGCTTGTACTAATCAATGAATAGGTCCAACACAATAAATTAATCCCCTAAATCCGCTAGGAATATAAAAGCTACACTTTAATACTCTTGTTGAAATTTGGTGATAATACAAATGACGTATAACGTCATTTATGTTTTTAGACTAAAACTAACACCGTCGTAACGTAATTCTACCGTCATCACATCAGACGCAACTTGTAGATCCACAACACTCCTAAAATACAGGAGACAGAAGAAATATATTTTAAAGGCTAATGAGGAAAAAGGACAACCATACCTTATTATTATATTTTATGGAACCAAACGTTAGGGGTAAGTAAATGTATTTGAGTAAACGACATAATAAACAAAATACTTCTTAATATTATCCCTGTTTGCGCATTAAAGACACACTTCACAGGGACACGATATTTTCTGCTCTCAAGCAAGATATATATGTATACAATATAGATATATATTTATATACATTTTCAATTAGGCCTAGGTACTGCTAATTTTTGTTGTAGACTTAGTATGATATATTTTTGTAACTTGACTATGCATTTTTATAGTAGTTATTATTTTAGTAAACATTATTTTTAGTTTATTTTTGTTGTTTTGCTTTCGTAAGAATATGTTAAATATTATATTTATGTGTAGTACATACTTAATTTAATGTTAACTGATGACTAATAACTTTCATTTTTTACGAAAAAATATTATTTAATCTATAATTCAATAATAAAATTACAGAGAATATATATATTCTCTGTATATTAAAAGCATATATAGAGTTTACATTGAATTAAGTATTAAGAAAATGGACTATTAGGTATTGTTTCAGTATTATTACCTATGTATGTTGTGATAAATGTGCTTGAATGTTATCAACTTTATTTGTGAGATGTTATTTCTGTATTTGATTATGTGTTATAATTGCATCTTTATTTGACTCGAAACCTTTGAATAAAGCGCTACGACCTGGTGAACGCTTGCTTGAAAAAAATGGTTCAAAGTTAATGCCGATTTTCTAATAAAACCAAATTACTTGCGTTCTAGTATTTATCCTACCAGTAATATAAAAAGTGTCATATACACCATGCATACGACAACCTTCAATAATTTACAAGTATAAAGATTTGATGAGAACAGACAATTTTAAACTGAATCGAGCAGATCAGTTTGTATAAAGCAGGGCATTCTCTGTGGGAAAGCGAGACGCCGCACTACACTGCACGGCGTCTCACTTGCACGTCGGAAAAAGTCGAGTTCATTGTAAGGGGTCTGGATATAAAATAGTCGAATACAGATGCTTCTATGCCTGCTCAATCGAGGATGGTAAAAAAGCAAGTTCCATCATTGTCATCGATTGAAAAATATTGTATCGATTGGCTAAGAAAATCCAAGCAAAAGTTACTTTATGATTTTGTTAATCGTATTGTTTTTTAATGTGTATTTAGAGCTATGTTATGATTATGCGTTTGAATGTCTTTTTTTTCTGTGATGTTTTTGATAGTACTTATCTGTGTAATTTGAGTGTTTATTTTAATTTGTATTAAATATATCTCATGTTAACTGTGATATACGAGTATGACGGAGGCGGTACAAACGCATTTATTTCAAATAAAATAGATCGTTAAAATATTTATAAAGTTTCATTTGTTCGTGATAACTCTTTAGTAAATGCAGATCAACGTAAGGTACGCACCTCCAGTATTTAACTCTTGCTCGTATAAAAGCGCGGACCCTGATACCAGAACAATAGGACACTAAAACCGATGGCCACGAAGGAGTCATCTCATCATCATACATATACCAAATTTATAGTAGGCATTAAAGATAAAGAAAAAACGTTTAAAAAATCACGTCACTTAGGTAGACTTTTGGCCGGGAACCCTTCTCGGGCTTCCATAGAAGACCCTACCAAAGTTTCGGATCGGATCGGATCAATGGTTAAGCAACGCATAGAGAACAAACATAGAAACATAAATTTTAATAAAATATTAGGTATATAATTACGGGAGTGCCAAATATAATGCCAATATCTACATGAATCACTAATAACTGAACAATGCGTATGCAATACTGACATGAAATGATTTTCTAACTACTCATTACTCCACCACACACACCAAAACAATAGTCAACATCCAGCCAATTAGGCGTTATGATCACCACAATATATTTGTCAATTACTGTGATAAAAATAGGCGCTTTTAAAAAAACATGTTAAATTCTTGTTTTGTCAAAATATTTTCTATAGACAAATATGTTAGGTGTACATTATGCTAACTAAAGTTCTGGGAACCCACCCCGTGCCACCCTTCCTTCGTCTTCTCCACTCGGTATGATTGAATCGTTCAGTGGTTTACATGTTGATCCCTACATTTTCACGTGTATCTTATTTTGGCCTCTGCGAGTCGGACCTACGTTTTCACGCAAGCCTTATTTGCCGTGTTTCTACATACATAAACCCTACGAATGGCTACAAAGAATATATAAAATTATATATATGTATTATTTATCTGTATATATTTTTTTTTTTATCTGTACACCCCCTTACCATGAATAAAACAGTTTACGACGTGGAAGCGAGACGTCGCTAGGTACAGTGTCATGCGGCGTCTCGCTTTCACAACGAAAACTGTCCTGCTTTAAGAGCCCATGGTAAGGGGGTAGGAAGTAACAGATGCCAGTGTAAATTGTATATGATTAATGTCCCCATATATTATCCCTGCCGTTTGCGATAAAAAATAAGGAGAGTGAGTAAGTGGTCCGTAACCCAAATAATTTTGACAAACCCTGTTCTGCATAGTAAAAATAGCAACAACGTTAGTAATATATTATTATGTTTTTATTAAAAATATATTTTTAAATCAGATAGGCTCAAAGTACTTGTTAAGACGAATTAAACAAGCCCAAACACGATGGGATTGTGTCATTTTGTTATAGAGTTCCTATGACCATCTTCTGACTCCGTCATCAGACCGACTCAAAAGTACCATAGTTTTGTATAAGACAGTATAGTCACGACAAATTTCATTTCAATCGGATGTCAAGAAGTGGTTCTGATTTAGATTGCAATATTTGACCTAAAATATACTTATTCGAGCTAGTGGTACCCACAACATGTACACTTGTACAGGTCAAATGATAGAGAATGGGGGCGAGTAGCCAGCGTCTACATTGACAACAAGACGTTTTAGGTAAGTATGAGACGTAAGTACAAAATCAGAATAACGAGTTAGTAAGTTATCTAAGCCCTCACTTGCATAGAAATAAAAGACGATATTGAAGTTTGTAGGTAATTGTCAAAAACATACTTAAATATTTATGGGATCAGAGATGTAAAAACCGTAAATAGTAAATATCCTTTCATGACAAGAATTAGTAGGACATTCCTAGTTCTGCTATAAGTTATAGGGCTCCCACACATAACTGCGAATTCGCAACGCATCGCAAATATCTGCGAGCTACAGCGAGCAAATTACAGGAATTTGCTCGCGATGCGTTGCGAATTCGCAGTTATGTGTGGGAGCCCATATTTAGACATTTCCACGTGAAACGTTCATCATCACAAGCTGTCAATTTGTGCCGGAACTCAGCAGGCCTAATGGTATTGCGGCTTTAGAATCTTAACTGTAGCATAGAATTCTCTGATTGTGGTGACTAAAATATGACGTTACCAAAATATATACCATTGTGTGTTGTAGTGGTCATTATGTCATTGTCATTAATAAAACGAAAATTAATAGCTCCGATGTGACAGCTATCAATTCTCTCTGCATAACTGCATAAGGATGTCAACCGAAAACCGGTATTTCAATAAGAACCGATTTTAAAGATACATTGATTTAGCTACCATTAAAATGAATAGAATTAGTTGTTCATCCAATCCACGGCTAGGACAAGGGTCAGTGAGCGTGGTTCATCCATTCATAAGTTGATTATCGACGGCTATGAACAGAGTTCTAGAAAGGTATTCATTCTAAGAGTGAGTGCGAGTTTAATCTAAACAAGACACATCCATACGTGGCTAAGAAAAGAGTTCAGCATAAAGCGCTGGCTTCTAAAAGGATTGACAACTGACTTCGCAATGACAATAATTACCTACTCTTTAAATAAGCATGCCAATTCTGCGCTAGCGGTCAGCAGTCAGCTATTTTGACGTTTGATGTTAGTTCCCCTTGACAAGTGGCAAACGCTCGACGAATAGAATTATTAATTGTATGGGGATGACATAATGTTTCCATTATGTTATCGACATGCCGAATCCAAGCATTTTGCCACTTGTCTAGAAAAAAAAACTGTACCTAAATATTGTTATATGGATGAATGCACGACTTGTAGATTTGGGACTATACATTTTATTAATAAAAAAAACGGTTCAAGAATGGATTTAATTAAACATGATACAATAATTATTATATTTAATTCTTCCAAATCCTTGTTGTCTCTAATAAATTAGTTATTAATCAAACGATTTTTCCAAACAAAGTCGATTAATCGATTCTGTAGTCAAAACCGGTCGCTTAGATAACTAGGACACCATAATGAAATAAAAAATATGCTCTTCAGTTCATTTTTAGTAGCACATTTTTTTAAAAAGTTGGTGATCTTATATTAGGATTCTTGCGTCGACGTTTCTAAAAGGTTATCATATCAGCGACGTCTAATCCTGACGCTTATTCGATTCGGTAAGCATCGAGTGTAATTATTAATTTAGTCGAGTTAAGACTGTTATAAGGTTTCGAGTTTCCGAGGAATGAATAATGATGTGACACATCAACACGAATGAATGATTTCATACTAATTCAGTATCGAAATACTCTTTATTTACTTATTACTTGGATACATCAGAAATTAATTGCTAAAAAAACTTAAAAAAATACCAATAGGTTATATTTATGGGGTTTAATCTAGAAAAGGATAAAAGTATTTTAAATTAAAAGGCTAATGATTTTAAGGAGAAACATATTCTATTAGGTAATAAACTAAGATTTTTGTGTCACATAATCACCGGATGTAAATACTGAAGTGCAGGTTTTCAAATTAATGCAAAAAAAAAACCAAGGAAAGGTGAACCGATAATTAGGGGTGACGTAAAAAAACGTAACCTAATAACATACCTCTTTATTAAGTTAAAAAATATTAACAAGTTGCATACTTGAAATTGCAAATATAAGTTAAGAATAATATACTAAAATGTACATCTAATATTGGCTTATCGGTAAACGAACTTAGTACAAATTATCAAGCATACTATATTATACATGACCTCCACGGACCAGGGAAAAGTAAAAAAAAGGTAATAATGTATGCAGTCGGTAATTAAAACTGCTAGGTTAAAAAAATCTGTTATTGCTGTTCGTTTCTAAATTATTGAATCTGTGCAATGAATGTAGGTGTGATTAAAATATCTACCACTTGATTGCGGAATACTTACCAGGCTAACAAACATAAAATCAGTTGCGATTCATTGGTAATTACTAATTATCCTAACGAGACAAATACTGTGAAATGACAAAAAGTATAGATACGTCATATGCTAACAAAATGAACGAGAAAAACGTTCTGAACTGCACACGTACATAATTATACAACTTGACAAAGACGTAAACGGGATAACTAGTAATGGTAATTAGAGAAAAATAATAAAATTAAAAACGTGTTTGACACTCCCGCGCGCATGTTAAGCGTCCCTATGGCAAAATGCAGCGGCAGTTGAAAATGAGCGTGCTAGTAACATATCTATACTTTTTTTAAAATATTATTGGACAAATATAACTCTAAATAAAAGATGATCAGAATGTTATGATTTGATTTTGATAATTTTACATAAAAAATTGTAAATAATAAAAGTGCAATAAATGCTATGTGCAATATATGTCATATTCAGATTCGCAACAGGCAAAACAATACAATATTACTTCCTACATAGGTATATCCAGAATAAATTTAAAAAATTTATGACAAGTCATAGTATGTATATTAAAAATATAATTTAAAAATAAAATATTAAATAAAGGAAATCATAATTTGTCTCACAGGTTACAAATAGTTGGTTATTGTTTCGTATTAGGCAGAATAGGCAACTAGGCCCGTGCCACGAGATATTTACATTTTTGATTATTTTTTTAATGTGGTAAACCTAATTTTAAGATTGGTGTTCAACATACCATTTTTGACAATGACTGCCTAGTTTTCATATAGGTACTAAAACTAACTTTCGCCTTCGAGAAGGCCTGAAAAGGGTAATGGGACCCTGCGACGTGTTTGCCTAGGGGCCCCAACATGATTTATCCAGCCCTGTGTGAGGGCCATGGTTGACGTTTATCGACATACAATCCTAAGGATTTTATCGCATCTGTTTGTTCTATATTTGGGCAATTACAGTGGTGAGCGCTGATACAAATGCAGCTGACATGTGGCAGCTTTGCTGGGCGACGACAATGCTTAAGGAATTGGTTACTAATGCCATCATAACCTGTGGCCGAACCTGTCATGAGACTATTAATTATATAGCTTTAATTAATTAAATATACAATTACTATATTTCACAGCTGTATGGATAAACTACACTACTATACATGAATTTACTTATACATGACTAAAAGTATCTTAACCGTAATGGTATATTACTATTTCATGGTAATACAATCTAGAATAGTATGAATATCTCAAGAGAACGAGAATGAATCATGAACATAACAAAAATGTGTTTATATACTAGTATATAATTGGTTTCTAATGAATACACACACGTCTAACTGTTGTTATTTTAAATTATTCTCCAGGGACTCTGCCCTGTCCCTCCTATTATCTACATCTTCACAAATTTCCATGACAAATGTTTCTCTTTATAATAAGCTACTTTATAAGATGTTACATTTAAAACAAAATTGTCGTCAGTCTATGGTATGTCTGTCGTTATGCCTTGAACGTATACAGACACAAAGCGGTACCTTTAAGGTGCTTCCTTACCTCAAGTATTCGCCAGTAATGTAACATTTCAGATTCGACTATAAGCATTACATCATGCAACAGTGGACTCAGTGTGTATCCATCTACATCTAGATCTACATATATCTACTATCTAAATAGGCTCCGAGGACAGATATTCTATTAAGTAGTGTGAATTTTAGATAAAACCTTCATGGTATATTATTATTAGAGAATTTAGTCATTACTATAAACATTTATTATCATCAAGTTGTGATATGTTTTGGGTGAGTTTGTTATGTTTGATTATAATTGGATACATACAAAAATAATGTCAGTTACAACTGGAGAAATGTGTATTACAGTATATATGACTATGTGTATATACATACCATTATAAATGTAGATATACTACGTGGTTTCCATATCTTACTATACTTTGTAATAACAATACAAACTGTTACTTTAACGTCATTAAGAAAATACTTTATTTTATAAATATCAACAACAATATTTGTTGTATATTGCTAACATGTTACGTCAAGGGTATACTGTAAATGGTTTATATTTATTGTATTTACAATATATTGCGATAATGATTATACATACCTTAGTAAGGTCACCAAGATTTAAAGATGTATGTAGGCTATTTATATGTTGCATAGTACAAAACATTGGAAATTTGTCACAGTATTATTGTTTCTTTGTTTCCTATAACATGTATTTATTTGGTAACATACAAAGTTTTACAGCTGTCTACGGTCTGTCCTCGAAGCCACTTTTTACAATTGTCTATATACCTTCATATAGCTGTCACCGCTAGGTAATGGGCCCCGGTTATTCAAATATAATGCTCTCCTATTTAGATAACACTTCTTTGAATCAATACCACACTTAGACACAAAACCATCAGAAACTTTGTCCATTTACAATCGCAATACCATTTCAAGTTTATTCGCTTATTAAGCATTTAATATTGAATTATTATAATTATACTTCATTTTCTAACTTTTTACAAAATCACATCTTTAATTTGGAGAGTACATAATTTTGAGATCATTTCCACGTTAGCATTATCAAAGGCAGTTAGTCCAAAAATTACGCTCAATAATAGCTCGCTATTACAAAATCAACAGCACAAAAAGTTTAATTTGAATTAGTATATCGAACACAAAATATTGCACAAATCACAATGAGAACGTTCCACTTTTACTTTAAGCGTAGATTACACTGTTAGAGGGACAGAAGGTTCTAGAATCCCCGGGGCCCAGTAGCGCCACCTCTACCTAACGTGAGCCACGTTGCGGCGGAGGTGCGACGCTTCATACCTGCCCTAGTTGAGCATCGTGTGTCTATCGTAGATGTTCCGCCGCTGTTCCCGCACCTGCCGCTTCCACTTATCTTGTTGATGGGTCACGCGATTCAGCACGTTGCCGCGCGCACCCATCTGCTGCGATGGCCCGCCGAGAGTGCTCTCATCCTAGTAGGAGTTATTAGTAATTTAATAAACTGTAGTAATCGCAGGTTGACATAAAATAGAGTGTGCTTTGTTAGTACTTATTGATATTGGTGGTCAAATGAATAAGGAATGGGTAATGAATTAATCGTAACGGTTGATTTATTTTCTGGTTACGTTTCATTAGTAGAACGAATCACGTTCATAAATTAACTGTATTAAAATTCTTCACAACATTAATTGAATTTACAAGAATGACCGATTAAACCAATCAAATTGTAAAAGTAATGTACTAGAAGAAGATATTTAATAAAAATACAGTTTTAGAAATTACATATGGTATAGATAAAGTAATACTCACCAACTTCTGCCACAAAGCTACAAGCCATTAATAATAACACAATCTTGTTCGGCTTTTGCAGCAGTTTATGTAGATCAAAGCTCAGTCATAGTCGCCAACAAGAACAGATTTAAACATATTTCAATGACCTGAATAATACAATGTTAATGAGAAGCAGTTGGTTAGTGTCTAAAATAAAATGTTCTTACATCCTCATTGGTATGCTCTTGGTAGGAGGCCTTGGCGCGCTTGTTGATGAGAGGGTCCAGACAGATCAAGAAGCCCATGTAAACAACCAGCAACATGATCACCCATATTACGATTATGACCACTACCTGAAAAATTACAACACATGTGTTATTCATAGAAGTTGTAGCCATGTTTAGGAAGCGGGTCTCAACATCTTGGTAATCGGAAGTGTAATAACAGGCTAGCAGCTACATAGCCGAACTGCAGTGCTTGGATAGGTGACTATTATCCACACATCACGATCATCCTACTTTTGAGAGCCTGTTAAGCCGTTGAGGGGCTCGTAGCTACGTGGCTACCGCGCAGATCAGTCGATCCGCGAGATTAAGCCGTGCTCGCCGTGGTCTGGCAGTCTTGTGATGGGTGATCGTTTTCACATGTCAGGACCCCTTCGTGCTTCGACAGGCACGTTAAGCCGGTGGTCTTGCACCTGATCTCTCTCCGGTCGTGTCGATCTACCGTCCCATCGGACTATGAGAGTGAGGGAGGGAATAGGAAGTGCACCTGTGTTGGCGCGCATACTTGTCACTATAATATTTCCTGCATAGTCTCAGCTGAGACAGGCTGCCGTGGACGAAATTCAGTCAGGAGATCATTAGAACATTAAGCCGTCGATCATGCGCTTGATCTCTCTTGTGAGAGTTTACCTTTTGCCCTCTTATCAGACTTAGAGCTACAGAAAATATAGAGTACACCTGTGATTGCACACGCACTTGTATGATCAATAGAGATGGACCACCAAAACCATAATTCAGATGAAATCATTGTTTTTATAACCCAGCGATCAAAGGTAAACTGCTCCTTTCTCGTCTTCATTAAGACTAAGAAGAATTGACGTTTGTTAGTCTCGCTAAAACTCGAGAAAGGCTGGACCGATTTCGCTGATTTTAGCCTTGAAATATTCGTGGAAGTCCAAAAAAGGTTTAAAAGGTGAGAAGGCAAGGTACAAAGTTTGCCGGGTCAGCTAGTCTATACTAATATTATTAAGCTGAAGAGTTTGTTTGCTTGAACGCGCTAATTTCAGGAACTACTGGTTCGAATTGAAGAAATATTTTTGTGTTGGATAGTCCATTTGTCGAAGAAGGCTATTGCTTATAAAACATTCGAAATTTAGGCGGACGAGGTCGCGGGCGGAACCTAGTATTGGATAAAAAAGGACTACTATGTACTGAATAGTAACAAACCTTGATAATGGTAGTGTTTCTATTCTCGTATTTGCATTCGCAGCGGGGACAAAACTCTTGTTCTCGCCCTTTGATCTGGTCAGCCACGCGTGGTAGAATCACATTCTCACAGTTGCTGACAGAGAAAAAACAAAAAACAATCAACTTCGGTAACATGGCAAATAAAATATTGTACATTCATAATAATTCAATTTAATAACAGTAGACTGATAATAACAGAGGAATAATAATTATTTTATTTTTAATTTGGACATAATATAAACTACAAAATTTCCGTCAAAAGAATTAATTAGACAAAACTGCTCTTAGTATGTGCGTAACACCAATATTCATAGAAATAAATTTGCTAAGGCCATAAGCAATTGAATTACAACAAAAAATTGCAATAGCTATCCAATTCATATAAGTATGATTTCGCTTTATAAGCATGAGCGCATAACACACATCAAATAATAATTCTTATAATTTCAAAAGCCAACTTGTGGATGCTTAGTACAACCATGCAATAAATATTACATCAACAAGTACTGCAAATATCTGCCTGGTTTTAAGTATTTGTCCATTGAGGGGATTGAACCCTTAACCTTTACCGTAGTAGTCCAATCACTTAGTTCTCCATCTCCGCACAGCTTAAATGAAAATGAGTATAAAAGTTCACCGCACAGAACACATCAATCAATGGCATAAAATTGCTGTCATGCTGTAAATTGCTAGGCGAAATTGCAGTTCTCTGTCGCGAATTGCATCACAATATGTAACAAAAACTTCAACACAATGCCAAACTGGGCTTATTTTATTAGGTGCACCCATTATCTAGTTAGATGCTACCAGACCGTAGAATATCTTGTTAGATCATTGTTACATTGTTACTAGACACGACTTCTAGTGTTGGTTGATAAATTGAATAAACGATACTTGTGTTCTTGATTGATTGAAGATATTTATTTTAGCCATGGTCATCCCATTTCAGGGCAATGGCCTCTTTGTTTGTGAGCTACTTTTTAACACAGATAATTTGTAATTCTAAAGTTTTAATGTTTATGTTATCATTGAAACTAGGTGCTTTAGGTGCACTGGCTTTTTCTCATTTGTACTTCTAAGATTCCTTCTTAATACTGTCAATTTTAAAATAAAATTCTTACCTAGTTTACTAGCTCATCTAGTGTATACAATTTAAGGCATGATTGATTAGTCTGTTGGCCTGTCAGTTGACACCCACTATTGTGTCATTCTTAGCTTGTTTAATCACACAATTTCTAGATACTGTTTCATGTCAGAGTTTTTGTAAGCAGAACTTTCTAAGTAAAAACAAAGTGAATTTAGTAATGTACAATTTTGTGAAGTGATGTGAAAATGAACATTTAAGAGATTAGTGACATCTGACAGGTGGGTTTAGTATTATCTGTAATAATATTATATGATCACCATTCCATTCACAAATGTCAATTTACATTCAAAGATACATTGAAATTTCATTCTTGATAACTAGAAGGACGCTCTACATTCAAACAATTATACTATTAACTTATGACAATAAAAATGCAAGAAGCAATTCATATTATTTTAGAGATATTGCAATTATTTAATAGCAGAAGCACTGAAAATATAGGATTTAATGCATTAAATGAAAATCATACTTCATTCAGGACAGCGTAGCGGAATGTGAAATAACAGAAACTAGAAACTATAATTTTCAGAGAATATTATAATATAAACAGGATCTTATAAGATTAAGCACTCCTCATGCATGTAAATATTTCTAAGATGAGATATTAGGTTATGGTCAAGACGCAATATACTGTTACCGGTATTGTTCATATCATCACAATATGAAAAACAGTAATGTGACTGACTAATAGACAACGCACAGCTTAAACCAATAACTCCACCAAAGTTCAAAACCTACAGATTTGAACTTTGGTGGAGATATTCCTGGGGGACCCGCCCTAGAGGAGCGCTAAAAAAAATCTTTAGAAATTCTACCCATTAGTGGGTGAAAAAGAGGATAAAACTAGTTAATATACATATTATGGTGTTAAAATATGTATTAAAATGTCTGGAATCTATGCGAACAAGTCATGAGCAAAATTCTAGTCAATAATTACCATTTGTTGGGTGGAACATTGGCGGACTTTGTGATCGGACTGCGGTCAGCTGCTGCTGTGTTATTGAGCACAGCTGCAGGACTGGGGCATACACATTTGCACCTATTGTCTTCATACGAATGGCCCTGAAAACAATTGAACACCTCATTTAATACTTTATCAGTCGAGTTCATTTATTTTTATAAATCAGATTTGGCACTTGTTTTTTAACATTAGACAATCTTCTGGGACAATATTTATGGCAATTGGTATTGCCTAGTATTCAAAAAATGTGCTATCAAGAACACACATTCTCTTTCTACTCTCTTTTTACTTACTAAAGGCAAATAAATTCGCCATATAGATTGTCTACTAGAAATTAAATGTGGTGTAGTGAGTGCCAAAGTATAATCCAAATCTAAAAGATTATCTAATTTAAATATCATATACAAGACTACACAGCTTGTATTCTTGTCATTGTTATGGTAAACAATTGGACAACCTGAAAGTCGGAGCATTTGCACAAGGTCATGTAAGTATTTAAAAACAAATGCTAGCCTATGGTACCACTGCAGTTAACAGTGATAAAATTCTGTAATATTAACATAAATTGGATGACATAAGTTACAAGGTACGGAAAAGTATTTAAAAGGTTAGCAGTCTTTTAGCTGTTAAAATGTAACAAGACTGGCAGAAAGTTAGGCAAAAAAGAAACATGAAAGTAGGTAATAATGATTTTTTTAATACCAATAGTTGAGTTTCAAGCGTAATAATTATCACGCGGAGCCAGATATCATGTTCTGCTAGGTTTAGAGCTCAGTTCAAGCTCAAAACTAAATACTAAAATATTGATTAGATTTAATGATTTCTAAGGTTTATTTACAACAATGTAAATATACTTACTGATACAATTATCGCGCATGTGGCAGCAAAAATCAACACGGTTCCTTTGAAATACATCTTCAATTAGTTAAGCAAACCGAAGACACCATAAAAAGATAATTACGTTAAGTAATGCTATAAACAATAACTCAACAAAACTTTTATGTCACCACAAGAGGACTAGCGGCCATTTTATTAAATGAAACGTAAGTCGAAACCGATTTTAATCGGATTAAATCAAGTGGTTGTGTTGCCAGATCCTAACTAAAATATTCGTAGACCTACATAATCTTTTATCCGACTTCAAAATAGGAGGTTTTGTAATTAAAGTATTTTTCCAATATCTATTTTGACTATTTGGAGCAGACTGACTGACTGACTGACTGACTGATACAAATTGGTTTGCGGTGAAAGTTAGTCCACCGATGATGGTAACCTACGTCTGGCGTATTCAAGATGGTCAATTTCGTTAACATCCTTCTTAACTGGCCAATGTTACAATGTACACTAGGTACGGCACGATCTATTTCCTTGGAGCAGAAGAAGAATTATAATTTAATGAATTTTTGTACATGTTTTTTTCGATAGGTTTTGATTCTATAAGATTTGATGCGCGTTTTACTATTTCATTATTTAATAAAAACCATCTCCACCGTACGCTAGTAAAATTCTGCAGTTCTACAAATTGGTTCATATGTCTGGCATCACTGTTCAGTACAATCAACCCACAGACTACTTAGAGATACCACATGAGTAAAGAAACGGTACTACGAAACCGCAATGAGAAATATAGACACGCTTCGTAGAACTGGAGTTTACGGGGTAATAATAACCGCTAATTGCCTTTCGACGCGTAGTTAGCGCACGTTTAACACGAAAATTCAGTCTAGTCTTACGTAAATGAAATTATTTGATAATGTCAAAATGTGACACATAAGGCTAAACCGAAACTGTGGATTAACGGGGATTAATCCAGTTTATAATTCAATACTTGTTATTTGGAGTATGGTTTATTTACATTATCCGTTATCATGTTATTATGTATTAATTTGAATAATAATTTTCCAAAAAAAATATATAAAGAGGCTTCAGCCCGCGACGCGAAAGGAATTGTTCAAATATCTTTTAAGCCTGCTTGCCTGGTTTACATGCTCGTCTTGTTTGGTTGTCCACAAGCGTGGACGCGAACTAATGTTTACAAGCTTGTAAAATATACATTCTGTTTTGGACCTCGCAAAATGGATGACTTAGAGATTGTTACTGCTCCAGCAGTATTCTTGCTAAGACTACAAAGTTATCTAACAATTTTAAGAAGAAAAAGTTCTAAAAACTATAAGTTTTTGTCATTGTCACACTCCTTTATTGGTCAGTAGGCAACTGAATCGACGCGAGCATGTAAACGCTCGCGTTAGTAATGCTAGGTTTAGGTTTACTCACTCATCTCGTGACGTGGTCATGTGGCTCGCCTCGCGTCTTTTTGCGAGGTGCGAACTACTGATTGCACGCTCGCGAGACATTAATTCCGTGTTGGGTCTCTTAACATGATGACATGGAGATTGCTACTGCCTCAGTATTATCTTTGATAAGTCTACAAATGTAGTCTGTGTTTTACGAAGAAAAAAGTCAATAAAGTTCTAAAATCAATAGCGTTCCGTCATTATTGTCATTCCCACACTATCTAAAATATTGGAACGTTTGATGAACAACAGACTAGTTAAATTTTTGGAATCTAATAAACTTCTTTCTTCCTCTCAATTCGGTTTCCGTGCTAAAAGATCGACTTCTGATGCCGTTCATCACTTAACAGAATTTATTGTTTCTAATCTTGATAAAAAGAAAAAGACTCTGGCCATCTATCTCGATCTGGCAAAAGCGTTTGACACAGTTTCTATCCCCATACTGATAAAAAAACTGGAACATTTAGGCATCAGGGGGATACCTTTAAATTTATTTATAGACTATCTTAATGACCGATCACAGATTGTGAAGGTGGATGGTTGGACTAGTGATGAACTACCAATTAAATATGGGGTCCCTCAAGGCAGTATCCTCGGACCGACTTTGTTTTTAATATATATTAATAACTTATGTGAGACTCAATTAACTAACGGAAAAATAATTACATTTGCTGACGACACTGCACTACTTTTCTATGCTGACACCTGGGTAGAAGTTTATAATCATGCTCAAAATGGTAATAAAGTGTCCCAATGGCTAAATGACAACGTCCTTACACTCAATATAGATAAAACAAAATTTATGACCTTTACCTTTAGAATTCAAACTCAACCAAATTACCCAATCATAGCACACACTTGCAACTTACCATCTAGAATTTTGCACGGTTTATGTACCTGTCCTCATTTACTTAAAACTAACCATATTAAATATTTAGGTGTCATTATCGATAGCCAACTGACTTTCCAACAACACATTGACGCCTTGGTCCCTAGAATTCGTAAACTTATTTATATATTTAAATCTCTGCGTCATATTGCCGACACCGCAATTATTAAATCTGTTTATTTTGCATTATGCCAATCATTGTTGACTTACTGCATTACTAGCTGGGGCGGGGCTGCTAAAACGCACCTAATAAGTCTAGAGAGAGCTCAAAGAGCTATACTAAAAGTTAGTTCTTTTCTTCCCATACGTTTTCCTACGTACGATCTCTACCAACGTTGCAAGGTGCTGACAGTCCGACAACTCTTTGTTTTAACTACGACCATGAAGAAGCACTCGGAACTACCCTTCGATCCAAGATCATCCTCTAACACTAAAAGATCAACCGCTGTATGTCAAAAAACTAGATTTAGTTATAGTCGATCCCAAAATTTTTATGCTTTCTTAGGCCCATATTTATATAACAATATCAACAAACACCTGTCTATATACCCGCTTTCTAACTCGACCTGCAAGAAAAAGATATGTTTATGGCTACAGACTTTAGACTACAATGCAACGGAACTTTTGTTAAAACCCCTACATTAACCCAGATGACACACACACACTCTAACACACACACACACACACAAACACACACACACAAACACACACACACACACACACACACACACACACAAACACACACACACACACACAAACACACACACACACACATATAAACACTATTTCCTGAAGTGTTTTTTATTTTTTATTATTAATTTTACTGAAATTTAATTTGGTTATTTATTTTATGTAAGCAACATTCATATAACTCAATGTCTGACTAATATTCTAAATAGTTTTTAAGTTTTTCTTAATTTTATTTTGTTAAACTACCTATGTTCCTTTAACCAAATAACCTGCTATTAATTAAATAGAAATCTCACCCTCACGGAGGTAAGGCCTGGTGATCTGTGATACAGGTTTTACCTACAGCAGACACCAGTCTCTAATAATTGTCCAATTGTAGATGTAATGTATGTATGAGAATGAGAAAATAAATAAATTTATTATTATTATTATTATTATTATTGCCCTCCTCTAGGGATCCCAAATTTAAAAAAGTAAAGTATACAATCGATTTTTATAATTTTGAAGATTTAAGAAATATATTTTTGAGCGTTGTGCACAATTTCTTATCATTTTTTAAAATAAATTTACATACAAGATACCTGTTAAAAACATAATCCTTCCTTAGCAATCGGGTAAGGGCAAGGAAAGATAATATCAAAAATTTCTTACAAACCTTATAGAGGCGTAAGTAAAGGTATAGGTAGTGAACTACCATATTAGACTATAGGTAAATAAAATTAAACGTAACCCATCATAATTATTAGTTTGTTTTATTTATTTATCATTTGTTTTCGGTTTTAGTCGTTAAGTTAGATTAAGGTTGTTACGAATAAGCAAAATGTTGTTATTATTTTTATATTTTAAATATAGGTACATATATGACAGGGTAATATCTATGGTAATATGCACAGGTAATTTTTTGTCAGTTGAAATTAGTACCTACGTTTGTATTAAAACGTCGCCCTAGATTCGGAACTTCTCTTGTATCGTGGAATAGTTTTACAAACATGAATCATCACATGCGCAAACACATAATCAAACATCCAAACACGGGACAAACATCTGCGTATAACTTTTTTTTCCGTGCGGGAATCGAACCCTTAATAACAAGCGCAGCAGTCCAATAGCATAGCCACTGCGCCTATCAGATCGTCAAAGTAAAAAATAAGGGTGTATTTATTTAAATACACCTTTAATTTTTTACCGTATGTTAAAGTTATGTTTAGTGTATGTGTAGTTTAAATAACAATAGAAAACGGTGCAAAATATAATGACAACGCCTAAAATGTCAAGCAAATAAGCGGCGTAATACGGTACTAAATTTGAGCAAGACCGATCAATAAAATAATTTTGTGATACCACATCAAACCTAAAAAGTCCCAACGAGAACTAAAAACGTATTTCGTTTTTTCATTTCGTTTTAATTTTTTTATGCAATATTAATTCACACACTCAAATAAATGAACGACAATTTTTTTGTCAAATACCATTTTTCATAAATAAAAAATAATAAGGTAAATTTTTTGCATAAATTACCTAGCATAATTATATATAATAATTATAATTGCTTATTTTACTACTGAACCTTTATTTAACACAAAATTTAAGGTATCATTTATATGAATTAGATTTTGGGTTCCTTGAAATAATCATAGTCTTTAATTTGTATAAGAAAATAATTAAATTTGTTAAAATAACGATTTAATCACGAATTTGCTTTCAAACATGTATGGCACAAAAATCGGTACAATATTACATAGGGCAACACTGAAGTGTTAGCAGCGCCTCTATATTTCGCCATGATAAACTAATTCAGTAGTGGTGATACTAACTCTCACTACGAGATGGCGTTACGAGTCTCTTCAAACAACTTTCATCACGTCTGTTACAATCTTGGTCTGACCCGCGGACACAAAATAATTTTCGCAGGTGTAGGCAGGTTAAGTAAGTGTACACTTATCGTTGAACGTGGAGCTATAAATTTATTGTTAAGTAGAAACTTTTAATTTCACTGTTTACTTTAGTGATGTTTGCAGATGTTTCGAACCGGATTTGATGGGTAAAATAAATTAAATAAGATTATGGTTTCGCACCTATGCCCCTTTGCAGAATACAAGTAATTTTTTTCTTTATCTTGAAAGGGGTTCGTTATTTGCTTTCTACAGTTCATACTACTCCAATGACCTATACCCATACCCTAAGAGAAAACTACTACCTACCATATGATAACTTTTGTGTTTAATTATTCACCCTACCTAGTTAAAATAATTATATATCTTAGAAGTAATCTAAGTTTTCGACGTAACTACTATCCGAGGCACGTATATTACTGTATAAATGGACGGTCATCCATCCGCGGCGCTAACGCGGCAAGCGTAGCTATACCTTGGTCAATCTACCTGTGCAGTTAACAAGCTACGAGCTCCTTTTTAGAGATTTTATGAATTTGTATAAGTAAGTAGATAGTACAAAATAATCATCTATGATACTCTCTTATATCTTCACCATCATCATACTTATCTTGTTCTCTCCTCCATCATCATCCATCATAATCCACCATTCGAACACAAAAAACAAATGCCAAATTAAAAGATTATTTCAAAACGAAAGAATATCGCCACAAATGTCAACAATCAAGGATCTAAAACAAACTAATCATGGCGCAGAGCTGTGTAAATGCTATAATCCATACGTCCTCCGAGGTATTCACAACCCAAAAATAACAGCATTTGCACAAGCCAATAGAGCAAGCTATAAAAAATTAATTACATTTTTAATCTACAAAAGCGTGAGCAGACGGTGGATTCAAAGACTAAATAAAGTCCTAGAAGGGACAAGAGATGTAGGTAGGTACTAAATACTTTTACACTTTTTTTTATTGTAATCTGTAAATTTTATTTTAATTCGCTTTTTACACTTTTTATTGTAATTAGATTGACTATAACGCTGGTTTACTGGTTGCTTAGTGCGACTGCTGAGTACCGAGCATGAGGGTTCGAATCCTTGGTTGGGTAAGCGTTATAGGGTTTTTCCATGTAATAGTCAGTAGCTTCGCGGAGTCTGGTTTGTGCCGGGTTATGCAATAGTCACTCCTATTAGGTACATTGGGTAGGTACTGTTATACGGTATGTGGGTCTACTATTTATGTACACCTCAGCCTACCCTCGGAGAATACAGCCGTTAAGTAATGTGCGTTGTAACTTTATATATATATGATGCTAAAGAGTGCGATGAAAACTTATACTTATGGATTATGGAAGTAGCGTCCTCTCTTTTTTAACCTACTCCAAAACGGAGGAGGTTATGTTTTCATCTGTATGTATTTTTTTATATATGAATGTTTTTACACAACGTGTCATTCTTGACTAAATTATACAAAAATGTTTATTATACCTATATCAGAAAAAAATGCAATTTAAATTGTCGATTATATATTTTAATACACTATTATAAATAATGCGGACGTATACACGTAATAACGTAGCTCACCAAATGACAAAGCTTGCTAAACCAACGGCTACATGTCCCATCTAGTACCATTTATATTTGTGCACACTGTGCGTAGCCCCAGGCGTGCACACCGGACCCTAATGTGATTTTATAGAGACCATAGGATGCCGATTAGATGGTACTTGTTGGGGTCGTACTGCACTAATTTAATTTTATAATTCACTGTAATGTATCTTCGGTAACAAATCGGTTTTATGCCCACATTTGACACTGGTCAATTCAAATGTAATTTGCGTCTTCGAGTTTTACGGCTTGCTTTATTATTAAGTTAGGTATTTAACTAGTTACAGTTACTGGTAATAGAGAAAAGATAAGCAATATTTATTTGGATCTGTCTATTACCTATTATGTCGATATCGTCAGAGGTGCGGGCAACCGGTGGATGCAAATGGCAAGTTGTCGTTCATTGTGGCGTTCTCAGGGCGAGGCCTTTGTCTAGCAGTGGACGTCTTTCGGCTGATGATGATGATTATTATGTAATAGCAATTGCCAGGAGCCATGAGGTTAAACCTTTAGTCACCGATATAGTAAAACTACCCCTACTAGTGTTAAAGCGGATGCGGCGTCGATAGGCGCGAAATTCTTTTATTTTTTGTATTTTTTGCTCATTACAGCTCAACAACACTTGGGAAAGTAATGACTGAATCTGCGGCAACTAAGACGCCTAACACACGTGTTTTAATAGTGTACGCGGATGTACGGTTCATAAAAAAAATAACTCTAAGTTCGATCTTGAGTTGTTGTCCTGGTAATATTTTCATCATGACTAGACCAGGATACACCAGAAATGTCTAGTAAGACTGTACGAAGCACAAAAAAAGAAAAAATGCTGAAGTGTCTATATATGCATAAGACAATTCCTTTTTAACCGACTTCAAAAAAGAAGGAGATTATGTATTCGGCGTATATAATTTAAAAAATGTATGTACACCGATTACTCTATGAATTATGGACTGATTTTGAAATATTTACTTTTGTTTGAAAGAGTATGGTTGCTAGGAGGTCCTATTGTGACCAAATCAAGATCTGATGACAGGATCCCGAGGAAATCGAAGATACCTAACCCTCAAAAACTGCAGAGCGTCATGCATTTTCGAGCATTTTTCATAATAATGTTTACACGTGTAATCGATGACTGTCCACTAAAGAGGTAGAGGGGTGCATCGAATTCTTTTAAATATCTTTAATATCTCAAGCACTGCATCGAGGCAGCCAGAACCATAGTTAATCGTACTTTTAGCTCACCTGTGTCGGTCCAAGAAAGTTAGCAAACGACTCCCTCGCCGGCCTTACCGACTTAACTACAACCAAGTTACCACCTTCGCGGGACGTGGCTACCATGTAATATTAATGCACGTTTGAGGTAACTGTCACGTTGCGACGGCACTGGTACTTGTGCCCTTAATCACAATAACAATAACACGAACGATACAGGCTGCTTGGTTTTGTTGCGTTCGTTTGCTATGGGATTTGAACTTTGAAGTACGAAGCTTTATTTAACACTTTTGTATGCCTGTATTAACCTACCTATGTACAAGTAGGTACAAATTATATATTTAAAAATATAATATACGTACCTATGTCTATCAGTTGTTTGGTACTGGTTATCTATTGATTGGGATCAGCTGACCGTGTGTGAGTTGTCCCAAGGTATATCTACTTAAAAGTATTATTTGTGTTGCTGTGTTAACCCTCGCTCTTTGACATAATTTATTACTTTTAATACGTAAAGAGAAATATTGGACCTGTAAGTTGTTTAAATGTACCTATTGTGTGCAGGGCTAAATGTGAACTTGCATCGTTAAAGTTAATTAAAAAGGAGTGCATCATCATCATCATCATCACCCTGAAGACATCCACTGTTGAACAAAGACCAAGGAGCGCATGTAAAACTAACTATAGTTTATTTACAACTAGCTGACTCGACAGACTTCATCCTGCCCGGAAAAGTAGCGTGACATCATCATCATCAGCCAAATGACGTCCACTATTGAACATAGGCCTCCGCGTTTAAGCGGGGGGGGGGGGGGGGGGGTGGGGGTTGGGATTGCCATAATCCCCACGCTTTGCAAGCTGCTGCCCATCTTCCCTTAGTCGCTTCTTACGACAACCACGGGAGGAAAGGGGTAGGTTAATTCTAGGCCAGATACCACACGGTACAGCGTGACGCGAGCTATGAATTTCGGAAGATGGTGGAGTACCACACTTAACAAACCTGACGTTGTTGTGTATATATATAGATTATGGTCGAATTCAACCTCTGAGCGATGACTAGTATTTACTTTGACTTATTTTATTGTTGAACTGTTTGCTTTAATGTGATACTAACATCATCAATCTTATTCGTTTGGTTAATAAATAACCGCACAAACTACGTTGTCAAGAAACAAACTAATCTACAGATACAGTTGTAATGATTTCGACAGATTTATAAGAACTAATATACCTAGTTTGGTAGTTATTTTATTTGTTGACACTATTTTACATCACACAATCAATCAAGCATAAAGTACAGCCCCCTTACATTGAACTCTTAAAGCAGGACAATTTACGTTGTGGAAGCGAGATTCCGCTACCTGAAGAGTAATGCGGCCATATCGTAAACTGTCCTGCTTTAAGAGTTCACGGTAAGGTACTTCAAATATCTTGTAACAAAAGTGACTAAACAAAAACTAAAACCAAACACGCTGTACATATCACTCCGCAACCCTATCCCAGAGGCAATTATGAAGGCGAGTGAACTGCAATCAAAAACGTAACAAAACCAAGTTTAGTCGAGGAATGTTTGTTAATATTTCATAAGCTATCGAATTAGCAGGCATGTTAATCACCAGATATTCAACCCCTTATAATTACGCCAAAAACAACTGGCTTTAAACGAAAATGCTTAATCTAATTTTAATTTTAATAATGTCAGCCCGCAGGGATTGTTCCTGGATTTCCTCTTGCTTTGTGATGATGAAGACGCTGTAGTGTTTTGTTTTGCACGTCTAGGACTCTCTATAGAACAACCTGTCATTTATTCATTCATCGATCGTTATGTTAAGCTCGCCTCTTTACACCGACTTGTGTTTTGCTCGGGTTGTTCCTATGTGAAAGAATTGTGGTTGCGTGTTGCTAATGTGTAGCTGTCTAATTATGGAATAGCGGATTAATAATTTGGAGTTTTCGTCTGCTTCATTTTGTCGTTTCTGTAATGAAGAACGAAGCATATGTGTTGCCTGCAAATTGGTTACCAGATACCCCATGTATGCTTCTTAAACTTGGTAACTAGTTACCTAGGTGTAATATTGTCTACATTGCGTTATAAATACAGGTAATCTAAAAATGTTATACCAGAGTAATTGTATCATAGCCCTGCGGTTTACTATAATAATACCAATAAGCTTCCAAGTCATGTCACGGAATTTTATTCTAATCTTTGTCCACCTCCTACCGTTCTGATAGATTCCCATTTTTAGCTTATCCTCTACCTAATCTGTAGAACAATCAACTTGTGGGCTTACTCTCCAATTTAATCCCGACAAGTTGCATTGGAATTGTACCTAAAGTTTCATACTCTTAGACTTAACACTAGCGCCAAATTGTTTCAATATCATGTGTCCATTGGGAGGAACTAACTGACATAATAAAATTGTTTTTTTTTTTAAATAAAACTAATTTAGACACGTCATGTTTCCGTTAAATCCATATTAATCTGCATTGGTCTTGTATTAGAATTAAAATAAAATAAGAGAGTAGGCCACCTGTATCTACCTAAAACTAACCTTATATTACGCAAAACTTTATTTACAAAGCAAATGATGCCCTAACAACGCAGGACAACAAACCTCAAACTTATAAGAACCTCCATACAGTTAAAACAAAAAGAAAACTCCATCGACTCAATTTATGTGACGTCATTCAATTACCTGCCACTTAACACCGGCCACCATCTATCTTAACTCCAACTTTAAATGAACATAATATTTTAAAAGGAAACAGATCAGTACAACAATCCATCTCCTTTCTCGGCTGCCTAACATACTCTATTGCTGTGGCAATTTGTAAAAGTTAACTCACTGTGTGCCAAACTTAGGGAAGAACGACCATTATCCTTTGACACCTCGAACATTCTCCCAGCCCCTTCAAAGTACAAGAGTTACGTTGGTAGCGAGGGGAGCGGCAGCCGTCCGTAGGCTGGTCAGAAAGAAATGATGATTAGAACCATTTATCATTTTAATACGAATCCCGCCCTTGTTAATAGGGTGTTTGGGGAATTAATAGATGTAACATTATTTTCATTGTTAATTTTGTGGGTTTGTTATATGTAATTTCGCTGTGTCGGTCATTCGCAATGAATTTATTATGGACGTATCTGAGAAAGGGTTATTTTAATGTGACTTTGTTTGAATTTTCAGAGGAGAGTTGGTACTTAACGTAAGTATAATGTTGATTGTCGGTATACGCCATTTTAAAGCCGTCGGCTGTGGGCTTTGAAAAATATAGAAACAAATTTGACTTACATGGTTCTAATAACTATACTAGTCTTGAGTTGAGTGAAAAATCATAATTATTACCAATACCTACGGGAGAAAGTGTAAAAATAATATTTAGTAAGTACATAGGTATTAGGTTTTAGGAATAAGTATCCGAAAAGCTTCCATGCCAATACTCTTATAATTTCTACCTTAAAACTACGTATGACAGGACAAAACAAAAAAGTATCAATACGAAATTGTAAACCCAAAAACCGTAGGATCACTAAACACATATTTCTGTTGGTTTATGAAACATGCAAAACATTCTCGTGCCTGTTGTATTTTATACGACATTTTGTCATCTTGCCCACCCTTATAAGACGTGGCTTGAGTTCACAAAACGCAGAGCATCTAGTAACTTATGTATTTATGTTAAAGTTTTGTTTTTCGTACATTGCTTGTGTTTTTTAGCTGGTACGTAAAATGAAGGATAAAATGCGAGAGACAGGTGCAGTTGAATTCAGGACCTTGGCATTGACTGTTCTAAAGGTTTTAAGAAGAATTTGAAAGTTGATTGTGGCTCTTAAGAGCTTTTTTTGCCAGCTGTAATTGCTTTTTAAAACGCTTTATAATTAGCTTCATATTTATAACTTCTTCTTCGTATCGGTATGAGCTAAAAGCCACATGGAATAGGTCATGCCGTGGTTTAAAGATTGGTCAGTTAACAAGGATGGTAGCGAGGTTGACCGTCCAGGGCGCCGGACGTACTTAAGGACCGTCACTCGTGGAGGCACCCTACTTGCACCCCTACACATAAATAAGGACCTATTTATGTGATTAAATTGATCAAGTTAATTTCTACGTACTTTCCTATTTTCATGCATTTGGGAAACTTATATGATTGGAGAAGAATTCACCGCAGGAAAACGAACTATCCGAGGCGCGGAGTGTTTGAAAAATGGTAGATAATCCTTCCAAAGACTGACCGAGGCCAGCACTGTTTAACGTCGCCAACCGACTGATCGCCCGTAGCTACATAACTGCGAAAATACAAGCAAAAAGGTATCTTAAAACATACATAGTAAAAAGTCCATGAATACGCTCTATTCTTCCATTACGTATCAACAATTTAACTTGGACCATTTTTAACACGCCTTAATATCAACAGTCGACTAATTGGTTGATAAACGAAGGAATAGACTTGTTAAGTAAAGATAAATGGAAAATAATTGACGTTGTGGACGGACCGAATGTATCTTTAATTTTGAACTATGTCATTTCTTCCAATGGTTTTTTTTTCTTTAGAAAACGCTTGTTATTTCTATGGTAATGAGCATTAGCCCCCTGAAGTTTATGCGATGAACTAAAATCTTTAGTATGCAGAAAAAGCAACGTACTCTTACAGTTTTGTCGGTACAATTAAAGTGAAACAGAAAATTGTGGCCGCAAATAAACAATCTGATCTGTTCGTAGTTGTGATTCGAACCCTAAAGAAGTAAACCGGCTCTCCCTAAAAGGAACGTTGATTTCTTCCAGTTCCAATATAAGTACATGTTATTTGGACAAGTTTTAGTATAGATTATTTTACGCAACCAAGCCGCCAGGCTTGTATTAGAACGTCGTGGAGCATTATGACGTCACAAAGAACATTCTGCAATTACAGCTACGTATGTTTATCTGATAAAAACAGCGATGTACTACAACTAACAAGTCACATACGTTTAGTGAACTGGATTGGCCATACTACAGCCAATAACATATTCTAAAGCCGTCTTGTTTAGCATTTCTCATATATCGGTGGCGTGGACTGAATGCGCTTACAGCTGGATTTATTTACACCAATAAATATGTGATATTTGGGCGTAATAAACTAAGTTATAGGGATTTGCAATACAGGGATGTGGAGCAAGAATTCTATCGTATGCGTTAGTATTCGATATGCAGGAACTTTCGATATTCTATTGACTACTGATGAACCTGAATCCCACTGTCTGAAATCGTCATCTGGCAGTGAGCAAGCACGGTGATTAGTTCTCGTTCCTTCATTGAGGTGAGAAAAGGCTGTCCCACTGAAGAACAAAGGCGTTTACCCATCTAGTTCCATCATCCTGTAGGCTTTTATTACTATCATTCTAACGCAGTAACATTTGTTTAAAGTTTTATGTATAATGTAAACATCACTACTGTTTATTGTAAGTATAGACTAATGCAATGACACAGATATTGCTGACAAGATTTTTAGGAGACAGATCTTCAAAGCAAATAGCGAGAGATTGCACTAAAATGCCCAAGTCAAGACTTGTTTCGGAGGCCAAGACTTTTTTTGGGTTGATAAGCCACAAGAATTGTTTTAGGCCATACAATCAATATATTTAGAACTTCAGACCGCTGATTTGCTTACTGAATAACTTAATAACACTCTACGTGACTAAAAAATGGAAACCAAGGCCTCGTGCTTGCCATCGTCGATATTGCGGGCATGGAACCAATGAAGCGGTTGCTTTGCTCGGTCAAACTTTGTTTGAACGACCGCTAGGCAAGGCACAAGCCAAGAGAACTGCAGAGCATAGGATTTATAAATACTTAATTCTCTAGTGGTTATACACCATATTAATTACCGGATCAATCAATAAATATCCTTTATCCGCCTCTTCCTGTCTCTAATGTATGCTAACAATATGCTCGTCTCCAAATACGCCTAAGCCGTTAGGGTATAGCCATTAAAACAAAATTTAACCCAAAACAGTTAACTCGTCCAACGCTGACACATTTAGTTAGGCTAAACGCGGATGTAGCCTTCGCTCATTTAATATTAACGAGTAACTCGGGGGTTTGATTTTCCAACGCGGCAAATGATAAAATTAAAACAATTGAATGCCGATATCGGATTAACTTGTGGAGTAATTCGCGTATACTAAAACATGACACTATTTTGGTGTTGTCTTAATAAGTTTTAATGTCAAAAAGTGACAAACAGTGTCAATTTATACATGAAACTGGACAACAATTTGTGGTATATATGTACTTTGTATTACCTACTGTAGTGTCCCTATTCCCTAAATATGTTATAAAGTATGCATAGTTAATGCAGCGGTTCCCTAGCCGTAAAGAGGCTGGATTTGTATGCACAATGTTGCAGGCTTATCCAGCGGGAGGCAAGTATCAATCTGAGTTTCTAATTATTTACTATTCTATAATAAACTTTATATAGGCTAATACACCACTAAGTAGCGTCGTAATGAAACTGGGGGCCCTGGATTAGTAGCGAACAGCTAGACGAAATTAGCAATTAAGCAGGATAATATATGGGATTGACATGTGTCATAAATTGCATCGAAACCTACTTGGTATTAAAAATCTTATTCGTCAAGCGTTTTGCAAACGATTTTGGGCTACTGGATTTTATCTTTATGATCAGAGTTTAAGAACTTATCATTCTTTTTCTGTATGAGTAGAAGATTTTTTCTTTACATTAGACACTTTATCATCATCATCAGCCGAAAGTCGTCCACAGTTGAACAATAGTCTCCCCTTTTTAGAAGGGGGGATTTGCCATAATCCCCCCTCCTAAAAAGGGTTGGTAATTGGTATTGCTTTGTATTCATGAGGCGTATGGCACGCTATGGGCTTGCTATGTCCTGGTTACATAGCAGCCCAGTGGCGTACCATAGGAGAGGCCTATGTCCAGCAGTGGACGGTTATAGGCTGATGATGATGACATAGCGATCAGGCAAACAGTATTCCCAATAGGAAATCAAGTGCTGACAGCATTCTTCTACCAACTTATTTAAAGAATATAATTAATTTATTTAATACTTCGTGCGTATGTTCAAAGAAGGTTTTGTACTTTCTTGGCATTTTCTATCTTTCAACTCTAAGATGATGCGTAAGTTCGGAGAATATGAGGCATGTCCGTGTATTGCACGAGGTTATGCAACATACATGGGTACTCATGTATTTCAGTCCTCCTATTTAATTTGCCTGTACTGAGATATATTTCAGATTATTATGTTGATCAGTCTTCGATCCGTGGTATCAGCTTCAACTGTCTCAGCTCCAGACCTATGATCAGTGCTTCAGTTATTCTGGATTTGATCATATTTAAAGTAAAATATGCCTACTAATAAACTAGTACTACCATATTAATCACACTAACATTATAAAGGCGAAAGTTCGTTTCGTGTTGGTGTATTTGTTACCTCTTCATGCTCAAACGGCTGGACCGATTTTGCTAAAGTTTGTTTTGGAGGTAGCTGATACCCTGGATTAACATATAGGCTACTTTATATCCCGAAAAAATGTACCGGTTAATACCGCGGGACGCAGATAGTACTGTATAAGTCTCATACTAAAACTAATTTAATTTACAACCCCAAATCAAACAGGGGTATACCGAAGTGTCTGTCGGCCGCAATTTCAAGAGCCACGGCTTTACGACTGCCCACCATTTGTCTAGGAGTATAAGACAAAAAGTTTTACTATACGCAAAACATGCGATACCGAGCTCGTTCGTTCTTTAGCAACTAAAATATCGTCTACAGTTTGACCGTAAGAGTAATAAAACTTTCCTATAAGCTTGTTTACAAGCACACGTGTTTACTATTTATGTTCTGTAAACGGGAGTACAAAGGAAGTAGCCACATAGGAGTGAACCGTTGCTATTCAAACTTGGGTTCGTGCTCGGAAGTATGACAATGCTTCAGTGTACGCCAATGTGAATACACCTTTAGGTACGGATGTCGGGGTGCTAATATGGCGCTGGCGGTTGTGTTTTGTTTTCCGTGGTTGCAGTAATATCGGTGGCTTTTTGTGGCTACAGAGTGGAGATGGTTAGCATTGGTTTTTGTGGAATGTAAATTGACAATAGTGTTCGTAAGAAGGAAATAGCTCGCTGGTTTTCCTTAAGTAAATAAGGAAACTTGCAAGACTATCTATCCTAATCGAAATGCCCTTAATCATTCTAAATCTTCTTAATTCTTTATTGCACACAAGAAACTAAATAAAGATGTATAAGAAAGTTAATATACACAAGCGAGCTCAACTCAAAAATTGAGTTCGCTGACAGCAAGCCTTTGAGTGATAGAGAGATCTTGTCTAACATTCATTGCTGATATCAGTTCTTATTCGACTTTAAGCCTATTAACTCCAGCATCAACCACGTCACACACAAAGACAAGACGTCACACGAAGCTAAACAGATTTCTCTAATATTCGTTGCTGGTATCAATTCTTATTCGACTTTAAGCCCATTAACTCCATCAACCACGTTAAACACACATACAAGACAACAGATAACTAATAATAATGATACAAAGTGCTGTACTAGACACAGTGCTTTACAGTATATTGTTACTAACACTATGAGTCCTGTTGCTCGAATTAAACATTATTATTATTACCTATTATATTATCTCCAAACAGATTGGGGGACACATGTGGTTAACAAGTATTTAACCAATCAAGTGGTGTTAAAATTCAACACTGTTATTTAAATATATACTATGGATTATATGCATAATCTGAAATAAAAAACTTATTATAATATATATAATTAAATCAATAAGAAAATGTGGTTTATAAATTTCGTCGACAATGGAATATTTATTTTATAGTGAGGATGGTAGTATAAGGCGTGAATGAGCATTTTTTTTAAATATCCTTGTGCAATTTAATAATGGCCGTTCATGCTATTAAAATATAGCTATAGGTACTGTACATACTATGTTCTTATTTTACAAAATGCTTCGGTCAAACCGAGCGCCTTTTTAGCGCCGCTGCCAACCGTTATTGTTCCCACCGGGCTGGCGCGCGAAATTCAGCGCACTACGCCAACACACCTACACTTTGCAAACTTTATTGCTCACAAATTGTATGCATTATTTATTTAATTTGAAAGCGAAGAAACCCAAGCGCGATCATACGCCTCGGCTCGGAATGAGGGCGGGGAGAATGCAAAAATATAAATAAGTCCGCTATTCTTCTGTAAAGGTAATGCCATATTGTTTTGGATGGTTCCAAAGTGATTTTTAATGGTGTGTATTGTGTATTTCTTATTATTAAAGGTGAAAGTTAAAACATAGATATCTCACTTTCTTATGAATTTTCGCTAGACACTGTTCCATCATCTTTAAGTTATATTGTGTAACGCATTGCTTTAGACATCTATTGCTTGAATTTATTTAACGTTCAGAAACAAAAATCAGGTACAATTCATCAAAATGTAATAAGTAAAATAATATTAAAACGTTGTAAAAAAAATTCTCCCTAAATTGCAACAAGACGGTTGAAGGAGATGATGAAACAATTGAAAATCGAAATAAAATGATAAATGATTTGCCAACTATTCAATGTTGCTGAACCACACCAAGCTTCTTCTATACTCTACAATATGAGGTTACCTTTATTTAGTATTTAGATAATTTCCTTAAGAAAAGATCGAACATTTACGCCAGCTAAGGCGAAAGTTAAATAATATAATCCAGATTTAATATTCAGTAAACGTCTTATCTAATTTGAATCTCCGCTACCATTGTGCCAATGTCTTAAGTATTTGCGCGGATGTACGCTAAGTAACATTTCTTGTGGCCCAAATGGGTTTCATTTTGCTTTGGAAAAAACCACACAATTGGTACCTACCTGCACCATAGACTTCGTATTCTATTACAATCCTTTGCGCACTCTTCAATCTTCGGCAATCATTGGAGTATTTTTTGTCCTTTAAATATAACCATACAATGTTATTACATGATTGTCATACATTCAAATATATATGCACTTTAATACCCACATGGTAGATCAGCATTAGTCTGCTTTCTATGCTGTACTTCTTTTTACTGAAACTATACTCAACTAATAATTTAATATAACGTATCTATGAGCTTTCACCCTAAACTTCGTACGCTTGTCCAGTTAAAAAGGCTAGTAGCAATCTAAGTTCTTTCCGAAGAATCCTGTTGTATGGAGACAATTTTTTGTAAGAATCGTTTTTAACTTTTTTGTTCTTGATAACGCAACAAACTTACTGATACTATATGGTGAGAAACATCATTCTTCTTCTCATCGTATGGTTGATGAACAACCAGGCGTCAGAGTTTAAACCGCCTGTAAGCGTTTGACATGGCTTTACACACAGTTAAAAAATCACTCAGTTGTGCCAGTTTCCTCACGATGTTTTCCTTTACCGTTTTTTAGCAACTGATAACTAATTTATAGCACGCACATGAATACGAAATAATATAGGCATAGGCGCGTATGAACTTGGGACATTTGACATTTAAAATATCACTGTAAAAATCATAGAGTGTTGACGTGAATGTAATCGAGCATAAAAGCTTTCACTGCGCATACGAAGTTTAAAATTAAACTCACATTATCGCCTGATGTTCTTAAGGAGAAGTTTCTTTCTAACTCTTTGCTTCATACATATATTGAAGCAATGTTTAAGTTGGACCGTATTGTGTCACTTTCGTACTCGGTATTTCTGCTACTTAAATGAATAACAGAGAAATTGTAGATGAAACTAGCTTGCTTGAACTTGTGTTACATATTTTATTCATAAAGAAGGAAGATTCCATTTTATTTTTGGATATATACTAAGATAATTGTGGCAAGGTAAGGATTAAAATATCACGTTTTGCCAGTAGGTTGTGTTCACCGGGTTTAATTAACAGTCTGATAATTATGAAAAAAAACTTTTGATCTGAATATCTTTTGTTTTACTTACTTGAATCCTACTAATATTATAAATGTGAAAGTTTGTGAGAATGGATGTGTGAATGTTTGTTACTCTTTCACGCAAAAACGGCTGGACCGATTTGGTTGAAATTTGGTATGTAGGTAGCTGGCACCCTGGATTAACACATAGGCTACTTTTTATCCTGATAACTGTAGCGGGTAACACCGCGAGGCGCAGCTAGTATCTTCATATATTAAGATCAGCTTTAGTAAACTTTAGTTTCTATTTTATCGTACACGAAATCAGATTTTGCTGTTTATAAAATTGCAGAATACTGATTTTAACTGAAAAATAACCTACTTAGGTACTAACAATCCTTAGAACCAGCAATTCTATTCCTAGATTTCCCTGTAAAAAATTATCTGTTCCGACGTCTATTAAACTTCCTGGTGTAGTTTTCTACCCCGACGTGGTCTATATTAAGTGAAATTGCGTCGTTACGAACAATAATGAGTTAGTTAGCCGCACGATTGTTTTAATACAAACTCGAGTCGGTGTAATGAACGCTATTTGTCTCGGTCGCACGGCCGCCATCTTGAAAGCTTTGGAGGGAAAACCTTGATGGATGTCAAACGTGTTTGCACGTGCTATTTTGGCGAGATGCGTTCCGTTTTTAGGTTATGTTTCTATGACGGGAAATATACATTTTGTAACGTTATTTAAAACTAATTAATGATATAATTTTAATTATTGATTTCAGATTTATGAAAGAATTGTGAAAGCAGCTATAATTTATGTTGCATTTTTGGTTAAGTATAATATATACATAGATTTATATTACTTAAGGACCTCGTCAAAGTGTCAAAGCGGTCCTAATATAGGACCAATGCGTCAAAAAAGATAGTCACGTCATGTAGTATATTCAGAAACTGTCACCCTAATAATTTTCTAAAACGTTGTGTTGCGAAACCAACTAAATGGCGACCTCCGTACTTTAACACACCACCGATTTTCTGAGACATTGCTAAGCATCGGACTCGTTTTACTGTTTTTTAAAATATAGGTAAGACTATGATAATATACGTCAAAATTTGCGCGCAATCGACAAAACATAATTTTGTTCTTTCTTTCCAACATCAACAGAAAAAATAGGGTTCTATTGTGAGGAAGGGATAAAAGGCATTTCAATCTGGAGTACAAACATAATATTTGATTGTTATTATATCGGTAAGGTAAATCGTTGGCTCCCTCTCCAGTGCGCACAATTCCACATAAAATTAAATCGCTCGCGTACGTCTTAAGTGCAATCACGGTATATGACGACTGCTCAAAGCAAATGGATCCAAAAGTTGGTGTATTGCAGGGATGAAGTTTCTCCCCGTTTCATCTCGTAATATGAAGTAATATCAAATAGATATTGAGCTTTAAACCAAAGTTTGTGATGGGAAAACTAATACTCTACCAACTTAATTCAATTAGCTAGACGGTGGTAAATATTAGATTTTTATATGTTAGAATACGCTTAGATTAATATTTCCTTTAGGTATATGCTTAATTAAATATGAAATCTGGTATAGGTAGATATTTGTCGCAATGTCATCCATATTGCATTGATTAGGTATACTTATGTGAATTAGGTATTTTTAGATCGAGTCTAATTGCGTAGGTGCAGGCAATGATACAAAAACCTACGATTTGAACTTTCCTCGAAATGTCGATCAAACTGGTCTCAAAAAATCCATATACCTCATCAGAAAAAAAAACTACGTGGCTGAATAACGGTAGAGTTTATTAGATGCCTTTGCCTAACAAGTACGTGGACTTCAATAAATAATGCAGCATGGTGCCCGGAAAAGATTAGGTTGCCTTTTTTCTTCCCCTGGGCGCCGTAGAAGGTGGGTATGGGCAAGTGATGGGTACCCTCGAAGCGACTGACTGATGACAACTGACACGAGTCAGCTGATTGTCAAGTAAAATTATGGTGATGATGTTATTAATCTGTTTGTGGATTGTTATGCAGGATGATTAGTGAGATGCGTTTGTTAGAAAAAAAAATGCAGTCGGTAAGTCCTAGGTGAGATATATGGACAGTATGGTAATTAATCGAGTAGACAGAAATAGAAAAATAATGAAGAGTCTTAGTGAGAGAAAATCTTAAATTCATTACGGTGATTACTGATTGGGGCAGTAGCTTGCGATAAGACTGGAGTGCAAATGGCCGCGACTTCGACTCCGATCTTTCGTCTCGCACGGGACTAAAAGTTGTGTGAATGACAGATATTTGTTTCGAGGCTGTGTGTTTGTGCATGTGATAATGAAGTCTGTCATACGCACTCACGATGAAATAAATGCACAATTGTAATTCTCTTAACTACTAATCGTTAACAATAAAATAGGACCAGTTTTTTATTTCTCCTTGTATCAAAAATCGAAGCCAGTCATGCACAAAGCCATGAAAATCAACGATGCTCATCATAAATATCACACTGAACAATAAACAATAAGTCTGTACTTGAATGAATAACCCTCGCATATCAAAAACTCGAAAAAATAATACTCATAATAATACTTCGAAATATGATGGGGGATGAAAACCAAGTTACTTTGCGCTTTCGAAAATAATGCTCATGCCAGTTTAAACCTTATTACTTATGCAATGAGAATAACAATAAGTTTGGAGAGTGTAAATTAAGTTGGTAAAGTTTGGTATACATTTCTGAACATATGCATCCATTAAGCAGGTTTTGAATCGTTACCAAATTAATGTAAACAATACTATAGTTAGCGAGATTTGTACTGAAAAGGAGATTTGATATTATCTTTTTGAATATATTTCGCGATTTTCTATATTCCCTGCGGGGAAAGTATGAGCTCAATTACCCCTTTCCTAGCACTGGTGAAAATACCAGTTTTATATTAGATGAGCACGCGTATTTCATTTGTTTTGTACACATACTACGTGGCTACCACGCAATCGATCTGCGAGATGCCGTGCTTACCACGGTCAGTCTTGTGATTGGTGACCGTTATCACATGTCCAGGCCGCTCCGTGCTTCGGAAGGCACGCTAATGCGTTGGTCCTGCGCCTGATCTCTCTCCGGTCGTCAAATCCGACTTGAGAGAGAAGGAATAAGGTGTGCACCTGTGTTTGCGCGCATACTTGTGCACTATTATCCTGCGTAGTTTGCTAGTCTAAGATGAGATAGGCCGCCGTGACCGACTTTCGGTAATGGTATACTACACATACCCATTCTACCTAGTACTTTATTAGTGGTCTTTAAATCGTCCTCTTCATTATGCGGTCCGACGGTACCGGTACCAGGAATTTTGATCCAAGAACAGCGCCCTTACCATAAACTCTTAAAGCAGGACAGTTTACGTTGTGGAAGCGAGTCGCCGCATTATACTGCACGTAGCGGTGTCTCGTTTCCACATCTTAAACTGTCCTACTTTAAGAGTTCATGGTAAGGGCGCAGGAGAAGAAAAAAGACACTTGATCGCTATACATAATACCTATCTTATAAGATTAGGTGCAGGTTTAAAGGATGCAGGCTTTCAAGGTCAACTGTTGACTTTATAATTGACTTAAAAAAAGGAGTCTTTAAATCACTTCACTTATGTATAGTAAAGTGAATTTAGTAGTATTTATTTGCTTTTGAGTTGAGACGATTTGAATGTGGTTCTTATAAAAAAAACATGCGTTTCCTCTTTTCCATAATTGTATTTCTTTTTTAATTCAGAGCATTATAGAAAATCTAAATATCATGATTGTTTTGATTACAAATTTCTCGTATATATATCATATATCTTAATCATCATCATCAGCCGGAAGAAGTCCACTGCTGAACAAAGGCCTCCCCCTTAGTAAGGGGGGGGTGCCATAATCCCCACACTTGGCAAGCGGTTTGGGGATCGTAGTATTGGTGGTCAAGTTAAAGATGACTGCTGCCCATCTTCTGGATTTTCCCTTAATCGCCTCTTACGACACCCATAGGAGGACAGGGGGTGGTCAATTCTAGAACGGATACCACACGGCATATATCTTAATACTCGTAAGGTATTCTTGCAAAAGCCGCGTTGTGAATACGTACTAACTTTGAATGCTAATCAGCTTACATAGGTAATAGAAGTTGATACGGTTAAATAAACGGTATATATGTTTGTTAGTCTAATGCTATTTAAATGGAATATAAGAGTATATTCTTCGCAATTGCCTTCCTGTAACGCCACCGCTGTAAAGTAAGCATACAAGCGGGTCTCATACATACTTTACGATGTGTGTGCATATAATGCGATTTTCATGTTTTCCGACCTTGGCATGTCACGATCCCACTTTGGTTGGTTCACAAGCCCGTCTTAATAGGAAGTTGAATTGTAAAATATATTTCTAATTTATGAAGTCGATGAATATTTTACTGCCTTTTCAAGAGTGATGCACTATTTTGCGGTTGAAAAGTCAGTTTATGAAGGGTAGTTATAAATGTTTGATATGTTTTCGTTTTTAAACGTGCTATTTGCGTGTCTTACTGGCTATTGACTACAGGCAGTAACAAACAGCCACCCTACCATGAACTCTTAAAGCAAGACCGTTAACGTTATGGGAGTGAGACGCCGCAAACTGTCCTGCTTTAAGAGTTCATGGTAAGGGGGCTGACTACTAGGTAATTCGAGGTATGACTTCAAAAAAAATAATTAAGTAAAAAAATAATAATAATAATAATGTTGCTTATAGCACAGGTGCTAACCTAGTTTAAGTGACAATGAAAAAATTGTAACCAAACTTAATTGAGCCAATAAACGTTATTATTATTATTATTATAATAAATTAAATTAAGTATCATGTAAGGGTATATTGTCATTCGTCTCGTCTTTTACCTCTCGCTGTCCCAAATACGTAAGGGAACTCTTTTTCCAACTCTCAAGATCTTCTTGATCCACCCCTTTACGGATAATATATAAGGATCATACAAATAATATGTGTATTGAAAAAGTATTCATTAGTTTCAAATTTTGTCGACCTGGTTGGCGCAGTGGATAATCAATTGGACTGCTGCGGTAAGGGTTGCGGGTTCGATTCCCGCACGGGACAAAAATTTGTGTGATCCGCAGATATTTGTCCCGAGTCTGGGTGTTTATGTATGTGATATTTCATGTTTGTAAAACGCACCCACGATACAGGAGAAATTCCTGGTGTGGGCGACGTTGTTTAAAAAAAAATGACAATTACTTATTTGACAAATTAATGTAATCTATATTCAATATGAATTTCTTCTCATCCATTTGAAACTGTTCGGCAGTTTGGAACGTACGTGTTAAGTACGTAAGCATCTGAAAACTTCTTGGAAGTGTCCTAACATTGATCTTCTATCAGTTTAAGCAAATCCACTTCTCAACTGCCTGCAGACGAAAGCAAAACGTCACACGTTCGCACACAGAGTAATCAGATCAGTGGCACAAGTGAAATTGGATCGGTGGCGACTTGACCCATTGCAACCCAACGTGGGGCAAATATTACCCTTAATACTTTTTATCTAGAGTGTAAAATCCGATGAAAAATTATCACTTATCACGTCAGATCAATTTAAACTCTAAGTTGATGTAAACAATGTTGCTTTTTGAATGTATAAGGGGAGATGAGTGTTTAAATAGGGGTGACCGGTAGATCAATGCTTATTTGTGTCTAATAGGAAAAAAACAACAGATGTAGGCATTTCACGGGTATAATAATGTACTTAGTTGGATTTTTATGGTGCCTTTGATCTGGTGTGGTCTCAGCCGGGTTCTGCGCGAGTGGGCCGGGTCCCAAGTGAGTGTATTGTTTGGACAAGGATTGTATGGGTCGGGAGAGCCCTGATGTGTTTTGAGCTTTGGACCATTGAATGTGCTGTGTTTTATTCGTTTTATGGTTCTTAAATATTTGTAATCTTGGTGTAACTTGAATAGTTTCTTTCTAATATTAGATGTTAACTAAGCTTACGTGGTTTTAGACTAAATACAAATTCTATAATCTAAATTCGTGTCCAGTTTTTATTCACCGGCTGGTTTCCTCATTGATATAAAAATAAATAAATCTTTTAACTGTTATATTAAAAAATATTACAGTTTATTACTATTTAATTTTGAGTACCTAAATGTGCTCAGATATGCTGGTCTATAAAATTTTAAAAAATATACTTGTTTTTCACTTTTTAGTTCGTGTTTTTTTAATTTTTTTAATTATATTTTTTTGGAAAGTAGGTATACATTTTTATTTAATTAATACCAACATGTTACACTTTCAAACTGTTCTTTTCATAATACCAGGAACTTTCTATTCTCAATTATCCCTTTTTATTCATAAAAATTTAAATAATGTGCCAACAAAAAAGAAGTTTTTAGAAGTTTCTATTCTATTGAATCTCATATGATATCAATTCAGCCCTCGACAGGCGCGTATCCTTTTAGTATCTGGCAACTTTATCGGGACCGTAATTGGATTTGGTGCAGCATTTTGATACAAGGAATTGTGACGTAACAGTGTTTATAAAGATTAGTGGAGGGTCCAATGATCCTCTTTGGTCCTTGGATGTGATTGTAAAAACTTTTTGGTATGATCCGATTGATTCATGTTAATTTTATTTTGTGCCTGACTTGAAATGGGTTGGAATGGTGAGGTCAAAAGAGTTGTTAAGTTTGGCAAAAGAGGTTGTAAGAACAGTCACGACTTTATTTTCTGAAGGGGTAGATAGAGGGATGTAGTAGGTAAGCCTAGATTCTACTTGTAATGTTAGTTAGTTGGTGAGCATGAGCGATCGTAAATTACATATGCCACTAAAAAAAAAAAAAATTAATCACCCTTTAAGATCTACATCGCAATTAAATTACCATTATTGATCACTCAAAGCTACGGGTAACTTTGATGATAATAATAATTCGATCAGATAAATTTAAGAGCATAAAATTAACGCGATCAAATACAAATAATCGCGACCTCTGCACGCCCCTCATTCCGTAACGAGATATAATATAACATAATCAATTATACACCCTAAAATTTATTTCTGTGACTACCCTACAGATGTGAGCAACTGTCACTTGTAATGTACAACGACCTTAATAACTTTATAATAAGGATTAGTTTTGATTGCACTTTGAATTGCAAAATTTGATGGGTGATGTGCGAATAGTTGTACGGTTTGTATGGCCATTTGTTGCTCCCATAGATTAAACAAAGGAGGATAAGTCATACATTAAACCCCTTACTTATAAAAATTGTCAGTGTTGAACAATCGGTTAAATTACACCTGTCTCTGTCGTTTGCATGTCATAAAATAGAGATGCCAATAGACTTAAGAAGTGGTTATCTTAAAACACATGTTAGCATTGTTTATAAGTAAGAGGGCAAATGTTAGAAAAATGGTCGAGCATTGTTTTCCGATTTTCATTATTTCCTAACACAGAATTTCCATGATACGCGATGATTAAAAGATCACTAAGTATGCAATCTAATAACTAAAAATCTAAAAGCTAAAAAACTGTCCTGCTTTGCTTGGAGGCATAGTTAGTTTAGCTGGGCATTTTCCGCATTTAGCCGCATGAATGGGCCATTGTGCGTGATGGGTTTCTTTCTTCTTTCTACTACTCCAGCCATCCCAGCTCGTCCCAGAAAGCGAGCAGCCTTTTCAGGTTGCTGCAAGCTTCCGGTAGCGATGCTGGACACTGGAGAATGCGTGCCCGTTGATCGTCCACACTTCCGCACTCCATGAGTACGTGCTGTGGCGTTTCTTCTGCCTGCTTGGAGGCATACTAAGCCTCATGAAACAAGGCCGAACCTCCATTTATTTATTGGACTAAGTTCCAAATAAAAATTCCCTGTAAAAAAAACTAAATCATTTTATGCCTGGACTCGCCCCGACTGACATCTTCTAATCCAAGCAAATATTCAATAAATTCCATTCCACATTTTACAATCGTAGCGGACCACACAAAACGCCTGGGCGGTGCGCGTCTAATTTCATTGTTATTACCCTAACATTAAGGGGTGCATTTTTTGCTTGTCATACACGTTGACACACATTGCTCACAATCGTTATTTCTACTCGATTAACACCCGTTCATATTTGTAGACTAGCTTTCGCCCCCGACTTCACTAAACAATGTTTTGCTGCGTCTTTAACGGGATAAAAAGTAGCTCCGTCTCTGAAGGCATATGTCTTAAGGTGGTTTAACACCGGCGCGGCGAGGTGAGGCGTGGATAGACCGGAAAATATGGCAACATTTTTATCCACGTCCTGCACATCTTTCGTACGTTCCCTCTCCGTCAAGAGTCTCCTCAGACCGACATCTCTCGGTGTAAAAGGGTAAGCGTGGTTTCAATTCACGCCTGGCCCATCCACGGCTCGTCTCGCCGGTGTAAAACTACCTTTACCCTCAGGCGCACGCCTCTGCCATCGAGAATACTTCAATTAAAATGAACGCATTTAAACGCGCTGCTCCCTGGGTCGCTGTCACCACCGCCCCACTGCCCGCTGTCAAGTAAGCAACTGCTGAGCATTAGCTCCTGGGTTCGAATCCCGGGTCGGGGTAAGTGATACTGAGTTTTTATTGATAATTCTCAGTAGCAGCCGGATAATGGCAATAGACTCGCCCCCTATTACGTGTATCAAGGGGCGAGCCTATAGTCACTAACCTGACCAAAATCTAGACTCCAAGCTGCAATTAAGACAAGTCTGGGAAATACCTATATGTCTCAATCGACGTACACACCGATGCATATTGTCTGATGCCTGTTTATACAAGGTGTTCCGACCCATTTTTTATCTGTTTTACAGTACGGTTACTTGGTATGTGAACCGTCTAAGAATAGCCGCCACCTTCCTCCCACCCGCGGTACCGTACCACCCTTTAGTTCATAAATACTGAACCGACAAACAATGGTCGCGGTCATCAACCTAGCTCATGCTGCGCGGTAGCTATTGGAACGGTCATACTTTCTTTTAAGAAATGTCGTATTCTATGACTTTAATAGGACTAGACTATGCTATTATAAGAGAAATAGCATTGGAACTCCTTAAAAGCTGTTATACTTGTCGTGTACATAACTCTTCATCCGCCGAAAGACGTCCACTGCTGGACAAAGGCCCCTCGCTTAGAACGCCACAATGAACGACCACTTGCCATTTGCATCGACCGGTTTCCCACGAACTACTGGTCCTTATTGAAACATTATTTTTGTGTTGGATACTGCATTTATCGAGGAAGGCCATAGGCTATAAAACAATTGGAAATCGAAGCGAACGAAGTCGCAGGCGGAAGCTAGTAAAGAACAAAAGAACCCTAATTATTTGTATGCTAAAACTGCATTAAAATATCACTTACTATTTCCAAAATTATTTTAAACCATACCAAGTATTTCTAAAGTAAAATCTGTCATCATACTACATATTAATATAGATATACTTACGCTGGGGACAAGATTAAGTCCTACCCTCAACGAATACCGGCTCAAGTTGCGCACCCATCATACAAAAAGGCGTTGAGACATCTAAGCAGCACTAATCTATACGTAATATTGAAAATCAAAGCGAATTTCGTTCACGTAAAAGGGATTTTACTTACTATCTTTATACGATGCGAAGTAAGTGCATTGGTTGTATGGCGCAAGCTGTAGACTGTACGATCGTTTTAACTTGTTTTTAACCGACTTCATTAATTGTTATTTCATTTTCTTGTTAGTGTTCTGGGTGGTGAGTTGATATGGAGATTTGTAGTCCTGCTCCCTTTCCATGAACTTAAATGAGGACAGTTTACGTTGTGGAAGCGAGACGTCGCTACGTGCAGTGTAATGCGGCGTCTCGCTTCCACAACGTAAACTGTCCTCATTTAAGTTCATGGTAAGGTAGCTGGTGAGTTGCTTTAGTCCCTTTGTTTGAACACACAACCTAGGTATTGTGTGTTCAAACAAAGGGATTATGATATTTTCTTAATTCGAGAATAACTAATATTTTGATAAGGTAAGCCATCACGAGTGGTCATTATCTAGTACCGTAATTTCTGTAGTTTGAGGTGCAAGTAAAAGATTCTTCATGTGAGATGAAACCTAAAATCCTTTGCAATGATATAGTATTTGTGTGATGATACCTATCACGATGATACTATGATGAAGATGACTGGCCAATTTCTGCATTACAGAACGACCCACTTCCTTGTCAATTAGCTCATGCCGATACGGTGATGCTGATAGTGTCAATTGTCAGCGACCATTATAGGAGATGATAATATGACGGAATACAGGTATACCTAACCACTCGTTAATGATACTTTGCTATAATTTTTTTTCATTGTCTTCTCTCGAACCTGACTCTAAGAGAGTTAGCGCTTCTTAGCAAAAGTTGTGGCGATACCCGACATAATGCCTTAAGCTACGGTAAATCTACAACAATTGTAAGACTACACTGCTACAGCCAAATTAATAACAATACCGGTAGTAATGGTCACACTTCTCCAAAGAGGCCCATAGTGAAGCTTGAAGGAGTTGCTAGCACCGTTTTAGACTTGCACCACACATGTTTATAAAAGCCGCGACTGGCCACGTTCTGCGGTTATTTGTCACTGGCTACCAGAGGCCGCAATATCTCACATAAAACATGCTCGCTGTTCAAATTTAAATGACCTCACTTGTATGCAGCCATAAGTGGATTAGGTTAAGGTGCAATATACGTAAGAAAAAGGTATCTTTCTTGGTCAGGATTAAGCGTTTTGATATTTTTCAGGCTCTAGGATAAAGTTAATTAATTTGAATGAAAAGTTCCATTTAGAAATATACTTACACTCTAATAAGGATGCATAATGTCACAATTAATATTATTTAATAATCACTAACATGTTACAACATAGAAATAGAATGAGCTCTACAAAAGAGGTCTTTTACATCTGTAATCGCCTAAACTATTATCTGTAACACCTATTGTTCAAATGTATAATTTAATTATATATTTTATTATAGCCAAAACGTTCTCTCTGACTTAAACAATTGGAAGCTTTCACGACTCGAACATAGCTAAAAGTTTGAAGAACCCAACGCTTTCGTAATTGCTAAAAACACATTGTTTACTGAATAATAATTTTTGCTTTTAATCCAAAAAAAGGTACCGTAATGGCCAACAATTTTATACTCGCGCATAAACACACAAGTTAACAAAATTCCCTCCCCTACGTACCTTAGGCTCGCATATCATTCGAATTTACAAGCAAAACTTTAACTTCTAATTTGTAAGGGAAAAAGGAACAAGAAATGCGTCAACAGTCTACTCTTGCCAGTTCGGAATGGGATCATAAACTGGCATAATGGAGGGAACCGTCTAACGACCTTCAGAAACAGTCTTAATATCCTAAATAAAATATCAAGAAGAAATCACAGGACAACGGGTGCGCTGCGGGCCCAGTTTATAGCTACAGGATTGGACACATATTACAACGTACTTTCCACTTGCTTTTGTTTCGTTTTCAGAACTTTTCGGACGGTGTCTGTTCTTTATTATAGCATTCGGGCAAATTTAGACTTGCTTTAAAATGTTATGTTCCCTTATTTTATATTCTATGTCGGAAGTGGTGATTTAAGAATGGAATTTCTGGGGAATTTGTACTTTAACCTGACGTGTACTGTAAGATTACTGTACTTACTCATTTTAACACTTTAATACTCATTTTAAGAGTCGTATATTGTCGATGTAGTGATTCGTTCTGATCTGAACCCTGTTCTATAGTTATTTTCTATCTCTCTAATCTACTGCAACGATTTTCTGTTCGGATAAATTCATTTGCGGGCTTCAGTATTCCAATTGATTGTAAGGTCGAATCTTATTAAACTTGGCACGCTTGGTTTTGAAGTGTTATGTATGCATGTATTGAAATGTGATGCATAAAAGAATACCTAAAAGATTTTGAATTCTGACATCACCGTTTGTTTCTCACCTTGGCGCGAACAAACTTTTTGACTGGCCAGTTTTATTTAAAAAATATACTATTTAGGTAGTTGGTGGACCCATTAGAGAAATAAGAATATAATTATTTCTAAGATATAGAATAGTTATTATTTATCATCTAATTTAAGTAATTGGAAATCGTATTTCAAGTCAGGTATCAGACGTTCATAAATGCAGCTGAAATGAACCTTGTGAGCTGGCCAGTATCTATGTTATAAGGTGCATCTAAATCACAAAGAATATACGATAGTACATTCATAGATTTCTTAACAGAAGCGATGTAGTTTCAAGTTATTATCGCCCATAACAACAAGGTCGCGTTAATTGCCTCCAATACGCAAGAGATACAAAGACCTTCCGCTCTAACAGCGAGTTGACAAACTTATCTACTTATTCAGTTATCCAGGACTCCGGTCATAAGCTTCCCTTTCAGTATTTCCCAAAGGAGTATGAAATATTCTTTTTTTCAACCGCAAAGACATAATTAAACCCCAAGGATAACAGTTCGGTGCCTTGTACCTTATTCTCTTTTGTGCGCGGATTTTGAATTTTAATGCGCGCGAATTTTGAGTGTATACCATTTCATCGTACGAGTAATGTGGCTACTAATTCTGTCTACAATTACCATTGATGATTTCTTAGTAATTCGCTGATTAATTATTGAATTCTGGATTTCCTAATCGGTTTTCAATGAATTTTCTGCACTGTGCTTATAGTTATTGCCTGCGGATATAAAATTATCGTCAGCCTAATAACTTAATAAGGCAGTTAACGTATCCTTGGTCTTTGATGAGCTCCAGGCTTTCTCTTGAATTTTTACTGCGTTTCTAACCGTTCTGCAATTTATTTCCTTCGTAATTACGATCGCAAATTTTTTAATAAATAAGTACGTAATAACCTAATAGATTGGTGTCATTAAGAAAGCGACTTGCCTTATGTCGGGAAAGCGATGCGTTTTCTAAGAGCAAACGATAACGCGCGTTTAAACGCTAGAAAACGCAGGGTTTTCGTTGTAATTCTAGGAACACATTCGATTTAATGCTTCTGACTTAACAAACATGAAATGATGTAATAAGCAGCACTAACGATAGACTAAGAATTCGAAACAGACCATTTTAACACCCTTAGATTTGGTACGCAACAATGTAACACTGAACTCAGAACAACATGAAAAAAAAGAAAAAAAAAATACAATTTAAATAAATTTAACCGCGTTGACGTTACGACACAACGATTTCGTCTTTAAAGTAGTATTAATAAAAAAATACGATGAAATTTGGCTATTTTCTAATCCATTTACGCGCAATACCTATGTTTTAACGCGCCCATCAAGTTAGCTATCAACGAAAATTTGTTTAACGCCAAAACGTATGCAGTCTCAAGCACTCAACTGCCCCCGAAAATTACAACAATAAAGAAATAACAGATAAGTGCTCTTACATTAAAGTTCGAGTACCATGTACCAGTGTAACTTGGACGACCAAAATCCACTACCTTCCTTGTTTTCGCCCATACTTTTATCGGTAATGGGAAGCGGGGGAGGTCTTATAAAGCCGGCTGAGTTGAGTAGGGTAAAAGCCCCAAATTTGGGCGCGTGGCTTACGCGTGCCTCGGAGTATTCCCCTCCACTGCCGAAGTTTACATCACAATTAATGTCACCTCACTAATTGGTGATAGCGGTTTGACAGTTAGTCACAACACTAGACCCGTGGTAAAGTTTGCCAGGTCGTGCCTAACTGGAATTAAATAAATGTGTAGCCTTGTACTGCCTCCAATGTGTATTATATCATTTATTAGGCTTTTTACGTACTTTTCTTAACTTTTCCCGGCCTTCGTTTAAACAACTGCCCAACAGTCTTATTAATATTTTATAACTTAATTACTATTTAGCGTCCACAACTGTTAGAAGCCTATGATGAGTATTAAAAGATAAAATAGTTTTTTCATGAAATTAGTTCGTACAATGTTTAATGGACTTAGGAACTACTTGTTTAGATATATTTTATGGTTTAGTTAAAGGCATCTAAAATCTCTTAGTTCTAATATTCGTGGCGGCGTTCATAACACATATTTCCAAATCTTGTTCAATATTTTTGCCGTTTGGTCATGATATATTAAATTAATACAACAGTACTTAGATATTTAATAGTTGTGAGCCCATAAAATATAGCGTACCTAAGGATTAAAAGAACAAGGAACGCGGAAAAAGAAAATACTGGTTATTCATGAATAAATACGAGTAGTAAGATTATTAATAACGCATTTTCATAAGTGTAAATACACAGCGATCTAAAAGAGATTCTGAAACTTCAAACTAAATAGACAGTGTCTGCTTAGAAACACTATTAACCAGCACCTTCAAATACATAGGTACAATTTCAAACATAATCTTTCACATCACATCGAGGGGCGAAAAACACTAAAACTTGAATGTTGGTTAAATAAAAAGGTCGTGTATAGAAAACCGATATCGTACGGACGTTCAAAATGCATAATCTAATCTATTTGCTATCGGACCTACGCGTGGCACGTCACGCTCTGTCTCGAGGGACGCCGCTGACACTATCGCGTTTTATTTCATGTGTGTGACTACTAAACTTTGGATCTATCACCTTCGTGTCTTTACTATATTTGCATAGGGTTTTGTAGTTTTTTCAGTAATATTGTACTGTTGTGTGTACTTTAAATGCATTTGCTGTTGCTGGCGATATCGCTCGCAATCTTGAGAACTATGTCATTTACCCGACTGAAAAGTCTGTCTTTCAATTCGTTGTCATAGTCCAGGAGTAGGTCAAATTTTGTGCCATATTGAACAAAATATGTTCGGGCATGGCTGGTTGATAATAATCAAACTTTAATACTTCTTTATTATGTACTATAATACTCATAGGATCCTGCTTGGCTTTCATCCTATTTGCTTAATAAAGATTTTATCTTTATCTTAATATGCAATGATATCTAACTATGTTTATCCAAAATTTAATTGCATTTTTGTGATTTCTGATGTCTGGCAGCTCGGGTTTCTTCAGATGCCGTCTTGTCTAAATTTCAAAGGAGTCTAAGGGTGGGTTGTTGGAAACTGTCTGTTAACGTTATCCGTACATCAAAAAGGAAGTACAGAAGGTGTTTAACATACGTAAAACATAAAGCGTTGTTTCACAGCATAAATAACGGGCTGTCAACGTTAGTAGTTAGCTGCTAGTAAAAAACAAAATTGGTAATGCCATTTTTAACATTAACGTGTGCGTCAAGTGAATGTTAAACAACCCGCTTTAAGTTTAACGTTGGTAACACATTCCCATGATAATCTATGAAATTTCCTAAGCCTTTACAGAACTTTTCACACGAGTACCTACACAAGAAAATTCGTGCAATACGAAGCAACACACATATATTACGCGTCAAATTGGCGTATAATCTTATAAGCGCAAGTCTGTAGGTCCCGGCTGTGCTGTAAAAGATCCCTCCGCTCAAGTCTCGCCACGTGACCAGCAATCAAGCAAATAGAGACATGCACGTTTGAACTTAAAAAAGAATAATAATCAAATGAATTTGGACACCCTTGGTAGAACTGTTAAGGGCGGCTCGAATTGTAATTGTTTAGTTTGTGTTCATGCTCTTTTGAGGGTGAGAATTTTGATCAGGATTAATTTTTTGTTGTTACTTTCGTGTCATTGTCAAGTGTTTAAACAGATTAGACTGATTGACCGGACTTGTTAGGTGTAATTAATGATTAACGAACATAGCCGTGATGTTGCTATTTATATTTTAACGCATATACAATAAAATTTACAATCAACTTTACAATAATAATTCTGTTTCGTTTTAGAATCAATGGTTTTTGCAATTTTGCCGATTAGCGTTAATCAAGAAGTAACTATTCAACACTTTACTCGTAGATGGTGAAACAGGCCCTTAACCTACTGGTCCACTCAGCTCTATATAACAGAGGCTGCTTCTCTCTTGTTATTTACGTTCTGCGAGATGAAAAGTTAGGTAAGAGCCAATTAAGGAACCACTCTCCTTTTATGACACGTTTCAGCACAATTATCAGAATATTCACATGTGTTCACTACGTATTGTAATAGCCACGTGTAAATGCAATCTATTGGTGGCAATGTAAATGTTATAACTTTTACACGCACTAAATGACCCTCAATGATTTTGACTGAATTAAAAACCACGTTGTGTTTGACCTATTTTTGATACAACATACATTTAATTATTTATTTCGAATATAAAACAAGAAGCTAAGTGTAATTCTTAACATTAGATACCTGTACCTTCACTTAATTCGAAAATGTCCACTAAACAGCAAACAGTAACCGGAAAGTGTCCCCTAAAAAATTAATACAAACATTTAAAACAATTTTGTACCACAATTGCGGTGTCGGCATGTCGTTACGGTCACGTGCCGGATCCGAATCGTGTCCGGGATCGTTCCGGTGTGTGAGTCTAACGACTGACATTAGATAGAAGTGTTCCATTTATTGTTACCCCTCGATGTATTTAGAAGTGAAGCAACAAAAAACATGCGATTGTAAGTATAAATAGGAAGGGGAGAGCTAGACGGTTTTCTTTGGAAAATGTGTTGCGCATAAGAAATAATATTGGATCGCAACATTATTTTCACCGTAGAGGAATAACCTAAATGAATAAATGATTTATTTCTGTTAATGTGTTTTACAAACACGTCAGATTTCAATAAAAACGAGACACTAGTTGGCGTCGGTTTCATAACTGGTAAGTAGTCAGTTTTGTGATTCACACAAATTTTGAAATAAATGATTTATTTCTGTTAATGTGTTTTACAAACACGTCAGATTTTAATAAAAACGAGACACTACTTGGCGTCGGTTTCATTTCATTCACACTTTGCGGGAACACATTTTTATAGTGATACAAAAAATCCTACATTATTCTCACACGTCTCTATTAAGTTTGATACAACATATTTGAGAAGAATTATATATATTGTGATAATGATATAAGTAATTATCACACATGGAAACTCCCAACTTACTTTTTAAAATGATACGACGTAAGTATTTTTTGTTGATTTTCTGTTTTCTAAATAAAGATTTATTAAGTAATTCAAATATGGTTCTTGATTACTTTTTTAAATCTCAATAATAACGCAAGATACAATATTTATTATTTTAGCACTTTCTAGTTTACTGTGTAGTTCGTAGGTACCTTAAATGCATAATGTCACAAAAAAGTACCATTTAGAACAGAAGGCTTCCTTGCTTCTACACTAATTAGGATCACAGTATAGTGGTGAAGTGTACTTGTCTGTTTTACTAACACTGCGAGAATCTGCTAAGTAACCACTTAACCTAGATACACGGCGTGATAAACAAAGACGCAAGAACGCCTTTATACAGCATGATGTTTTTAAAGAAGTCGATTTCTTCATTATTAGTGAGATACAGAGTGTGACTACACTAACCGCCGCACTAAGATAACTTAATGATTTGTAAAGTGACACTTGGTAAAGATTTCATACAGAAAACTGTACTTGGTGATAGTTTTAGACGACCCGACTGGCGCAGTGGCTAAGTGATTGGACTGCTGCGCTGGTTGCGGGTTCGATTTAAGCACGGGACAAAAATTTGTGCGATCCGCAGATGTTTGTTCCGAGACTGGGTTTGTGTATGTGATTTTACATGTTTCTGAAACGCACCTACGATTCAGGGGAAATTCCTGTTGGGCCGATGTTTTTGTTAGTTAAAATCTTTACAGCATTCACGTCGAGACCAAAGAATAGAATACAACCGCTATAAAATCCGTAATTATATTTTTATTACAAAGAAGAGATACAAGTTTACTATGTTCAAATAATATTGCACGGTATACAGAGGCAGGTAAAACAAGCTAGATATAATTGGGATTAGCGCTTGCTTTAATACAGAGTTAATTATGATTTTAATTGGGATACGCGAATAACATATTTTCCCCAGTCCGCAGGAGCGAGCGTGAGAGTGGGTACCGTCCGCAAAAATGGCATTATAAATAAAAAAATAATTATATAAACTATTAAATTTATTTGGCACAATAAACAGTAAAACAAATTCACACCAACAAGAATGTTTAGTACCATTAGTTTGTTTAGTTTATTTACTGAACGCTCACTTACGTTAAAGTTTAAAAAAAAATTTGTTTTGCCTTAATATTCAATTCTTTGATATTTTATCTGTAATTTTTAATTTTGAAGGCGCTGGTACCTGTGATACAATGATATACTCATTAGTACAGGTACCACCGTTCCCCCTTTTCCGGTTATGTTCTCTTTTTTCTTTTTAATTCTATTTGTGTGAAACTACTGTTTTTTCTGAAAATAAACTTTTATTATTTTATTATTAAATAAACAAACAAAATGCATTTATAAAACAGCTTACAGAGTAATAGATTAATGACCCCCCTTGCTAGGGAATTCCTAATAATATCTTTATTTATATCTTAGGTATTGAATTTCTGATAAAAAAAAAGACAACATAGCAGGCCTCCTACTAGGTGGACCGACGGTACCAGTTGCGGGCAACCGGTGGATGCTAGATCTCGTTCATTGTGGCGTACAAAGGGTGAGACGTTTTTTCAACAGTGACGTAGTCCGGCTGATGATGACGTAAAAAATAAAAATTGCGACGATTCCTGAAGACATACTGCACTGCTGAGTGAAGTCCCGGGATTGATTCTCAAGTCAAGCAATGTATTATTAGGTTTACCATTACGTCATTATCAGTAGCAGCAACAAGCACCGATAGCCGAGTGGTGACCAACATTAGGTACCTACACTACATTAAAAACCTACACAACAGTAAATACCTACACAACATTAGGTACCTACACAACACTAACATCATCCAACTATTCTTAGTTAACATCTTTATGTATGTACCTACTTTCTGAGCAAATAAAGGATATTATTATTATTATTATTATTATAACACTAAGTAGGTACCTACACAACATTTAGTACCTAAACCACCTTAAATACCTACACAACATTAGGTACCTACACAACACTAAGTAGGTACCTACACAACATTTAGTACCTAAACCATCTTAAATACCTACACAACATTAGGTACCTACACAACACTAAGTAGATACCTACACAACACTAAGTAGGTACCTACACAACACTAAGTAGGTACCTACACAACACTAAGTAGATACCTACACAACACTAAGTAGGTACCTACACAACACTAAGTAGGTACCTACACAACACTAAGTAGGTACCTACACAACACTAAGTAGGTACCTACACAACACTAAGTAGGTACCTACACAACATTTAGTACCTAAACAATCTTAAATACCTACACAACATTAGGTACCTACACAACACTAAGTAGATACCTACACAACACTAAGTAGGTACCTACACAACACTAAGTAGGTACCTACACAACACTAAGTAGGTACCTACACAACACTAAGTAGGTACCTACACAACACTAAGTAGGTACCTACACAACATTTTGTACCTAAACCATCTTAAATACCTACACAACATTAGGTACCTACACAACACTAAGTAGATACCTACACAACACTAAGTAGGTACCTACACAACACTAAGTAGGTACCTACACAACACTAAGTAGGTACCTACACAACACTAAGTAGGTACCTACACAACACTAAGTAGGTACCTACACAACACTAAGTAGGTACCTACACAACATTTTGTACCTAAACCATCTTAAATACCTACACAACATTAGGTACCTACACAACACTAAGTAGGTACCTACACAACACTAAGTAGGTACCTACACAACATTTTGTACCTAAACCATCTTAAATACCTACACAACATTAGGTACCTACACAACATTAGGTACCTAAACATCTCTAACATACAATAGGTATTTAAGTTTTTTGTGGACGCTACCACCTTTTGCGTTTGTCGGAAGGGCTCGGCCGCTTCCGGCGGGAGTGGGGGCGCCGCCACATCCGGCGGAAGCTGCATCCCGCCCCGCCCCACTGTCTTGCTCGTCTCGTTCAAACCGTTCCTGTTTTAACTTTTTTCGTTATGTAATAATACCTAATGATATTGTTTGCTCACTCTGGCAGAGTTCAAAAGATAGTTGTCCTTTTATACCCGCTGTGCTTGGCAACTGGGCTTGTCTGAGTTGTGCATCCCTTATTATGCTTTTGGCATCAGGCTTTGTCTCCCGCTGGCTATGGAGGGAAGTGGAAACTAAATTTATATTCCTACTCCTTCTATATATTATTAATTTCGTTGCGGGTTCCAAGACAGTCGAGTCATTTCTCTGGGACACTTCGAGCTTCATTGCCTCGATGGTTCTTAATGGTTATCATTGTAGAACCTGGTTTACAGGAGTTGCAATGATGGGCACGAGTGGTGAGATATTCCTGTAAAAAAAAAGAGTTGCAATTGAAATTACTTTTGAATTGCAGTTTAAATGGAAGGTGTGTTATTTACTTTCTGTTCGGGGATCATGTTAGACTAGTATTTTTTAACATATTAGCGCGTATACACAGTCCTAAATAATATGCCTATAATACAGGATGGCTGAAACATTGACGTCAAGAAAAAATAATTAGGTCCGTCGTGCCGTGGGCTATCCGAGCTACTCATGTATGTTCCGCGATATTTTATAGGTTCTGAGTTACGATTTTTTCTGAATTTGCGACTTATTTTATATTTTTCTTTTGACCACTAGACCAACGAGTGCGTTTATGTACAAATATCAGTCATCAATCATTGTGAGCATCAAAAGGGATCCGGACGAGTAATAAACTCTTCAAGTTAATCTTAAATGATACAATACATGCATCTTACTCAATTCGTGCCAATTGTGCATACCCAATCGTTTTGCCATTGGATCATTCTCAGTAGCCTGGAGTAGTCTGGATTTGTGCCCGGGTGCTGGCAATAGGCTATTACATTGGGACCTTAAACATATCTGGCGAAATGTGGGTGTTCATGACGAACACCCACATTTGTACACCTCTGTCTACCCCTTCGGGGAACATAGGCGTGATGCTATGTGTTTATAAAACACACCCACGATACTAGTGTATGCCACACAAAAAAGTAAAAACATAAAACCTACTGAACACCGTATTAATTACACTGACCGCAACCATCAATATCCCCAGAACAAACTATCTATCCGCATCGTTACAACCAGTTATATTCCCGCAGAATACAATTAAAAACAAAACAACATCGCAGCATAAACTCCATACGCCATTTTGAACAAAACAGTAATAAACATTGCGATTAATTACAGATCTAATTCGCTATAGAATAGTTAATGTATAGCTAAGTATGGCACACGGAGAGCCGTCCAGCCTTACTTCCGTGCCTATCTGTGGTACCCTAAAAAGGGTACGTTGTTCGCCTGTGGTACAGGTCATAAGCGGACAGCGATTTGGAAAATGACACTAATATTATAAAGGCGGAAGTTTGTGATTGCGTTTGTGTGTTTGTTAACTCTTCACGCTTCAACGGCTTGACCAATTTTGATTAAATTTGGTATGGAGGTAGCTGATACCCTGGATTAACTAGGCTACTTTTTATCTCGAAAAAATGTAGCGGGTAACACCGCGATGCGCAGCTCGTATCATTTTAATTGCTCGCTATTCACTGATAGTATGAGCGAGTGGTATGACCGTTGGACTGCTAAATCAAAAGTTGCACGTTCAAACTCCGGCACGCACCGATGTCTTTTCGAAATTATGTGCACACTATAAATTACTACTATCAGTTATCAGTTGCTAAAACAGTGAAGGAAAACATCGAAAGATTTTTCATCGGAGTGTAAAGCCTTGTCAAGCCCTTTATGCGGTTTAAACTTTATTAACAGGTTTTTCATCAACCATACAATAAGAAGAAATCCTCGCTTGTTTTGGTCACGAATGGGGAATGTGATGAGAGAGCTTGAGAGTGAATTAGGATGAATTGGTAGACGTAGTTACAATCTACATCACCGGGAAACAAGCGTGACTAGGTATATGCCATAAAATATTTTTAAGATACTCGGAAAGTATTTTATTTTTAAGAAGTTAATGCTATTTTGGTATTATTATTAGTTATCGTAGTTTGCAACGAATGGTAATTAGTATACCTATGTAAGTCCATTTTGGAATAAAAAAAAAAAGTTTTTTTATTGACCTTACGTATACAGACAATAAAAACATATACTACATACCGCCAATAGGTTACAACACTCCGGGTATAGGCTTTCCTCCTTTAAGATTATATTCACTCATTAGATCCACACACCGGGTTCATTCATCGCTTCCTAAAACTTGCTATCCCAGCTATGAATCGAACATATAAAAACCACCCTACAATTTGCGTCATTCAACACAATATTAAAACGAATTGACGTTTATTAGACTCACTAAAACTCGAGAACGGCTAAACCCATTTTTTTTTAAACGTCGCCCCACACTAGGAATTTCTCCTGTATCGTAGGTGCGCTTCACAAACATGAAATATCACATATACAAATACCCAGCCTCGGGACAATCAAATGTGGATCGCACAAATTTTTGCCCCGTGCGGGAATCGAACCCGCAACCCTTAGCGCCTTAGGTCGTCGATTTGCCAAGTTTTGGTCTTGAGATATTCGTGGATGTTTAAGAAAGGTTTAAACGGTGAGAAAGTAGTACGAAATTAGCTGGGTCAGTTAGATGAACATAAAAACCCCTTGTTCCCGCTACCGCCTATCGCTCGCTCCTCAACCCACGAATCCCCGAAGGAGCCGCGGCGGCGATAAAAGCCTCATGCATTATACAGGCTGGTCCGAAATCGAAAAATTAAAACTCCCGCCATCTGCCGGGTGAGAGCGTAATTACTGGGGCGTTTGATGCAGCGGCACTAATTATGAGCATTGTGATAAAATGGGATGAATATCGCAAGTGTTATGTAAAAGTTTGCTGGTTTTTGAGGTTGAGTTAACATATCAAGTCTGTATCAGTATTTATTTTTAGCGTACTTCAAGCAAATGCTTTAGACGGGAAAGAAAGTAAGGAGGAGACAACATTATGTTTCAGCGAGTTATATAAAACACTAGCTGCGCTTCGCGGTGTTACCATTTATTTTGTTATGTTTTTACGGTGTTACCATTTATTGTTTATTGTGTTACCATTCGGAATAAAAAGTAGCCTATGTGTTAGTCCATAACATCAGCTACCTCCACATCAAATTTCATCAAAATTGGTAACCCTGATTAAGCGTGAGGGAGTAACAAACATACAAACACATTCACAAACTTTCGCCTTGAGATTTTAATATTAAGTCTATCTAATTAGGTACACGATACAAAGGAGAATATTACGTTCCACAAAAAAAACAATTATTTTAAGTACTCATATATTTTTTATTATTTTACTTCAGTGCTTGTAAAGCTTGCTGGAATAGTGATACCAGTACCTAAGTAAAAGCCGTCGTATCGACAACTTATAATATTGTATGAATTGAACTTTGTCATACAGGTAACGAAGTTGAACATAATACTTGGGAACGTGCGCTCCTGACGCTAAGAAGATTATAGGTGGTCAGTTCCTATACTTCGAAAAGCAATCTAGCAAGAGCCTTCAAAGTGACACAGATGCACTCTAACAAACTTGTGAGGGAATTGTCTGCTCTAAGAGACTTGTGAGCAGTTTTGAGGGAATTGTCAAGTTCTAGGTCATCAAGTAATATCAAAGTAATATATTCTCTCAATAGAGCAGCTGAAGGTGACATTTTGCGAAATCGATAAGGTTAAGATCGACGTGGAGAAAACTTTAGATCTAAAACGATTCGATTTCAAACTTTGTACCTAACCCTTTTAAGCCTATTGCATACCTATTTAAATAATATTATGAGTAGTAATGCCGGTTAGAATTTAACGAATCCCGAATCGGGAAAAGTGCTACCGGGTTTTTCCATTTGGTGGTCGCAGTAGCAGAATGGAGTCTGGATTTGTGTCCGGTTTATGACAATAGGCTCGCTCCCTAGTACATTGGGACCTATAACATAACTGGAGAAATGTGGGTGTACTTTAGTCACCTCTGGCTACCCCTTCGAGGAACACAGGCGTGATGTTATGCTTGTTATTATGTCGTCGGGCATAAAGTCATACGACTCACTTCCATCCAGTATGTTTTCAAGTTAGATAACTACAGAATATTCAAATATACGTTACTCAACAGGACTACTTCGGACTTGCGGAGAGTTAAGCCACTAAGCGGATTACTGTAACGCCTAACCTGGTAACTGAAAGCCAGAAATATCTTTAATATTCTACCCTAGACTACGTTATAAAGATCTAGTATTTTTCGATGATATTCTTATGACTTTGAGGCGATTAATCACACTAATATTATTAAGGGGAAAGTTTTTGAGTGTGTTTGTATTTGTTACCTCTACACGGTAACGGCTGGACTGATTTTGATAAAAGTTGGTATGGAGGTAGCTGACACCCTGGATTAGGTACACCGTGAGTTCGTTTCGCAAACATGAAATATAAAGATATATTTATTGCCTAACAGTCTTATCTTCTAACAATAGTTTTGGCATCAACCGTCTATCCATATTGGTTATGCAATAATGAATATCACAGACACAGAGACCCAGACTCGAGACAAACACGAGCTGCTTTGCCAATCAGGTTATCATTATTTTAAGAACTCGAAATTTGAAATGTAGGTCTGGTGACTTATCATTCTCACAGAATTATCAGATAAATATAATATAGCAAACTGTTTTTGTACATCGTGTATGTTTTCATAAACAATATTATAAGGAAAGCTATGCTAGCAAAATAAAGCAAAAGGGGTAGCGAGTTAAACAAATCCATATAATGCTGAGTCGAGCTGACGAATTTAGCCGAAGCAAAGGCTAGCGGTTTGGGTTTAAATAGTACTAATCGGTGAACTAGTGGCGATTAGGTAGAACATACCGCGGTCCGGTCTTAAACGATCTTGACATCGTGATGTCTGTCTGTACACTGTCTATGCTTGTAGTTACCTACCACTCTACGTTGTCAGTGTTCATTAGAATTAAATTGACAGTCCAATGGCTTGAGAGAAGAGCATTAATAAATTTTGTTAGTAACGGAGAATGATATTGCGTCTAACAAAAATATTTTTCACTCTTTTATAGACTGATAAAGTTGGCGTTGTCTGAATATCTAATTATTGAGGAATTTTATTACTAAGTTTTGAATTGATTATTACTGTAATGTAATGAAACTGCGGTTGAAGTCTGACAGCTATTTATTTGGAATTAGAACAATGGCCATAAATTCTTATGTGCATAGGCACGGTAAATGTTACGGTAATTGTAATATAGATTACAATTACCGTAACATAAGTACCTACATTGGAGTTGTATTTTAATTTATGTACGTGTTTTATAATATAACCTATAAATGCGATAAACCTGGTTTTCATCGGGCATACCACATAAAGTCAAGACTGTTTGAGCCTCCAAACACTACGCGACACAAATCCAGACTCCGCTTACCTATAAGAATCACCTAATGGAAAACGCCAATAACACTTTGCCCGAGTCGGGATTCGAACCCGGGACCTCATGCTCGGCAGTCGCGTTTAGCGACCACCAGACCAACCAGGCAGTCCTTTCTCGTCTAGGTATAGATTATTATTATTTAGGCATTTCGGTGAGTAAGTGGAGAATTGCGATTCACGTTTTAGCATCGTTGAGAAGCAAGAGGGAAACGGTAAAAAAAAAACGTAAACTAGCTTCCACCCGCGACTTCATCTGCGTGGATTTTGCCTTCCTCAATAACTGAAATATCCAACACAAAGAAAAATTCAATTCGATCCAGTTTGTAAGATTAGTGCGTTCAACCAACCATACAAACAAACTCTTGAACTTTATAATATTACTAGCTGCGCCCAGCGGTGTTACCCGCTACATTTTCTAAAGATAAACAGCCTATAAGTTAATCCAGGGTGTCAGTTACCTCCATACCAAATTTTAGCGAAATCGGTCCAGCCGCTTGAGCGTGAAGAGGTAATTAACATGCAAACACACACTCACAAATATTCTTCTTTATAATATTATTGTGATATTACAGTATAGATTATATTGGAATAATTTCGGTCAAGGTGACCAATCGAACCTTTGTAAAATATTTTTAGTGCACAAGTCGTGGTGGCCTAGTGGTTGACATACCGGATTTCTATGCACGAGGTTGCACGTTCAAACCCAGGCAAGTATCAATGTGCCTTTTTCAATGTCATAAATACTTTCTTAGATATTCTAAGACACCACTGACTGACGGTGACGGAAAACATCGTAAGGAAACCTGGATTTAATTATCTGAAATCGCCAACCCGCAGTGAGCTAGCGTGGTGATCAGTGCTCAATCCTTCTCTATACGAGAAGAGGCCTTTGCCCTGCAGTGGGACAGTTATAGGCTGTTATTATTATTATTAATTGTGTGCGTAAACAGAGGTGCACTCTATTCCCTCATGTGGTCCACTATAGACGGTCAACAACCGCCCATCGAAATAAAAGAGTTTATACGTCCCGAATGTCAAGTTTATTCTAAGTTACCAGTTAGTACACAACTGCATTTAGATGTTAACTAATCAATAAACTGCCTACACTAAAGGCCATAGGTGGAGTCACATGAGTTCAAGTAATGCTGACCTGAATAACCTGGTCTCGACCTTGGTAGCGCTTAACCTGATGAATGACATTAAACTTGCCACCTTATCTTTAATAATTTTAGTATTTAATAAATATTTAAGTATTATTCTTTAATAATATCTATGTATTAATATAATTTTATTTTATTTTTATTAAGTACGTCCGGTCGTCCGTGTGTCACTGTAGGGTGCCAACTGAAAACCAGCGCTGGGTGTTCTACACTCAGCTTATGATGAGTTGGCGACCTTTTCGGTATTGCATGTTTGATGGTACAGTCAGCATCATAAGTAGCTGAACATTTAATTTTATAAACATACCATTAATTGAAGAACAACTAATTACACACTAAAAAGTCTTAAATATTTTAAGATCATCCATTGGACGCTCCTATAATTTGAAACAAAAACTTGAATTGGTTTTTGTTTCTTTCCATTATTTGACATAAGGTTTCGTAATATGTTAATCTACTTATGATGCTGACCGTACTACTAATAATATTTTCTTGTTGTTTTACCTTTTGTTTGTGCTGTCATATGTGATGTCGAATAAATGATTCCTGATTTGTGATTATTGGTACAATAAAATACGATATAGTCCAGGATCCACGGACCATTTTTACAGTTGGTAACTATCATGCTAATTATCCGTGATTAGCTGCATTTTGATGTGACGCCCAACTTTTTCTCTTACGAAAATTCTGGATTGTGGTAGCTGACAGGGGTCACACACACTATGACTTGTGAGCGTAGAACTGGGATAACGTACCATGCAATTTGTAGGTCAGTGTGGCAGCTGTTAAATTATATAAATACTAATTAGGGTACAGTAAAAAAATTGCTAGTTAGAAATCATTTTTGATGACCTCGTCATTTTGGAAGGAGGGCTCTTTGATCAAACCATACATCTAAATCTATATAAAATAGTATTTAAGTTTTTTTTTTAAACGTCGCTTCACACTATTATTTTTTCTGTATTGTGGTTGCGTTTCACAAACCCCCAGAAACCGGACAAACATTTGCGGGTCAATAAATTTTTGTACCGTGCGGGAAACGAACCCACCACCTTTAGCGCAGCAATCAAATCGCTTAGCCTGCGCCAATCAAATAATACTTACATAACATTAGGGTCTTCGTAATCGGCCTTCATGGTTACAATATAAACTTAAAATATGTAAATTTCCAGAGCCGTAACAATATTTGTTCTGCACAGGAGTTGAACGAACAAACATTACCGCAGAACTGGACTCCCGGATCTTTAAGCTACTTTGCCAACAGGCTCCGTTGCTCCCTGGGTAAATTAAAATCTACTTTTCAGCTAAAGACTTGTAATATTACAAACTTGAATTTAGTTTCTGCTGTTTTCTATGTCAAATGTTTACTTTCATCGTTTTGTTTGCCGGCCTGTAGAGCTAAGGCTGGTTGCACAGCTCTCCGGGAAACACAGGCCGTCCGTGCCCGGGGGACTCGTACAGGTAGCCAGCAGTTCTCTGAATCGAGGGTTCAGGACGGTACGGTTGCTAGGATACGGGTAGCGTTGTGGGTTCTACCCGGAGCGGGTCGCGTACGAACCAATCCGCGTTGCTGTGAAACAATGTTCTAGCGTGTCACGTGTGTCACCGTTTCGGGGGACCGCACGGGTCTCCGAACAGCTGTGAAACCAGCCTAAGTATATATGAACTAGACTGATAGTCCATATAAATAAATATAAAGAATAAAGTATCCATATTTTACAATAGTTCTGTACCTTCTGAGAACTTTTCATGGCTGGTCTGCTATAGAACAGCTGTGTGTTGTCCCTAGCTGGTATCCCATTCTCTTTAGGATTAAAGTTCTCAACGGGCCTCTGCGTGTTGGACCTGTCCTTTTTATCGTATGGTTGATGAACAACCTGGTGTCAGAGTTTAAATACACCGTTGAAATATCTCTCGGGTGTGCCGGTTTCCTCGCGATGTTTTCCTTCACCGTTTTTAGCAACTGATAACTAATTTATAATACGCACATGAATTCGAAAAGACATTGGTGCGAGCCGGGTTTGAACTTGCGACCTTTGACTTGGCAGTCCCACGGTCATAACACTCGGTTATCAGTACTTGGACCTGTGTCACCACGTAAGCTTTTTAAAAGACCGGGTATTTTCCGCATGATTCATAACCCGAATAAAAATGTAAGAATCGAGAATTATTATTTATCTTAGCAGATAAGCTTTGCCAGTTGAATCCCGGATGGAATTTGGATTCGCAGTTTTTTATCTATAGGTTAACTCGTGTATGTTTAAGTCGGTCTCAGCGTCAAAAGGCCTACGCCGAACCGATTTTTCCGGGATAAAAAGAAGCCTATGTATTTATCCAGGGTATCAGCTACAGCCATACCAAATTTGTAAAACCAATTTGCAAAATCGGTCCAGCCGTTTCAGCTTGAAGAGGTAACAAACATACAAACACACTCACAAACTTTCACCTTTATAATATTCGTGTGATAAATAACAAGTATTATATAAGAAAATTTACATCTTCTGTTTATCGTCTTGAATATATACAAGTTCAATTGCTGGCTCTAGTTGCTACGCCGCAGTGACCTTGTCGCCTACGCTCACGTGCTACGGCCTACGACGTAGTATGGAAATATACGACTTAATAGTAGACACACATGATTGTTAAATTCTTATGTTACGGGTAATGTTGGAGTGTTGAGGAAATTGTATATTTACTAATGTTATCTACTTTACTATTTACTAATTTACTATTTAATAAATATTGTTTTGTTAGTGTTCACTTAGGATTATTTTAAGTGGTTAACTGACTGGTTTACGGCAACTGAAACCGTGTTACTAGATAAAATTTCAATCGAATCAAAATTTTTTTACTTTACATTATGGAGTCTAAATCTTAAGTGATAGAACTAACGGGATCTTAATTAATTGGTGTGTTAGTTGTATAATAATTGCGTGTGCATCAAAGGAGATCAATATTTATTATTGCTGAATTGAAGCTACGTATTCCCAGGTCGCAGTCCGTCGCAGCCAGCACTCCACAAGCGCGGTGTCTCGCACCTGTACGTCGCTATAATGACAGCGTGTCGTCGCTAAAAGCGTTGCTCCCTCGCGTATTGATTGTCGCACAATTAGTCGGCGTCGATTGTCGCAGGCCATCCGTCAACCTTTTTAGAGAAGCGTGAAAAGGTAACAAGCAGGAGAAGTGAATGGACCAATTAAATAATTCAGTAATTCGTGAACCCGCCGCCGGCGACGTAAACATGCGTGAGACGGTGCGGGGGGCGGTGGGCGGGGGCGAGTGGAGGGGCGAGGGCGTGGCCCGTGACGTCACTGCGTTCCGGCCTCAGTCGGTCACTATCCGGCGAAGCGGACGGTCGCGGAACCGCCGCCATTTATACACCCGAAAGTACGATAAAAATCGCCAAAATTTTCGACCGGCAGTATCACTCACCTTCCAAGGTGTTGAAATTGGAGGACGACCCGTGGGGGTCATGTGCGATGTACTCGCCGGAGAAGATGAAGTCCGGCGGGGGGCTCATGGCGCCGCCGGGCTGCTTCCCGGGCCGGTACAGCCCCACGTACCGGAGCTCCGACCCGCGGCGCTGCGTCCCCAACCCGTCCGTGAGTACCGCTTCATACAGCTCTTACTAACGTTACGGTCGCCGGGAAGGCCTCGGTTGTTGACATCGGACACTCGGTCATGAAACAAAAACATGACTATTTACTCTCGTATGTCCGAAACATATCAGGGTACCTAGGAACACTGTGTACTAACAACATTTGTTTCAGGGTATTATGTACATGTATGTATGGTTGCTAAGCGAACTGAGTACTCTGTGCTTGCGCTAGCTATGGCGATTGCATGGAGCTCCATGGGGGATTGTGTTTCAGCGAAATTGATCGTGTGTTCAACCTTGTGTAGTTTTCAGTGATAATGTTATTTCACACGCTCTGTTATGAAGACGTGACAATACAAAGTTAATGGTAAATAATATTTTATGTGAACAAAAGAAAATATCGGTCCAAAATCATATTTTCAGACAAATATTCGCTTTAAGTGAATATTCAGTATATGATTTACGTTTGGATTTAAATAGTTTTTTAGTCGGTGTACGTTTTAATCTACGGTGTTAATTGTATAAATTAAAAAACGCTAATAACAATAGTTCGATATTGTTTATAGGAGTAGGTACCAATCTACGGTGACAGTTAAATAAATTTAAACAACGCTTATAATTGTATATCGAATAACAATTTCTAATACAGTTTTTAACTAAAAAATCTACTTAATTGGGGACTAATCACTTAAAACTTGGAGAAATAAATAAGTTTGATATTACTTTTAATTATTGTACAACCATGGGCTGGTTGACGACACTGTCAATAACAATATTGACGACTCAAACAAAATCAATCGCCATAAAATGTAATTGCGGTAAAAAAAACAAAAAAAAAAAACGAATAAATCAGTTAGAAATTATACAAAACAAATGATTGCGGATTATTACAGGCTCGTATCAAATTACCAAGTTTTACTTTTGCCGGTACGTCGTTCCATAAACGGGCCGTCGGCAACCGCCTTTTGATTACAGTTAAATTGTTAGACGATTTATATTTTCATTTGTCCTGTAATTTCACTCGCTTGCAAAAATAAAAATATATTTTCCGTACAGTATAATGAAAGGTTATTTTAAAAGTCGGGCGTTTAATTATGTTTAGTTTATTTTTATGTGTCTTGTGTTTTAGACTTTTTATTGTTAGGATTCGATTGTAGGTTTTATTTTGTACTATTCATGGTTTTATTTTAGTTGACGTTTCAAGCAATTCTATTCGAAGTCGAGGTTGTGAAGTCGGATTCCACAAGATAATTGTTCATAAATAGAAGTAATTTAGTATGTTTCCATCGATTATCAGCGGCCGTGCCGTATAATTCGATGTTAAGCTAGAATTATCTGTAAATTACTATAATATCGCTACGGTGCGGTTCGCCGCCGACGGCTACGCTGTAGCTCGTTGCGACGGCCGTAGCGCTGTAGAGTGGCTACGGCCGACGCCATCATGGAGGCGGGGCTGAACATTTCCCATTAAATTGAATTTAACATAGAAATTCATTCAAGTTCAATTATATTTTATTTCAATGAAACTTTTTAAACGATTGTTACATAAATTCCAGCGAAAGAAAATTTCTGCGGGTTTTAAAGGTAATCGGATTTACATAACACTTCAAAGCTTAATATTTGTTTGAAAATAATCTGTTATATCGGAAATGAAACGTGAATTGTGCTTCGATATTATTACTTTGGTGTCAATATTTAATATAAACCGGATTTACATAATTTTGTTACGTTTTACCATTAATGTTTTATTCAAATTGTATTGTCATGTCGCTTAAACGTATTATTAAATGAAAACTATGCAAATGAACACTTATAGTTGATTGCCGTGTATTGTAATGAAGTTTTTCAGGTGACTGCCGCCGTCCGCGGGTTGCGGACCGCGACAACGACATTGATACGATTCTAATTGCTACCTACAGAAATAGCAGTCGGTTAAACTGTCAATACCAAATAAAAACAACTGAAATTCGATACTAAACAAGTTTTTAACCTAGTTTCGGTCAATGATTCAATTAAAAAATAACAAAATATGACATTTACCACAAGACTGGCTATTGACGGATGTTTCAAATTTCGAGTATTGCCAGTTGTTTAAAAATAGAATGAGAAAATTAACTTTACATAAAAAAACAATTGAACTTTTTAATACTTATAATGCGGCATCACAGCTTTATTAATCTATAAAGACTAAAATGTTTTCGGGACGTTATTTATCATATAAATTATCTTTTTAGTGTTGGTAAACGTTTATAATGTGGTGGTGTTAATAGGTAGGCCACCGAAAAGTTAACAGTTGACTTTCTACGTTATTATAGAGAGGTTATTTTTCTTTAGGTGAGATGGGTGAATTCTTTTTCCCATGTCGCCCTTCCGTGCTTCGGAAGGCACGCTAAGCTGTTGGTCCTGCGTCTGATCTTTCTCCGGTCGTGTCGGTCTACCGTCCCATCGGACTATGAGAGTGAGGGAATAGTGTTTGCGCGCATATAGTGCATAAGTATATTCCTATAGAGATACTACAACATCTCCTGCGTAGTTGGCTAGTCTAAGCTAAGATAAGCAGCCGTGAGTGAAAAAAATTGGTCAGGAGAATATTATATGAACTCTATACATGAAACTATACCGGCATCTCCGAATATACACTTATAACCTTTCAAAACTTTATTCTTCTTAATTGAGATAATTTTATTAGTCTAAATAATAATCATGGTAACATTCGTAAAGCTTTGAAGTAAAATCGCGTCTCAACATAAATAAATTGGTTTAGTACTTAACAGTAAATAAACTTTAGCTTGTTTTATAAACACATATATTATGTTTACGTTTAGCTAGTAATATCAGTGCAGTAGCTACCGTATACACTTGGAATATCCATAACATTGAGCACATACATATAAATGGCTCTTATAAAGATACTTAATTACATCTACACTACTCTATCATTTTCTAGTAGTCTCATAATTTTCGCGCGACAAGAGGTATTTGTACGTATTTTTATAGTATTCTTCTTCTTATCGAGTCGATGGCAAATTAATTTTACATTATTACGAGATTGTTAGCCAACTCGTAGTGAGCTAGCGTGGTGATCAATGCTCAATCTTTCTCTATATGAGACGAGGCCTTTGCCCTGCAGTGGGACCGTTACAGGCTGTTATTATTAAAGAATTTGATTAGTCTCACTCGAGAGACGGTCTCAAAGTTAATTTGGGACCGAGTTTGTGTATTGAAACTACAAATAACAGTCAATTTTATACCTAGAATATTGAAAAAATATAACTATAATTTTCTAGTATAAAGACCGTTATTTAGTCCTTTTTCCATATCCATCTGATATCTACATCTAGGTTTTAGCCATCATTACCGATTCTATTTGACACTCGCAATGAATACATATACATTTATAAGATAAAACTAAACCTAAGTGAAACGTATAAAAAAACCGTTTTTAAACGTCTACTAATCTTGGAATTTCATTTGAAAATTACAGGCCGTCTTCGGTGCATTGGCACATACTAATCAAAGAGTGCCATTGTACTCTATAAGGTAGCTTGGGGTATAATTAGCGTCGCGAAGTAGGACAGCCTTAACCCCGGCTGAGACAGTTAGCCCCTTGATATACATAGTAGGAATACAATGAACTGCATGTTACTTTAAATAGAGCCGTCGTTCGCCGCGACTTGTTGTGTAACGCGAACGAAACGAACTCTGTCATAAGTAATAGACGGAAATTCTATGTTACCACTAGCATAACAGTACAAGTAATTCCTTGAAAATGATACCATTGAATTGTACCGTGTTTTATTTAGTAACTTTCGTGATTATTATCTATATTATAAAAGAGGTTTGTTTCAGTCCGAAACTAGTCGGGCATTCCCGAATATTGAAGTGAGTAAAACCGTATATAGTAAATAAACAGTATTACTATGAAAGCTCCAAATCTATTTGTAAACAGAAGAATGTCTTATTTATTAGATCTATAAAATGCTGTAATCAATCCATTTATACGACATAAATATCAAGTGAATACTTAAACGTAGAAAGAATGATGTAATGATCTAAAAATAAAAGTTCATTGACCGTTATTATATGGCAGAGTTCATTCCGAATGCAAAAAATGTTTTCAAGAATGACCGTCTCGCAAAGTATTACGCGTGAATAAAATATAGTGTAAGAGTTATCGAGTCTTTTGAAGAGCCTATTTATAATATCATACGGTTTTATAAAAGTGGTACTATTGGCTTTATTGAAGGCGAAGTTTTCAGCTTCATATCATTTATATAATGCTATGTCATTCACCTTTTATATGCAGCTTTAGACGTGGCAGTTATGGCAAACTCGTCCTATTTTATAACTTTCCTGTTGTAAAATTGTCGTATAATATGCAACGGAAGATATTTTATTAGGACTTAATAACTTTAAAGATCTTCAATATAGCTTTATGTTCGCGAAAGCAGTGATAGCCGTGTGGTATGACCGTTGGACTGCCAAGTCAAAGGTGGCAAGTTCAAACACCAGCACGCAGCGATGTCTTTTCGAATTCATGTGCGTACTATAAATTGGTTTTCAGTTAATAAAACGGTAAAGGAAAACATCGTAAGGAAACCGGCACACCTGAGAGAATTTTCAACGGTGTGTAAAACCATGTCAGAAAACTACAGGCGGCTTGAAACCTGACACAAGTAGGCTTTCTCTTGAATTTAATTCCGACCAAATTGCATTGGAATTGTAAAATTTCGTACTCTTAAACTTAACACTGGCGCCAACTTGTTTCAATATTATGCCCATTGTGGGAACTAGTTGATATCAATAGATTGACAGCATTACTTTCAATAAAACTGAATCATGTTTCCGTTAAATCAAAAATAATTTTGAATTACAATTGATATTCAATTCAAGAGTAGTCCATCAGATTGTTAATCAACCATACGATAAGAACAAGATCGGGACAGCGGTCGTTGCATGTTCAGCCTAGGCTATTTTTATCTATAACATAATTGTTATAGATAAAAATAGCCCATATAATAGCTTAGGTATTTTACAAATTAACAACCGTTATTTCTTTTAAAATAAATTTATAAAAACTTTTGTTTTGTTTTGTACCTACGTGTAAATAGTAATTAGATTAAACGACTTCTCAGCTTTTAATACAATACATTTAATAATTTTATAATGCAAAGCAAAATGTCGACGTTTTAAATGTAAAATACCGTAATTATATAGGTAGGTTCACATAGGTTTGTAAAGTAATATCCCTTAGGCGCGAAGAGCGATTTGCAAAATTAGAGGGACGAGAAATGCATTTTTTTCCGACACTACTATTTGTCAAAGCTATAATTATATTCGCAGAAATTGCGACAGTCTTGCATTTTAAGTGTGTAGTCGGTCTGTAATAGTCGGTAGGTATTTATTATGTATCTGTCTTCGAGGTTATTGCACAGAGCGCCGCAATTATAGGCGTCAGTTTATAGCAAACAAAAATAAGGCTACATTTTTATATTTTTTAATTCATTCGTATTGGCTGAAAAAGTAATTCTTTTGTTTTATTTTACTAGTGGCGGATTATTTAAGGTTGTTTTTGTTTGATGCGGTAGTAATGAATGATGTAGTGATGTATGATGTAGTGATGTAGTGATGAATGATGTAGTGATGAATGGTGATACTTTTTTTGTGTAGTAGGTATGTTAGTATTGTGTGTAGAAAATAATTGAACAATTTAGTTTCGGGTTTTAGTCAGTCGGAGTACACAGTGCGGTAGTCGAGTTATATTACTGGGAGCTTAGTGTGACAAAACACTAGATAAATACACTCACCGGCATGGAATGTGGCCCAAGCATATCAATATGTTTTTGGTAATCGAGAAAAATCATTTGTTTATTAATAGGCTTCCCGTTTTCTATTAAATGTTTAATCTGAATGTAAGGAACCAGGAAACAGTAGATTAAAAAAAGGAATCTATGTTCTTTAATTTTGATTATTAACCATTATAGCCATATAAGTTTGGGCCACATTTCGTGGCGGTGAGGGTATATACTTCATTCATTTATTTATCTATACAAAACCTAGTAATTAATCTAACAGACTATCTTGAATGCTAACAACCTTTAAAATCGATAGTACGAACCACGAAAATCAGTAAACATTCGAGTTAAAATCGATTCAAACATTAACGTGCCTCCACGTAGCGTGACCGTTGCCGACGCAAAATTGATTCACCATTACAGTCGGCGGCGCGCGGCGCGCGGCGTGGTGAGCGGTTATTGTTCGATTACCGAACATCTGGATGTCGTGATTGTGTCGACGGTACTGCGAGTAGGGACGTTCTAGAATTAAACCGCCTTTTTTATTTTTTTAAGGTTCTTGTCAGTAATGAAAGTTAGGTTTTTCTTTATTTCAGTTTGAGTTTTTGAATTGCTGTTCTTTTTTTTTGGCTTTTGTTTTGAGATCGTATCGGCAATCCAATCTTAATTTAGGGTTATATTTATATATTTAAATAAATAATTTAATATTTAGTGTCGGATCATCAAAAATTACTTTGTAGTAACATTTATTTCTTCGAATGTTTTTGCAAGTCACTTCTTGAGTTGTCTAGACTAGATCATGTGGCATTTATTGCACTATGCATAGATTGAACTACCTAAACCTTCGAGATATGAGAGTTGTACGAAAAATATGAATTATATATACTTTTGGGAAAACAAAAGTATAGTACCTACTTATTATTTTATAAAACAAAGGAGCTATTTGATCGTTCCTACTTTCAAACGAGTTGAATTGTTTACCAAAACCGTATTTAGGTAGTGTCAATGCATCATCTTCTTAACTGTATCAATGCTTGTTTCTCATTTAAAATCACTTTGCTGACAAGCATGGCGATTAGTTTAGTGGGTGGGTGCTGTCGAAATGCTATCATTTCAGTAGAAATAAAGGTTATTAGTTTGAAGTAAGTACTGTAACATTCTGTATTTATCAACGTGTCTAGCTACTAGTCTAAGTGACGTATTGACAAAGAGTATGTTCAGTAGAAGCGATATTGGTTCTAGATTTATACCTTCATGCAATTTATTTGTCAGTAGGTGTGATTTATGAGTTTTACAGATATTACAATGTGTAATGTGGATCTAGGGTACAACAATGGATAAGTTTCGTAATATGATACTTACTTCTTCAATTATTAAAGTAATTGTCTATAAAATGTTGTTAACAAGACCTTGCTATGTAAAGTTTGCTATTGAGAGTAGTAGAGATATTTTCAGTGTGATGAACTTCTGAAAAACGTTTCTTTTATATCCCCAAGCCGCATACCAAGCGTGGGATTATGGTACCCCCCCCCTCCCCTTACTAAGAGGAAGGCCTTTGTTCAACAGTGGACGTCATCTGGCTGATGATGATGTTCTCAAGTTATGGCGTTACTTAGGGAAATAGGGATTAGATTTTAATATCAGTGTTTTGATCAATTTATCGGTATTGCAGTAAAGTTCTAATTCTATTTAAAGGCAAGCTTTGTGATAGGATAATTAAAGAAGTAGCTTATTATTTAGAATGTGTGTTTGTCTTTCACATGGGCCTTGATTGTGCAACATTTACTTCCTATAAATTTTTGATCTTTTGATAAATTTGCTAACTTAATTCTAAAGTTTTAGAAACTGATGACATGGCAAATACCATAGGAGAAAATGTTTTAAAAACAAGCTGTTGGTATCGGTTTAGAAAATTGGTATGTTCTTGACGAATTTTTGACTACTCAAGATTCACATATCATCCAAAAATGGATGTCATATTTAATGTTATTATTTTGTAAATGGTAATTTTGTTTAATTTTATTACAAACACAGCATCATAGCTACATAAATGTTACCCGTTAAAAAGTTACCACCGTTTAAGTAATACTTAACTCTGTATGAACTTATAAACCTTTTAAAATCCGTATTCAAGTCATAAACGATTTTTTCGCAGAACAAACCAAATAAATAAATTAATATCATAATTATATCAAATTGAATAGAAATTAACACATCGGGACGGGTTCTCTTTAAGCAAATAAAACACCCACGCATTGAGAGAACTATAGCGCTGTGTAGGCATAAATCTCCCATGTATGCTCCACTGTTTTATTGCATTTCTACCCTTACTCACTATCCCTCTCGCACGTATCCGAAAACCCCACAAAAGAGCGAGACAGATAGCGGCAGTCAGTGTTATTTTATTCATGGTCGCGCCGAAGTAACGTGAGACAGGGATACCCTACAATGAGATAGAAAGGGACAGACGTCGTTCGTGAAGTCTGTCTTCGAACAAAACGCGGGCAAGGGAACCGTACCGATTGTTATTCTTATATACGTCGACGGTCATAAAGGAGGCTCGAGTGTAATAAAAAAAGTGCACTTATTGAATCGTAACCTTTGAAGATATGTAAACAAGTTATTGTTGTATGTTCTAGAGTCGCATTAGATGGTTATTTGTCTTCTATTGAACATGCAACGGTATTTTACCTAATGGAGGCCGTTTGATAAATAAATAGTGATTAAATTGCAGTTTATTTATGCTTTATACATGCGAGACATGTACAGAGGCGGGCTTAATGCCACAGGCATTTTTGACCAGTCAATCTTTGGATGGTGCAGAATAGGCCTGTGGTAGGTGCATTAAAAAAAAAACGGAAAAGATGTGCAAGGGATTTTGATTTTGAAAGAAGAAGCAATAGATTTTAAGATTTATGTTTTATTTAATGTTTATACATATATGAAGATTAATGTATAGATGCAGTAACGCACGCGCGATTTTGCCTCGACATATGTTATGAGTGAGTCGGTGACCGTTATTATAGCATCGTAGGTACTTTATATTCAAGTTCATGAGCGTTGGTCTAGCGGTCGCTAAGCGCTGCTAAGTATGAGGTCCTGGGTTCGAATCCCAGGTCGGGGAAAGTTTAACTGGGTTTTTCGATTAGGTGATTCTCAGTAGCAGCACGGCGTCTAGATTTGTGCCCGGTTATTGGCAATAGGCTCGCCCCCTATTATATTGGGATTTATATCATAACTGGAGACATGTGGATGTACTATTTGCGTGATGTTTTTATGATGTGGGTAGGGTTTCTTGATAATAGTTTTCGGAGATAGGTCGCAGAAACGAAGCTACGATTCAAAGCTAGTAGCGTATTATTCATCATCATCATCAGCCGGAAGACGTCGACTGTTGCACAAAGGCGTTCCCCTTAGAATGCCACAATTAACGAAAACTTGCCACAGTAATAGTGTATTGATAGAGTGAGGGCCTCGTAGCAACGTGGCTACCGCGCTGATAAGTCGATTTGTGAGGATAAGCCGTGCTCGCCGCGGTCAGTCTTGTGATAGGTGACCGTTTTCACATGTCGAGACCCTTCCGTGCTTCGGAAGGCACGTTAAGCCGTTGAGCCTGCGCCTGATCTCTCTCCAGTCGTGTCGGTCTGCCGTCCCATCGGACTTTGAGGGAGAGGGAATAGGGAGTGCACCTGTGTTTGCGCGCATACTTGTGCACTATAATATCTCCTGCGTAGGTGGCTAGTCTCAGATGAGATCTGCCGAGACCGAAATTCGGTCAGGAGGACATTATTGATATCGCGATGATTTTATGTTGCGTCAATAAAATAAAATTTATAATTTTTGACCCCAGCTTTGCAGCATCGCCTCTGTTAATCAATTATGTTTCTGTTACTCTTAAAGCAGTGAAGCACTTTATAAATATAATGAAACCGCTTTTCATGCTAGAAATATAGAATTGCAAACTTAATTCCAGCAAGCAAAATAACCAAGAAACATATTTGCTTTGCTGTAAATTCTTGTTTCACAGTAGTCTCACCTAATGAAAAACCAAGAAAATAAATCTTAATGTAAATAAGACCAATTGCTTACATAAATCTTAAAAAAGGTACGCAATTATGTTTGTATTTAATACTTACATATATAATAATAGGTACTTTCTTTTGCCCGCGACTTCGCCCGCGTAGATTCCGGATTAACAATAATATTTTGGGCCAGAAACGTCTTGAGCGACCTCAGAAGACTATACCAAAGTTTTATCACAATCTGATCAATGGTTTAGGAACGTATAGGGGACAAACGTTAAAATATTCATATCTATTTAAATGAGGGGCTCATAGCTACGTGGCTACCGCGCAGATCCATTGATTTGCGAGGTTAAGCCGTGCATGCCGCGGTCAGTCTTGTGATGGGTGACCGTTTAAACATGTCAAGACCCCTCCGTGCTTCGGAAGGCACGTTAAGCTTTTGGTCCTGCGCCTGATCTCTTTCCGGTCGTGTCGGTATTCGGTCCCATCGGACTATGAGAGTGAGGGAATAGGGAGTGCACCTGTGTTTGCGCGCATACTTGTGCACTATAATATCTCCTGCGTAGTTGGCTAGTCTCAGATGAGATCGGCCGCCGTGACCGAAATTCGGTCAGGAGAACATTATTTTTATTATTATCTATTTAAATTTATTTTATTTATGCACAAGGTTGCAGTTTTAGACTCAGACAAGTATCAATGTGTCTTTTTCAATGTCAAAAATGTGAAAAATGACCTACTTAAAGAGTTCATGTAAATGAGCAGGTCTTTTCAGAATCTAGAGGATCTAGTTATACGGTCTCCGAAACCTAACCAATTTTTGCTAATTACCTTTGCTAATTACCTATTATAATTAATTTGGATTAGTCTTCATCTTCTTATCATATGGTTGATGAACAACCTGATGTCCGAGTTTAAACCGCCTGTAGGCCTTCGACATGGTTTTACACACCGTTGAACAATCTCTCAGGTGTTCCGGTTTCCTCACGGTGTTTTCCTTCGACGTTTTAACAACTAATAACTAGTTTAGTACACCCATGAAGTTGAGAAGACATTGGTGCGTGCCGGGGTTTGGACCTGCGACATTATTTGGACTAGTGATTTCAATAAACTGTAAGATACTAATCTATACGATACAAACAGCCTTGCATTGAATCTATTCAAAGCGACCGACAAGGCATTGTTATACCTTCACTATTCCAATCGATTAATAGCCAACGAATTTACTCCTGAACGTATAATTGTCATAATTGATTCCGCCATTGTAAACTGAGGTTCGGAGTTAGCTTTAGTCGATGTTATTGACAGACGAAATTAGTAGTTTGGTTTGCTGTTTTAAAAGATTATTGTGAAATCCGTTGTTACTTAAGTTTTGATTATGTTACCTATAGATAATTGAGTGATGTTTTGAGTAGCAAGGAGGATGAGGACGGAATTAGACAGGAGATAATAGAAATCGTATGGGGATGACATAATGTTACGATTATGTAATCCATGACATGAATGTCAAATCCTACATATTTTTTATTCAATTCAATTTCTATTTGACAATCGCTTAAACACTTGTCTAGGGCCCCTAGGTTTTTTTCTAAACTATGTTTTTTTTTGCAATTTCCAAAATTTGGGTACCGTTCGTTGCCATCTCAAACCAATATTTTGCTAAGAATCAAACGTATGCCTGTAGAGTATCACATAATGTATTGCTAAATAAAACACTATATAAGCTTCCCCACCGGTTTAATGGACCGTGTGAGTAATTAACCATGTCCAATGCCTCTTTATCGAGATACATTTTATTACTAACATTTTCTCCGAGTAACAATGCCATTAAAAAATCAATCTTATTCCCTATAAGTAAAGTTCACAATTGGTTTTGCATAAAAAGCTTTAGAAATCGAGTAATGTTAGATAGCAATCTGAAATCTACTTAGATAACTTGTGTTAGAGTTCATTATTGGACGGCAAACCTAACACTGGCGTCTTTTAGATTGTATACTATCTATTGTTTTGGGTCACAGAGTCGACATTCCTTTTTCGTTTCGAACCAACTTAGCTTTGTTTAGGTGGTATTTGAAGGAAAAATGCATACGAAATTGAGCCTTATTGTTTATATTAAATGAGGAAGTATTTTTGAGAAAGTCGTTTATAAATTATAGATGAGTGTTTATTTGATGGGTTAAAAAAGCCTTTTCTAAGTCTTTCCGAAGTTATACACTTTTGTGGGGTTGAAAACAGTTTTAGAGGTGGCGGTGGTGGAATGCATGAAGGTAGTATAGCGTCCAGCGAGGGGAAGAGTCACGAACTTGCAACTTTAACTATATGCCAACGTTAATGTATCGCCGGTAATGTATCGGCGCATTGTCTTTTTTTTTTTTAAACTTCGCCCTACTCTAGCAATTTCTCCTGTGTCGTAGGTGCGTTTCACAAACATGAAGTACCACATACATATTTAAACTATAAAAATGAAAAAATAACCTCCCTTTGGTACTCATAAATATTGAAAATATATTATAGTAAGCTGTTTGCACGATACAGTAACAGTATGATATAGATGTATGGTAGATGTATCTATGTATGTATGGTATAGACGTATAATTAAAATTCTTCTCTCTATTAACTTTCCTTCCCTTTAATATCATTCCTGTCCTTCTGTTATCAAAACTGTGCCGAAAATTAAATTTTAACAGATAATGTTTTTAACGCATAATCAAAAATATGTAGTTAAATGTCCAGTTAGCTCTGAGGGAGCTGTTACTGCTTAACCGGACGATTGGCAAAACCTAATACAAGGCCTCCAGCCAGGGTTAAATGCCCAACGACAAACGCTGATTATATAACTCGAATATAGCAGAATAATTGGTAACCCGACGCAATAGCCACAAGAAAAAAAAATAAAAGAAGCATATCATGTCAGGGTTGTTTCAAACAGTCTGTTAACGTAACATACGTACGTCAAAAAATAACGATTATTTAACGCTTAACGTACGTAAAACATGAAGCGTTGTTTCATGGCTCAAAAACTCGGTTATCAACGTTGTTAGGGCTGCTAGAAGATAACACAATTGGTATTGCCATTTTTGATATTTACGTGTGCGTCAAGTTAAGTTGTAGCAACCCGCTCTGAATCTTCAAAATCTTCGATCGATTCGAAAATCTAGTGCTATGGCCTTCTACTGAAAAGGACTTAAAGAAGAAAAATAAATGATCAGAGACCATTATATACTGGTCATTTTAGATTATAACGTTCTTCCAAACATCTAGGTGATTACACCAGTTTACATGGACCTGATTCAGTCTGTTTTTCTTTAATCCCCAGGTCAACATGGAAGCGAACATACACACATATGTAAGTACATATACACCAATGATATAATATATAAAAAGAGGTAGATAGGTTATACGCGTTCAGAAAGTGAAACGACAAAACTGAACTAATTAGTTTACCTGGACTTAGCTCATCTCTTTCTCTCTCCCGATAATTAAGACATGCCGTCCTACTTCCACGTGCCATCTAATGTAGACATTACAATTGTGCCGTTTTTTGAAGATTGAATGTTGTGTAGGTAACATATCCACCTCTTTTTACTTAGAATGTCATTGATAAACACACTATAATTAAGTTATTTAAACTCGTAGATAGAAATTATATTAGACAATACAACTTGAACATAGTTGTACAATTTCAGAATTATTAGAACGTATTTTATATTTTTTCATTATAGTTTTATCCGAAATAAAATAATTTTAAACGAGATTCGATAAATAGTCTAACATTTAGTACTATAAATAATTTGTACATAAATAAAATGTTATACATAACATTATAAAACGAAAACAAACGACGAGTTGACACACACACAACTAAAATAAATAATACCATTGTTTGAACAATCATAATAATACAATAATGCGAGTAAATTGATGACAATACTAAATTTCAATAAATAAAGTATGGTAGTGAAATGTATTTTCATATACCTAGTAGTTACTACACGTTATATTATTCACTTAAAATTAAAAACATGATGTTAATTAATTTTTAATTGATCGTTAGGCTTTAATGGCTACAAATATCACTAACAAAATATCGCATATCGAGGGCCGACTAGGAACTCCACACTACTCCTTATTGACTTAAAAAATGTGTGCATGATTGTCAACAAGCAAATTAAAAAAAACACTAATAACCAAGAATTTATAGTACCTTGTACAACCCCTTGATTGCGTTTGATTCCGATAGGTAAAAACAAAAGAGTAACAATAATAAAATGACTTTTAAAAGTAAATGCTATTTGAAAGAGGTTTGCATTTGTTATAAAAACTGCATGAACAAACCTACTTACCTATACACAGACGAATGAGACTGAGAAACAGAACTATAAATCTGTGTTTGCTTAAGTTATTTAGCCTTTCGTGTCTTAATGTGTCTTTATTTTGTAACTTACTATTGAAAACCTTTGTTTGAATCCAAGTCACTTGAGGACTTGGAGTTAACGCGATCAACTAAAATCGGTAGTCAACGTTCTATTATTTCTCGGTACAAATATCTTCAATACTCTGTCAAGTGACCCGAAATTTTAAAAACTTCTCTTACAAAAAGATAAAATTCATTTATTCAAATTTGACTAAAAATAAGTCCTTTTTGAACGTCAAATTACATAAAGACAGCCCCTAAAACGCGCATCCGTCACCGCTTCCTAGTGCTATAGCTTAGTTGAAGAAACGGCGCAACAAACTACCTAACAGATACCTAAATTTCTGTTTCTCTATATTTTATAAAACCATTTTAACTTAAATATTTTAACTAGCTGATTTGCCAGCCCTCATATAGTAGATTGAACTGAACTGAAGCAATAGCAATTAGACATAACATCTCAGACGCGTTCATTATTCCCAAGACGATCTCTGGTCCTCACCTCACGACACGTAGCTAGTTTGTATCTCTCTATCTAGTAGTACTTGAATCTATTTATTAGGCACATCTGTATGATTGGTATCAGGTAAATCCAATATATACTATAATGTGTGTAGTCTGCAGAACAGTTTTGCAGTTTAGCAGAGATCTTCTTATTATGGTATGGTTGATGTACAACCGGCTGTCACGGATTTTCTTTACCTACCAATAATTTAAGCAACAGATAACTAATTTATAATACGCACATGAATTCAAAAAAACATTGAATCGTGCCGGGTGTTGTTAGTCAAACGGTCATACCATTTGACTATCATATCAGTGCTCTAACGAAGGGAAAGATTTTTACTCGTATATAACAAAAAATACAGATAAACGAAGTTCTACTGAAATCTACGTCATTAGTTGGTTACATAATTGGATTATTACTTACAAGAAGTCATGGTCCTCGTCTTTCATCATCTATCAGCCTATCACGGTCAGCTGGACATAGGCCTCTCCCAAGTGCGATACATAAGAATATGTAAAGTTCGCATCAATAATATACTCAATACCATTCAGAAATCGCATGTTGCATCACTCCAACGTGTTTCATTTATTAGCTTCAAATATAGCGTTACCTTCAGTGTTAATAAAGAATAATCTAAAGTCTGTTGAATAAATGGAATAGGCAACATATGTCACCATTGTTACTTCAAAGATTAACTCTTCTACAAACCAACCATTACAGGGTGTTCCCAATAGTATCTAGATTAAAAACCACGTCTGTTGTTATCTAGCTAGTGGGTTCAATTATGTGCTAACTGTACCCAATCACAGGTTAACTGGCGCTGCCGCTAACTGCTCTTTTAATATTTAACCAGAATTGTGTTGCGTGAGATATTCTGCAGACGAGGCAAACGTTTGTTGCCCAACGTGGCGACTGCAGGTTGTAACTTTGAGTGAAGTGTTAATTCAGGTTCGCTGTGTGTACCTAATAAGTACATAATTGTACACAAGCACTTGTGAATATGATTCGATTGTATTTAAAAACCATAGGTAGTTTTTTTTAATTTTCTTTTCATTGAATCATGTAACAAAATAACAAGTAATTATTTTAGTCCAGTATTTACTTTTGATATGTATGACCCGATCAAATGCCTCGTCAAGTTTTCAGCATGAATTATCTTAGTTCAGCCATTCAATTCAATGTTAACCAGATTAACTAAGCTATTTTTGTGATCAGCTGATATCTATTCTGATTTTAGGCTCTTGTGCAGGTACCTATATGATATTCCAAGTGAGTAAAATGCATCCCCAATTTATATTCTGGACGAACCGAAATGTCATTAAATAAAGACTTCAACGAAATCTGACTTCAGATAACAAACGGAATAATCAACAATTGTAGAAATAATTAATTACGTAGCCAAAGCCAGCAAGGTATTTGATTCAAGTACAAGCGGCCGTGTGCGACCGGCCTTACCCGCCCTAAACACATAATATGTGACGGGATATTTAATCGTTTCTATATTAGGCCGTCTAGACACGATAAGTTGCGACCATCAGTCAGCATGGTCAGGATAAAGCCAGTTGTCAGGCCGACTCAAATGCATTGATAGCGTGGAGCGCCTGTGTTAGCGATTGAGTGACGTGCACTAAGCGGATTCGGATGGCCAAAGACACACATTACATAAATTATACGAAGGTCGTAGGTACCTACAACTTGTTAATGGAGTATGCACAAACGATGCGGTGATGCACGTCTAAGGACATTAAGCTGGATTGTCAAAATATTTTTCTGGTTGGTCGAGTCAATAACGTAAAACAATATTCAGAGTTTTTTTTTGAATAATTAAAAGGCTTTGTCGCTTTGCAATTATATCGCCCAGTGTAGGAGAATTTATAAGTAGATATTACCAATAATTTACCATAAAACTAATTTGTATAGTTTTTAGCCTCACCGACAGTGGAAAAGCAAGGATACTGTTACAAATGCCAATTTAACCGTTTTTCGGAGTTCGTTGACGTCTTACATTAAATAGGGATAGTTTTCAATTTATTTTAATCTTTTGATGTTAGTTATACATGTGAATAAAATCACAATAGGTGTTTGAAATAATAAATACCTACGGTAGTTTAACTCATGTCGTAGTGTTTAAAGTCAAAGGATTTATTTGCAATTGAATACAGTTACATAAAAGGTGTTACAAAAGGTCAATAGGTTCAGTATTCAGTCATAAGATAATGACATGCAAATGTTACATTTCAAGTAGCTTATATACTATACATAACAAGATTATTTCGGAAACTTATACTGTAAAAATTCTTTTATAGAGTAGAAAGGATTATCTATTAGCCATCCACGTAGTGCCGTCTTGAACCGAGTAAATGGTAACTCTCGAAGTTACCATTTAGTAAGTTAAGTGTCAAACATCTTATTTATGAAGACATAATTTATGTCAAAAAGGCTTATAAAAGGGGGACGCCTTTGTTCATCAGTGGACGTCTTTCGGCTGATGGTGATGATGATGATGAATTTATGTCTATCCCATATATCTTTCATTCTATTCGAGCGTCTTTCACTTGTCTAGGGTTGTAATAATTCCGTTTCGTAGTTGCAGTTGAAACTGTTCGAAGTCTTAAATTAATCGAGTCATGTTACCTATTCTGCAACACCTCTTAATTAGCTAACCTGCTAAATGCTGAGAAGTAAGTGACATTTGCAATTGGGATGACGACAGTGCAATAACACGCCGGCTGAGAAAGTGTTGAAACATTAGGTACTAGTATATGCTATTTTAATCTACATACTGCCAAATTGAAGAAAAGAGGTTAGATCACACTTATATTAGGGTGAAATTTTGTAAGTGTGTGTGCTCACACTTAAACTACTAATAATTACCTAATGGAAAACCCAGTATCATTTTACCCGACCCAGGATTCGAACCTAGGACCTCGAAGCAGTCGCGCAAAATCGCGCGAAATGGTGAATGAATGGTGGTCGCTATGACCACCATTCATTCACCATTTTATTCCACATCACCCTCTATTTATGTACATTCTTTATGCAGATAGCCGTCGTAATGATTTAACATTTTCATGCAAATATCGCGGCTTAAAGAACACTTAAATATATGAAATACGAATTACAGTCGAAAGTTTTTCACGAAAGTTCAGGATATTTTTGGAAACTTGACGAATTCTTGTATTTAAATTTCGAAGATAACCCTTTACAAGCAAACCTAAAAACAATACCTCTTCATAATAATAATTAGTATAGAACTAAGTATAGACAGTTAGACATGTATTCAGCCGTATCAAGTCGACAGTCAATATTGCCCGCCCCGCCGACAGAGAGGCCTTAAACTCATTAGTAATTCTGAGTGACGTTGTCAGCTCTCATGGTTCATCACACTGTACAGTCAGCAACATAAGTAGCTGAATATTTAACATTTTTAACAAACCATTAATTGAAGAAGTACAAGAAGTACTTCGTAGTAGTAGTAATGTAGTAAAAAGTCTTAAATATTCACAGATCATCATTTAAACGCTCCTATAATTTAAAACAATAACTTGAATTGATGTTTTTTTCTATCAATTATTTGACATAAGGTTTCTTAACATGTTAAGCTACTTATGTTGCTGACTGTACCATCTACAGGCCGGTTAAGCCTTTGAATTAGACCGTAGACCTTATAATTCAGTATAAATTGTTGTTTATTTACCACGTGTATGTAACGCACAAGATTAATTAATTAGAAATTTTACTCGAATATGAGGGACATGAGTATCCTCCGAATGAATAGGTAAGGGTGTATACTGTATACACACCTACATTTAGCCATTTATGCTTAACACGTTGACTGTCTGCTTCTTCTTCTTCTCATTGTATGGTTGACAAACAACCTGGTGTCAGAGTTTAAACCGCCTGTAGGCCTCTGATATGGTTTTACACACCGTTGAAAAATCTTTCAGGTGTGCCGGTTTTCTCACGATGTTTTCCTTCAAGATAACTAATATATAATACGCACATGAATTCGAAAAAGCATTAGTGCGTGCCGGAGTTTGAACTTGTGATCTTTGACTTGGTAGTCCAACTGTCATACCATTCCGCTATCAGGGCTGTGTTATCCGCTAATTTAACACATTTGTTAAAATCTTATGTACACTGGACAGTGAAAAGGTTAAGACTCAATGGGGGCGAGCCTATTGCCATCAATCAGGCATTCAGACTCTGTGCAGCTACTGAGAATTGATCAAAAATGATAATAACTCTTCGCCCGTTCTTCGCAGAGACTAGAACTAAGGGCCTTAAACTCTGCAGTCACACTTTCTCACTAGACCAATGAGGTAGTCATGAGTGATTGTGTTGGTAGTATGTTCTACACTGTACACTTACAGCTTCGTTTTTGGTCAGCGTTTGTAGTGTCATTGTGCAGAGAATTGGTTAGATCACCTGCGGTTCGTTAATGTAAGCAAAGCGGATTTACTGTAGTTTGTATAGATTAAAGTTGCTAACAGACGGAAAACCTGTTTTAGGATACTTTCTAATGTGTAATTGGGTATAATTATACGACTGCCCAAAAAAAGGAGTGTAATGTTTTCAGGGTTCATGTATGTATGTATGAGAGTTTCTTTATTCCATCATAACTTCTGAATGCCTCAACCGATTTTGATGTATGGTGATTGCAACATTGTGAGTAACATCCAGGATATAAAAAAGATATAAATAAAAAAATGTAATTTAAAAAATTTTAAATACACCACTACCATTTTAAATTTTTTAGTTTATTTGGCGGTGTCTCCGATGTGGTGGAAATTAAACGTTTTGTATTAGTTAGCTGTTTATTTGGAAAACTTGAATACTAAGAGCAACTTCTTCGTTAAATACTGTTGTATTTTACAAAAGTATCGTGAAAAATATTTGGAAAGATAGAGCCATATGCCAGTTCAGGACAAAACTTATCTCCTAGGTAACCGCTGCAGTTCCGTTGGAACGAAACTTGGTAAGCAGCTTAATAAAATAAACCCCCGCTCCATTCACGCAGATATTCCGCCACAAAGTTATTTCCCGCGTTTTGAGGCGGAGTTGGACGCCGGCCCACGCTTGACTCGGTCTCGGACCATCAAATACCAACAAACCGGCGCGCCGACCTACAATAGCGCCTCTGAAACCAAGTTTTGTTGCAACTTCATCAAGTACAGTCCTGTAACAATGGCTTCGGTGTATGCCGTACCGTATTCATAGCTTTCATACACGTCCCTAGGGTATAAAGTTAATTTCAAGTTAGGCGAATGGCAGTTACGGTCTCTCATTTATTAAAATACTAACGTCTTACACTTAATAGGTTTTGGTAACTGTGAGAGTTGATGCAGTGGTGGTCCTTTGTTCGCTGTATATAATATGTTATGTATTGGTTTATGTAGGTACATACGGTGATGCATATAAGTGGTGTAAGTATATTATGGTATGAAATGCGTCTTCTATCGATTTTTATGTGGTAGTGATATAGGTTTAGCATATAAAGTTAGATTTGGTTGGCAGTTAAAGTTGTTTTTCTTCGTGAAAGCTTTTTTTTATAAATATTTGAAATTCCCATAAGTTTTAACTTTTTATTTCATTTTTTAAAATGCCTGTACTGTAAGGTTTTAGTTCATAACAATGTAGTAGTTTTAACCCAAGAATAGAAAGATTTTCATGATGTTTTTGACAACTCACTGAGTGAAGGAACTAGGAGTAGCTGAACCTACTTCTAACTAAACAATTTGTTTATTGTTCCAAGAATGTCGCTCGAAGTTATAAACTAAACAAATTACATTTACTTGTTTATATCATCCTCAAACACTAGTCATGACATCACAACCTCCATCAATAATAAACGCGAGCTAACATTCAAAATGTCGCCTCAAAGCGAGAATCTAGTTAAAAACGTAACTAAATAAACAAAATATTGAGAATAATTCATATCTGAATCACGATTCGACCCACCCGCATATTAGCGTATCTACATATTTTTATGTCTGTTTTACGAGTTATCATTTTTATGAGATTCAGTGCGCGCTTCGAAGGGCGTCGAAAGGGTTTTGACCGATTTCTTTATGTAATACTATGGAGTTTTATGTTCCAATATGATTTTGCTTTTGAGATGTTATTACTTTTGAGCGTTAGTTATTGAGTTCGTTTCTTGTTGATACATTTTAACGATGACGTGAGTTAGTAATCTGATATTTACATACATTTTACCAGTATGCTACTACTGCCGGCTTACATTGAACATTTATGATAAAAAAAAAATAGATTAATAATGCCTTTGAGCATTACCCACACCGAATGGATAATTATGTGTAAGGTGGCGGTTTCAAACCTGTCTATCAATAACTTAGAAAGTAAATAACATGAAAGCACATCGGTACACGTCTGCATGAACCCCCAAAGATTGCAAAATATTTACAAAAATATTTTCTATCCAAGATTAAAACTTACTACCCTGCAGCCAGTCCAATATCACTACGCCACACATAATATAACATCACGTCCATATTCCCCGAGAGGATAGGCAGAGGCATATAGAACGCCCACATTTCGCCAGTTATGTTATAGGTCCCAATATAATAGGCGAGCTTACTGCCATCAACCGGGCACAAATCAAGACTCCGTGCTACTGAGAATTACCTAATGGAAAAACCCAGTAACACTTTGCCCGACCCGGGATTTGAACCCAGGACCTCATGTTCAGCAGTTGCGCTCAGCGACCACTAGACGAAAAAGGCAGTCACAGAATCACCACATAAGGTCATTGCGCCAAAAAAATGTCATAATCGACATTTACCTTTCATTTATAACACAAGGCAAAACACTTCAAAGTCATTATCAAAAGGAAATAAACGATTCTTCTTCTTCGACTATTAATGCATTCGAAGGTAAAACAAACAGCCGGTCAGTTTAACGGCCAGTAATGGAGACAAGGCCTCCGAGTTGACCCGGAATAACTGAGCCGCATATTTTTAGACGTTACATCAATAAACTATACATAGTGCAATGTCAAGGCATTTTATTGCATTTTTATAATGGTAGTGTTATTGTTTCTTGAATGTCAACTTGTTGAGTTGTGTGAGGTTGGTAGCGCGTGTTAGGTCATTAGCGTTAGTTTGCGATGGGTTTCTGTGTTACTTATATTATTTGAAATTATCTCCAAATATGAACCTGCACAGGCGCAAGAATGGTTACTAATCGTATCATATGCCTCTTGAATAGGGTTTTTCCTTGGTTTGTTTTCGTCTCTTAGTAAGGGGTTCGTGGCTACCACACAGATCAGTCGATCTGCGAGGTTGAGCCGCGGTCAGTCTTGTGATGGGTGACCGTTTTCCTAAGACCCCTCCGTGCTTCGGAAGGCACGTTTAGCCGTTGGTCGTGCGCCTGATCTCTCTCCACTTGTGTCGGTCTACCGTCCCATCGGACTGTGAGAGTGAGGGAATAGGGAGTGCACCTGTGTTTGCGCGCATTCGTGTTCCCTGATATTGCCTGCGTATTGGGCTAGTCTTAGCTGTGACAGGCCGCTGTGACCGAAATTCAGTCAGGAGAACATTATTACGTCCCTTATCGAAATCACAATAAATATAAACTTGGTTAATATCTTACTGCTAAGTATAATACTATACTAGAGTATAAAGTAGGTACAAATATTTAATAAGTCAGAGAATGAAAAATTTATGACTAAGTACACCATTTAGTGACAAAGTTTTCTTGAGCTAACTCTTACTAACTAACTACTAACTTCCAAGGCTCAAAGAAATTAGAGTAGCCATCTCAAAAGTCCAAAAACGCTTGGTTATAGCATGTCGTATCGATTGCATCAGCCATGCCAAGCAGCAAATTATCGGCTAGTGATTACAATAGTAGCTTACACGGTGGCAACACATGGTCAATCTCACGGTTGGTCACGCACAAAGAGCAATTAGGAGTGTTTGCTGACCCACGGAGAAGGGTTCACTTTTGGTGGTCTAGTTATGGAACTTATAACACTTTGACTAGGACTCCACGAGAGGGTTGAGCTTCTCCAATTTCTTGTCGGGTTGACGGTACTCTTATATTTTTAGCTGAAAATCAGTGCTGTGCCCTTCGCACGGCAAATACTGAGCTGGATCCCTTGCCACACATGTCATATTATGTACCTATATTATGTGTAATGTTCATGTGTATATTGTGTGTGGCAAAATAAATGGTATATGTTTTTTTTTTCATAATAAAATGTTGGGTTGTAAAAAGAATTAAATTCAGCATTGTTCATAAAAGTAATTAAAGCAATAACTTACTTACTTCGTTGGCTCAGTGACCGAGAGTGGATCTTGGCCTCCGATACGATAGTTCTCTATTTATTCATTAGTTCTCTGGGTGAAGTCGGCATGCCGGATGACGATGATGTTAGGGCACCCACACAAAACCGCGATGTGATGCGATACGACGCGGTATCACAGGAATTTGCTTGCTGCAGTTCGCAGATATTTGCGATGCGTTACGAATTCGCAGTTATGTGTGGGAACCCTAAAATCTTGTCTACGAAGACATGCTATACACAGTCATATTTCGCTAGATATTGTACTTAAGTCATGTAATTGGCGACAAATTGTAACTTCGAATGTCTTGAATATCCCTCAAAGTTTCTTCTTAAACGGACAAGTGAGTAGTATAGTATTACAAGAACATAAAGAAGACAAATTTAAACATATTTTTATGTCTTTATCTATTTGTATCGTTTAAATATGGTCAACATAATAATATTGTTATATAGTTTATCATAATAAAGGTTAGGACATTATTTTACAGTCACTCCTAACGTTATTTGCATTAGATTACTGGATTAGACTAACTTTTATTGCTCTGTTTCTACTTTGAAACTTCCCTTTGCCCTTTCTGCCTTTCGGACCTTCGATCTTGTTATTATCAGAGATAAAGTCCAGTTTCCAATGAATCATTTGTTGTTTAGTGTGGGAGGTAATACATTAGATTTCGTGCAAAGATTATTTTGGTCTGGGCTTTGTTCTGCGGTAGCGTTGTTTACGATTAAGAAAGTGTGTAGGTGTAGTTAGTAGTTTATAGGGGCTCTATAATATATACAGTCGCTGTGGGTGGTGGTGTGAAGTATACGAACTATATACGTCGATTTTTTTTTAGTTTTTCTTTGAGTAATACTAGGAAGGTACCGTATACGAGCGATATCCTCAGGCAACAGAACTGATTGTGGTTTGTATTAGTCTGTCCTACTGTAGTAATATCTATTAACACCTTACAAGGTTTTTGGTTGAAACTACCACTGGCCAACTTAATCATAAAAAGTGTCAATTTTAAACCATGGATTAAATTACACCTGTCACTGTCATTTGCATTGCAAAAGACTTAAGACTTGTATTAACTTAAACCCGAAGTTAATACAGGTAGCATCCTTGTTTAAGAATAAGTGGAAAAGCACTGTGATAGCCGAGTCGTATGGAGGTTAGACGGCTAAGTCAAAGGTCGCAAACTCAAACCATTGTCAATGCCAAACCACCACCAATGTCATTTCGAATTCATGTGCATACTATAAATTAGTTATCAGTTGCTAAAAACCGTGAAGGAAAACATCGTGAGGAAACTGGCACACATGAGAGATTGCTCAACGGTGTGTAAAGTCATGTCAGAGGCCTACAGGCGGCTTAAACTCTGACACCAGGTTGTTCATCAACCATACGATAAGAAGAAGAAGAAGAATAAGTGCAAGCCGACCGTAACATATGGGAAAGGCAAAGCATAATATGATGATTATTAGCAATTAAATCAAAAATCCATCGAGAAGAAATAAGTGACACGCTTTTTTACGACCGACTCGTATTCATAGATTGAACTAACATAGGTTTAAGTAACAACCGTTACGAATTCGTGAAACCTATCCTCTTCAATCAGCCAAACAAGAAAATCAATTCGGGACGGAACGGGCAAGGTCCGGTATTTCTAAAATAGCGTCTACGTATGAGGCAGCTCTGAAGGTTAGCACTAAGTGAACACTGATACTATATGTCACGGCTTCGTCTGTCAAATTACTTTTCCATTAAATTCATGTTTAACTCTGTTCAATCCTTACTCTACTTATAAACGGCTGATTCTATTGGTGTTTTGTAACTTGCTTATGGCCAGGAGTTTTATAGTTCTTGCGTTTTGCCACTTGTCTGGTGCCTCTAAAGATGACATTACTATTGATATTGGTTGGCTCAACTTTGTATGTAGTAGGTAATCCAAAGATACTTATTATTTGTTTTAGTTATAACTAGTTTAAATCACCACTAAAATTCCATGCCTTTTTTTTCTCCGGAGTGAAATATAGACTCAATAAAGTCAAGTTCTTAAATTTTAAATCAAAATCGCTAATCTTAAAGTTTTGTGAATCAACGTTTCACCACTTTAAATTAGAGCCACTTCTACTTGATCTACATTCCAGATATAGAATCATTTCTCATGCTAAGCCGGCTTTCGAAGAAAGTTTAGTATTGGCTGTCCATAGCATTCGTACGTCAGAGTGCAGACTGGAGTATTGGGTCAATATTGGGTCAACAAGAGGTCAATGTTTGTCTATTGTTTGCAGCCAACTATATTTAGGGCTCGTAGCGACAGTTCCGTGGCTAAACGTAAAGGTTTTAAGGTCTTGGTGGAATTGATAACAGGATATTATAAACAAAATAACATCGTGTACTTTGTGTACTATATTTTTAACCGTCGAGGAGTTCCTGCGACTGGAGCCAGTCCTGGTTGTAGAATCAGATCAAGCTTATTCCACAATGCATTGTCTCGTGTGTCCCTCTCGTCTCACACCGACGTGTAAAATTTCTACCGCGTAAGATTAGAGAAAGTGGTCCCAATTCAGCTTGCAAGATTTTGCTAAACAAATAAACTAACATCGCAAATTAAATATTAGCTTGTTATGAAAATATGATTATATTTTTTGGTTGAGTTACTTAAGTAGTAAAAACATCGAATTGTGCCTGTGTTCGTGAGTAGCAAGCCACAGGTTGGATTTTTATAATGGCGTTGTATAATATTAATATGCAATATTAATAATATTACATGGGTAAAGCATATTATGCTTTACCCGTTTAACCCTACCGTTGCCACGTTGCATATTTATAGGACTGAAACGTTGACGTAGCGAATATGGGTTAGTATATTTTTATTTGTAGGTCGAAGCCGCTAATGTTGCTTCTGTCTTGTTTAATCTAAAGACAACTGGCAAAACGTTTGGCGCATAGAAATAGAATAGAATGAAAAATTTATGAGATCAACATAGCTTACTTTAGTCGAAACATTAAGATATCCCTATACATTAATCATTCTATTCGATTTCTATTCCTCAAGCGTTTTATAGTGCGCAGCGGTCTAGGTCTTTGTCTAGATTATTGTCTAAAGCTTATCAACAATGATGCCTGTCTATTTAACGCTGAAACAGTCTGTTTTGTATTAGGAATGCCATTTTTATTAGAACAGTCAGCGGTAATACAACCTCCGCAGTTGTGCAGACCATAATATTTAAACGACCTTGAAAATTGAAAATGGATAAGTAACTATATAAAGTACTTAGAAGCATCATCACACCTGTATTCCCTGAATGGGTAGGCAGAGGTGTGTTGAATGTCAATGCCAAATTTCATCAAAACCCGTCTAGCGGTTACGACGTGAAGACCTCAGAAGTGAAGACGTAACAGAAGACAGATAAAGTTACTTTCACATTTATAGCATTAGTATGGATATGGATAAAAACATTTTGAATTTTGAATTGACAACGTATTTCTAAGATCTAAAAGACTTAACAACAGTACAAATTATGCCAATATTGGACTTGTAAAGTTCATTTTAACATGCTAAACCGTTACAGACAATTACGTAGTTGAACTTTATAATTCTGCCTTATAGTTCAGTGTAAGTTCAACTTCAAACCAAAGTTATTACCGTGCCGGGTGTTCTATTGATTTAAGGTCGTTAAACTTAATCGAAGGTTAAAAATTTATAGATTGCCAGTAAACAAATAAACAATATTAAACTGAATCGTTTTATTGGATAGAGTTGTGTAATGTTTTAGGTAAATTTTGGTTGGTACTAATATTTTATATTATGTTGGACGTTAGTGCCATAGATTTAGGTAAATTTAGTAGGTAGGTACTATTATTTTAGAGAAATGATTGTAGGTACCAACATTTTATGTTAAGTTGGATGTGAGTGCCCTAATTTTAGGTACATTTAGGTACCATTATTTTATGTACTGTAAATCATGTCTTGAATAAATATTTCTTTTTTCTTGTTAGATGGGAAGTCGACACCAACAAAGACGGGTAAGATTATGGTGGCTTTTACACTTGCTTTATACACTAAAATATTGAGCCCAGTCGTGTCGTGTGGCTTAGCAGATACGGAATGCATAACAGGCCAATTAGAACAAGTATCGATGTCAGTTTATCAATATCTTAGTACTTCTTAGTGGTTCTTAGTCACCACTGAGTAAGTGTGAGTTGATAATATCTGTCAAAACAATCGTGGCTATTGCACAGCTTAATTTTACTTGTATCATGGGCCACAGATGTAAATGTCACATGCACAAACACTGGACCAGGATTCAATCTGTGGTTCCTAACGATTTGGATTGTTCCACCTTAACGCGTGCTTAGCAATTACAGCGCCGACTGGGTCTAACCTAATGAGGCTCCCGAAAGGTATGTGTGTGTTGTGGTGTTTGTGTGTGCATATCTAGTTTATTGCATTGTTTTGTTGGTGTGTTAGTAGCCTCTAACGACAGCACCTGATTTTATGATCTTTGGGTGGACCCTGGTTGATCAGCCCCGCTATGAGCTCACTGGCTTTCTAATCTCCACATATATATATTACGATATTTATATATGTAACTTCTTAATCCAATTCGCTGACTAAAACAATACGCTGGCACAATATTTGGCGCTAATTTGGTCCTGCTTATCTCATCGTGGATGTGCTTAGTAAAGTGTCTAAACACTTTTGCATTACCCTTCGCAAACATATTTATAAAAAAACCGATAAGACAAAGATGAACACATGTTTTAGGCTTATCACAGTCAAAAACATGTTCAAGAGAAATATACACAACACAGCGACTAAATCACATATTTCAATTTTGTGTTTGATCATAACTAAAAAACACACAAAAAACTCTTTCAAGAAACATCTACACAACACTACGAAACCTTTGAACGCATGTTCAATGTCAACATAAAAAGCGATTAATATTACATTTATATTAATACAGCCCCTTAGGCAAACGGTTGAAGTGCCCTTCACTCGATAGCATCGTTCCCCGTCCTCGTCGGCCGCGAGATTATAAATCGTCGACAATAATTAGCAGCACGTGTGTCGTGCGTATGATTTGGGGATGTCGCTTCCGGCAACAATCACGCGAGCGCCCATCGGTCAGGGCTTGAAAATTGTTTTTGTTATTAGAAAACTAGGGTACGAGGGTGGACTTGTCATTTCTGTTCGAGTATTACCTGTGAAATTCGACGATTAATATTGTGCGCATAAAACAGTGAGTAAGTTGTACAGTTTATTAGCCGAAAATTGACTGTAATTAACACTGTAACACCATTTATAACTCAAGAACGACTGGACTGTTTTGAATTATTTCGTATTTGTTGGATTGAACGGCAGAACGACATTGGCAGGGTCTGCTAGTTTTTTTTCTCTATATTTATTAAAGGACTTTTATAAATTTGTACATGCCAGTCCTATCATACCTTATATATAAAATTTAACAAAGAAAACGTAACAAAACAAACTTAAATATACTGTATGCAGCGTTCCGTAGTTTTCGCTTCATGAATATTAGATATGAAAGAAAAAGTGCAACAATTAGTTTATATTATATACAACACTAGGATACTAGTAGATAACTTGAGTGGCGCAGTGGCCAAGCGATTAGTCTGGGTGTTGTAGGTTCGATTCCCGCACGGGACAAAAATTTGTTTCCCGTGTATTTGTGTATGTTATTTTCTTCTTTGTTAGGTATACGCACCTACGATACAGGAGACATTCCAAGCGTGGGGCGAGGTTTAAACAAAAGTAGCTCTTATAGTCTACAATTCAATACTATAGAAAGGTGCTTCTATGCTTTATCTTCTATTCCAAATGTCCTGCAGATGGTATGAGACGGGGCGTCTGTCAGGACAGGTAGACTCAAGCCTGCTTTGGATTTGTTTCTAAAAAGAACCATCTCGGACGGCCTACATCGTCTCACACAACTTATGTTTGTCTGGACTTTAAAAGAGACATTGACCCCTGAGTTTGATTCGGCATTTCTTCTCAGAGGTAGTCAGTTAGGAAATGCCGACGCCATCTAGTTTCTTATTGATTGAAATCTGTCATGAAAAAATGTTTTTCAAAACCTATTTACAGAAATAAATCATTTATTAATATTTGTTCACGTAATACTTATTTATAATCTATGTGTGTGCATTTTGTCATGACTGTATACTAGTGATGGCTACGGGCCTTGCCGAATAGCCGACTAGCCGACTATTCGGCCACTATTTGACACATCTCTACTCTATACTTCTCTAAGTGTTACAGTTTCGTTGTTCTATTTTATTTAAAGCGATTATAGATCGGCTTCAGATCTGCTAGAAATAGAAAGCAATTTTGTTAAAAAGCTAGGAATCATATTAGCTTTATTTAGTTACTTTTCTAAAAGTCACTCTCAATATACCTAGTGAATTGGTAAAGTAATAGACAGTGTTATTTATAACAGGGAATTATATTTTGTAATATTTTTATAAAACTAACGTTTTTTTTATAAATACTCACCCATCACACTGGAGAAATACCTAGTATGGGATCTAGAATTTCTCCTGTATCGTGGGTGCGTTTCACAAACATAAAATATCATATACACAAACAGCCGGGCTCGGGATAAACATCTGCGGATAACACAACTTTTTGTCCCGAGCGGGAATCGAACTCGCTTAGCCACTGCGCCCATCAGGTCGTGAAATTGCCTTATATTATCTAACATAGATATTATAAGTCGATCGACGACCTGATAGTCTCTTCCATTCTGTCTATTGTTCACCCCGTTTTTAAGGGTTCTATGTGTTTTTAGTGTGTATCTTTTGAAATATTTTCATAAGGAATAGTTTAAATAAGACCCATTTTAAGCCTTTGTTAAATATCTCTTCATTTGTTTGCCGTAAATAATGTGCTTCTTGGGGTAAGCAGAAGCCTCAATTGTCGACTAACGGTCACCCATTTAAATACAAATCGTGATGGCCACTGCTTAACTTAGCTTTTATTCCCCATTCTGCATGGCAGCAATTCTGTAAAGAAGTAGGTTACTATCTAGGGCTATAGGTACCTACTCATGATCCAGGTACCTTATAGATAAGCAATATTTATGGTCAATATTTATGAATACCTAACGTCAAAACTCTACCATCATCTGACTAAAAACATTAGCTCACCCCTTCGATTCCCGACAGTCGTGTTGCAACCGTATGGGGTGAGCTGTGACAGGTTCAGGTCAGGTTAACACCTGTTGTGAAATAACGTACGACCCCTTTTCAGTTATGACATAATATTTCAAGGTATTTTCTTCCCTTACGTAAGTTTGAACGAAAACGGCATGCTACAGCGTGTTACGAAAAGACTCTTTGACATTCGATTTTTTACGTAGATTTTAACAAGCGCTTTTCCATAACATCTTTTCTGAATTTCATCGAAGGCTAGATAGAGGTGTATAATACATCCGCAGTACAAAAGTAGAGTTTAACACTTTCACTGCCGCAGACACAATTGATGTTTATTGTTCGCGGGCAAATATGACCCGCGTGGCGTTCAACGGCTTAAGGATCCACGTAATTTGGAGCGAACCTATCGAAACTAATTGGACATAAATCTAAAATATCAAACTCCGTGCCGCCACAGAGAATTATCCAAGCAAACACCTAAATACACTGCCTTTCCCCGTGATCGAACGTAGGACTCTCTCCCGAACGTCACTCTTTGCGACCTCTAGACTAACAACCTTTTTTGCATGATTTTCATTTAAACGACTTCATTATTAGGTTAGAGAACTAAAAGCTACGATGGAAATGAATAAGCTCGTTATTGTTTGTTTACAGTTTAGATGAGCACACATTTACGAGTTGAGCGATTCATATTCTAATTCATGCTCCGACTCGCACTTTGCCGATTTTCAAGTTGCTGTGACCACAACCTTTTTTGAGGGCTAGATCCGCGCCGGCAATGAGGTACTCCCTATCTAACATGACAAGCGTTAAAACAAGTCTAATATAAATAATTATGTTCTCCTTACCGAATGTCGGTCAAAGCAGCTTATCTTAGCGGAGACTAGCAAACTATGCAGGGGATATTATAATGCACAAGTATCTGCGCAAAGCAAACACAGGTGCACTACTTATTCCCTCACTCTCATAGTCCGATGGTACGGTAGACCGACACGACTGGAGAGAGATCAGGCGCAGGGCCAACGGCTTAACGTGCCTACCGAAGCACGGAGGGGTCCCGATATGTGAAAACGGTCTCCCATCATAAGACGGCAAGCACGGCTTAACTTCGCAGATCGACTGATCTATAATACATTTTCGCTCTGCATGTTTGACGTTTATTTATTTATTTATTTATTTATTAGTTCGGGAAAACAAACAATTACACACTAAAATATATGTGACAGTTGGCAAACATATACATATTATAAGTGTGTAACTCACTACGTTATCCACAGTTTATATGTAAAATACATTGTTCTGGTACGTCCACGAGTGAGACACAATTCAAGTTTCTTAATAACTAGAGATACAAGTCTTTGATTTTATTTTATTTTGATTTTATTACAAGTCTTTAATTTTAATGTTTAAAGTATTCCGAAATTTGCTAGCAGACAGAGAAAATATATCTACATCAGAGAAATGTACGTTATAATTATTAGCCAAGCGACGAAGAGGCGCGCGGACCCCAGCATTTGTGCGACAAGAAGACACTGCAAACAGGGGACACGCGCGCACTTCTCGTCTTAATACAGTTCTAGGTACAACATAGCACAAACTGTTAGTTAAGTCCGAACAATCATATCTATTAGCACAGAGGTCATAAAGGAACATAGTTTCCAGAAAGGTGCGCCTGGACTCCAATTTTGTTAACTTGTAATATTTGAGCAGTTCGTCGTAAGTTAGCGATCTACGTGAGCAGCGGTAGTGCGTTGCTTTAAGAAATTTGTATTGTACTTTCTCTAGGTTATGTATATATTTCTTATAATAGGGGTTCCACACCATAACGGCATACTCCAGCTGTGACCTTACCAAGGATTTATATAAGAGTATGTATGTGTGTGTGCGTTTAAAGTCAGTTGTTGCTCTCATTACAAATCCATACATTCGAAATGCGTTGCTAATAATTTTATCAATATGTCGATCCAAATGAAGCTTACTGTCTAACAGTACTCCGAGGTCTCGAACTGTAGACTCTTTTTGTAGGGCTGTGTTGCTTAGATAATAGGTATAAGAAAAAATATTTTTATTTTTTGTGAATGTTATAGATAGACATTTAGGTATGCTTAGTTGGAGTTTATTGTTATTGCAGTAAATTGAGAACCTATTGAGATCTTCTTGAAACAGAATGCAATCATTATCACTACTTATTTTTCTAAAAACTTTAAGGTCATCAGCGTAGAGTAAAAATTTAGAATGCTTAAAACAACTGGTAATGTCATTAATAAATAGGATAAACAGTAGGGGACCGAGAATGGAGCCTTGCGGCACACCAGAAGTTACATTAATCGATTCAGACTCATGACCCTGTATCACCACCTTTTGAGTTCTATTTGTAACATATGATGAGAACCATCGCAATAAGTCGCCTCGTATGCCGTTGTATGCAATCTTCGCAAGAAGTAGTGCGTGATCCACCTTATCGAAAGCTTTTCGGAAGTCTGTGTACACAGCATCTACTTGTGAACGTTGATCCATGTTATTAAATAAGTAATTCGTAAAGACTAACAAATTCGTGGCTGTGGACCTTTTTTTGACAAATCCGTGCTGTTGTTTTATTATTATATTGTGCAAGATAGGATTGATCTGATCATGGACAAGTCTCTCAAAAAGCTTCGACAAGGTAGACAAAATGGAGATTGGACGATAGTTCTCCACGTCATGTTTTGAGCCAGATTTATGCACCGGCGTTATATTAGCCTTTTTCCAGATTTCTGGAAAAGTACCCTCTATAATACATTTATTGTAAATAATATGTAGAGGTATGCATACTGTACTAGCGGTATGTTTAAGATAATACGCCGGTACACCATCCGGTCCAGGTCCTTTGGTAGTATCTAATGATTTTAAAGCTGCTATGATTTTGTCAAGGGTTAAATTAATATGACTAATTATAGCAGCACCTTCTAAATATGCTTCGGGAGGAGACCAGGCATCCCTCTCAAACGTGGTTGTTTCATATACAGAGTGAAAAAATTTAGAAAATAAATCACAAATTTCTTTGGGGTTATTGGTGCTCTCATTTTTATACGTCATTGAGGAAGGTACGCCTGCATTTGATTTGCGGTTTGAGATATAACTCCATAAATATTTAATATTTTTATGTACATTATCTTCCACGGAATCAATATATCTATTGTAGCTTTTATTACATTCTAGGTAGAATCTGCGTCTAAGGAAAGAAAATTGTTGATAGTCAGACACGTTTTTATATGTCTTCCATTTGATCCAGGCTTTATTTTTATTTTTGAAGATTCGTATTAATGACTTTGAAAACCAAATTGGGAATCTAGAAGATCGTGAGGCTGACCTAGGAACATATTTTTTTATAGTTTTAAAAATATAATCGTAGAAAATATTTAAAGAGTCCTCGGCGGGCACGCCCCTAAAGATGTCAGCCCAATCTACGTTAGCTAAATCTTCGTTAATTAGATCAAAGTTGCCTTTGTAAAAGTTATATTTTATAGTTTTTGACGTTAAATATTAAACGTTACAAGTTACATACAAGGGATATAGACAGCATTTTTTTTTAAATTATGAAGAAGGATTTAACGTAATATCCGGGTTCCGGGTAATCTCCGAAACGGCTGGTTCTATTTTGACGGGACCTCGCTGGCAGATAGCTGATGTTATGAGGTCTAATAAAGGCTAATTAGCATTTGAAAAAAAAAATCGGGGCAATATTAGAACAACTCAAAATTCGCGGGATACAGCTTTCGAAGTCCCGGGCATAGGCTAGTAGATAAAAAAAACACATATAAACATTCTTAATGTAGTCAACATGCGTATTGTCGGTAGGTATGCACATACAGCAGTAGATATAGTATATGCATGACGTTGTGATCACGGTTATCATTCCTACTAGATTATTAGCAACGTTTCGCGGTCAACGTTATTGATGCCGGTTCCGGTTTCGAGCGCGCGCGCCCGGAAACACCATATAAATAAGTCTAGTCGATCGCGGTTGGAATGGTCGCGTTCATCTGCGTTCAACTATAAATAAAGTATAATTATTTGACTTTGATTTCATTTAACATGGCACTAACTGTGGTTTAGTTGTGTTTTGACATTAATTTTGACTAATACATGATTAGAGAATTTTGTGGCTTTAAATTGGGACTGAAATTAACACGTTTTTTATTAAAGTCCATATGTAAAGCTATTTTAATAATACCTAAAAAGCTGAAGAGTTTGTTTGTACGTTTCGTTGATCGCGCTAATCTCAAGAACTACTGGTTCGAAATGAAAAAATATTTTTGTGATGGACAATCCATTTACCGCTAAAACATTTAAAATCCACACGGACGATGTTGCGGGCGGAAGCTAGTAAATCGATAAATAACTATATTTTTGCTAAAGTTCAGAGTCACCTGTAATTTCCTTTCATCTTCACTCAGCATAAAAACGTTTATGTATAATGCAATACTTCATCACTACATAGATAAAACAAAGTCGCTTTCTCTGTCCCTATATCCCTATGTATGCTTAAATCTTTAAAACTACGCAACGGATTTTGATGCGGTTTTTTTAATAGATAGAGTGATTGAAGAGGAAGGTTTATATGTATAACTAGATGTGCCCGCGACTCCGTCCGCGTGGAAATTCGGAAACAGCAAAAGTATTTTTAAATTGTTTTTAATATATTAGCTCTAGTAGTAATATATTAGTTTAATATATTATCCATTAAATAGTGGAGAAATACTTATAATATATATTTTATAGCCGTGCGAAGCCGGAGAGGGTCGCTGGTATAATATAAAACTAAAAGGATCTAACACCAACCTGGTCCCTCCTTGAGACTTAACTTGCGTCGACAGACTGTCAATATAGCCAATAAACTTGTCCGAACTTTCTTAACTAGCTGCTGAACGAAATATATCGATTTAAGGAGTTTGCTACCCCATACATCAGTTAGCTGATATTGATAGTCGGTGACAAGACCGGCTTTGACATCCCCTACTATACGATAACAATGTTAAAAGTACCATCGAGACAACGTAAATTAATCGACTTTCAACCTTATTGGTAAGAGAATAAAGTTGGCTTTTTCAGATTTGAGTGCAAATGTAGGGTTGTCAACAAACTTGTGTGGTATCTGAGAAAATGTTTTCCTTTGAAAATGTACCGAGGTTTCTGCAAGGAGGCTTACCGGGTTATATTTCTTTTCTCTCTCAAGCGCCGCCTTTTCATAACTGTCGGGTGTGGGGATCGATTCGGTCAGAAGATTTGGTTTCCTAATCCGGTCTCATCCGTTACGACCCCCGTTATGGTTTAAATCAGTTTAGAACTTGGAAAGTTTTAGTTTAAAGTTTATTTTCTTGGCGTATTGCTTTATACAGTAATTGTATTTTGGAATGTGATTTAAACTTTCGACCCCGTGTGAGTTTTAAACCATGGATTAAATTATATCTGTCACTGTCGTTTCTATGTAGAAGAATAGAGAAGTCAATAGACTTAACACGGGTTTAAGTTAATAAAGGTATCATCCTCATTCATGAATAAGATGGTCAGGGTTTAATTTTTTTCACTTCAATATTCGTTGTAAAATACCTAAATTTTGGAATGTATTTGTAAATGAAAAACCAACAATGTTCCCATACTATACAAGTACATAATTTTTTCTGAATCAAATTCTATATAAGCCATTGAAATGATAACAATATAATTTTATATCTTCGCTCCCAGGCCATCCATAAATATTTTCGGACGCTTGGTTTGAAGCCGCAACCTGTAGCACAGGCAACCATAGCCACTGCGCGTTTTGTCGTCAACTAATCAGTGCTGATTTTGTCTACCTTCATGAATACCTCAAAATCTAATTCCCTAGTCGTTTTACATACTGAAATCATCAAGTAGGCAGAGGTGGTCCATGTGTACACTCAAATTTCACCAGTTATGTAAGGTGTAGATCCCGATGTAGTAGGAGGCGAGCCTATTGCCATCATCCGGGTACAAATCCTAATGGATAAAACTAATAACACCTTTAACGACCCGGAATTGGAACCCACGACCTCACGCTTAGTAAGTCGCTGAGCAGGCAGTCGTTATAAATACTAGTTGAGAAGTAGAAAAGAAAAAGTTAAAATTTAATCAAAACTAGCCAATTACCTGATGGGCTTTTTCAAGTCTGAACACGAATCGATTTGCACGTAAAACACAGTTAATTCAATCTAGGAATTCTATTGTGTCTTATTAGGAATGTCACAACTTTAACAAGTGCGTTAAAATTAAAATTAACCGAAAAAGTATAAATACTGGCAGCGCAAAACTGCAAACTAACTAACGAATAATTCCTAAACAAAAAACCTTTCTCGTGCAAAAAACGAGTAACGGTCGATTGTTCGAATTTTAAATCAACACATTCAACTCAAACTATATCGGACGACAATTTCCACTCAAATCGTCATACATAAAAAAATTACATCGGCCGTATTTGAAAACAGAATCAATAGCGGCTGTCCAAATGTTTGCAACCAGTGCAACCGCACCGGAAGTTCGTAGTTAAACAAGATGGTTGCCCGCCGGTCACGTGACCACTACCCGGATTCACCCCGACTTCCGGTGGCCGGGACATGTCAAGTGTGCCGCAGGTAGTTATGGCTAGATAATTATCAGTGCTATTAAACAACCCCACGACTGATGGATGCCACGCATCTGTTATGATTTCACTTTTTTATGGAGTGGTCAAGTTATCATATGGTTTACTAATTAATTTGTTTTATGAGTTACCCACTTGTTATTCCCCGAAGCTAGAGCTTTCATACTTAATTAAAAGCATATAAAAATCTAATAGAGACTCTTGTTCTCTAAGATTCTTGTATGTACTCAATTTTTACATGACACTCCAGAATTCTTAGATTTAAGATTTTTTTTAGTTTCGTATGCCAAATTACCACTTTCTTTTTCTCTAATATACGCCAAAAGTTTTCCATCAGAAATCCACCTTGCCACAAAAATTACAACGAGAAATAACGAGTAGGTATACACATTACACAGCGCACATTGCTCTTAGCATATATCTACGATTGAACCGAACGATTCTATAAAACGGCAATGAATAGCAAACCAAATTTATTCTCACAGAATATCAGATTGTCTCATTTTAAATGTATGCTGATGTCGAAAGGCAGCGTTGTAATCTGTTCACTATTTAGTGGCAGTTTAAACTAGACACGGTCTCAATTAGGTCAGCCATTTTCTGACGGTTTACATTCCTACTTAATAAAGTTCGTGGGTTGAGATCCCGAGAATACACCGCCGATATTAAGTCGAACTTCGATAGAATTCTGCAAAGATTTAGGCGACAATGATTTCCGGAATGCAGTTGTAACTATTATTTTTTTGGTTTAATCGTTGTGAATGTTTTTGTCTTTTGTTGACTGATAAATAAATTCGGAAAAATATTTGTTTTTTTATGGATTTACTTAGGAACTATTTGGGATTAATCTTCAGGCGTAAGTGCCAAAGCTACTGACGAAATTTGGAAACAGTGTGTTATTAAACCACACTCCTACTATCGTATTATATAGATAGGTACGTACACTATAATAATAATAAAATAACATATAGTACACCCACATTAAACAGAACATAACTTATTAAAATGTCGTTATAATTACGACCTAGGGCCCTACACAAACCTGGCAAAACGCTTGCCAAATAGAAATCTAATATAATGATAAATGTATGGGGATGACTGTTTTGACTATACTGTTAATATTATTTACTATACATTCCGGTTATACTCTGTGTATTCGGGGATGCCCAATTACTGAAGAGCTTCGTTCGAGTTTTTTTTTTAAAACGTCTCCCCACACTAGGAATTTCTCCTGTGTCGTGGGTGCGTTTCACAAAACATGAAATATCACATACACAAACACCCAGACTCGGGATAATCAAATGTGGATCGCACAAATTTTTGCCCCGTGCGGGAATCGAACCCGCAACCCTTAGCGCAGCAGTCTAATCGCTTAGCCACTACGCCAATCAGGTCGTCAGTATGAAACAATGTTTTTTATTGTCTTGAATGTTTAGGTCACTTTGTATAGTAAATAATATGAATCTCTCGAAAGTTAGTAAAGTAAAATATACTGTCAATAGATACATATACTTTATTACACACCAAGAAATATATATATATACAGAAAACCCAATAGTCAATCCCATATAAGTACAATATATGTTTCATTGTTTTCATTTTCTGTTCTTCTAGCATTCTGCCACTTGTCTAGGGCCCATTAGGTCTGATAAACGGCACCTTTAGAGGCATAATGCATCGAACATATTGAAAAGAACGTTGTTTATTTTCGTACTTTGCCAGACGAATGTCAAATGTCGACGTACGAGCAATTAATTACCTACGTATCGCACAAGTTGTGAGTAAACACTACCTATAAAACTTGTAAGTAAACACCACAAGTGCGCCACAATATAGTATTGTACTATTTTAGGTATATGGGATCGATAAAGTAGCTGGTAAAATGTGGGTAGACTAAATAATCAACATATACATCTGATGATGTTTTGGATCAATTAACATCGTTAATATAGTAAAAAATACGACACGGGATTTAACGCAAACTCGTATTTTAATTTTTATCGTTCCGACCGGTTTGCGCCGACCTTGGTCGCGAGCAGAAAAGTTAGTATCTTCTTTATTAAATTATTTTATTGTTTTATCTATCGTTAAAAATATTTTTATATTTAAATAATTTAATAATTGTATGTCAAGAAGTGTTTCAATTTTTGTTTGCAAGATATGACCTAAACAAACCCACATACAACCAAACATTACAAATCAAATAAAAGCTTGTAAAATAGGCTCCAACCGACAGCCGGAACAGGGTCCAACCTAGGGTCTAGGCTAGGTGGTTAGGGCTCCAGAGAGGAACCTCTTACCTCCTCAATGCGTTTTATTTTCCGTGTGTCATTGCTTAGTTGTTCTGTACGTAGCATATTATCTATTATAGTTAGGAAAATTGCTTTTTATTCTTAAAAAATATAATCAATTTTATTTAATAAATTATGTCACTTAATAAAATGGCTAATTCCTAGAAATATCTCCATAGGTTAAAAAAACACCATGAATATTCAAGGGGCTTTATTTAATCTCAAAATAGACAAAAATGTCTGCCGAAGTAACGTACCTGTCTAGGTTTAACCCTAAAAAGTCTGCGTGGAATTAAATCCAGTGGCTTCGTGCAATAAAAAGCCGAACGCAGCGTCTGCCTGTCAGTTGGTTTGTGTCAATCAATTATAGCTGGTAGCGCAGATGAGGCACGCAGCGTCCCAAGCCACGCCCTCTATCGATCGTGCCCGCCCAAATGCGCTGAATTGCTTGGTGCGCCGAACTTACTCTTGTTTGTGTCGGTTATGCTTGGGTAACGTGATTTTTTTTCAGCTTTTTTACGTGATGTTCCGTGCTGTTCGTTGCTGACCATATGTTTGGTAGATTATGATCGAAGTTAGAAACTATATGTGATATTAGAAAACTTTTTTTGTGGAAAAGTTTTGGCGTTTTTAATGGAAAAGAAAAGTATTGTTTTGGAAATATTGTAACGGTTGATTTCAGTCGCTCTAGCTACATACAGCATGTTTCACTTGATACACGGATTGCGTAAACGTTGACTGTTTGGCAACCCGTCTAGCTCCGAGCGCGATAGTAGCTGGAAATTACATTTTTGCACACAATCGCACGAGTGTAAAAAACTTGTTTAAATATGGCGTTGTTAAAAACGAATTAGTGAAATAAATAGGTTTATCTTTTTACTAAAAGGTATAAGACCTTTTATAGTAAAGTTATTCTTTCTGTTTGTTTGTTAAGTATTCATGCCGAAACCGCTAAATCAATTTTAGTGTAATTTGATAAATGTAGTACTAGAATCTCGTGTTACGACATATACCTACCATTTTTTAACTTGAATGAATTATTTTACGCGGACGAAGTTGCGGGCTAGCTATCAATGATAGTCAACTATTAGAGACATAACAGACACTTGGAGAACATGCGATTCAGCGTACACGCAAGCATAATAATACCTTGAACCCATGATAACCACATACCTTGCTGGTTCTTACATGTGGGACCGTCTAGGACTGTTCTAATAATTCATTCTCTTCAGTGCCATGTTTCTTGAAGTATCTATTTTATGCATAGTTTTCTATGCCAATTATGGTTATTTAGGGGGGTTGTTACAGACAGCTTGTTAATTATATACATATGTCAAAAAATAACGGTTACAGAAGATGTTTAACATACATAAAATATGAAGCGTTGTGATGACATGAAACACCGGTTGTCAACGTTAATAGGGCTACTAAATGAAAACAAAACTTTTTCGTTATTAAGGCTGCTAGTAGACAACAAAATTGGTAATGCTATTTCTAACATTAACGTGTGCGTTAAGTGAAGCTGAAATAACCCGCTCTCGTTTGTTTATTTTCAGTTAGTATCAGGTTAGCAGATTGATATTTAATTATCCTTATTAAATATTACAGGACTCGATTTTATATGAGCAATGTTTAGACTGCCTCGTTGGTCTAGTGGTGCTGAGTGCCACTGTTGAGCATGGGGTCCTGGGTTCGGGACCCGCGGCAAAACATCACGCCTGTATTCCTTGAAAGGTAGGCAGTGGTGTATAGTGTCCAGTACACATCTCGCCAGGTATAGTTTCCAATGTAGGATCGTAATTGGGGGCGAGCCTATTGCCATTACCCGGGCAAAAATCCGGACTCCGTGCTGCTACTGAGAATTACCTGATGGAATAACCCAATAACACTTTTCCCGATCCAGGATTCGAATTCAGAACCTCGTGCTCGGCAGTAGCGCTTAACGACCGCTAGACCAACGAGGCAAACAGTCAGTTTCTTTCCCCTTTTAAATCGGTTACGTGACTCAAAAGTCAAAAGAGATGGAAATAATTACTTAAAGGAGTATTAATCAACACGGTACTACAAAACTATGTATTATAAGTAATAATTGCTACCTTACTGCAATTATACCTTTGTAATTAAAGCCTTTAAGGAAACAATTGTAAAGATATGTTAATATATTCGTAATTGATAGCAATTTCTATATACAACACATTACAATTATATACATATACACATTTAAATTGTACCTACTTTTAGCTATTTACAAATTAAATAAAAAAAAATACATAAAAAACTAAGTTCGTAATTATACACTATTTGTACGTAAGGTTATTTTTAAATGTAATACTGGATAGGCGTGGGCTTAGGAATAGGCAGATACGTTTATATACGCAGATGTTTAACCGACTTCAAAAAGAAAGAGCCTTTATAGAGGGTAAATCCTAGGCACTACCAAAAATTGTGTTTTTGTAATGAAATAAAAACGGTTTTAAAAAACACGGGCGCAAATGTGATAACTAGAATTGTATTCACCCTTAATTTACAAAAGCGAAGTTAAAAGCGGCGCGAAATCCTAACATTATTTGACTAATTTAGACAAAAAAGTATTTATAAGTAAGCTCTTTTAAATGCGTTAGCTTTGTAAATAGTTTTTTATAGTGAAAACTATTAACAAAGCGAACGCATAGGATTTGGTGCCGACTTCAACTTCGCTTAAGTAAAGTGAAGTGAATAAAATATTTTTTTTCACTTTGAGTTCGTGTGTTTTTGAAGGCGGTTTCTACAATGAATAAAATAATTAAAATATCAATTCTAAAGTGCCATAATTTGTCCGTTGATCGTGTTGGAAAATTCAATTTGGAAACGGGCACAACTATGTATTTTCATAATTATTGTTATCGTGTCATAGACAACAATATGATAAACTAGCTGCGCCCTGCGGTGTTCCCTGCTGCGTTTTTTCGGGACTTAAAGTCTTAAAGCCTATGTGTTAATCCAGGGTGTCAGCTACCTCCATACGAAATTTTAGCAAAATCGGTCCAGCCGTTTGGGCGTGAAGAGGTAACAAACATACCAACACTCACTCAATATTAGTGTGAGATTATTACCTCTTTTTTAAGTGGCTATTATAACAAAATGTTGTCCATCTAGCCTTCATTAGAACTTCTCGGTACATAAAATTTGTTGTTTCAATTAAATTACGAAAATCAATCTGAAACGAAAAAAAATACTTTCAGCATCACTACAACTAATAGCAACATGAGAATTATCTTGTTCGTAACTAGCACTAACGAATGTGGAAAAGTACCAGAATAACACTACACGTACCGTATTGGCGGGCTTAGTCGCAGTTACGGCTTCGGCAATAACAATTACTGTAACATTAACCGTTACAACTAACCGCTAATGTTAGGTTCGGTATGGTAGGACACTCAACGTGCGATTGACGACTATGCGATTAAAAGTCGGAGCTTTCTTAGGTAGCGTTTATATGTAGCGCACTTAGTGCTTGCTCAGTAATAGTAAAAATAGGTTGAGTGTGAGTGGCTGATGAGTGTGAGTGGCTGATGACCGTGAGTGGCTGGTGAGTGTGAGAGGCTGATGCGTGTGAGTGGCTAGTAAGGGGCTGGGTTCGATTACCAAGTCAAACAAAAAGCGTCTGTTCCAGTCCATTGTATGTTTTTGTTGCATTATTACGACGGGTTCGCATACTGTCGGGCAGGTATTTGACGAAGGTTTTATTCCTACGTGTGTTTAAGGTTACTTGTAAAAAATGTATCTACTGATTAGGTACCAAAACTTTAGGTACCTACTGATTAATTTGATATTAATCAGTAATTCAGTATTAATTAAGAAAAAAATCTAACAACAATAACAAAACGTGGTTCTCACCAATTACCTTCTATTTAGTCCTAACATTGAAACCCAGACACATAGTTTAAAGTACAACATAGATTAGCCTGACAACCTGTCACTACCGCATACAATTTATCAACTAATAACTAAATGACGTCACAATGTCAAACGTAGCTTGGAACTGCGTTTCGACGTCAATTGTAGTTCGTAGCCAATCTTAACCAATCATGAACACAGTCATACAATATAGATAAGTTTTTTTATTAAAAATACAGAAACCTAATTCATTACTGCTTTTTCAACAGACGTTGTTTGTTTCTTATACTGATTTCATTTATTAAATAAATACACGGTTATTTTTACTTAGTTTTTTTATTACGTTGGTCTGTAAACACGGCGATTTTTATGGCAAGAGACGCTCAAGATAGAGAGGATTGGCAGAGAAAAAGGGAGGCCTATACCCAGCAGTGGTTGATACTGTTCTGAAATTATGATGATGATGAATGTCTTTGCTATCAGCCCCCATACCATGAACTCTTTAAGCAGGAGAGTTTACGTTGTGGAAGCGAGACGCCGCATTACACTGCACGTAGCGGTGTCTCGCTTCCACATCTTAAACTGTCCTGCTTTAGGAGTTCATGGTAAAGGGGCAGTTATACGTAAATACATTCAGTTGGAACATTATGGTATACATATACATACATTCACTCTGCAGTCTGGAAGGAAAACCAAACATAAGATAAGATAGATATGACAACAGATATGTAGGTACTTTATAAGTGAGACCTTGTACCCATTTTAAAATACATTCAGCAAAACGTGTCACTATTCCTTTTGCCTTACTTAGCAATTATTGTGTCGTACGGCGGCCGACGAGCCTGCATGACATGCTAATGACGAAGCTTTGATTTCAATTTTTACTGTTGTAAAAGAATACTGTGTTATCAACTAACCTACGATATCTTCGACGTTCAAAAAGATATATCAATTCATGGGTATGGTTTTAAATATTTGTGCACAGCTGGTAACATAAAATGTATGGTGTAAATTGTATAGAGAAATGCTACATTCATTTTTTTCTTATCGTATGGTTGATGAACGACCTGGTGTCAGAGTTTAAACCGCCTGTGGAACTCTTACATGGCTTTACACACCGTTGAAAAATCTCTCAGATGTGCTTGTTTCCGCACGATATTTTCAATGTTACGAGATTGTTTGGACAGCGTTTTCCGGTTTCTACATTTAAAATATAAATAGCCTAGACATTCACAATGTGCAATGCAAATTTACAACAACGCCGCCGTTAATCGTAAAGTCAACTTAATCAATAAATTAGGTTGTTTAATATACGGGGTTCTCAGTCGGAATACATAATAGAATGCATACTGCACGGTGAACTGTGAAGTGAGAGTGAGGCGTTGATGAGAGGCGAATATTTAAGCGCGCCGGATAATCCCCGGAGAACGAGATGCGTAGTGCCTTCTGTCGGTTTATTAATATAATATAATAGTGGCTTTGTTTGTAATCGGCTATTGAACTAAGATTCAATTTAATATCGACGTTGTATATACAGCGGGTATAAGGAATCTTGCCCTTCTTCGTATCGTATGGTTGATGAACAACCTGGTGTCAGAGTTTGAACCGCTTGTAGGCCTCTGACATGGCTTTACACACAACTGAAAAATCTCTCAGCTGTGCTGGATTCCTCACGATTTTTCCTTCACCGTTTTTAGCAACTGATAACTAATTTATAATACGCACATGAATTCAAAAAGACATTGGTGCGTGCCGGGAATTGAACTTGTGACCATTGACTTGGCAGTCCAGCGGTCATACTACTCGGCCTTCAAAGCTAAATCTAGCCCTGTAACACGGTTACGTAATTATGAAGCACATTGTATACTGTAATAAGATCATTTATTTTTAGGAACAATAGGAAGAAACACTGACTTATACAACGGTAAATATTTATAGTTAACCACCTATTAAGTTTATTGATATCTCTATTCTTCGACATACAAAGAACAGTGACAGGTATAATTTAATCAGTTTAACATTATTATTTTTTATAAGCAAAGGGTTTGAAAAGTTTATAATGAAGACTCAATATTTACTAACCTACTATCATCAGATTTTTTATGTCAAATTATTGATACATTACATATTTTTTTATAAATATGCTGTTTCATTAGGAGTCTTTAGCACCGTTATTTTGCCGCTCATCGGCTAGTCGTTTACATCGGGTTTATCAGCATTATGAAAGGCGGTCTTCTCTGATCTACGTTCAACAATGCAAGTAGCTTAACTAGTTAAGAGACAGGGCGGGTTGTATCAAACAGTCTGTCAACGTTACACACGTATGAAAAAAAAATGACAATTGCAGAAAATGTTTATCATAGGTACGTAAAACATGAAGGGTTATTTCATAGCATCAAAAACCGATTGTCAACGTTATTAGGGCTGCTAGTAAGAAACAAAATTGTTTATGCTTTTTTTAACATGTGCGTCAAGTGAAGCTGAAAAGCGGGGTGCCTTTAATGTCAAAAAATTGAAAGAAATATTATCAATTCAAGTTATAGTCTTCAAATAAGGTGAAAATGACGATGACGATAAGAATATATTTTGATACTTAGGTATTATCTGTAACATAGATTTTAAATACCAAGTAGATGTAACAAATTGTGTTAAAAAATTAAACGTTCTGCTACTTTTAAAACTGCTAAGAGCATCGCTTGGTTTGATCCACTCTTCAACGGTGTTGAAAACCATGTCAAGAGGCCTAAAGGCGGCTTAAACTCTAACACCAGGTTGTTCATCAACCATACGATAAGAAGAATAAGAGCTACTCTTCACTCTTGTTAACTAGCTTCATCCATACTTGTTCCCCCGAATTACACGAACGATAATTACTAAACAATAATAATATTACATAATCGAGTTGAAATCCTCCATAACACTAACAAATCGACACCGAGCCATATGGACTTGTGGAGACTCCCCGTTTCTCGTAGGATAGAGTACATTAAATATTCAATAAGCCCGGATCCCTCTGTAAGCTATGATTTCTATCTTTATTGATATTTCTAAGTCCCTCTTGCAGGGAAATACTTCAAACCGTATCTCTTAGAATTTGTAGGTAGTTGAACCATTTTTCTTTTTATTTGATACGTTAATGTATGGAATGGTGACTTATACCAACTTATATGGTATGCCATAGTTTGAATTTGCGTTTGTACTATTTTCAGCTAAAGATACCGTAGTTAAGAGACTGTAACTACATCGTTGGTTGGTTGTTAACCGCGACAGATGAGCATAAGATTCTACACACCTCTGTTTACCTTCGGGGAATATAGGCGTGATGTTATGTTACGTAATTACCAATTCTTTCCATTATTATGTGTAATAAAAGCCGTATATATGGCCCACATATTATAAGCTGTATACAACGTTCTTTTAAATTCAACATCAAAACTTTTTTTATCAAAACCAAGAACAAAATTTTCGACCGAAACTCCGAAAAAACACTTCCAGTCGCACGATTAACTAAAACGAACAGAAAACTCCTAATAATAATTACGTTTTCACGCGCTGAGAGTAGCAAGCTTTATCCGCAGGAAACGACTATATCGCAAAGTGAATGGTGCGGCTCTAATGAAAGTCATTAACCTTTATTGTTATAGCATCCCTGCTGATTACCTGGTCGCATTAACTGGGGAGCTTATAACGGATATGTACGCTACTCTAGATGCGTTTGATTCGGTAAATGCCTGCTATAGTTAAGTACATAGCTTCTGTTTATATACTATGTAGCTGTTACATGATTTTGAGGATCTAACTAATCCCTTGTCAGATTATTGTGTGGTCAATCAAGTTACAGTGTGATTTAGGACTTAGGTCTAGCGTATATATACATACGACTTTTAATCGAACAACTATTTAGTTGTACGTCTAAAAGTCTATGGGTGTGTATTTAGATGCGTATACTATCAACTTTAGTTGATATGAGAATTTATGTAGAGTCGCTATCAACTCTTTGGCATACAACTTTATCAACATGAACTTTTTGACATACAACTAAATTAATGTTTGTTTAAGAGTTGAATGTATGCGCTAGGCTTTATTGTTATGTTGGCTAGTATTCTTTGCAGGTACCTATAAATTCGAAAGTCTTATAAGATTGTTATCTCAAGAGTCTTAAACTTAAAATGGACATTGTACTTTAAAAAACGACGTTGATTTCATTCATCACCAATCTTTATTTTAAGGACGTTGTAAATTCATAATAAATTTTATCAATCTTACTTTTTTAAATGTGTACCATAGATAGTTCTTCTTATGTGACAACTAACTGACATAGGTATCTCATGCCATGTGGTGTAGAAATTAGCCAGTCATCATGATTCTAGCGGGGCGTAGTGGGTAGTGGGTGAATATCCACGGGGAGAAATGTAGGTACTAGTTTAATTAGAAAAGGCTCTCTACTAGAATTGATTAGAATCATACAAGATTTGGTCAATCCGAAAATAGAAATACCTATTATTTAATTTTGTCTCTTCCGAAGGTCTCTTACTAGACTATAATGGGATTTTGCAAGTAATATACCCAACATGTGGTTATTTAAAAACCTAGAAAACGACACATTTTAATGAGAGTAAATGAGTAACGGGATAAGGATCGTAGCAATTAAAATTTCGTGGTCACTGCCAGCCGCTTTAGGTCAGGCGTGTCTTTATATACGTAACCTATCTCCAAAATAATATTATTCCAGTCCACTCAAAGCTGAATTTCCTGCGAGTTGACATAAACAAAACAGAACATACAAGCTATGTAAAACATGAACGGACACTACACAGAACGACGTACTCGCACACACGGAATTCGGAAAATAACCCTTCGCAGCGACTAAAAGCCTAACTAAGTTCTCACTCGGTACACGAATAGGAAAATCCCTAAAAACCGAAGCGATAGAGTGCACCCCAATTATCAATTCAAATCCCTCTTATACCCCTCCCGAAAACTCCGCTTCAAACATTAAATACATATCTTTAAATTGGTCGTAAGTACCACCACCCTCATCGGGCATTTTTATCATTATCATAATCTTATAGTCGTCTCATTCAGTCGTATTGGATTTTAACAGCTTAAGTGTTGCCATCTCTCTCCTCCTTAAAGTCCGACGAATTTAAGGCTCATTCTGTCGTGTCAGATTGAATTCTCCGAGACTATTATGTTTCTGTAATTGTAGAATGAGTTTCGTAAGATACTTTTTTAAGTTCGTGTGAATGGTCGCAGGTGGCGGGTTAATAGACTGATTTACGGAAGAATATAATGTTTATATTATATTGTTGAAGTTTATGGTAAATGAGCCTTTATATTATTATTCTGATTTACGTTGTTATTTCGTAATTCAAAGAAATTTTAATATTGGTCACTATCTTGAAACAAGAGGCTGATGTATAAAATCTACAAATACAAATTCATCACGCCTTTATTCCCCGAACAGGTAGGCAGAGGTGTGCTATTACACTTTCATTTCACCAGTTATGTTAAAAGTTCCAATGTAATACGGGGCGAGCCTATTGCCGTCAACCAGGCACAATTCCAGACTCTGTGCTGCTACTGAGAATTACTTGATGGAAAACCAAGTACGGTCTCCAGGTTCCCAGAGACTCAGCAGTCGCGCTAAGCAATCACTAGACCTATGACTTTTCAAAATACTTTCACAAATGTGGTTAAGGCGTTTTTTTATAAAACATCTGTAGCCAATGTACTTATTGTACTTAGTAAGTACGTAAACAGTAAAGTATTCCGTACGTCTATGGTCCTTTCGAATATTGATTATATTTATTTCCTAATATATACAATATGGAAAAAAGCCCTTATGTCTGATGTCCTCATATAAATGTTTAGTTTTGTAGTTATAGATTGGAAGTCGATTATTCCAATTGCCGGTAAATACCTTAAATAATTATTTTCTACGTATTTATACCGGTTTTACTCACGTGAATATTCGGGAATGCCCAACTACTTTTTAGCCCGGCATTCCCGAATATTCACATAATAAATAATATGAATAAAATTCACGAAAGTTGTTATAGTAAGAACCAACTGTATCTTTTTAGTTTGAAGAAAACAATTCTTTGAACTAAAACGATACAGCGACTTATCTGCCAACTTTGTACTTAATACTCCGCTACAGCTTAATTCCGTAATATTTTTCCTCAGCCCATAAAAGCCAAGTACTTAGCCAAAAATATTTATCAAAAATTATCCATCGATGTGCCTTTGACCTGCACTCAAAATTGTCCTAAAACAAACGTTCTGTATTAAAAGTTTTCAGCGGAGGGTTGCCGGAGGAGGGTCGGGCCTCCCTTATTTAGTCACGCCATTAAACAGCGGAGGCAAAGGGCTGGGTATTAATTATTTAAGGGCCTTGTACCGGAGGAAGATGTCACTCAAAATGGGAGATGGTCATATTTTGTGATACAACCTCCGACGATACTCTCGCGATTGTTTACAATGCAATGGATTGAGAATAATGTTTGGATTATTAATCGGTATTATTTGTGCTTTTAAAAAAAAATACTTACAAAAAATTTGTTGATATGCTTTTCTATTCAACAAAAGTTGTCGTGTTATGTTTTATAACTCTTACCTAATACAGTCAATGTTTTAGTGTTCTGTAAAAACGCAAAACTGAGCGAGAATTTCGGGTTTTGATTGAAACTTTAGTACCTACTTACTAAACCGTAATACTTTATTATCCGCCTCGCCCATTCGCTATAATATATCTACAATTGTACTATCATAGTTGTAAAAATAATACAAATTACCTTTCGTGCGTGTATAGGCTGCACATTGCACAAAAAACCCGGTAATTACCTAAAGTCTAGCATGTCGAATTAGTTCGTCCATTTAATGCCATTAGTCGACCGTAAAGAAATTACAAACGATTGAAGGAAGAACATTAAAACAACCCTTTCTTTAAATACGGGAATGCCAGGATAAATTGTTTGTACATTTCATGGAGCTAAGTGCACTAATAATGCATGGTGAAATGAGGTAAATGGTGGCTAAAGGTCCGGTAACGACCTAACAACTTTTTACCGTGCACGCTCCTTCAACTGAGTTCCTGAATAAATTCTAAACTATCGGTACAGAGGACATTAGTACCATTTGCTAACGTGCCGTTATCGTACTCCCTACGCAAACAAATAGCCCGGTAATTGAATACAAAGTGCCCACCAAGTCCTCAGCCACGTTCATTATTTAGGGAAACAAGCAAATATATTTAACAAACGAATAAATGTGTATGGTGTTAGGACTGTTAGGTTAACGACCAACAACCACCACTGGCGTGTACAATGCAACGCCTTTTAAGCAATGAATACTTAACTGAGTTGGAAACCGATAAGTCTTTTTTATTTTGTATGCATCATCGATTTGGTTGGCCCTGGGTGTATTTATAACCTGGTAGGCTCTTTAATTCTTAGCTGTTAGTAGCAAAGTGTTCGTGGTTAAGGAAAGTGGTTAATCGGTGCAACAATTCTGAGTCTAAGTGAAAGTCAGACATCCTTAGATATTTTACATAAAAGGATAGGTCTGGTGACTGCGTGTAGTGTTTTAACAGTTTATAAAGAAGTTTTTCAAAACTAAGTCATGAGTGAGGATCAAGAAGATTCCTTTTGTTCGCTGCTCAGGAAATGCTACGAGATTTTGTCTGATGCGGTCAGATACACCTATATAAATTTACTCTTACTGTTAGATACATGAATAAAGTCATCATCAGGATTTATTTAGATGATTCCATTTGTGTAGTGGCTTCAAACCCTTTACGGTGCAACATTTTGATCCGCCGATATTAGTTTCAAATCTAGGTTTTTGTTTGAGATTATCTCGTGGAACATACGATGATGCAGGAGATATTGCTAGTTACATTCAATCAAATGATTTAGAGTATAAATATGATTTTATAGATTGCATCTAGATATTTTTTGTGAGACATCACAGATTTTGAAGCGGTCAAAATCTGTGATGAGATAGATATCTCTCTCTCTCTTATAAAGAGGTCACAGTAGCGCTCTACATCTGTTTGTAATCTGACATAAACAGATATTTGAAATTCGGGTTAGCCAGAAGTGTTGTTTGCCTATTAACTCAAGCTATTAATCTTGCATAGTGAGTTGAACTTTCACAATTAAGTAGCAATAATAGATTTACTTTTAATGCAACCGCTTTTAGGTAAATCATTTCAAGTTATTCATGTAAGTTTGTTTTATAACAATTCAAATAAATTTATAAGCTTACGACACAGTTGTAGAAAGCGTCATGTAAAGTTACATTATTTTATGTAATTTTATTCACTTGTTTCGTTTTAACACTATAGGTGCATTCTTAATCGGTTAACCAGTGCACACACATCTTCTGATGAATGGAATTTTATTCATATTTCAAAACTAAGATACAAAATATAATAACAACAGCTTCATTAAGGTGATTTGTATCACCTCCGTAAATATAAACGCAAATATTACACAAGAAATGAAAAATTAAGAAAAGAATAAGAGGACATTGGAATAAAATATTTTCACAAAGTTATTTTATGTTTTTAAGATATAAGGCGACTCTATTTCTTTTTAAAATTAAAATAGCTTTTTTAATATTGATAAGTAATGTATTTATAAGTATCATCACGCATTTTGAACTATGGGAATAGTACTTAATTAGACAACAATTGGCCGTGTGGTATCCGGCCTAGAATTGACCACCCCCTTTCCTCCCGTGGGTGTCGTAAGAGGCGACTAAGGGAAAATCCAGAAGATGGGCAGCAGCGTCTTCTGTAACTTGACCACCAACACTGCGATCCCCAAGCCGCTTGCCAAGCGTGGGGATTATGGCAAACCCCCCCCCTGCTTAAACGGGGAGGCCTATGTTCAACAGTGGACGTCTTTTGGCTGATGATGATGATGATGATGAGACAACAATTATTACTTCTAAGTATCATCTCTATTTCTCTGGCAATCATTAGCGTTCGGTTTGTTTATCAGAGTGCATAAGACCTTGTGTTTTTCAAATACATTCATACACAAAGTCTCGCGTGTTTCAAAGAAGGAAGGCATAGAATAGAGTTGTACAAGTTGCATTTGTACCGTTCTCGTCATACAGCCCTATCCCTATTTAGTTTGACATCACATACCGTATACATTATTGTCAGCTTAGGAATTCTCTGTATGGTTGATTTTTAACCATTTAACTAAAGAAAAACAAAAAAAAAACAGCTATTTTTCATTCACAGTAGCATAGAGTTGGATTGAATCGTTTATTTGCAATAGACATTGTTATTACGTACAGTGGTCAAATTTGTCAAATACCTATAAAGCTGAGTAAAAATGTATACCTAAATATCATTCTATAAATTCCTAGTGAATTGTCGCTGTGTTCTTATGGATTTTTCTATAATTATATACAAAAATGCTAGTACGTACTATTCACGAACTACAAAAAATTGTTAACGATCTCATTCGTAAAGTGAATACGCTGGAATGCAAGATAAATGAGTAAAATGTGATTTATTTGTAATCAACAAAAATTATATTAAAAAATAAATTTTAAATTTTCTATAAAAATAAATTTTAGAACAATAATTATGGAGATATTATCTACCTATTTTTTATTGCTAATGCAAATCAAATGGAATACCGGCCGGTATTCAGGTAGTGTAATGATAATGATAATTACGCTGGTGGGCTCTATTTTTTATATTTTTAAATATTGTATTTTAATATAGATATTTAAAAATGTAATTTATAAGAAAAATAATTTAAATAAAGGAAATAATAATTTCATTTACAATAAAAATAAACTGCACAGTAAATATTTGATTAAAAACAAGTTAATTAAACCTATTTAACAATACAAACACAAGAGAAAAAATAAAATAAGAATATTAAATAACCCCTGACACAACATACATTATAACTAAGAATCATGTCGATCGCGTCCGTTTTCAAACAAAAAAATCCGCAGCATAATAGGTTCATTCGTTTAAGAGCCACGATGCCACAGACGAACAGGCAGATACGTCAAACTAAAAAAACCAGTTCTGATGTAATCATTAGTATGTAAACAAAATAAACAAATATATAAACTTGACAACCAGTAATATTTGTAATATATTGATTTTCAATGGTTTCAATGATTAAATAATGCATGACGTTTCAAATATTTCAATAAACATTTTCGATGTTTAGTTTAATGTAAAAGAGTGCATGCACGAACATGTGTTTGTAAAAAAACCAAGGTTTTTATTTCCAGAGTCGGATTTTGGAAGATGCATCGTTGATGTGCAACTCATGGTCACCAAGGCACAACGTAAGTTAAAGGAATGCCATTCAAATTTCTAGTATTTTCCTTTTTTTCTCTGATTCTGAAGTTGCACTGTAACATGCCGTGCGAATGCGCTTGCGCTCATCTTTGGCCAAAGATGTTTAATTTTTTTTCTGATTTTTCCTTATTTGCTAAGCGATTATATTTTTTTGCATATATTGTAATTCAGTGTTACTTGACTTGTTGAAACTTTTTTCCTGTAAATTTGGACCAAAGATTTGTGAACTCTTTCTTATTTAGATTTAGCCGTATTAACTTTATTTTGTTTATAGATAGTTGAGTAGACTCTGGCGTCTCGAGTATGTCCTCATTATCTACGTTTTACGTGAAATGCACTGAAGTAGGTAAGTTTCTTTAAATGTTTCAATAAGTCAGTAATATTGGATTGCGTGACTGAATTTATTGTTTCTTGTTAATTTACTAAATTATTTAATATTGTTTACCTAGGCAATAAATTAATAAAAAATACAACAAATAGTGTCGATATCGCTAAATCACATAAAAGTGCAATTGAATATCACCTCCATAAAAACGTCCAAAGTAATAAAATAAATATTTGAATACGATAAATCATTGACGCTTAAACGCATCTATTAAAGGCGATTTATGCGGTGTCATGTAAAGAATGATTAAAACTATGCAAAAATAAATTAAAATATCAGAACTGTCAATAGGTATCAATAATAAATGAGTAATTATTAGGATTTAATAAGCCGATCATTTCAATTATCTAAATACAAGACGTAATTTTATGACCCTCCACTTTAATTTATTTTAAAAATTATTTAGTTACTCGAGTCATATTCGAGTCAGATATCATATTCATTTTGCGATATGAATAATAAATTAAATTAATATGGTACAAATATTTATTCAAACTGTTGCTAGATAATAATAGATTTTAATATAACACGAAGTTGTCACGTTATTGTTCTTCTTGACGGAAGAAGGATACAATTCATTAACGTGGCAAGGAAAATGAGTGAAGCATTAGTAAACCTTATGTATGGAATTCAAAGGAAAAATCATTTGTCTCCTGATAAAAAATATTACCTCTACCCACACCTGCAAAGCAGATTTGACAGGTGTACGAAATTGTCAAAAGTTGTAATGAAAACGGACAGTATTTGCTAAATTGGCATCGGGCTGTAGATAATTGGGATAACTTGAATTGCAATGTTACGTCAGATTAGGGTTGCCACCTGTACTATAATATATAGTATCGTTCTATATTTGAGCTAATTGTACTTTAAATTATAGAAAAATAATAAAGTACGAAATATCGAAAAACGTGAATTCAAACGTCGCGATTTTTTCATTGAATTTAATTTATTTTTTAATGCGGTTCAGATCTAACACGATTGTGTGATAAACAGTATCAATCATAATTATGATACAAAATTAATTAACGAAAAGTTTACAAAAATGCGGATCACCTGACATTGTTAGATAGCATTACAAAAGTTGTCTAACAATGTCAGCTGCCCCCTTACCATGAACTCTTAAAGCAAGATAGTTTAACATGTGGAAGCGGGACGCCGCTACATGCAGTGTAATGCGGCGTCTCGTTTTCGCATCGTAAACTGTCCTGTTTTATGAGTTCATGGTAAGGGGGCTGATCCGCGATCCGTCCGATCCGAGAAAACTGTCAAAAAACCTATCGTTTTCTGCATTATTAAATTTAAGTGAAATGCGTTAGCTTCGTCTTAAAAGTCGTTTCTTCACAATATTTTTTACGCAACCTTACTTATTTAGATTTAAAAGCTAGATATCGTCAGTAAGTAAAGTAAAGTAAAATGTATTCCCAAAAAACTTAGCCTAATATAATTACACAGGGATAATATTTCTTAACTATGGCTATCACGAGTTAGGAATATCCCTTCAAACTGGGTGAAACCGGAATCTTGAAGCCCTTTTGAGCGGCATGGCCATAGATAGATAACAATGTTTTTGTGCCCTCCACGATACGATTTTATTAAAAGACAATATCCAATCGTAACATTTATAACGATTTATTGTTTGTTCATTCGTAATCGTAACATTACACAAATGTTACGATTAGATATTGTCTTATAATAAAGTTATGGCGTGAAAAGCACGGAAACGTTTCTCTTCTATACAAGTCGTGGCACTGAAAAGGTTAATGTTATTTTTGCACCATATAATAAATATAGACCACTAATACACCACTGACCTAATAATGCGTTATGTAACTCGACCATGACATTAGACACGAAACCTAGTTTATAATAAAATAATCTTGGCATTTAATACCATAGACTTTCCTAGGAAACGTTGTAAATGAATTTCCAACAAATATCGTGATATGTCGAGTTCGAAGGGCAAAATATGAGACGTAATTAGAAAATAAGTTTCGTCAAATATGTAACAAGACAATCACGATTTTAACACTTTCTTTCAATATTTTTACTTAACACGTCTTAGAGATTGATCTTCTTCTTCTTATCATATGGTTGATGAACAACCTGGTGTCAGAGTTTAAACCGCCTGTAGGGTTCTGACACGGCTTTAAACACCACTGAAAAATCTCTCAGGTGCGCCGGTTTCCTCACGATGTTTTCCTTCACCGTTTTTAGCAACTGATATCTAATTTATAGTACGCACATGAATTCAAAAAGACTTTGTGTGCCGGGGTTTGACCTTGCGACCTTTGACTTGGCAGTCCAATGGTCATACCACTCGACTATCAGTGCTACATATAGGTTGATAAAACTATGATTTATTTATACTATGATACATCAAATTAATAATTTTTCTGTAACATTTAGATAATGCTACCTAACTATTTTAACGCTATCTCACTTCTGTTTGGCGATTTCAGACCGTTAAAACACTCGACTGTTTTTCTTACACGTATCGAAAAGACCGTGATGCATCACCATACTTAGCTACTTAATTAAGATTAGACCCTAAATCGTATGCCAGGTAACCTTTAGTCACCTCACCTCAAGTCTAAAGCTTAGTCAAGAGGAATCCTCGAAGGACATGTAAATACGTAACACACACGTACGTAAATTAAATAATAAAAATAAGGTTAATTAAGTCTGCCATACGTACCTAGGTAGAGCAAAGTACATCGTAATAGTAAAGTACTAGAGTAGTCTTTTATATATCACATACAACCGAAGTAAAACCAGTGAGGGTGTAGGTATATAAAGATCCAACGTCTAAGCCTCTTTGCGTCCAGTTTGACCATTCCTGTCCTTTACTCCGCTGCACAGGTTGATCCATCAAGTTATTCTTTTTGTCATGTAATCCGGTTGCCATCCGTTCAGAGCTCCCTTTCCCTCCTATACAATACCAGTGACGGCCTCGCTCAAAAGTATTTCTTGAGACGAGAAAATATACGAGAGCGGGTTGCCACTCAACATAATTAACACACCTTCTAACATAATACTAATCTATTTATGCAAATGAATAAATAACATGAATAATTCGTAATTATCAAAATAATTTGTGTATTTTATGATCAAAACGGAGTCTGTACCCTCCCCGGCGCCCCTCTGTAATCGGGGGTACTAAGTGCACAACGCATAATCCCAAACGCAACGACTGATGTACTGTCGCTGCCTAAAGTGCTCCCGTCAATTTATTTGCAAATGGGTATGGCGTCGGCTTAGTGATGTTAGAATTTTCACAAAACAAAATAATGAGCTTTTCAGACTACTGTTACTTTAAACCTTCTAGCCTTTTCCTTTAAAATTCTTTAAGAGTATTCCGTGAAAGTACATTCTAATTACACACTAAACACTATGTTAAGTAAAAGGGTGTATTTTATGCAAATAGCAATACAGTGCCAGTCCATTATACTTAAACTTCTTAAGTGGTCAGACAATATCCGTTTATTTTCAACAAACGAATTTATTTCATAAATCATATTATCATTGTACTAACATAACATAAAGGTAAAAACGTCAGTTTGATGTCAATATTCGTTAAACTTCATTGCGAATGTATCGCTGAAAATGCACATGTGCATTTACAAAAATCTCCATCCATTTAAAACGAGCGCCTGTCTTTTCAACTTTGAATTGGGAACGTGACATGTTTACCCCCCAACCGTTTTGTCGCTGATTATCCCGTACGGCGGACTAATCGACCGGTCCCCGTATCTCTGTGACATTTGATACAGTCAGCCGGGATCATGTCGCCTCTTAACCCTACAGTGCGAGGCTGATGAGTAATAATAGCATGGATTAAACCGGGACTAATGCTTTCAGCTTTTAGTGATAAGTTTGGTGGGTTGCGTCTGTGAAGGGACCGATCATTGAGATCATTCGGATGGCTCGTATTTTGAATGACTAAGTAGGTAAAGCATTTTTGGATTAACATGATTAGGAACTTATCATCTTTTTGACATTCAAGTAGACTAATTGGCTTATTGATTAGTCTATGAAAGAAAATATCGAGGCTATGTAGTTTATGATAAACTTTTGCGTATTCATTGCCCATTTCATGAAGATTGCTTTACTATTTCTTAATAAACAGATACAAGACAGGAATCATATTTAAGTTGCTATGTAATTTAAGCGCGCTGAGTTTCTTGATCGGTAATTTGCTATAATTTTAATAGTTACTTGGACTGCAATCAGATTGTGTTGAAATTAAAATACAGTTAGAACATTTTTATTAATATACTAGATGTGCCCGCGACTCCGTCCGCGTGGAAATTCGGAAACAGCAAAAGTATTTTTAAATTGTTTTTAATATATTAGCATTAGCTAAGATTGAGCGAATTCGATTTAGTAGTTTTTACGCCATGCCGTACTATTTTATTACATGTATAGCTGTTGCCCGCGACTTCGTCCGCGTGTATTTCGGATAAAACACCAGTAGTAAATTGAAGTTTTAACAGAAAAAAATACCTACCAGGCAGGCTTTTTTAAGTAGGTTAAAAATCTTTAAACCACTTATTTAACTAAGAATACTTTCCGGTATTTAAAAAAAACCGCAAAAATTGAACGGTAATTACGGAAGTTACAGAAAGTCTATTGAAAATAATATATAACTGAAGAAGAGAACATAAATAAATCCGTTTTGGGCGTTTCTGAGTTCCTGTACATTGAAACTACTGTAGAAAAAAAAATACCAAGGATAAAAGACAACCGTGACGACCTGATTGGCGCAGTGGCTAAGAGATTGGTTGTGGGTTCGATTCCCGCAAAAAAAGTGTGATCCGTAGATGTTTGTCCCGAGTCTGGGTGTTTGTGTAAGTGAAATTTCAAGTTTGTGAAACGCACCCACGATACAGGAGAAATTCCCAGTGTAGGGCGACGTTTTATAAACCTATACAATACAACCCATTTCTATTATTTTGGATATTTTGTCTGTGTGTCGGTTTATTCTTAATTAAGTTAAATTCGGGAAACATTGCAGTTGACTCTTAAAAAAAATATTGTTATAAAACATACGACAACGACACGCTTAGTACCTACTCCCACAATTTCGCTAGGTTTGGTGTAGATCCCAATTGATCAGACAAAATTTATAGAGAACTCGTGACCTAAGAGTAACCGTCGTACGATTGTGTGTGCGTGTAAGAAGCAGCTAAGTATTCGTAAGATTAAAGGCTACTTTAAGACTGCGTGAGTCAATGGTAATGGTTGATGTTGATGGTCATGGCGAAGCATAAGGCTGTACACTCAGCCGAAATCGTTATACACAGGATAGAAAATCTATCTTGCTGCTAGAATGTCCGCCTCAATGATGTTACAGCTGAAGGATGCCTTTTAGCTAGAAGTCGTTAAATTACTTTGACAGAAATAAGTTCCGGAGAACCGTATGTGTTACTTGCTGCGAGAATTACAATTGTCTATGACGTTATGAGAAAAAATCTATATCTATACATATAATAAAATCGTAAACGACCCGTGTCTGTACATTCAATTTTAAAAAAGAAAAACCATTTATGCCGCCGTACCCATACTGGCGCGGCGAGATTTGGAAGTTTTATTTCATCTATATCTTATATACCCATTTCTTTTTTTTTTATAAAATAGATATTAAAGTGTACTTTTTGAATATTGGAGTTTGATAACGATATATCTATGTGAAATACGATATATTTATATATTTGATACACTTTGAAGAAATGCCAAACGATTAATCACGTTATTGTGGCTAATTTATAAAAGATAGATATATACTATCAAGGAATTTTTTGTAGATCTCTAAGACACTATCATCTTTGTAATACATACTTTTGGTGTATGATCGACGTATGCGAGGATAAGAGCTCGAAAGCGCATTTTCATCCGACTTGCTTCAAATTTATCGTTACTGCTCAGCTCCTATGTGTTTTAGCGTTATGTTATATAGCCTATAACCTGCCCAGGCGTATGGACTACAATCGTACCAAGTTTGGTTAAAATCCCTTCAGTAGTTTTTGACCCATGCGTGCACATACAGACAGACAGACAGACAGACAGACAGACAGACAGACAGACAGACCGACAAAAAATTTACTAATTGCATTTTTGGCATCAGTATCGATCACCAGTTATCCTCCAATAATAATTTTGAATATATATTCAATGTACAGAATTGACCTCTCTACAGTTTTATTATAAGTATAGATATAACACAACAACTAGAACTAACCAGAGATTAGAACTAGAATTACACGTTCAAGCGCGGTTACAACCTATGCCTGTAAGTATGAATCTTGGATGATATTAATTTATTTATTTATTTATTTATTTATTTATTCGGGACATAAAACAGTTACATATTTTAACTTATCATTAAACAATATAATAACTTATAAAATACTAAACATGCAACCCACACCTATGTCCACAAGTTACTATATGAAATTAAGGAAGCTTACAGCAATTGAACCCGTAAGTTGCGAAGTGAACAATAAAAAGAGAAAAGAAGGAAAGAGAAAAATTACAGTAAATATATAAACAATGCATTGTACAACAATAAATAATCATAATATAAATATAATTTTGTTACTAACAACTTATTCTCTCTCGGACAACAACATGATGGCTTTCCGTTTAAATTGAGATTTGGAGAGAGAGAAAATGTCAAGGTCCTTAAAAGTTGAGTTATATATTTCAACTAGGCGACGTATAGGTGCCCGTACTCCGGCGTTAGTCTTACAAGATTGTGTGTGGAATAGACGAGGTACGCACACCCCACGGTGGATAACTTTTCGGGGCACTCTGTAATATAATTTATTGCACAAGCAATTATTAACAAATAAATGTATTAATTAATAAACTTATAATTTAAATAAGTAGTATGAATACTTAACTATGTACCAAAATGAACCAATTTTTGAACAAGCAAGTTTAGCGTTTTATTCAACTCTAAAAACAAAATTAAACAAACTATGTACTGGATCTGATTTCATTATTATCTAAAAAAAAAATACACATTTCTAATACAAGTTCTCACAGCATCAAATATCACTTAAAAAATATAGCCAGTCAACTTTAGCAATGGCGCTTCCCTCCAATATTTATTGCTACGACAACTGCAAATTGAAATTGTGACAATTATTATTGTCGTTTGACAAGGGATGTGACTCAACAATTGAATTAGACTGGACTCGAACCCCGGACCCCAGCTAGTCTTCCCCTTTGAATGTTATGTGTAATTGATCAACTTATGCTAGTTCATCAGTTTATTTTCATGCTTACGAACGAGTAATCAATGACTGGGCACGTAGGAATCGGTTGTCATTTCAAAGCAATTATGTCCTTGTTTGAGATGTTTTGCAATCGTTTTATGGTCACTAATGCAAACATCGCCGTTGCCTACTTAGACATTAATATGATTGTATGAATGGTTAGTAAATCTATGACTCCTTTTATTGACATAATGACAAACTAACATGGTTTTTAACCGACTTCAAGAAAAAGGAGGAGGTTCTCAATTCGTCGGGATCTTTTTTTTTAGATTATAGATTTGTTTGGACTGAAATCACGAATCAGTGAGCTAGCGTTTTAAAACACGTTCAAGTAACGTCAGACGTCATGGCATGAATTTTAGAATATGACATTTAGAGACAAGTGAAAATCGAAAGCTGATTTTGTTCAATTGATAATTACGATACTTTCCCATCAATTTATTGAACTCGTAGGCTATACTTAGATTTGTTTTTCATAAACTCGTACACAGGTTAACCTCAGACCAAATACAGGTTAACAATGTCTTAAAGTTGTCATATCATAACTCTACAATCAACAATTTGATTCTAAACTTAACCCGTAAACATCGTATGGTATATACTAAAATATGTATATACTGTTTATATAAAACGGAATATAAACTGATAAATTTAAATGTGTGACACCTAACCCTTTCACACGAAGAGGTACCCGGCGACAAATTATGCGGCGCTACGTATCAAATAGGCACTTGTTAGCAATTACAATGAGGGGTTATGCGAATTGATGGCTTCAGTGAGGGCATGCAAACAGCCTTCTGTTCCCACGCTCAATTGTTTCGAATTATATTTTCGTTATTTCGGACACTGCTTTTAGGGTTGTTTAGATTTTGCTTTGTTTTATTGGAGATTTTCTTTTTAAGTCTAAACTAAGTTCGGATTTTGTTAGTAGTAGTAGTTCATAAATGTGCATGATCGTGCATGCTTTTGGATGCAGTTTTATAATTTAGTATTTGGATAGTCCTAATGTATTTACTTGTAGATTGCTGAAAATATAAATGACATTATTTATATCTATTAAAACGATAGATGCACTATAACTACTTAGGTATTAAAATTGGAATACGTTGACCGCCTGTTTTAAATTCTTGTAGTATCTGAACTTAAAGTGCCAAAAACACCTAAATGCAACCGAAACAAGAAACATCCTTTACTGTAAAAACACCCTTCGACTTCCATTATCGCATCAAAACACCAAAAACGAACAGAAAACCGAATCGATTTAAGCCCACAAAATTCCAATGCAAACAAAATCACCGGGGGCCTGCCAAATAAAACTGGCAGACGTGCTCGCCGGTGCCAAACGTGCTGGCACTGGCAAACCGAAGGACTAGTGGCATTTTAAGAGGCCGGCCTCCATAAAACTGCCTGTTTGGAAGTCGGGCCGCGAAGAGAGCATCTATTGGGAGTCGACTCGAGCTACATTCGCACTTGACTTATGGAATGTAGACGGACTTTTTAATGTTAAATGTACCGAATGGTAAATTGTATTGGCAGTATTAATTGATAAACTAAATTATTAAGGAGACGTAGAACTAGAGGGTTGGTTAGATATCGACTGCTTTCGGTGCCTTTCAACAAAAAAATTACATTTGATTTAATTTAAATTTAATTATATACAGATAGGTCATATCTGTCAACATTTTGGCCCAAGGTAATCAATAACGATAAATAATCGATTGAGGAATCATAATGATTTAGATGCCTTCTAAGTGACTGACAGTATATTTTTGTATCTCAATAAAAAAAACACTACATAGTATAAAACAACGTCGCTTTCTCTGTCTCTATGTATGCTTAAATTTTTAAAACTACGCAACGGATTTTGATGCGTTTTTTTTAATAGATAGAGTGATTGAAGAGGAAGGTTTATATGTATATAACCATTAAATAGTGGAGAAATATTTTATACCCGTGCGAAGCCGGAGCGGGCCGCTAGTATAATCTAAAGTTTCTAAAGGATTGTAGGTATGTATGTCAAGCTTTGATGAATTATGGGGTTATTGTTAATTTACCTCTCGCATGTCGCTTACAAATAACAAATATTTTGAGGTTACACACACATTTCTGTTATTATACACTAGCATTTTCTTCACTGTAACGAAACGTTTTCATCGTTCTAATACAATAGCAATGATCGTAGGTTTCTTAATCATTAGTAGGTGGGTACTTCTACATTAAAAGGGATAACCATTCAGAGCACAACCATTTAATTAATTCAATAAAACGTCAGAACTCATCAAATATCAATTACACTGCCCAATTGAATTTCAAGTCCAGTCCAAGTGTAAATGCGGCGCATAATAACAAGTTTCAGACTAACTCACGGGTCAGCGCTTCTCATAAATTATTTAAAATAATCCGGGAAAAACCCCTGTCCGCGGCCGCCTTGGCTAGTTGTATTTTATTTATTTATGTAGGCGGCACACATAGCGCTCCAAATTAGAGTCGGCCAAGTAACTATGTTCTGTAGGTCCCTTTTTGTCATCGCCGTGACGAAATTAATTTTCCTTGTAATGTAATTACCGGGGCTTTGGAACGCGTTGTGACGTTCGTGTGATAAAAGCAACGCTTTTACGATATACGGGTACGTGTGTCGTTGAATAAACATACGCATTTATTATTCTTATCAATTAATGTCTGTTTACTTATTACTTTATTTAGTATTATAGTTATTATAGTTATTATAGTATTTACGTATTACTTATTTAGGTACCAATAATTAAAATATGCGGATAAACTAGGTACAATGTTTGGAGTCTCGAATGTCTTATCCCTTTCACTGCCCTGTGACTGTGTCATATGGTTTAATCGATTATTATACGATTGTGTCCACTTAGCGGATAGTCAACGTGTTAATCAACGATTATTATCTACACATTATAAAAGTAATAAGAGATAAATAGGTTAATTTGTTTTACGTTCCAGTTTTGCTGGCACTTAAAACAAAGCGTAAAATTTCACCTAAACTCGTCTCGTCTTAAATGCAACAATGTCATAACTATTTTCGTATTTAATTAACATTACCTACAGCCTAATGATGGAAAAAAACATAACATAACATCATAGTACACCCAGGTTGCGCCAGTTAATAATAGGGAGCGAGCCTATTGCTATCATCCGGGCGCAAACACAGACTCCGTGCTGCTACTGAGAATTACCTACTGGAAAAACCCAGTAACACTTCGCCTACCCGGGATTCAAAGCCAAGACCTCATACTCACCAATCGCGCTTATCAACCACTAGGCCAATGAGGCAATCCTCTAGTTAAAAAACCGTCATAATTACATTCACTAAATGTCTCAAATCGTAACGAATGCGAACGATTTTGATTGCCGACAGTTCTATTAACCTCTTGAATAATAGGCGTGAATTATAAATAAGATACAACACTTATGTAGTATGCACGTGAAACTAAAATTAGCTGAACTAGATGTTTATTTTCTTAAATAAACGTTGATTTCCTGCTTATAATAGATATAAACTTTACTTAATTAAGAATGTGTTTAATAATAACAACCTTTCTTCGCTTCCATACTTTCCCATTCGTATTCTGAGTTCAATAGATTTCGCATGTTTATTAGCTGTTATTTATTAACTAGAATTCATATTAGGAGCATGACTTTATTATTATGTACTTTCTAATAATAATTATACTTTTTAAATTATTCAGCCATATTTATATGTAGCTGTATTAAAGTGAGTTAATATATTATCTTAACATTTTTCCTAGTTAACATTAAATATTCTAATATTATTTATCGGTGATAGTGTGTATTTTCACGTGACGCAAAAACGCGTCAAAAATTAACACACTGATAGACTACATCTTACAGATTAACAGATAACTTAATTGTTATTAAGGAAAATACGTGATAAATCCTGAAAAGGCGCAAACTAAAAAAAAAAACTAGTATTAAATAGCGTGTTTTCTGAACCAGGGTGATCTGTTCGGCGGCCTCAACGATGGTCTTCTGAGCCGGGCGGAGGCGCTAGCGGCTGTGGACATCAGCAAGCACCAGTCGGGCCCGCAGCCGGGTCCGCCACTCCCACAGCTGAAGCACGACATGGTCTACCACCACGGAGTAGGGGGGCCATCACCACACAACGCTAGACCACACCAGGTAACATTAGACATCCATATCAACCTTACCTGTATTCCCCGAATTAGTAGACTGAGGGGAATAATTGTATCATCATCATCATCATCAGCCGTCAGACGTCAGACATCCACTATTGAAGAAAGGCCTCCCCCTTATGGGGGGGGGGGGTGATATAATCCCCACGCTTGGCAAGCGGCTTGGGGATCGCAGTGTTGGTGGTGAAGTTACAGAAGACGCTGCTGCCCATCTTCTGGATTTTCCCCTAGTCGCCTCTTACGACACCCACGGAAGGAAAGGGAGAGGTCAATTCTAGGCCGGATACCACTCGGCACATAGTATACTTGTATAGCATACTTAAATATCGCCATTTACGTAAAACACATAACATCACGCCTGTATTCCCCGATGTGGTAGGCAGAGGTGTGTAGTACGCCCACATTTTGCCCGGTATGTCATGTGTCTTTAATAGGGCGAGCCTATTGCCATCAACTGCGCACAAATCTAGCCTCTTGTGCGTATAATCTGATATACCTAGTGTGATGATACAATGTTATGTGCCGTTAATAAAGATCGAATGTTTAGAGAATCTTATTGATTCTAGACAAGAAAACCCTGGTACGTTGTAGTTTTGGAATTTTTCTACGTAATTTTTTATTGTAAATGTATTTCTGTTGTTGTCTGGAGTAAATTTGTAACAAAGAGTCCCGAAATTTTATAATACTCACAAAACGCCTCTACTAACCTCTAGGCTCTATTCCTTATACCATGGACTCAACATAACACGTCCGCAAGCCACTACATGATCTATAAGTAATAAAATACTATATGCCCGTCGTACAAACACCCTACGCTGTAAAATCCATACATATCATACAAAATCGAATTTAGCGTCAATAAAAATAAGGCGGCGTCGTAAAGTTCATATTATTTTTTGCAAATTCGTCCGCTCCGCGCCTATTTACCCTTCATAAAACACCCCTACCGAACGAAAACTAGAAAGATGGTGATTTTTGAATCATACGTTACATTTATATTCTAGTGTGAGAGCTTTAGGATCGAGAATGTATTGCAACGCTTCGTTTATGTACTAAGTTGTTTTAATGAACAAATTAATTGCTTGGATGTTTATTTAAAAACGGTCGCTATTTTGCAATTTTTATCAAAAACGTTTGTAATACCAGATGAAATTTTAAGACATGTATATCCGCTATAAAGAAATTGTAAATATACTTCCTCAGCTCATCATAATTCGAACGTTATTGTGTATATGCAAACACCTTATTGTATACGTACTCAAATTAATAAGTCGACAATAACACTGCAATGAGGTTTGATTCATCCCAAGATCACATTACCGAGAAAAAAACAACATAAATAATAATAACAAATGCATTTCTGTATGCGTGTTGGAAATTTTCGGGACCCAGCCCTCTGTCCTCTGGGAATAAAGGAAGGAGGGATGTAAGAAATATGTGTACTCCGCCTTAAAAATAAGCTAATATTATGCACTATTCGCTGTAGTATGGATTAGGGAGTTTAATAAACATGCCATGTAACGCATTGAAGGAAAATTATCGATATATTTCATTAATAGAAGTGTTAGCTAAAAGAATAGGAATTGAATTGGATGATAAATATTGGAAAAATCATACATTAGACACTACATAGTCGAAGTCTTGCCACTTCAACGGGCATATTCCTCGAGCTCTGTCGGTGACTTTAATTCTTTGGCGAATTTCCGTATTCCGAATCCTGCCACTCAAAGAAACTCCGAGCATAGCTCTCTCCATAGCCCGTTGAGTGACTCTGAGCCTCTCCAAGAGTCCGACCGTTAGCGACTACGTCTCAGAGCCTTACGTCATCACACAATTAGAGTCCCATTTATAGAGAATTAGATGAGCAATACACAATTAGAGTCCCATTTATAGAGAATTCATCACACTAATATTATAAAGGCAAAAGTTTGTGAGTGTCCTTGTATATTTGTTACCTCTTCAAGCTCAAACTGCTGGACCGATTTTAATAAAATTTGGTATGGAGGTAGCAGGCACCCTGGATTAACACATATGCTTTTTATCCCGAAAAATTTAGCGGGTAATACCGCGGGGCGCAGGTAGTTAGTAAATAAAAAAGTATAACTATATTACATTAACAGTCACAGAGCTTAACTTGATTCGATTAGACCATAGAAAGAAAAAGAAAAAAAAAATTGATGCACTCTCTGATTAGCTCACATACACTCCCGCATCCTCACACCCACAAACACACACATACACCTATATATACATGTAGACAGACACCACACACACACACAAACACACACACAAACACACACACATGAACGCACATACATACACACGAACACACGTAGTCCACTCAATAAACAGATTAAAATTATGTACTTACCCATTTTCAACTATTATCATTATTATATTTTATTTTTTATGTAATAAGCATCAACTTATATTTACTTTTATATAGTCTTTATTATTTCGCACCTATTCTTGTATTTTAAATACCGAGGGGAATGGTGCTGATAGCTGAAATACAGGCTATGCCTAGTTCGGCTACAGACGCTAATCTCTTTGCTTTCATTGAAATTGCTGCCACATTTGCCTTGTTAAATAGTATTAAGTTGTTTGAAATAAATAAACTATTATTATTATTATTCGATTCCATTATATTACTCGTATATGAATACGCACGCGAATGCGATTATGTAGGTATCTCAGACTGACGACGATGTGACACATGAGTCAGATATTGTAGAGAAGGTACTGTTTCAAAATCAATTGATTAAAACCAAACGTATTAATGATATTGTCTCGGGTTTAGATGTCTGTCTAACTTACTAAATATAGCTCATTATAGTTGATAGGATGCAAAGTTAATCTAGATATTGATTAGCAAAGTTCCTTTCAAAGATGGTGCATAATGAGTGATTTCAATTATGTTTTGGCAAATATTTTGTTACGATGTTTAGTTTAATAATGCTAATATTATAAAGGTAAAAGTTTGGGAGTCTTCTTACGACATCGTATGGTTGATGTACAACCTGGTGTCAGAGTTTAAACCTCTTGTAGGTCTCTGACATGGCTTTACACATCGATGAAAAATCTCCCAGGTGTGCCGGTTTCCTCACGATGTTTTCCTTTACCGTTTTAGCAACTAATTTATAATACGCACATGAATTTGAAAAGATTCGTTCGCGTCGGGGGTTTGAACTAGCGACCTTTGACTTAGCAGTCCAATGATCATACCACTCGGCGATCACTGCTGTTAAGTTTGTGAGTGTGTTTGTATGTTTGTTACCTCTTCACGCTCAAACGGCTGGACTAATTTTGATAAATTTGGTATGGAACTGACACCTTGGTAACACATAGTCTACTTTTTATCCCGAAAATGTGGCAAGTAACACCGTGGGGGCAGCTTTATATAATAATAATATAATGGGGCTCGTAGCTATCCGGCTACCCGGCAGATCAGTCGATCTGCGAGGTTAAGCCGTGCTCGCCGCGGTCAGTCGGTCAGCGGATGGGTAACCGTTTTCACATGTCGAGACCCCACCGTGCTTCGGAAGGCACGTAAAGCTGTTGGTCCTGCGCCTGATCTCTCTCTGGTCGTGTCGGTCTACCGTCCCATCGGATTATGAGAGTGAGGGAATAGGGAGTGCACCTGTGTTTGCGCGCATACTTGTGCACTTTTAATATCTCCTGCGCAGATGGCTAGTCTCAGCTGAGACAGGCCGCCGTGACCGAAATTCGGTCTGGAGGACATTATAATAATAATAATAATAATGTTTCTATTTCGAGTGACTATGACTCTTAAAAATTGTTAGTGATACTTAAACCTACGTTAGTTCTATTTTATAATGCCTCACTTTCGTCACATCTTAGGGGATATGGCACACAACAGCGACCAATATTCACGCAGTCAAGCCTGCTCGCGATCATGTTCAGGATACTGTTGGAGCTGCCCTGCAAAATATATGGGATTGACATAATATGTCACCGATAACATAGTCGAAACATTATATCATCCCTATACGTTTATCATTCTCTTCGATTTCTATTCGTGAAGCGTTTTGCCACTTGTCTAGGGCATGTCCGCACTCTTTTCACCAGAGATGCACGCCGATGTAATGTACCTCTAGTTTTAAAAGACAAATGTTATCACGTCATTGTTTGCTTTAAAATATACGTGATATATCGAGGAAGACGAAATTTTACTGAATTAATTTCAATGCTTCTTTTTGCGCTGTTAACCCTGCCCGATTTTAAAGTTCAATTCATATTTTAAAGCATTTTCTGTGGAATCTATTTTGTGATAACATGCAGCGAGGTGAATTTAACCCATTTATTAACCGACTTTGAAAAAGGAGGTTACGTCTGTTTGTATGTTCGCAATTTCTCAAAAGCTACTGATCCGATTTGGAAGGGATTTTTGCTATAGGTAATGGTTATACTTTAATGAAGTTAAAAGACTTGATATTCTCTTTATTTTTGAAGGAGAAACCTCTATTGTATTGAATAAAATATACCTAATATATTTTATAGTTGACAAGTTTTTTTGTCAAGTAGTCAAGCTTACATAATTTTCCTTTATAATATAAGTCTGATAGTGTGATGTTACAAGTTTTTGGTTACAATTATTATAATCGGTGTTAAATTACGGTCCCGTCTTTAAGGTCATTGGTGAATCGATAGACAATGCCCGCCATAATATAATTGGAAAGTGAAATTAGTAACTGTTCTAATTATATTGGATTCTAGAGAAATTATTTATTAACGTTCGTTAATCACTATGTAGGTACCTATAGTTAATTTTCCTTGAGTTAATTTTGCATTTGTATGTACCTACGTATTTTGTTTTGTGATAATGGTAGAAGTAAAGGTACATTACTTTTAAACTTCGTCCCACACTAGGAGCTTCTCTTGTATCGTGGGTGCTTTCCCAAACATGAAGGAACACAAACACCCAGACTCGAGACAAACATCTGCACACAAATTTTTGTCCCATGCGGGTATCGAAGCCGCAACCCGTAGCGCGGCAGTCCATTCGCTTGGCAACTGCGCCAAGCACGTCGTCTTTATAATTTTTATTTATTTATTATGTTACCAACAAAACAATATAATAATTGACTTGTAGGTACTACCTAAAATAATAATACATACCTAACTAGAACCGAGGTTTTAAATAGATAACATTTTTAAATATAGTTTGCTGAAAAATTAAACTACTGGCTAACTGAAAAATAATTAAAATACCTAAAGTAATTAGTAGCTCGTTACTTCAAACAGTACCATATATTTCGTATTCTTGGAAACTTTATTATATTATTATTAACAATACATAAAAAAGGTTACCAAACCTTTTTATTAAAAAAAACTGTCAGTAATCATCATGATCTACGAATGTATAAACGCCAATATACAATTGATATCTACTGCAATCTTATTATGTAACGTTATGCCATTTACGATCTTTATAACACATTGAACGAAAAAAAAACCATCTTTCATGAACGAAAACATATCTTTAAGTAATGATAACAATAAGAATATGGAGAACTCATAAATTATTGAATTCCATGTCTTGTCACAAAAAAAATATAATATCTTTTAGTAAAGAATGAAGTAAACAAATATTTTACTTTTTACGGTAAAAAGGGAACTTAATTTGGCAAGCAACGACTCGTTAGCTCACTTGTAAGAGCTGTCACTAGGTACTTATCTGCAGAGGTCGTGGGTTGTTATCTGACTCGTGTCTATATATATGTATATGTTATTTTTAGTTCAGTTAATATTTTAAAATACTCACAGCTGGACGAATATCGATAGCAGAGGCTTTTTTAAATTGTTGGTCATAATAATTACAGCCTATAACTGTCTCACTGCAGGGCAAATCTGGTTAAAAAAATATTTTAATTTGTTTTACCAGAGCATATAAATGATTTATTATTATTAGTGAATCAACTGATGTTCTTCAAACGCTGATCTGTAGACCACGACGTCAATATAACATAGCAGCATAACTACAATATTATAAGAAGAAAATTTATAAATAATAGAGTTAACATGAACTGAGGGAAGTACGAATGTATTTGCAATTCTTCTTCGCCCCTTCCAAAGAGGGTTGTATCCCACGTAATGCGTTCTTTATTGCCCACGGAACCCATACGCAGTAGTTTGGGGTTCCCTACATGTCTCTAATCTGTAAATGTTATTGTAGGAGTAGTTTGGACGTAGTAAAGCGGTAGCAACTTGTTTTGATGAAGTATCTTGTGGTAATTGGTTTAAAGTTAAGATTTATATCGATCTCATGATTAGTTGGCTAAGTGATTGGACTTTTGTGTCTCATTGCACATTAACATTACGCTGGTATTTGTCGGCTCGGATAAAAAGAAGCAGTCTTGCGACGTCTAAAATATGTGGAATAAAGGTGCGTCCTTACATTTCAACGAACCTCTCTCCGTGACCTTAACAAAGTAGCGTGTTATACCAAACTTCCGAAGAAACGTTGCTATGGCAAGATGTTAAGTGCGTGCGCACCTTTAAATAAGGCTAGTAAAGGTTTTCACGTCAGACGAAGTTTTCTGGTAAGAAACTCACTAGCAGTTCAGCAACATGACGCCAACACCATACGATCCCGAGTAAGTTCATTTCATAATTAATAACACCCTTTGATCACGCAATTCCGTTATAACTGCTCACCAGACAATTAATTATGCCATTAAACAAAACTTTGAACACCAATATGGCTGAAATAATGCTGTCTCGGCGCACAACTTCAACATTTACAGGCTACTTAATGTTTTTACGGAGTTTGCTGAGTAAATCAATCTTACATCACCCGTAAGTTCTGAATGAGCCATTTTCATGGCTAACTTCTCTGGGCTTTGGAAGGCTTCATCATTAACCGGAAGACGTCCACTTCTGTCCATAATCCCCACGCTTGGCAAGTAACTTGGGGATCGCAGTATTGGTAGTTACAGAAGACGCTGCTGCCCATCTTCTGGATTTTCTCTTGTTCGTCTCTTATGTCACCCACGGGCGAAATAGGGAAGTGCTATTCTGGCCCTGCACTCCACGGGAAGGCGTAATCTACTCATAGTCCTAGACTGAATTCAATTGCCAAAGTTAGTCAATTGAGCTTTGTCATACTCATAGTTCAAACACCGATATTGATTGTTCATCATTCACTACACCCCTTCAGTTGATACAATTATGATGTTGGCTTCAAAATATATAATTCACTTTCCTAGGAATTTTTCATTCGTTTCTTTGTGTGTTACTTAAGATTAGCTCAAGCTGTAGCCTTAAGATTGGATAGTTTAAAGGATTCAATGTTTGAAATGTTTACGGAATATTTTTCCAGTCGTGGATAAGCCCATAACATTTCAGTCGATGCGCGCTTTGCTCGAGATCTTGAATTGAAATGCTTTCCATTGCTTCTCCTCTTGAGTGGCTGCCACACTTTGTACCCTAAGCAGCGTTCTTTATAAACCGAAATTTTCTTTTCAATGGTATTTCTGTAACAACTTCCACATCCACAGCATTGCAACATAGTTCCAAAGTCTTGAATAAAACATTAAATAATCGAAAATAATCGCACCATTCCATTCTACGTAAAAATGGTTTATAGTTTATATAATATTCAGGTATTTTTACAGGTATTATTGTCTGATCGCTTTCAATATTCAGGTATAATTATGACACAAAGTCGCGAGTCTGATGTGTGAGACAGGTTAATTATATGAGTATCATAGTCTAATTATACCTTGTGTATAATTTCCTTCAGTCTGTTCTATGAGGTCCAGTAAGTCGTCAGTGCAGTGAATATTGATCGTCATTCTTTACACCATTTGTGGTACGTTATAGATATTTGTTGTTGTGCCGTGTGGTATCCGGCCTAGAATTGAACACCCCCTTACCTCCCGTGGGTGTCGTGAAAGGCGACTAAGGGAAAAAACCAGAAGATGGGCAGCAGCGTCTTCTGTAACTTTACCACCAATACTGTGATCCCCAAGCACCCCCTCCCCTTTTCTAAGGGGGAGGCCTTTGTCCAACAGTGGACGTCTTCCGGCTGATGATAATGACACCTTAGGGTATTATCGCTAAAATAATGAACCTACATGTTAAAATATTATCTTTTTCGTTTTGTTAGTCCAATGTGTCTAGAATTAATTACCATCTACTATGGAAACTTACTTTCTAAAAACTTTTTTTCAATGTTTGGTTTTCTTTAAATAAGTTTTAACAAGTCACTCTTTATGATTTGATGGCGCTGGCTTTTTATTTCTTCCTTTTGGAAATTAGGTACGCGGGAAAGAAACTAAAGAGTCAAGGTCTCTTTATCTAACTGAAAGAAAGTTATCGTGGAACCAAAATTTATAACCATTTTTTTCTTTAAGTGGGAAGTGGACTCTACAAAAGCATTTGACACCGTTTACCATTCTCCCACAAGGTTCTCACTTCACACTTGCCAGCGGTCACTTGGGCGTTGTATTACAGCTCACCCTCTAAGATACGAGCTGAAAGATAACCCTATTCGTGCAGCCAACGGTTGTAACTTAAACAAAAACTTGTACAAAGGGTAAACATAGACACGAGGGAGCTTCCAGTATTTTCAGTGCGCAATTGTCGTCGGTCTCAAGGGATTGACATGACAGTTTTTTTTTGTACTTTTGTTTAAAAATCGACCGTGTTATTGGAAGGGTTTGCTACTGTTTATTACGGACTAGCTGATGCCCGCGACTTCGTCCGTGTGGAATTTGAATTTGTGGAAAATAAAATACCAGTAGACTATAGTTAGATGTAGGTACCTTCTTTACTTCATCAAATCAAATTTATTTGTCAAACATAGGTAGTAGATTTGGGTCTTAAATATAATATATATATTCATACAAGAAATATGAAAGCGATATGTATTATGGATACCACTCGGAGGTTTTGTTTTTGGAAATATTAAAAATACTAGTAATTTTTATGAATTTGAGTAATATAAACATAATTGCATACTATTTCTAAAACCTTCGAAAAAATACAATGCAATTTCTGATGTATATTATATCTTTTTTTTTATGTCATAGATGTTAGAACTGCACATTTATCAACGGATCAATAGAAAAAATAATAATACCTAGGCATAATTATTTAACTAACTTTAGTTATATTATTCTTACAAAAACCTATAGAAGAAAAACTATGCCACATATATAATGCTCAAATATCTACAACATGTTTGTGTCTCGCAGGGAACGAACTCGTAATCCAGTGAATATTCGAACGTATCCTAAAGCTAACAACTCAGACGCATTCCTAATAGGCACACTTAGACTACTGCCCACCCATTTCCGGAAATTATCTACACATATACCATAGTGATACGTAAGCTCGACCACGGAGTACCAGTCAAAACAATTCAATAGTAATCGTAGCAATTGTGAAGCATTGTTACGCTAAATTGAATCTTATTATGTAGACTGTAAAGGTTAATGATGATGTTTGATGGGTTATGCGTACAGCTAAGCTATTTTGAACCTTGTTGTAAGGGGATAAGAGTGTTATTGGGTGGTATAGGTGTGTATTTGCCGTTACGGAGGGTGACGGTTACGACGTGGCTACGAAGTCTCTTTGTATAGTTTAATGGTAATGCTAAAGTATACCTATTTCATAATTCAATGTTACTACGTTTTTAAAGCAATTTTTAGTGCATTTATTTCTAAACAGGTTGGGTATATCCTATGATAAACAGAGCTTGAGCTGCACATAGCAAATAAAAACTGCATGCATGCATGCAATATAAAACCATTAAACAGAAAGAAATGACAGCTGTAATCTTAAATTGGGTTCGCAGAGGTGCTCTCCTAGACTCCTATCAGGAGTCAACCATACAGCCGCATCATTTTGCTTAAAATAATTGACTTATGTTCGAGTTTATTGCCATAAAATCGGTCGGAAGACGAAAATATAAATGAAAGTATCATAGTATTTTTTATTACGAGTAATGTCGCTGTTACACCCATACTGTTCTCTTGCTGGTTTTATAGCCACCCTCGGACAAATTTGGCCAATTGTTCAAATCATAATGTAGCGACACAAATCACTAATAAAGGAATATAATTTATTTAATATCCACTTGTAATCGTATTCTAGTGAGGGGAGACTGTCGATAAATTTAACTAATACAATTACTATTATGTCGATACATCAAAGTAGTGTCAGTAATCTTATATTAAGTAATTATTATTGTGTTGGTTCTAACGTTTTATCAGAATTGATTTGAATATTTTGATATTTATTTGCTTTAGTTAAATTTTTTGATAATATCTATTTTGTTTTATCGCTTTGTAACTTGTACAGTGCCTCGTTAGTCGTCGTGTGGACTGCCTTGTTGGTCTAGTGGTCGCTAAGCGCGACTGCTGAGCAAGCGGTCCTGGGTTCAAATCCCGGGTCGGGCAAAGTGCTACGAAGTTTTCCATTAGTTAATTCTCAGTAGCAGCACGGAGTCTGGATTAGTGCCCGGTTGATGGCAATAGGCTCGCCCCCTATTACATTGGGACTTACAACATAACTGGCGAAATGTGGGTGTACTATATGTACACCGCTGCCTACCCCTTCGGGGAATATAGGCGTGATGTTATGTTATGTTAACTTTTACAGTTTAAGAAATCAAAATTGTAATCATAACAGTTAGTAAGTAAACAAAGCAATATTTATTAAATTATGGAAAAAGTAGGATGTGTCGAGAGTAAGTCGTTACTCTCGACTACTACTACTCGACCTAAGGTTTTCTGTACGACAAGTTTCTATAAAGTTGTAATTTGGCATCAGACGATTTTGCGTAAAGAACGTCTTGGTATTGAATATCGACCATCATAGAAAGGAAATAAAAATTTTAAGATTCACGTAGGGAATTGATTTAACTTAATCTTCTTCAGCCGTTGAAGTTCGCTAACGAAATGAAAGTTGGATTAGACGACCGATTAATAAATGATGTTTAAAGAAATATCATCATCATCATCATCAGCCTATCTTAGTCCACTGCTGGGCATAGGCCTCTCCTATAAAGAAATATATAATTATGAATTTGTATAATACAATTCTGTAGTATTCGGTTTCCTTGAAATAAATGAGTATCGCTACTCGCAGGATTATTCGACACTTTTGGATGGAACCGATATATATAAAACGTGTCGTTATGAATACCAAAATATAATAAGATGATAGATTTAACTATGATAAACTCTTTAGTTAAATTACATTTCGCGCAAAATCTGCTTGAAATATTTGGTCAAAGACATTATAGCCATAGGTATCTACAACGTTATACGCCACGAGAAATACTTACTTATTTATCTTCCATATTCGACGTATTCGTCGACTTTTTTGTACGAGGGCGCCAGTCACGAATACTGCGCTGACCTTTTTAAAGTCATCACTAACCTACTTCGGACACTGTTATGATGGGAATCGAGGAAATATGTAAGTAATTCAATAGGTCAGAATATAGACGATCGTGGTGTTGTATAAAAATAAATCTAGGTCACAATTATTTCCTGGCAACATGAACACTAGTAAATTATATTGCTGTAGAGACTAGGTTATTTTCTAGCTAGACTTGATATATCAATGTGATGCGGTTGAACTCATCACCATCCAACCTTTAGCAGATATCTTAAAATATTCAAATCAATTTCTCTTGGAACGCGATATCACTAACAGCATTAGGTATAATGAATTAATTATAACATCATAACAACTAATATTTTGTCGATATCTATAAAGTCACATGTCCCATCACTAAAATGTCATACGTGTAACGCGTCCCCAGTTTCACGCGGCATATAAAAAATGAGGGGAGTACCCGTTGAAATTATAGTCGTATTGCGCTGCACCTGTGCATCTAATGTGGTTAGGAGTTTGATTATACCTAGTATTGAATTTCACCTGTGAATAAAATTCCGGATATAATAGAAATTATATTTGTTACTATTTTAAATAACTTTTTTATTGAAGTTTACAGCCTACTTTTAACTCTTGTCCTGGTGTTTTAAAAAAGATAATATAATTATTAATTTTAATGTATATAATTCTTCTGTACGTGTGTTTGTCACTCCTCTTAAACGGCTGGATCAATTTGGGTGAAATTGTGTGTGTATTTTTCAATGGATTCATAGATGAAGGGATTTAGACCCGGCAGGTCGCGCTCCTTTTCCGGGCTGGACGACGTCTGCCGGGTCCGCTAGTTTACTTATAATTATGTCTCTCATCATTAAAAGGAAAATAATTTTAAAAGCTAAGCCATTTTTATCGCGTGAAAATAAACCATATTCTAACGTATTCGTTTAATACAACAGTGACTTATATTTATTTTTGATGCATTATAACCTATCCCCGAAACGGAGAGATGTACATCATGATTTAGTATTAGTAACATTTTAACAGACAGGCCAACATCACGAGATAAATAATGTTACCAACATAACCTCAATATTAAGTTACATGACGTCAGTTGTTTAGTCGAAATCGTCGGCTGTCTGTTCGTGGTATGGTCCCCGTCACGTAAAAAGAACGCAGAGAAACTGTCAGCGACTGTGTTTGCAGTTTGCACACCGCATATCGCCACTTTCACTGATGGTTTATAATCTTCTTCTTATTATATGGTTGATGAACAACCTGGTGTCAGAGTTTAAACCGCCTGTAGGCCTATGACATGGCTTTACACACCGTTGAAAAATCTCTCAGGTGTGTTGGTTTCCTCACGAAGTTTTCCTTCACCGTTTTTAGCAACTGATAACTAATTTATAGTGAATGAAAGCGCACATGAATTAGAAAAGACATTGGTGCGTGCCGGGATTTGTACTTGCGACCTTTGTCTTGGCAGTCCAACGGTCATACCACTCGGCTATCAGTGCTTATGGTTTATAATAATAAAGGCCTGTTTCACCATCCATTAGTAAAGTGTTGAATGTTAACTTTTTCGTCTTCTTGATTAACGCTAATCGGCAAGTAAAAGTTACGAGTATCTTCTATCGTTTTTTAGTTACAGGCCAGTTAATCCCCTGATAAATGCTACTCAGATATTATGAATTTGGTATGATTTTAATTGGCGGTTAGTCTACTTGACACTTTACTTGTCGATGGCGAAACAGGACTTTAGTGTAATTGTTTTATTGTAGAACCATTATAGGTACTTTACTAGTTAAGTAAAACTTTAGAATAGACTGGAATTCAAAAAAAATAGTTAATGGTCAGCGTTCTTTTACGTTACGGGAACTAAGTAAGCAGAAAAGCAGTCGGTACTGCAGTTAACAACATTTGGTTCACACTTTTTGTTAACAAGTTCATTTCTGTTCCGATTGCGTTGGAAGTGACATGTATTTTATTGATGAAGCACTTGTTTTTTTACCCGTTATTGCTAATATCCTTGTTGATTTTAATTATGGAATCACAGCCTGGCAGCTCTATACAACCTTTCAAATAAAATAATATATCCTTTTTTTTTCATGTAATACAGACAACGAATAGTAATCTGTATAATAACATCTTCAAATAAAAATGTTATAAACCCCTGAAAGTTAGTTTACCTTCTATATCTCGTCTCGTTGGTCTTCCTTTAGTTTGTTTTCAAAAGCTTTTGCAAATGTCTCGACTAGTGTTTGTTATTAATGGTGTCAAAGTATAAAAAGTCGATCGACGTAGCATTAGCTGTCGTAATAAATGCATTACGTTCGTATACTATTTCTTATTCTTCTAAAAAAACGCCCCCCACACTAGGAATTTCTCCTGTATCGTGGGTGCGTTTTACTAACATGAAATTTCACATACACCACCCAGACTCGGGACAAACATCTGCACATTGCACAAATGTTTTATCCCTTGCGGGAATCGACAACACCTAGCAGTTCAATCGCTTAGCTACTACGCCAATCAAATCGTCGTATTCGTAATATCACACAGTTGTAAGAAATATATGGTATCGATGCGGATATAATTGTTAAGTAAACGTAGCTATTTGGATTCTATATTTAGCTTGTATTGCAAGCCACAACTTAATTACTTACAAGGCAGGGTATTGATTCAGTCATATCGTCATGATCGCTACTGTGTCGCGGGTGTCTGAAATGTGTTTCCAAGTGATTTTATTTCAAGTAAGTGGACGTGATTCGTGACAATGGCAAACCAATTTCGTTGTATTTTGTAAATTGGTTTTCTTTAGAATAAGTTTTATTATTTGTGTATTGGTATATACCTAATGCACCGATGTCTTAGTTAATTTTGTGCAACAATGACGTTTCAATTACATGGTCTATGATGTCATAAATCATGTCTTGTCGTCCGTGTCAAACTGTTTTATTTCGTGCGTGACCGTAGTAAATAGTCATATACTAATCATATTTCTAGTGTGTATATCTGCACAAGTGACTGTGACGCCCGTTTATCGGAGAAGTAGGCAGAATTTAGGTATATTCTATATCTACTTGTAATGATCAAAATACCAACGATAGATTGATGTGTTCTTCGTAGATCGGTGTTTCTTTTAACGTTTCTATGATTCTCCTTCGGATAAAAAATGTCAGAAACAAAGCCTGATAAAAGGCAATCAGCTCGTTACACAGGTATTACAAAGTACCAACTTATGATGAGCAGAATATAGGCGTATGATGTAAATATATGTGTTACCGACAATCTTCATACATTACCTAGGCAATGTATAAAATCCCTGAAACGTTCAGGTAATCGTGCGTTGTACAGCTTCTAATATAAGCTAAACAATTTTTATATTACTGTCACTCATTAAACAAAATATCCAGCTGAACGGTGTAAGTCTTTGAACGCCAAGCAAGTCAAATTTGACCAGTGAACAATAAAAAATCAATTGTGTCTGCGGTATGGCAGTCAAAGTGTTAATTGATGAAGTTAAATAAGGCCTAAAACACAAGATTCAGATCAAATTCAAAGCTCACTAGTAAAGGTAGAAACCAAAACTAAAAATAGGGACGGTAAAATAAAAAAATATATCGTGTAGTAACGCTGCAGTAGCGTGCGCAGCCCTAATTGTGACTTACTGCGCCCCTGGGACGAGTGAGACACGAAGGCAACGTAATAGATAGTGCAGTTTTTATTTTATTTTACTTACATCCTGACTTTCTTGGTACAGCGCTATTGATAGTACAAGTTAGTAGTTGTTGTTCAGTAAAAAGATTTTTCATACAAATGAAAGCGGTTTTGGTTTTTTAATTGTTTGAAAATTATATATTTTTTACCACCTGCACCCTACAGCAGGGTCAACCACCGCGCTATTCAGGAGGCGACTTTTTGATCGGAAGGCGTCGAGATCAACACGTAAATATATTTTTTTGATTCGGCCCGAAAATTACACATTTACTTGTCGATCTTCTTCTTATCGTATGGTTGATGAACAACCTAGTGTCAGAGTTTAAACCGCCTGTAGGCCGCTGACATGGCTTTATACACCGTTGAAAAATCTCTCAGGTGTGCTGGTTTCCTCACGATGTTTTCCTTCTCCGTTTTTAATAAGAGATACTGTTTTTTCCTTTTTGTTAATGCCAGTATTGCAAAACTTATGTATCACAATACACTAAGTACCAAAACAAATTAATTAATCTTGATTGACTGCAGTTTGCAATTTATATTTTACAATAATAAGTACCTACTTCGGAATTGGTATCAGATCTCTATAAAGGTTTCTTAAAATTTAGTTTAAGGCAGTATCAACTCATTATTAGGATGGATACAACTATATCGAAGACTAATAAGAACTCCTAAATTAAAACCTAGAATCAAAACATCGATCTTTGAAATCTGTAGAGAGCTAATAGCTTTAGTAAATTGTTTGTCTTTGAATATACAATAACATTTGATTACAAGACTAACAAAAGAAGTTACGAAATAAAAATCAAAGCTGCGCCGACCCTGGGGATGCATCGTAATATTTATAGCGAGCGCATATGCGACGGCTGCCCGACAAACATTCATTTTCGCAACAATGCCGGTCAACAACTTAAGCATATTGGCTGAACACTCACTTCCAATCAACGTCACAACACTCGCCCCCATCTATAAAAACAAGTGTTTGCTCTCATAAAGAATGAGTGCAAATCTGCACAATGATTGTTTATGTTTCCATATCGTCCCAAGCACCATTGTAACGCGGAGCACCCTCCTTTTATTTACAATAAAACGTACGATTTAACATGAATGCAAAAGTTAATACGGCGGACGAGTATAATGGCGGCAACGCCCCTCATAATCCTCTTAATCACTAAAATATTGACAGGGAACTAACGAGTGCTTCTCTCCGCAGATGGGCCATCATGGCATGGAGGGGCTGGACATGCTGGACCCTCTGACGTCATCGTCGATGACCACGCTGGCGCCGATGGGCGAGGCCGCTCCCCCGCACCACCAGCTGCACGGCTACGGAGCCATGAACCACGTCATGAACCACCACCACCACGGCGGCGGCCTCACACACGCGCCGCCGGCGCACCTCGGCCACCCGGCAGCCGCTCTCCACCCCGACACTGACACAGACCCGCGCGAGCTCGAGGCCTTCGCTGAAAGATTCAAACAGCGACGAATTAAACTAGGCGTCACCCAAGCAGACGTAGGTAAGGCCCTCGCAAATTTAAAACTTCCCGGAGTGGGCGCCCTGTCACAGAGCACCATATGCCGCTTCGAGAGCCTCACGTTAAGCCACAACAACATGATAGCGCTCAAGCCGATCTTGCAGGCGTGGCTCGAAGAAGCAGAAGCGCAGGCAAAGAACAAAAGACGAGACCCGGACGCGCCGAGCGTGCTCCCGGCTGGGGAGAAGAAACGCAAGAGAACTTCCATCGCGGCGCCGGAGAAGAGGAGCCTGGAGGCGTACTTTGCGGTCCAGCCGCGGCCGTCCGGGGAGAAGATCACAGCGATCGCGGAGAAACTGGATCTGAAGAAGAACGTGGTCAGAGTGTGGTTCTGTAACCAGCGACAGAAACAGAAACGTATGAAATTCGCGGCGCAGCACTGACCGGCGGGCGGCGGCGCGGCTCTGCTGTACCCCGGCCCCGGGTACGGCTACTGAGCACCGCCGCTCCGGCGCGCCCCGCCCCGGCACGCCCTACTAAACCCCATACAGCAATAAAGATCTCATTTCGATCTCATTCTTAACTCCCTTCGAGTCAAACAACTTAGTCTTTAGTGTAGATATTATACCGTTCTTAAGTTTGTCTATACACGTTCTACGAATTCTTATATAATTATTTTTCGAGACACAGGGTATATAATAATCGATTATATACATATCAGACTGCAGTGAGTAGATGTCGCTTCAATGGTTCTGTTCGTGCGCGCCGTCTTGTCAATGTTTTCGGAGCATCGAATATGTACATGAATAAAAAATTGAAATTCAGGATTTTTAAGAGAATGTGCCTTGCAAATAATCAATATTCTGTGTTTTAATATTAGTAACTTCATTGCTGCGAGTCGCAGGAGTCGTACCGGACAGCCGGATGTCCGGTGTCCGGGCGCACACACGGTATGATGTGATGTGACGGACCGGACAGGCCACATGCGAGAACGAACCATCATTTTTGAATGTACGAAGGACATTACAATTTCTCCGACTTTGTTTTGTTTAAAAGTGAACGACGTTCTCGCGTGTGTCTTGCAGCCTGTCCGAGATGTGCGCACAGTCTAATGTTTAAATTATATTTAATGATAAATTTTGTTAGGCGTTTTGTTCTTATTATATTGATACTGTACAAAATAATTGTAAGAAATTATAGTTTGATTCCTAAGTTGTAGATAGTACTCGGTAGGATTTTGTACTATATTATGTGGGTTTATAGGAAATAGGACGACATATGGGAAGAGTAGCTATGGTCATGGCTAACTGAACCAACGAGCCTTCAAGAAACGCTGTCAATACTGTGGAATTATTCTCTGTCTGGTTAGGTTAATTGTTCTTAGCAACTGTTAATGTGCTTGTTTAATTTTTCCAAAGACGGTTGGATTCCTTGATATTTTCTTTGTCATGATTATCGAAGACTTTTTTCAAGGATTACTTATAGTGTATACTATTCCAGTAGATGTGCTCATGACCTAAGCTTGACTGTGACTTATCATTCTATTTCCTAAACATCCTTTGCATTGGTTATTTTTCATTCTGTTTAATTGTTAATTTCTATGATTATTAACTTTTTCACGAAATGGCACAATTTCTAGTCTAAGAGGTTATTAGTGACATTTAGCCAAAATAGTATTAAAATTCATTTGTAAATAGATCACATTTCAATTAACATGTAGGCGTTAGTTAAATACACATAGTTACTAAAATGAAAGGAATTAGTACAACGCGGCTGGATTCATGCACCACTTGGATACTTATTGATTTCTCTGTAAAATTTGTAATAATTTAGATGAATAAGGAGAGACGAATGTAACTAGATGAATCGATGCCAAAATTACAATTTGAATGGTTGATTTGTGCGGCCAAAGTGATGAAGAAAGATTAACATTAATTTATAATAAGTTTGAATTCTTTACTGCATGAATCCAAAATGGTGTTCAGCACCACAGCTTATAATAGAAAACCCGAAAAAAAAATCATAAAAAATTTGCGAATTATAAATAATATTTTTAAAAGATATTTTGTAAATATAGTTTTAATAAAAAGACTTAAGATATAAAACGTGCAATCTAGACCTCGGTAATTATATAAATAACTGCTAGGAATTTATGGGCTCTACCACGAAACAAACACGTTATCCTTTATAAACGATCTAGTCATACATAGTATTATTTATGGTAAACTGATTTATTGTTTTGAAAACCTTTAATTATATTATTGATCAATGTTATATTATTTTTTATTTAAATGTACAATTTTACTAAATTTAAGTGTAATTAATAAGAAAATTATGATCGCAGTAATATTTATTTGTTGTATTTTTGGTACTTACTGGTTTAAATGATGTACTATAGCTTACGTCATGGCTATTCGTAATATGAGCTAAGATTCGTGATATTACAGTGTTAAAATTATCATCGGAAAAATTATTATTATAAAAATATTAGGTATTATGTTGTAAATGATATTTAAACATGGAAATTAATACTCTAGGTACATAACCTCTTGTATGTTTATCTATTTGATAAGACATATAAGAGATACCTTTTAGAATTATGACGTAAGTTATGTACATAAATGCAATAATTAATTATTTTAATTTCCTAATTAAATGAAAATAATTAATGATATACCGAACATAATTATTATTACTATTAGTTCTGGTAACTAAATCGGTAATAATTTTAAGTAGAGATTAGAAAACGTTTCTCTTGCAATTATTAATTAATTAATTAATTATTATTATTAATAATAAAAAGGAGACAATCTTATTTCGAAAACCAATAAACAATAAATTGAAAATAGAAATATTAGTAACATTTGCTGTTTTATTACATCCTTGTGGTACCAAATTGGAGTAGCAGAAGTGTGACTGTTTCTCAGTATAGCCATCGATTGTGGATTGGGGTCGGGCTTATAAGGGAGCTCGTAGCTATCCGGCTACCCGGCAGATCAGTCGATCTGCGAGGTTAAGCCGTGCTCGCCGCGGTCAGTCTTGTGATGGGTGACTGTTTTCACATGTCGAGACCCCACCGTGCTTCGGAAGGCACGTAAAGCTGTTGGTCCTGCGCCTGATCTCTCTCTGGTCGTGTCGGTCTACCGTCCCATCGGATTATGAGAGTGAGGGAATAGGGAGTGCACCTGTGTCTGCGCGCATACTTGTGCACTATAATATCTCCTGCGCAGATGGCTAGTCTCAGCTGAGACAGGCCGCCGTGACCGAAATTCGGTCTGGAGGACATTATTATTATAAGGGAGTTTTAAAACTTTATAAGTCGAGCGAGACTGAGCCTCTAGACCTCTACAGACCTGTGGCGACTATTCTTCGAACTGAGCTATCGGACGACATATTTCATACATATAGTTCCCGTCATGTAAAAAAACGCTGAGTTATAATGTTAGCAACTGTAATTGTACTCGGATTAAGTCGCTTCCTATGGTCCTATGCCCAGCAGTGGACAGAGATAGGCTGTTAAAGCAGTGGACTATAGGCTGATGATTTATGGTCCAAGGCTATTGTTATTTATAATTAAGGCTAATTGTTTTATTGTAGAATCATTATAGGCACTTTGCTTGTTTCGTAACACATTGGAATAGACTGGAAATTAAAAAATTTAAGTAACTGTCCGCGTTTTTTTCGTTGCGGGATCTATACGTACTACGATTTCCTGGTCTCATAACATGATGGCGAGCATTCGATCTTGGTTTAATTGAACTTGATTAGGGTAAGTAATTGGACTGTTAAGCTTGGAATTGCGGGTTCAATCCCTGTACAAGACAAACATTTAAGTGATCTGCTGATACATCCGCTAGCAAATGATTATTATAATTTTGGGTTGAAAAGTCTACTAATAATATACAATTAAGAGGAGCCGTCTATGTAGGATACCTATATTATAGTGTACAAGTATGCGTGCAAACACAGGTGCACTCCCTATTCCCTCACTCTCATAGTCCGATGTGACGGTAGACCGACACGACCGGAGAAGGATCATTCGAAAGATGGCTTAATATGCTTCACCATGTGTCTTGTAACATAACATAACATCACGGCCGTATTCCCCGAAGGGGTAGGCAGAGGTGCACATACAGTACACCCACATTTCACCAGTTATGTTCCCAATGTAATAGGGGGCGAGCCTATTGCCATCAACCGGGCACAAATCCAGACTCCGTGCTGCTACTGAGAATTAATTACCTAATGGAAAAACTTAATAACTTTTTACTCAACCCGAGATTCGAACCCAGGACCTAATGTTCAGCAGTCGCGTTTAGCAACCGCTAAACCAACGAGGCAGGCAGTGAACCCAGATGTGCTTTATTTTTATTAAAATTAAACTTCAGAGTAGACAAAAGCAATATTACAATAATTGTACAGTAAGTTTCACAAAGAAAAGAAATCATGATTTTATGCAAAACATTTCAACGTAGCCTAGAGCTACGAAGCTACACCGTAGATTGTGCTACGAGTCGTAAAGCTGCGTAGTAGATGTGCTACGCTTTGAATAACAAACAATAAAATTAAGAATGTTTTGCTATAATTATAATCAATTAAATATTGAACTTACTTAGACAGATCGAAGGTAATTTGGAGCAATGTTTATGTACGGGTTAAGTAAGCTATTAACCCGATTATTAACAAAAATCTCGGTTTTATTTTAAGAAAAGTTTTATTTATAATATAATATATATAATAATCTTTATTGACATAAAATAGATATACATTGTTGAAAGAATTCTCTGACCCCTGCGCTAGTAATAGAACTGTGTTGCAGAGATCAATGCCCATCCATCACATTACAATTTTATTATTTTATTTTATGGTACGACATGGATTTATAGTTCTTTTAAAATTTTAAACAGCAGCCTATAATATAACCTTTGTCAACCATGCTTAGAAGCATTTATCATGAGATTTATTGGAAGTATGGTCACGAGACAAGAGAGACATTACAGAAGTCACAATTTTATAGAAGAATAGCCTTTTTAAAAAAAAAACACGTCGGTCCTACACTAGGAATTTCTCCTGTATCGTAGGTGCGTTTCACAAACATGAAATATCACATACACAAACACCCAGACTTGGGACAAACATCTGCGGATCGCACAAATTTTGTCCCATGCGGAAATCGAACCCTTAGCGTAGCAGTCCAATCGCTTAGCCACTGCGCCAATTGGGTTTTCATGTGTTGACTTGTTTATAAAACATAGAAAATTCTTACTCCACGCTTTCGCAGCTCGACGTCGCATCTAATTTCGCCGGCTACACCGTAAAGACGCAGGTAATCGCGCGCAGACAGTTGATTAGCTCAAAGCTTACGCCCGCTCTCCTGCCGAGTTTACTGCGTACTGGATCAAATCGTTGACGCTGCATGACAGAGTATATCCCATGAACTACAGTCTAACGTCATTTACTAAATGAATAATCACAAACCGCGTGAATCAATGATTTTTTATATGGAGGTAAGTTGTGGACAGTAGAATGAAACTCCTATCGGCTGCCAAAACACGTGTTGTGCGAAGCAATGGATTTGTGTGGGAAAGATAATATAATGTGGTAAGATACTGGATCCCTTGCCACACATGAGTGAGTGTGGCAAAATAAATGGTTCACAATGGTTTTAGTGAAGGTTTATACACTGTAATAGGCTCGCAAACTAGTATGTAAAACTTGATGAGTAGCGACATAGATACTTACAGCCATCAGCTCTCTCGGATCGTGTCGGTCTACCGTCCCATCGGGCTTTGAGAGACAGGGAATAGGGAGTGCACCTGCGTTTACCCGCATATCTACTTGTGCACTATAATATAGGTATCTTACATAGACGGCTCCTCTTAATTGTATATTATTAGTAGACTTTTAAACCCAATATTATTATTATTTGCTAAAGGATATATCAGCAGATCACTTAAATGTTTGTCTCCGCTCGGAGAAAGGCCACCGTGACAGAAATTCGGTTAAGACAACATTATTATTTCCGTAAAATAGATACCACTTAATTCTGAAATAAATATGTTATAAACAAAACACACATATCACACATACTAATAACAAGAATTCCATTCATTCATATTATTTTCTAGCTAACAAACATTTTGCTTTTGCATATAAAAACACGGCTTACCTTTTCTAAGAATCTAGAAACAACTTTATACCTTTCGAGTTCTTGCCATAGACGGTAAAACGTCGTAGAGCTGTTGATTTCAATTTGTATGCAGTTTTAAAGACCAATTATTAAAAATATTTATGTAAGCTGCAATTCCAAATGATCAAAATACAGTTCCGATCGAGTTTCCGTTTCCGATTTCGTGTATGTCAAAATGTAAATATCATTTTTGTTTATGTACCTATGTAACGTTTAAATATACAACTACCTATATTAAGACTGCCTCGTTGATCTAGTAGTCCTAGGTTCGAATCCCGGGTCGGGTTGTTACTGGTTTGTTCCATTAGGTAGCTTTCAATAGCAGCACAAATTCTGGATTTGTGCTCGGTTGATGGCAATACACTCGCCCTCCATTACATTCGGAACATAACACAACTGGCAAAATGTGGTTGTACTATACACCTCTACCTACTCTCAGGAAATACAGGCGTGGTGTTATGTGTGTGTATGTATATGATATCAAAATATATAATATATTTGAACTATGGTTAACAAAAATTGGCATATCTATTTAGGTAAGCAATCGTAACTCTACTTGTAAATACTAGTTACGTTAGGCTTGCTGTCAGTAAGGCTCTGATAAACCGCGCCCACTGCATTACTATGTGTGATTACACAACCATACGGCTGTTTCCCACAGCGGTAGGCAGAAGTCAGGTACCATAACTTCTGCCGTCTGCAATTTTTTCAACATGAAATCATGCCCTTATCCCCCGAAGGAGAAAGCAGTGTCGCACATATATTACTCCTACAATTCGCCAGTTATTATAAAAACGAACGCCATAAATAATACTACTCACCATTTTTAATTTTGTCTACGTCCGATTCGGCCAATGTAATTAGTTCGACGAGCTACTTATGTCTCTAGGAAGAAATGTTATTAAATATTTTTAATACGTATTTAAATAGACGTTTGGAGAAGGATGACTGGCACACTGGCTAGGTTGAATGGCTCTGGATCACGTGTTCTTGGCTTCGAGTTTCTGTTTAGGACAGTTCCATTTGTATGTGCGGGAATAGGGGGTTCCTGTGATAAGGTTAAGTTAGTCATAAACCACGCACGTCCCATTTATAATCCAGGCAAATAGATGATTACAATACATCAACAGTCTACACCCATAAAAATCTTTTAGCCATCATATAGAACGCCCATCAAGATTTAAACTTAATATGTAATAAAATTATTTTACAAATTACAATACTGTTACAAATTAACATAATTGACGCCATTAACACACAACTCCAAGACTCTACTTTTCTATAAATGCTTTATTTTAGCCCTAAAAACCTATATTTTTTATCGCTTTTTTTTCTTTGAAATCAGTAAACAGTAAGTCAATTGAGATGGAAAATTAGTGACGACACAGGTTCCTATTTCCATACGAAATCTATGGAGGAATAGCGTTCTGACAGCTCATAAAAAATATGTCAATTGATTCGTGGTGTCAAATACCCAATTCTGTGAGAAATCTCCGACCGTTTCCGAGACGTATGAAAGACAGGCTGACGTCTTGAATGAAAGCTTTATCCTACACAAAGTATTATTTTATGTGTGTACTTCGCGTAAATTCCGCTTTTATTACAGTAAGTGAGCCGTCACACGCTTCTTGCGTTTTTCAGTGATAGTAAAGGTAAACCGTTGATAGCCGATGGGACGCTCTGGCACGCTGCGGTCGTGCCACGTGTGGTCGACGACAGGTGGACTATGCGACCTTGTATTGTAAATACGCTCACATTATATTAAAACTACTATAATATCTATCGTGAGTGTTATCCATATTTCCTATATATATTATGCCGGTTTTACTCATGTGAATATTCGGGAATGCCCTACTTGTTTCAGAATCAAACGGGTGAGCAGGCGTCGCGGCGCAGTCGCGAGTCAAACTGTCATGAATAGGTACTCCGTTTGAGTCCGAAAATAGTCGGGCATTCCCGAATATTCACGAGAATAAAACCGGCATAACTAGTAAATAAAATTGTTTTAAAGATCAGATATTAAGATGAGAACTGGATGGGAGCTAAGAAGTGCAGAATTAAAAGACTAATATTATTCAAACACGTTACTTTCTGTTTAGCTGAAACTGTGAAATATTTTCTTCTTTTAATGTTATAAACAAATGACTTGTTTGTACTCACAGAAAACCAATGCAGAAAACCTACATACCAACTAATTGTTGAGAGTTATGTAAAGGTATTATAATCAAAAAACTCATCACGTACATATGTACTCTCGAGATGTTTTTGTATGTGTATGAACATTATTCTTACTGCATAGTCAAAAAACAAAGAATGAAGAGGAATTTAACGTTATTGGGACGATACTTAGTATGAGTTGCACCACCTACTTTGATGAATTGGTTAGTGTTAAATATGGCCGCGTGTATGAGAATTTCTTTACAACTTAACGTTGTCGTACAGACTTAACGTTAACAAACGATTGGTGCAACCCACCCTTATTCGGACTTATTTTAACTCAGGACTTCTGCTAAGAATTTTTTAAAGTCACACCTGATATGACAATTTCATCCAGGATCCAATGCATTAAGCGACACGGTATTAATATGGTACTTCAGACAAAAGATGCTGCATCTATCATGTTGTCTGATGCATATACTTCATGCCGTTTAGCGGTATTTGTTAAGGTAATTATCAATCTTTTACTCAAACTGTAAATGAGAGAATACGCTATCTTTATTAATATACATTATATATTTTTTTAAATTAATATATTTTGTTTATTATTTGACTTATACGCAACTCGTATTCTAATAGGAATATCGCTTAATATTGTGTAACTCTTTATTCTCTTATACTTTAGGTAAATGATTGTTAAAATACTTGCTACGTATTTCTAAAAGAGTAACTACTTATGGAGTTTCTTGTCGGTTCTTCTCTGTGTGCCGTTTTGTAGCTTATATGAAATATATAAATATGAATCCCTGTTTCCCTTGGTCACGCTTTAAGAATGGCTGGACCGATTCGGCTAATTTTGGCTTTGAAACATTCGTGGAAGCCCAGGAAAGGTTTAGATTGTAAAAAGGCAGTCCGAAGTTCGCTGGGTCAGGTAGTATGAAACAAAAACATTAGGACTATAACTATTTCTGTCAGTCAGCGGGTTGAAGGTGAGACCGATAATTCGAACAATAAAAAAATTAGACAGGAGGCTCGTTAATGTGTTCTAATGTTGAACAAAGAGGCAAGATATCGTCGACATTAAACTGGCTGTTTAGCAGGTTATCTTGCTAGCAATAGGCCTATACAGTAGTTAATTGTATGTAGGCTATACAGCCGGTAAGTTCGTCGGTGTAGGAGAGCACGCGACTGAGTTAGTACCGCCTCTTGCAATACGTCACCCGCCTCCAGGGGATACGAGATAGCACGTAACTGGACGTGCTTAACCGACTGCGGAGAAATATAGGAATTCACATCTTCTTGTTTTATGCCACGGTAAAGTCTGTCTCGATTTTAAATATGGCTTTCAAATGGGTATTGTGAGTTATTTTTTTGGATTAAAACATGGAATTAACTTCTGCGAGAACTTATTGCTTATTTTTTTCACTAATATATTTTAATACTTTTAAGATCTTAGGATTCTTATGACAGCTTTAAATGTTATTACCAATAAATTACAGAAACAATACGAATGAGTGATGACTGCTCATCACTCATTCTTATTGTTTCTGTAATCTGTAAGGCTTACACATAAAAACATCTACATTTTAATATTAAAAGGTATCAATTGGTATTGGTGGTCGTGGTGGCCTAGTGGTTGACATACCGGATTTCTATGCACGAGGTTGCAGGTTCGAACCCAGGCAAGTATCAATGTGACTTTTTCAATGTCATAAATACTTTCTTAGATATTCTAAGACACCACTGACTGACGGTGACGGAAAACATCGTAAGGAAACCTGGATTTAATTATCTGAAATCGCCAACCCGCAGTGAGCTAGCGTGGTGATCAATGCTCAATCCTTCTCTATACGAGAAGAGGCCTTTGCCCTGCAGTGGGACAGTTATAGGCTGTTATTATTATCAACTGGTAACGAGTGTAACTTACTGGCATGGACCTAGTATATAATCACGCCTTCTACTAAAAAAATACTATATTTTGAGTAACCTATGACTATCGCTGTGTCAAATTTTATTACAATTAGTACATTGATTTAATTTGTATGATGTTACAAGCAGACAGCAAATTACTTTCGTATTTACTTACTTTATTAGAAATCACAAAAGAAAATATTTTATATATAGGAAGCTTAAAAGCAGCGTAACAATTGTATATCTACAAAATATCTAGGAATAACATCATAGTATTTTATAAGGAATAACCAATTATAAACAAATAGCTTCCGCCCGTGACTTCGTCCGCTTGGAATCTGAATGTTTTATAGTCTATCCTTCCTCGATAAATGGACTAACAAAAACAGAAATATTTTTCCGATTCAAACCAGTAGTTCCTGAGATTATCGCGTTGAACCAAACAAAATCTTCAGCTTTATAATTTTATTTATACATAAGTAGGAAATTACGGAGTCAAAAAAAAAAAGTTATAAAGCTACTTGATCTATGCTGTGCCCGACAGGGTCCATAATTAAGACTAATATATTTATTTCGGTTTAAAGTCTATATTATTATTTCTCATAAGAACAATACAGTCCACTTATAATGAGATACACAGACTGCCTCGTTGGTCTAGTGGTCGCTAAGCGCGACTGCTGAGCAAGAGGTCCTGGGTTCAAATCCCGGGTCGGGCAGTGTTACTGAGTTTTCCATTAGGTAAAACTCAGTAGCAGCACGGAGTCTGGATTTGTGCCCGGTTGATGGCAATAGGCTCGCCCCCTATTACATTAGGACTTACAACATAACTGGCGAAATGTGGGTGTACTATATGTTCACCTCTGGCTACCCCTTCGGGGAATACAGGCGTGATGTTATGTTATGTTATGTTAATGAGATACAATGTTTTCAAAGTATGTTAAAACTATTCAATAGGAGTTACCTCCAGAGTATTAGAAGTTATAATGTACCTACTAACATATTTCTTAGTTTATTTTTAAATGCATTAACGTTATCACATTATTTTATATCATCCGTTAGTCTATTGAACAGCTGTGCTCCTTCGAACAATATAGCTTTTTTAACGTAATTAGTGCGTACGTGGATAACTTCCAGTTTGTTTTTAATTCTCAAATTATATATAAATTATATATATTTCCCTACTAACTATGTAACATTATGATAAAGAATTGAGAATAAAAGCGTGTCTGGAAGAGATCGCCGTGAGCGATGAGATTACCTATTGTACAATTTTTAGTTCTAAGTTTTTTCTGTGTATTTTTCATTTTATTTTTGATGTGCAATAAAGAGAGAGAAATAAAGAGATGTATTATTATGTTCCGTTCAAAATATGTAGGAATTTATTGTAGACTAGCTGCGCCCAGCGGCGTTACCCGCTACATTTTCAAGGGATAAAAACACTATAGACTAGACTATATGTTAATCCAGGGTGCCAGCTACCTCCATACCAAATTTTAGCACAATCGGTCCCGCCGTTGGCGCTTGAAGCGGTAACAAATATACAAACACACACAAACACACTCAAAAACTTTCGCTTTTATAATATTAGTGTGACGATAAAGATCCTTGACTGATTGAAGCTTTTACTTTAGCCATCTAAGCTCGTAGTGGTTACGTTCTACGTTATTCGTCCTGGAGTACCTTGGGCGATACATTTTATTGTCGGACGGCACCGAATTATGTTGTGTATTACCTGTATCGGTACAGCACCGATGTGGTGGATAGTGGTGCCATGACGTATAAGACGTCAGCTTAGTTGGTACGACGTGCTTGCCATCACTTTACCTTATAGCTAATAAACTTATGACTGCATCATTGGCCTAGGGTCTGAGAGCAGTGATACTAGTACGTGAGGTCCTAGGGTCGATTTCTGGGACCGGTGTTTTTGGATTTAAACAGTATTGAGTCTGGATTAGTGCTCGATTAATGGCAGTTAACTCGTCCCTTATTACATTGGGACCCATAGCATAACTGGTGAAATGTAGGTGAATTGGACACCTCTGCCTACCCCTTCGGGGAATACCAGCGTGATGCTATGTTCTGTAATTACCTTTATAAATCTAGAATACTTAATTAAACAAACTAGTAAGTGTTGGATAAGTGACAGTTAACTTGAACTGCATTTGTTGCAGATAGACGAACAAATCACATCGAAAGCAATCAAAATGGCTGACAATCTACGAAGACAGTAATACGCAGTACAAATAATAATAAAAATATCTACTTAAAAGCAAACATAACCAACTGCAATTTTAAATCCCGATCAGAACACAATTCAGAACAACCGTTCTTGAAACGCAAACAGCAAATCAATTGGTACACAAGTTAATAAAATTTGATTTAATACAGAATTAATTAGTACCCTGTTTGCATTAAAATTCTATAGCAAAAGTGCCGGTAGCGATTAACCGACTGGGCGTGTATTATGTTTACTCCTCTTAATTCACCGCCAAGTTTAAATAATGCCCGCTATTTGCTTGTATTCATTTATTGGTTGCGTCGAGTATGTTGCTGTGTGCATCCGTTGCTGTTGGTTAGTTTCGTTTTATGGTTCAAATATTCTATAGGCAGTTAGATTGTTTTTATAAAGGTTTTCCTTTAAATAAGTGGTTTTTCAGTACCTAATTATTGTGCCTGTATTGCCTGTGTCGTACTTTGACCTATATACTAATCCCATACTTATAAAAAGTTTATACTAAAAATATAAACAGTTATACTAAATTTGACGCCCCGATTGGCGCAGTGGCTAAGCAATTGGACTGTTGCACTAAGGGGTGCGAGTTCGATCCCGCACGGGACAAAAATTTGTGCGATCTGCAGATATTTGTCCCGAGTCTGGGTGTTTGTGTATGTGATATTACATGTTTGTGAAACGCAAGCACGATACAGGAGAAAATTCTAGTGTGGGGCGAGGTTTTTTTTAAAAAAAAATGTATTATATATATTTGGACACAAGCTTTTAAATCACTCAGGCTCAGAGTACTAGTGAACACGAATTCAGTTAGCCCCAACACGATCGGATTGCGTCATTACGTTACAGAGTTCCTATGACCACCTTCTGACTCTATCATCAGACTAGTTCATGAGTACCATATAATATTGTATTGTCACCGAAACTGTATAAGTATGAAAAATGTCATTTCAATCAGATGTCAAGGTGGTTCTAATTTAGATAGCAAGATTTAACCTAACTAACATACAATATAAGCTTGTCAAATTGCCAACGTTATGTAAATTATACCTGTCACTATCCTTTGCATGTTAAAGAATAGAGATGACAACAGACTTGTCAAAAGAAGTGAACACCTTACGCTTATAGACACGTTAATGATTACTTAAACTGACACTAAGTAAAGATTTCATGACGAAAACCTTTACTTAGTGACAGTTTAAGTAATCATTAAATGTCTCTGAATTCGGCGGTTAGCATGGTTTATAAGTAAGATGGTAATTATCTGCACCATGATTGGTTTAAAATGTAGTAACTAAGTAGGAAGTGATTTTTGGTTTTATCTCGCTTGTTTTACAAGGGTCAAGAGGAGGTCTGTTTCTCATTCCTATGTCACCAGACTGTATAAACACAGAATAACTAATAGGCACTTTGTGGGAAATGGAAGGCGGGCTCGTAGCTACGTGGCTACCGCGCAGATCATACGATCTGCGATGTTAAGCCGCGTGTGCCGCAGTCAGTCTTGTGATAGGTGACCGTTTTCACGTCGAGACCCCTCCCTGCTTCGGAAGACATGTTAAGCCGTTGGTCCTGCGCCTGATCTCTCTCCGCCCTCCGGTCGTGTCGGTGTACCTTCTCATCGGAATATGAGAGTGAGGGAATAAAGACAGCACTTGTGTTTCGTGCGTAATTGGCTAGTCTTAGCTGAGATAGGCCGCCGTGACCGAAGTTCTGTCAGGAACACATTAGGAATACTTGCAATAAGGGCCATAATTTGCGTTTTATAATACATACGTAAGAACAAGTAACTCACAATAACCCCAATCAAATTCAATATTAAGTGAACATTTATTCAATCAACAGTATTAGCCTTAATGATTAGCCTGCGGCTTTGTAACCCCACTGCAGAGGTTGCCAAACATCGGTTCATCCAATTAGACGCTAGAACAAACATCTGCAGATTAACCAAATAATGTTCGAGGAACAATGGATCACCATACATTCGATATAAAGGGGCCGATCACGGACAAACCGGCTACATCCATTGTTACTGTTAAACCTGCCTGACTGACTAGACTCTGTGGGTATTCGATCGCAATCACAATTACATTGTGATTAGAAATTATTGAAATCAAGTTGCAGTCTTGTTTCAAACCTATTTGGTCATTCAAATAGTCTAGATAATAGTTACTTATTACTTGATCGAATTATTCCTGAATTTCCTATGAAGAACGGAACGTACTTTTAGACCACGCCGTCGAGGTTCGAATAAAAGACAGTTGCTCCAACTATGATAGAAGCTTTTAATATAACTTACTGAAGTCAAACTTTTCCTTTCAGTATGAAACAAAATTTTTGGTGTACAAGTAAATATTCCATTTTGATGAAATCTTGAGACATAGAGCAACGTATAGGTATTTTAATCTCGTTATTATGCACAAAAGTAAAGTGCAAGACACTGCTCGGCTCCCATCCGAACCAACACGGACATACCCGAAGTCTGTAAGGTATTTACACAGATACGTATATGATAATTAATTAATACCACTTTCCTCTCCAACAGACCTCTGTATGCAATATTAGTATTGGATTTCCGGACTGCTGGAGCCTTATTCATGAGCTTTCAACATGACGAGGTAGCTAGCTTTACTGCAATGAAATACTAAATTCCGAGTAAAACCGGCTCAAAAATCATTCTGTCTATTTTTTATCACTTGTATGATTTTGTGCGTAAAGGTTTCTGAGTTGTATTATTTACTGCATCAGGAATTATTGAACCCATCCATTCCCATTCAGTAAAAGCTATACGTAGTTGTGAAAAATTTGTGAGATCCACATTTGATTGTCCCGAGTCTGGGTGTTTGTGTAGGTGATATTTCATGTTTGTGAAACGCACCGGGTGAAATTACAGGAGAAATTCCTAGTGTGGGGCGACGTTTAAAAAAAAAAAAAAGTTAATATTTTTCAATGTAGGTATATTTCGGTTCCGTAGCTCGCGAAATACGTTGCACAATCTTCTTATGCATACAACTTTGTCTTCTTTACCATCAAAAGTTTGACGCAGAAAGAAAATAATGATTAAGGAATTATAGTTATTATTTATTATTATATTTTGAACGACCGAATAAGACACATAAAAATCAATACATTTTGGCATAACTCCGACTGTATTTATTAATATAGTCTTTATAGACAAGACGTGTACAGAGTCGGACTGAATGCTTTAGATATTTTCTACTAGTCAACCGTAGGATGGTGCAGAAAAAAGACTGTGGTAGTTGCATTTAAGAGAACGGAAGACTTTGAAGCGATATTCACTGGAAAATAGACTAATTGGTTTACGTAAAATAAAAATATTTGGAATTTGAATTAGATGCAAATTATGGTGTCGAAGAGGTCAGTAAATAATTAAAAATATATGTAGCATGTATACCTAGCGTGCACCTTCTTCAAATCTGTTCGGCGGACCATGCGTCACCAACCTGTAACTATAATTCACGGAACGGCTCCGGTTTTCCTCACAAACAGGGCAGCACCGAGTATCAACCACTTTATTGCTCTCTGAATATTTGAGGGGTGGGCACGAGTCGACGTAGTTTGATTTACTGCTGTGATATGTGATGTAATGGTTATTTTAATTACCTACGTGCAGGAGGAAGGAGTAAGTAAGACAAGTATCCGTTTGAACGAAAATTAAGAAGAAGAAACGAAGTAGTAGGGTTGAACAAATACTAACGCTACTGGTAATTGCATGTCACTTGTGCAGAATTACTTAAAACTGGCATTATCAACGTCGTTGTCATAAACCGGGTTCAAAGCCAGGCCGATATCACATACCTGAATAAATTTGATGATGCCTTCGCCTTTGGAGAAGACAGATTTGCCCAGACTATGCCCAAAAATTTGGTTAATCCAGTCCACATAATTGGATGCTGATTGACACTGAAATATATGTACGTACAACACTCCTTATAAAACTTGTGGTCAGAATTCGAAATAAAGCTTTTTTACGGATTTTATGGAGGTTAGAATTTGATTTTTGCTCCCGATGCTTCAAATCTTTAAAACATTCATGGTCACAAGCAGACTGATCTGTAACGACTGCTAAAGATCTTCTAATGATAGTATGACTTAACCTGCTGTCCGAGGCTTCATAATCATTCATACGAGAATAAGTCTAAATCTATGAAACATGCTGATCTCTGGCTTAGTCAGCAAGTAAAGCCGTAAGCCCATACTGTCTGTGATTTTATCTATTTTCTAGGCAGGGAATAATCTAAGGAATTAGATACTGATTACTGAGGCCAGAATGATTTTCACAGCTGGAAAGGGTAATTACCTACACATATCCTAATGCCACTTAAGAAACCCGGAGCGATACCATTTCTCGATATAACAAAGTATTGGTAAGAGATTCGATTTTATCCATTTTCAGGGGATTTACGTATTGAAGAAAACATGGTAGAAGATAAGGTAAGAAGATAAGGTGGTCTACCTGTGCATGGTTTTAAAATAAAGTGTACTTTCTCAGATATTGTGAAGTCAAACAGTTGGCGATATTTTAGATATTTTTAAATGTTTAATGTGTATGCAGTTGCAAGTCAATCGGTCGTTTGTTATTGGCCATACGCTTGCTATTATACACAAAAGTATGTACTTTTGGACCTTAAATTATATACTCTAGACTCTAGAGTATATAATTAGATCTAGAGTATCTAGAGTCTAGAGAGTCTAGTCTAGAACATCATCGACATCTAGGCGGTTGAAAGTGACGTTATATGATAGGTCATAGTTTCTCAATATAATAAATGTTGTAGACGTTGAAGTATGACTACCGCATACTAGGAAACGTTTAAAAAAAAAGAAATTCACACAGCGCTTGAAAACGATAAAAACAAAACAAAAATTCAAGCTTTCATGAGAATGTTTGTCTAAGACCAAAACAAAACACTACCGCCAGCCAGAAATCTGCTAAAACAACAATACAATCGCTATCAATTCAATTTAGTAAGCTAAGTAGCATACCAGGTACGGATCCCGTACTCACTACGCTATAAATAAATCAATTCAAAACCGCTTGGGGTGTCCACCACGCCTAGGGAACTCTAAATTCTTGGAGGGTGTCACTAAATCACTCGTTATTGTTGACTGTACCCACTTTCGGAACTGGTCAAAGGAATTTCGATGTAATATTATTTACACTGCTCTGTATAGGATACTGTAGAGAGTATAGGGTATTATATTAACACCCGAAATATACCATTTGTAACAGTGGACTTTAAGGCTGAATACCGAATGGTTCGAAAAACATTATATTATGTAACCATGTCTTTCGGTTTTCGCGTTAAAGTTTTCCCGACAATATCGTGCAATGCAGCGATTTTTAATCAAATTTTTACGATTTAGTACAAGTACCATTCGAAATATTTTTCCTACCAACGTGCGTCACAACAACGAGAGCTTTAAATGATGTCTTATGTACAATGCACTAATAGCCGAGTGGTATGACCGTTGGACTGCGAAGTCAAATGTCGCAAGTTCAAACCCCGGCACGCACCAATGTCTTTTCGAATTCATGTGCGTACTAAAAATTAGTTATCAGTTGCTAAAAACGGTGAAGGAAAACATCGTGAGGAAACCGGCGCACACCTGAGAGATTTTTCAACGGTGTCTAAAGCCATGTCAGAGGCCTACAGGCGGTTTAAATTTAATTACCAGATTGTTCATCAACCATACGATACGAAGAATGTACAATGTTCAGAAGTACAATAGTAAGGCTGGGTTGCACCAACTTACTTTAACATCAACAAACATGTTAAAGTAGCGGTTAGGCAAAAAATGAGTTTCACCATTTGACAATTCGTTAGATGACGTCATAACTTTAACAGCAACCGTAACCACTCAAACTTCGCTGGTGAAAGCTATTGTTAAAGTTAACTAGCTGGCAGATGCGTCAATTGTATTATAATCTCTAAACCGAAATAGCGTTTAATAGCTCCAACATATTATCATGTCCATGCTTCGAGAATTAATACTAATAGTTTTGCTATATTTAGAAATGTTTTTTGTTTCACTAGCAACCCTGGTAACTTTTACTATACGCAGGAATACGATGGTGCAACCCAATCCACAGTCAATGTTAAAGTCAGCGTTACTGTAATCGTCAAATTTGACATAAACCATAACTTTAAACACTAATATGGCGCAACAAAGCATAAGTATCATTTTAAATTTAATCTTAGACGACCTGATTGGCGTAGTGGCTAAGCGATTAGACTGTTGCGCTAAGGGTTGCGGGTTCGATTCCCGCACGGGGCAAAAATTTGTGCAATCCACATTTGTTTTTCTCAAGTCTCGGTGTTTGTGTATGTGATATTTCATGTTTGTGAAACGCACCCACGATACAAGAGAAATTCCTAGTGTGGGGCGACGTTTTTTTTAAGAAAATAAAAAATATTTTTTGTTATATAATTCTTCTCTTTATTCGAACTGATGGACAGATCTGATGATCAATCCTATAAATATACTAACGTTTAGCAATCCAATATCCGATAATATGATTGTGTTTAGCTTTCAAATCAATGTCAAGTTAGAACTGCACACTTGACAGGCGATCGAGCTCAAGGCCAAATGACAACGAAATTTCACGATTATGAAAATGGCGATGTTTTTAGCAAATAAATAACTAAACTTCGTTCTTAATATTGAAGTGGTTTTGTAGACCTGTTACCTTAGTATGAGCTTGCATGCAGGTGATTTTTTATGGTGGAGACGAGGAGCCGCTCCGCAGAGTCTTGGCGTCTCGTTTCCAACGGAAAATGACCTGCAATGCAAGCTCATAGTAACCCTGTGCTACTACAGTGAGATAGTTTTATAACACTTATTATGCCTTACAGCTCATTAGGTACATCATACTTTATTATCTACTTTTAATCATGTCCTTTTGTATGACTTTTAGAGCCGGTGGATGTTAATGGCAAGTTGTCGTTCATTGTGGCGTTCTAGGGTTTCCCCTTTGTCCAGCAGTGGATTTCCGGCTGATGATGATGATGATTTATGACTTTTAGCAAATCTAAATTGAAAAAGGCAATTTGAAAAATTATGGACAAGAGCGCGACTTTTACCCGCAACCTTCGTCGTACCGTGGCGCAGCTAACTGAGCTATCGTGTCACTGCTCGCACCCATCGAATTTCAAGTTCCTTTTCGACTAAATTTTAGTAAGTGCGACCGATCACAACTGAGCCTACAAACCTGAATTATTAGGCTTTCACTCAGTCCATCTTCTCGTCTGTTTCACTATAATCATCTATAGGTAACCTTTCAGTACTATGTATAGAGATATGAAAACAAATAGAGGCGATACAGTAGCAGCATAGAGGTTGAATGGCAAGACAATGTGCAGAGAGCACCGCCGTCGTGCAATACACGGCTATACAGCATAACGCGGCAACTGCAAAATTAATTGTTTAGAAATTAAATTCTATTATGATAAAACTGAAAATGGGTCGAAGTATTTATTTTATTTTATTTGGGAAAAACAACGATATTACATTACATAGTACATTTAAGGTATAGGTATAAAACAAAATCAATGTAATAACCACAACATTTTCCACATATTCACAAAGAAGTATGCTATGATGAGGACTCGTCGGTGAGCTAGTTATCTAATATTCAATCTAACGAAACGTTTTACACTACTATTATGATGAGAGAAAGGCTAATTAATCCTCTTTGACAATAGTATTACTACCATGTCCAAATCCAATTGCAGCACCTAATGCTATTTTCTACGAAACATTTAGGGCGGGTTGCTTTCAGTTAGCGTACACGTAAATGGCGATACCAATATTGTTTTCTTCTAGCAGCCTTAATAACGAAATAGTTTCATTTTCTAATTGCAGCCCTAATAATGTTGATAACTGGGTTTTTTATGACATGAAACAACGTACGTTAAACATATTTTGTTAGCTTTCTTTTTTGACGCACGTATGTAACGTTAAGAGACTGTTTAAAGCCACCCACCCTTAGTTGATATCGTGGTCTTATAATTTATATCATCATATTCTAAACATCATCATGCATTCTGCATTTACAGCTATGCCTCTATGCACGAAGCGAGCTAACTTGCACGGAGGTGCACTCGGTTTCAACCTTCACCGACGTGACTAATGCTTGGAAATGTCGATATTCTAAGCTACGGGCTATCGATAACTTTGTATTGTTAAAATATGAAGTTTGAATTTGGAACAGAAGATTTGTGACCATTTCGTAACCGTTACTTGAACTACGTTGGTGGGTACTCTCATTGTTTTATCACATTATAAGAAAATAAAAGTATCTACCTACTCCAAAACAAGGAGAATTGGTTGCAGAAGCAGTCATTCGATTTAACTTTCATATTAAAGTTAGCGATACAAGCTGACAAGATGCTCTGTTTAATAGTTCAGTTTTTTCCCTCATAGATCGCGGCAACTTATTTCTTACATTAAACGGTTATACAATGAACAAATGCTTGTTTAGCTTCCCAGTGGTACAGTTATAACCTATTAATTTAATAAGATATTTATATCGACATCATCAACAGCAATGTTAAACATCCCTATCGCGTAAAAGTTTGATAAGGATCCCTCATTAAGTTTTTTTGTGTGAATACTTCAGTAGGCGGGGCCGTGATTTGCCGAAACTGATTAATGACTTAGGTGGTATACACGTATATGCAACAATTATATAGCTATATATCCGCACCTTCTTCTTCTTATCGTATGGTTGATTAAAAACCTGGTGTCAGAGTTTAAACCGTTAAAAATTCACGATGTTTTCCTTCACCGTTTATAGCAACTGATAACTAATTTATAGTACGCACATGAATTCGAAAAGACATTAGTGCGTGTTTGGGTTTGACCTTTGACTTAGCAGTCCGAAGGTGATACCACTCGGCTTTAGTCCACACCCATATTCCTCGAGGAGATGACATGTGGACTAATAGACGTGTCTATTGCGGACTCGATTTTAGCCATACTTGATTAGTCTTAATTTAATGTCTAACGAAAATGTTGATTTAAAGTTATTAACACCAAAGTCTCAAATAACAATAGGACCAATTCTAACCACTTTTCTAAATCCATTGACAGATGGAATATTTTAGGTAGTTACTCGTTTTAACAACACAAAGGAGAGCTAAAATAAAAAGAGAAAAATAATTTCGTTAGTAAATTATCACATTACACACTAAACAAACAAAATAGTTTTTAATAGGGGGGAGTCGAGTGCAAATATATACTTACCCCGCGGCAATCGCGTGCTGGCGCAATAAAAAAATAGTTACCGCTGTCTCGGTTTATTAAAAAAAGTTACACCACAGATTAAAAAGTTCCCCGCGTCTGTAAACTCCAATTAAACGCAAGTGAAAATAAGAAGTCCACATGGGGACAACGTTTTTTTATTTCTTAAGTCGACGAAGGAAAAATTCTAATTTCTTTTTACGACATTAAGTTACTTAGAAGTCAGGGGGACTCGGGCGCGAAGGACTAATTAATTTTTTTTCAAAACCGTCCGAATAACGGCCGCAGAAGTTCGTTCCCGCCATAATTGGAAAATTTACGCGCCGTTTCATTACTCCGGGCTGTTTTTTAATAACCATGTTTTTTAGCAATTAATTTTTGCCCATTTTTTTAAATTGAATTTGGAACGGGGTTCTTATTATCATTCAGTTAGATGCTTTTTAGTAGAGCCTGTTCGAAATATGACTGTTACCACTGGCTACATATAATATAATAATAATAATAATTTTATATGTGTGCAAATTGCAAAACGAAAATAATAATTAGGATGTTTTATTTTGAAGAAATTGTGTCTTTGAGAAGTAGAAAAAAAATATAGTTAAGAAATAGTTAGGTACGCTTGCAGAGGTCGTCTTCGCTATCGAGTTAATAGGTACCTACCTATACTCTTCATTTGCCTCGCATGATAAGTGTGATGGTAATATGGAAGATGTGGTGGATAAAATAAATTACAAGTGACGTTTTCGAGAGCGACTAGCTTTCCTACAAACTGAAAGGACAAGTAAGTATATTGTACTATAATTCTCGTTCCGTTTTTATTTAGGTAGATACTTTTTACATTTGATTTCATAAAATCGTTTAGTGGCTGTAAGAACCCATTTATACCGACCAATACCATATATAATAATAATTTAATAACTTGGGACAACTGACACGCGGTCACCTGATCCCAAACTAGACAGAGCCTGTATTGTGGCAACCAGACAACTGATAAACATACTAATATAGATAAATTACAACCAGACACAGAACAAATGATTATGTTCATCACACAAACTATTTTAATCTCTACCAGTTCAGTTCCTGGCAGCTGATATTTTCCGCTTTTGCGTTACATACATTTTGTAGTTTCTACGAAACACTCCCTTTTGTGCAGTTTTTAAAACAAAAAGTTCCCGACGCGCTCTCCCGCCCGGGACCTACATTCATAATCTGATCCAGGATTTCACCCAAATTCAGCTCGCACTTAATTCGTTCAGGGAATTAGTTTTGTACGAACGTAATTAAGGAAAGTTTTCGGATTAACCACCTTGTTTTTCCACTTGTAACGACCAGCTGGAATTGGTCTCTCCACCCTCCCGCTGGTTGAACAAAGATCTGGGCTCGGACGGCTATAGTGGGGGTACGAGGGGTCAATGAAAAACGGTGGGTGTCACAACATTTTTCGGCCACTTATTTAGTTTTAGTTTAGTTACGGTGTTTCGGAAACTCAGCGCCCCCTAGACAGTGAGATATTTGCTAATTTCGTTGTTGCAAATTTGTTTTGTTACCGGCTTGTTTTTCTCGCAGCGTGCGGTGACAACGGCTGTTAACGACTCGATTTTTAAAATAAATACTACCTGAAAGTTGACTTTGAAATTCTCGGAACATGAAAGCCACTCTTTTTGTGCCAAAAAGGCTTTTAGCGGCAGTTATGGCGACCATATCTGAAATCGGGAAGAGCGTAGATATTCGAATGAATTGTAGGTACAAATAAATATATAACGCATGCATTTTTTATAACGTTTTGTGTCAAAATTGTCTAGCATTTTCTGTTTTGAAGCTAGGACTATTTCCGATTTAGTATTAGGTACCCAAGTTAGAAATACTTTAAGTTTTGCAAATCGATATTTTAGAGCTGTTGCAGCAGTATTTTAGCCACGTAGGTTCAACAATATATTGTCAATATTCTGAAACTTCAAAGAGAAAACATAAACCTCAGAAAATTAAAGGATATTTTATAAAACAGAATCTGTCACTCTCTGTTTAGCCTGGATTTAAACCAGCAACCATCAGAGCCACCACCCCGGAAAAAAATCTACCTCAACAAATCTGTTGAAGCAGTTGTTCCGGCAAAAGCTTTTCTGCATTACCCGTAACTGACTGACTGTTCATATTTTTTTATAATGCGGGAAAAACATGTTCCATCCTTTTAGAATTACGAAGAATCCATTAACGACAGTATTAGCTTTAAGCCCCTTGTTAGGACAAAAATAAAATGTGAGTCTTTCTGCGACATTCACTCATACACGAGCGAGTAATGAGTGATAAAAACAAATGCAGCTTAGAGTCAGAACAAAGGTACTGCGGAAAATTTTCATATTTTTAACATGCTTTAATTAACTTCGTCGGTAATAATTCTTGGAAGTCGATGTAAGCTTACTTTGGCACTAATAGGTATCTGCCAACTCTTTATGCAGGTAGTATCGAATTATAAAAGTTGCTTATACTTTGGTACGCTCTCAAATATTTAATGTTATGCAAACTGAATACGGTCTGAATCCTAAACATTAATATGATATGCCTACCGCGTAATCTGTTCGAAATTAGACATATTATAGAGCAAGATTGTGTCACTATAAAACTGTTTAGTAGTGTTTATGTAAGTCGACTAAGGTACTACTACTAAGTTATGTACTAGTATTTAACTGGTCGAAACATGTGTTTTATGTATTTTTAATAGAAAAATCTGTGCATAAGAGCAATTATATTATTAATAAAGCTTAGCCAAAAAAAAGATAATCATCAAAGAACCCCGCAATATATTGAGACTAGCTACACTGAAATGGCAACTAAATATAACACTATATTTAACTAATAACAGTATGTAATAATGACAAAAAAAATCCCCTTCAAAAATCTGAATTCAGCACAAAAGTGTACAGTATTCGAACGTGAATATTATTTCAATCATTTCTACATAACCAGCACCCTAGAGGCTACATAGCCAAGGAGTAGCGTTACTTCTGAAAAAAAAAAAACAAAAGAAAATTCAAGGGAATGCCCGACATAAATTGTACTGCTCGTGGGAGTCGGCGTTTGCATACCCGCCGAGTAGGATGGCTGTAATGTATGGGGAACTGAGGACAGCTCCCCGAAACATAAGTCGCGTGACGTCACTTCTAAGTAGATACTATCTATCTGCTTATAATCATTTCAAATTTATTTTTAGGAAGACTGACATTTATTGCCGTATTTAATTTGTGTTTGCAGGTCCTATGCCATTTCTTTGACTGTAAACGTAGGCACAAGGTAAGACTAGAATTAAGGTAGGTACATATTGATTCAAATTTAAGTCCAGTATAATTTTAAATTAAACATGTCAATGATATGGCTCAGGGTTCTTACAAGACATTGCTTTGGATGTACCAAAACTAACTAGTTTAGAACTTATGTATGTTTATAGTTTCTCTAAATCAGTATATTTTTATCCTCTACAAGTTGGTATATCGGCGCACTCTACGGTCAACTCGCTACCATTTTTGTTGACTAATCAATATACATATGAATGTTTGCGTTGGTCTCTTGCCGAAAATAAGAAAGTCTTAGTGGCACTCAGAGAAGACAGGACGATTACAATAGGATTGTCTTAACCTGGCCTTACCATAACATCTCGGCTTTGTATCTAGGTAGTGCAGTTTTGATAGTTAACTAATATTTTCCGGTAAAGGAAAGAGGTGGTCTATTCTAGGCTAGAAACCACACGGCACCCATACCTAAGATTATCTGCTTTGAAACTTCTCCCCCTGACACCATATTAAAAACAGGAGGGGCTCGTAGCTACATGGCTACCGCGCAGATCACTCAATCTGCTAGGTTAAGCAATGCTATCTGCGGTCAGTCTTGTGATCGGTGACCGTTTTCACATGTCGAGACCCCTCCGTGCTTCGGACGACACGTTAAGCCGTTGGTCCGGCACCTGATCTTTCTCCGGTCGTGTCGGTCTACCGTCCCATCGGACTATGAGAGTGAGGGAATAGCGAGTGCACCTGTGCTTGCGCGCATACTTGGGCACTATAATATCTCCTGCGTAGTTGGCTAGTCCCAGCTGAGATAGGCCGCCGTGACCAAAATTCGGTCAGGAAGACAATCATTATTATTAAAAATATCACAAGCCGTTCAAAATCTTTCCCCATTTCACCGTCATCATGGCCAGCCTAGTCACGCACACAGACGCGCCGCTCCACACGCCACACATACACGTCCCGTTTAGGGCCGCGCGCACTATATGCTCCCAGTCCGGTACCAACATGATTTCCCGCGTGGTGCAACCCTGGATGAGCCCGATGCTTAAGCTTTTATCATGTACCTATACGTCTTTCTGCTCGCCCGCTATGTAAGTTTTGGTATGTTTATGTTTTTCAGATGGAACTGTGGGATTCGTTGATTTGTTGTTCTTGTCTTCTGCAGGTTATAATGTGGTATTTAATCATTTTGTTGGTATTTTATTTATATTTTAATAAGAATGGCTGAAATGTATGGATTACATGCTCTGCCTAGTTTAGGATCAGATGACCGTGTGTGAGCTGTCCCAAAATAGTATTATTATTTAATCTGCTTCTGCCTTGTTGTTATTATTACAGTAGCAGTATGGGATTTGTGCCCGGTTAAGACAGAAAATATATGGCGAAAAATGGGTGTGCTATACGTGCAGCTCTGCCTACCCAGGAAGGCGTGATGTTGTGTGTATGACCAACAAATATTAATTTGTTCTTGACCGCTAAACTCAAAATGTATCAGTATATAGTAGGTTTTTATTGTTATTAACTAGAGTACGCTACAAATAAGCAGTAAAACAAACTCCTTCCGCACTATGTAATTTGGAACCGATTTAATGCCATGAATTAAATACCAGTTACCCATTGTTAGTTTTTTCTTTAAAGTGTGGGCACTCAATCGCCTTGGTACACAGGACTGCACTTTGGTTAATTAGAGGCAATTTGCAACCAATTGAATGCAAAATGTGCCGTGTGGCATCCGGCCTAGAATTGACCACCCCTTTCCTCCCGTGGGTGTCGTAAGAGGCGACTAAGGGAAAATCCAGAAGATGGGCAGCAGCGTCTTCTGTAACTTGACCATCAGCACTGCGATCCCCAAGCCGCTTGCCAAGTGTTGGGGATAATGGCAAACCCCCCCTTCTAAAAGGGGGAAGCCTTTGTTCAACAGTGGACGTATTTCGGTTGATGATGATGAATGCAAAATGTAGTTTAATTTTAGAGTTCGGTTTTTATTTTGGAATGAAAGAACGGACAGTCTGGCAAAGCTGTGATACCACCTATCGATAAAACGAGGAGAATCGGAACTTAAGAGTGAATAGAAACGAAACATTGGAACAGATTTTATAGTAGAAAGAGTATAGATTGTTACCATTAAGGACCCTATACTTTAAATTGTATAGACAATAATTTACAGTCATTTTTGACAACTATCCATGCTTCATACTAATATTATAAATGTGAAAGTAACTCTGTCTGTCTGTTACGTTGTCATGTCTAAACCGCTGGACGGATTTTGATGAAATTTGGCATGTAGAAAGTTTAAGACCTAAGAAAGGACATAGACTATTTTTTTAAATTTTATCCTCTAAGGTTTTTAAATAGGCGTACGCGGGCGAAGCTGCATGCAAAAGCTATATATAGGTAGGTGTTAATTTAGACTGTTAATTTTGATCTGTCGCGAGCGAAGACGCGGGCAAAAGTATTATGTAATAATTTAATAATAAAATCAGTTCAAAGTTTTGTTTCTATTTACCCTTGAGTTTCGATTCACCCTGTTTTACGGTAAAGCATGTAGAATGTAGATACGGTCAGCAACAGACGTAGTTTAAGGAGTTAGGAAACTGAATGTCAAATAGTTGAAGTTATAATTATATACCTAATAGGTAATCAATTCCAGTTGTAGTCTCAAAGTGTAAGAGTCCGAATGATGATCTGATATTATAGACTAGCTATATGTAATGTATAATGGTAACATCTCTGCCTTCTGCTCCGAGGCATCGAGGGTTACTGCCGTGCTCATTATCTGAGTGTCGTTTTAACGGTGTGTAAAGCCATGTCAGAGGCCTACAGGCGGTTTAAATTCTGACACCAGGTTGTTCATCAACCATACATTCATAACCATGACAGGAAGTGAGTGAAATTTTATTGATAAAAATTGGTTTTTTTTTTTTTTGAAAATTGGAATTGGAAGTTCTAGCTAAATAATATCCATAAAAAGAAAAAGAGTAACAAAAATCTCTGTAAAATATAACAAATCTATAAAATTCTAACAAAAAATTATATTCTATAAGTATTTTATCTTCAACTTGTACAGTCAGCATCATAAGTAGCTGAACATTTAATTTTATAATCATACCATTAATTGAAGAACAACTAATTACACACTAAAAAGTCTTAAATATTTTAAGATCATCCATTGGACGCTCCTATAATTTGAAACAAAGACTTGAATTGGTTTTCGTTTCTTTCCATTATTTGACATAAGGTTTCGTAATATGTTAATCTACTTATGATGGTGACCGTACGTACATATTTTAATTAGAGAATATCACTTCACAATGTAACGGTTTAGCGCCGTGCGCTGGCGTCGCAACTGTTTGTAACTGCTGCTTGCCGTTGCAGGTTTGAGTCCCAATAGAAGCAAATCATAAATTGGATCAAATCTATTTGTCCCAGAAATAGACGTCGGAAAAAAATATGTACATCACTAATTTTAATATTAGTGCGAGGATCGAACCCACAACCATAACAGTAGTCCTAACATTGAGTCAATGCACCTACCGATATTTGCCTTCCACCGTTGAACCGCCTACCGGTTTTAAAACGGTCGACAAATTCAGCAGCAGAGGAATGACGTACCAGAAAATTCTACCAAATTAGTAGAAAATAAAATACCAATCTTTGTCCATTGTTTTATTACAAATAAATACTATAAATGCTACAATACGAATTATATTACTCACAAAATTATTCTTCAGTAGAGAAACGTATAAAAATTATAGTAAACACATCTAAATAACACACATCGTCAATTCTTTGGCGAACTTTAAAAAGGAATATTTTTTACCGAATTCCAAAAGGACTTAAAGGCTTATGAAAACAGAACTTATGTAATATTGTATATTTACAATGGTACCAACATAATATGGCACAATTTTCCGACAGAATCGCCTCGTATTCTAATTAAAAGTTTTATTAAACTAAGTATGAAAATGCAGATAGTAAATGCGGTATGCAAGTACAGTTGTGTGAATAAAAATATAATTATCATGTCAAAGAAATAATTCCCGTAATTTTAATAGTTTCACATAGTCTCGTTCGCTTTATGATATTGTTTTAACACAAATACACTTTTTTGTTACCCACTCATTAAAAAAAGACCGAAAATAATATTAATATGAATTGATAGAAATCATTTTGTTAGACCAAAATTGTGTCTGGTAAGTACGAGAATTACATTATATCTAGGTATAATTTTAAATTGATGATTAATTTAAAACAATTAAATTGAAACGCGTGCAGAACATTCTACATTTTTCATTTCATTTGACATGTGGTTTTTATCAAATCCAATTCGATGGTTAGAACAATACATATACATTTATGCACACAACTGTACGTAAAATTATAGATACGAATATTATTTTAATGTACATATTAATGTACTTGGTAATGTTTTATGCCGATAGAATACGCGGCATACAACGCAAAGTGAAAATAAGTTATTATCATTCTCAGTAGCAGCGTATTCTATTGGCAATCGTTTTACGCACCTAATCTTTTAAATATCTTTTTATCTTTAAAAAGGTTTTAGTATTTACTTTTAAAACTATAGTAACCTAAGGCACATTATTCAGGCGAACGTTGTAAGGCAGGCGTTTTGGCGAATTTAATAAACTATACGTTAAAAGATCTTACTAGTATAGTCGCTTTTAATAAGATTCTTTATTATTAATAAATTATGCTTACTTTTATTTTATTTTATGTACTTCTTCATTATTAATTATGACTCAATAAAAAATAAGTTTATTCATATTTTGAAATCTTTTGTCTTAAAAGAAGCTTGTTAAAAAAATTAAGCTTTGAGTGGCCAGTGACACATAATCTATACATACCTACATTTTACACAAAAAAAAATTGATTTGAAGAAGAAATTATCGTATAATGGAAAAAGAAACCATGAAAAGTCCCTCTTCGTTATAATTCTCTGCCTTATCAACGCTGGTTATACCTAACGGAAGTTGCGGGACGGCCCCTCGGTGGGCTCCAATACGACTCTCTTGAAGCAGCCCTCCGGCAACTGGTTGAGGATCTCCTTGATGTTATCTACCTCCAAGCGAAGATGGTCATGCTCATCTTCGTACTGTTTCATCCACCTGAGAAAACATAAAATTTTGACTTGAATTTGAGGATAAACGATGACGAAACTTTTAATCATTTAAAAGCTCTTGAGTTTTGACATATCTATTCTTTGACAGGCAAACGAGAGTGACATCAATATGTTAATAACGTGATGTTTTAGCAACTTTGTCGTCGTCCCCCTCCCGCGAATCTTAGTGAGATTTTAGACTAAATAAGGCTCCTTTTTTGTACGGAGGTTTGACGACATGACATTGCGCGTTAAATAAAAAAATACACGTGATATCACACTACAGCACCCCTCCCCTCCCCGTTATTGATATTTTACACATATATTTTCATTTTATTTCAGGACTCTTTTTCGAAACCTCTTTTTCCCTTTCCAGCCTTATATGGTTAATGGGCCATCCCTAAATTACATGTAAAAATAAATAAAATAAGCCTTTATTGCTGTTAAATTTTATATTGATTATATTTTATATTGATGTACAAATACTATACACCAAATCATTGACAATGAGGGTAACATACCTCTGGTGATTATTCTTAGCCTCTGTCAAACTCTTGATCTTGCCATCCAGGTCTACAGCGATCAGGTCGCTCTCTGCCTTGTCCAAACTTTCCTCTGCAAACATTATATTGAATCTTATCGCACCGCTTTTAGGTTCATTATGCAGTAACACATTCGAAATGGGACAGCGAAAGGCTATATAATAGGGATAAACACATTTAACAAAAATTAGGTGTTTATATTTATATTTTGAATAATGTATAAAATAAGATAGAAACTGAGAAAAATAATCGAAATACGGCAAAAATGACAATTTTAAAAACAAAATATATATATTGTTTAAGCGTGACGTCACGCCTAAGTAGCTGCTTTATCTGTGTAATCATAGACTAATGAGAATTATTTTCTCTATGGTGTAATATACTCAACTTCATATCTTGTCGTACATTTAGCGTTTCGAACAAGAAGGATAGAGAATGCCCCCACAAATTGTAACACGCTGTACTTTTTTCATTTTTTCGTGGACTTTTTCCCTTTCAATCGCTTCTTTCAATTTTATATTTTTAGTCATCATCCCTATTCTGAATTCTATTGCAGTATTTGCAAGGTTTAATTTTGTGTGTTGTGTTAACTTACGCAGACGGTCGAGGGCCTGGTCGTCCAACGTGGGTAGGTTCTGTAGCTCGTCCATTATAACCTTGAGGTCATCAAGACCCTTGGACACTTGCTTCCCAGCCTCCCTCGCGTCAGTGTTCGCTTGACCAACCTGGAATCAATTTTATTTCAGTGAAACAAAACTATTTATTCAACGGATTTTGAATTCTATTCCGTGGGCATAAGGATTTCGTTAAACCAAGGCTTGCAAGGCAAACCACTTGTCAAGGCTGGCAGCATTAATAATTACGTGTAGTAATAGTTTTAAATTAAAGGTAATTAAGGGCCAATTTTTCAATAGGCAGACAATATTATCCATAGAATATCCTTGCCGTTTTGATTTTTTCAATACGTTAACTGTCAAATTGACAATTCTATCCTTCGAATATAATTAACTGACGATTGAAAAATCGGCTTTGAGTATAATAAGTGCATGTAATATTGATTTATTTGTTATAATTTTTTTTTGACAGATGTCGCCCCACACTAGGAATTCTCCTGTATCGTGGGTGCGTTACACAAACATGAAACATCACATACACAAACACCCAGACTCGGAACAAACATCTGCGGATCACACAAAGTTTTGCCCCGTGCGGGAATCGAACCCGCAACCCTTAGCGCAGCAGTCTAATCGCTTAGCCACTGCGCCAATCAGGTCGTCAAAAAAAAAAGTTATATACATTTGCAAAAACTAAAGGTTGTATAATAATTTGGACATCTTTAATTTTAATGGTATTGGACAGGGTTTTGTGGAAAAATAATGGGGAGGCCTTTGCCCAGCAGTGGGACACTGAACAGGTTATTTAAAAAAAAAAGGTTGTTATTACCTTCATCTTAGCGTCTCTGGTAAGCTGCATGTTGTCCGCCGCCTCTTTCTCCAGATTCTCAATTTGTTGAGCTGTTTCTTGGACACGAGCTGAAAAAGTATTTCAGTTTATTAATTACTTATACTTAAGTTTGATGAGTATAACTTAGACAGCGCTTAGTTTTTAACTGACTTCAGGAATAGGAGAAAGTTAGCAATTAAAGAGTATGATTTTTAGATCCCAATATCTTAGACAATATCGTAACGATTTTATATCTGTTACAAAGAGTATTTTTCAGAGGTAATCGCGTGAGAATTTCGTGAAGTTCTGATGACCAAAGAACAATGGAATACCATTAACAATACTAAGAAGAAGATTGCTTTTTATCAAAAACAATCTAAGATTTCTTTAGTGAACATAATAGCCTCATAAAAATTATTTTTTGTAGAAACTCGTACTATTTATTGATTACCTATTTTACAATTATTTAAATTTTAAAACTAACATAGATTAAAAATAAAATATATATATTATGGTGCTATTTAAATGTTAATATTTTTGTGTAGTAAGATTTAGTAAAACGACTTGAAAGTAAGACCTGGCTGGAGTTTGTTACCCTCTTTTAGTACTTACTGGTCAGTTTCTCGGCTTCAAACCTCAGCTTGGAGGCTTCGGCCCTCGACGTCGATGACTTCTTCCTAACTTCATAGGCAGCCTGCAAAAACGCGCAATAGTCAAAACATATGAATATCTGTATACTGTGTATTCATAAATTGCGAAGAATAAGATTGTCTAGTAACATCTAAGTTTGGCCAAGCATACTCTCATAAGAAATTTAAGTGCGTATATGCACTCTCAACTCTGTTGCACTTTATTTTACAGATTTTGACGGGACGTTCACTGACAAATAGCTGATGTTATGAGGAGTAACTTACTTATAATTTTGAATATATTTAGGGTTCCGCAGGAAAACAATAAAACCCCTTATAATTGTTAACAATATCAGATTCAATTAAGTAAATCTACTTACTGCTGCTATGTACAGTTTTTTTTAATCAAAATCTGCTGGGATAAAAACTGGGCATAGGCTAGTGTAAAGTAAAATAGGAGTAGCATATAAGTCAAATAATAAACAATGGATATTAATATAGATCGGTTATTCTCTCATTTACAGTTAAAATATAGGTATAACATAAAGATAGGTACAGACGTTCTATCACACGAAGTCCGTTTGACTACGAATGATGTCAGGCGCATGCGCCTTGTTTTAGTGTGTGTTACTTGAAGAGCGCTCAGTCACAGTAGGGACGCGGCGACACACACAAGCGCACTTATCAATAAACGTCACAACTACAGCGAGAGTCAAACAGACTTCGTGAGATAGAACATCAGCCCCCTTAGACAAGTAGCAAAACGCTTGACGATTAAAAATCGAATAGAATGATAAATGTATGGGGATGACATAATGTTTCGACTATGTTATCGATGACATATATGTCATCCCCATAAATTTTTCAACATACAAACACACACGCAAACGAACTCACAAACTTTTGCCTTTATAATATTAGGGTTATGTAAGTCAGACCATTCATTTGATGGATGTTATCGATGCCCCTTGCCTGAGGGGGCAGTATGCACAAAAATTGCACTTAAAAATCGGACTAAAATGCTGTTACCTCTGAAGCCTTGTCGGCGTATTCTTTCTGCGCTTGCTGTGCCAAGTCGCGCGCCTCCTTGGCCTTATCACTGGCGGTGTAAAGCTGCTCCGTGATGCTGTTGATGCTGTCTTCTGCCGACGCTATCTTCTGCTGCACTGCTGGCACGTCCAGCGCAGCCTGTTCAGCCAACTGCCGTGATTCTGTCACTTGATCGCTGAATTCTGAGAATATAGATTTGTAAGTGATATTTTACTAATATAACTTTTGTAAGTATTATCCATATTATTTACTATATCGATCCGAGTTGAGAATGAAACTAGTCGGGTATTTCCGAGAGAGTTTCAACGGTGTGTAAAGACATGTCAGAGGTCTACAGGCGGTTTAAACTCTGACACCAGGTTGGAAGAAGATTAACCACCATCGGCCGGAAGACGTCCACTGTTAAACAAAGGCCTCCCGCTTTTAGAGGGGGGGGGGGGGGGGGGCGCTGCCATAATCCCCACGCGTGGCAAGCGGCTTGGGCATCGCAGTGTTGGTGGTCAAGTTACAGAAGACGCAGCTGCATCATCTTCTGGATTTTCCCTTAGTCACCTCTTACGACACCCACGGGAGGAAAGGGGGTGGTCAATTCTAGGCCGGATACCACACGGAACAATACATAAACTCCCGATGTGTAAGAAGATTGCTACCTTTCAAAGTCTTATAAATCTCGTTGGCGTCCTTCAGCGTCTGGTTGGTAAGTTCCACGTCGTTGCGGGCCTGTGCCTGCAGCTCGTCGAGCCGCGCCAGGAGGTCGTTCAACTCGTCCTGTCTGTCGTGACCCTGGTCCAGAAGACCGCGACCTTGTTTGATGGCCTGTTCCAATTGCTCCAAGGTGTTCTCGTTGTCGGCCATTAGGTGTTCCAGCTCAGAGGATTTTTCGTCGATCTAGAATTTTTATAAATATAGGTTAAAAAAGTAGTTTTTTAACCGACTTCTAGAAAGATGAAGGTTCTCAATTCGTTGTAATAAAATATGTTGCAACGAATAAGAAAGCATAAAAAAGAGTAAGTTTCATCGTTTATCTTTTTCAGAAGGGCAAAGTTGAATATTAAAGTAAAGTTTAAAGTAATTGTTGCTTAGTTTTAACTTGCCACTTTGAATGCCCAATTCCTACTCCTCCTATATTCTTTTATGATTAATTTAGTTGCGGGTTCCAAGACAGTCGAGTCATTTCTCTGGGACACTTCGAGCTTCATTGCCTCAATGGTTCTTAATGGTTATCATTGTAGACTCCAGCTTTCAGGAGTTACAGTGATGGGCACGAGGGGTGGGCTTGTCCCTCTATAATGTTTGCTGGATTTATATAACTTCCGTAATATAATCCAAATTTTGACGGACAGATTGTGCTGCTGTGTAGTTTGTTGCGCCGTTTCTTCTACCCAGCTATATCACTAGGAAGCGGTGACAGGCGGGCGTTTTGGGGGCTGTCCTGATGTACTTTTTTAAGTCTATTTTGATTAAATGATTTTTTATCATTTTTAATTTAATAAAATTTAACATATCTGCCTCTTTTTCGTCAACTGTTAAAGTGTTGATATATTTACCGTCTTGTTCATCCCTTTGGCGACGTCCTTGAGTTTGTTCAGCTTGATGTCGGGCAGCAGCGTGGTGTTGACCTCAGCGTACAGGCCGAGCGCTTCATCGTACACCTCCTTAGCCCTCTTGAGCGCCTGGTCGGCTAGCTCCGTCATACTGTTCAGCTTGCCTGACGCCGCGTTCAATTCATTCGTCAGGATTTGGACCTCGTTACTGTATGGGAGTACATACATACATCAATTCACGCCTGTTTCCATGAGGGGTAGGCAGAGACCACGGATTTTGATGTATGGGATTCACGGTTCATTAATCTATGTATAAGTATATAGTATAGTAGTATTTATATACGTGATACAAAGGTGTATAAATGAATTAGATTTAAATAATCTGTATATACATTAAAATCTCTTGTTTTTAATTTTGACCAAATTTCGAACTCGCTACGGCCATAGTTATAAAGAATTTATACATTCAAATTTTGATATTTGTAATAAATACGGGTGTATTTGTTCTATAAAGGCAAACCGATAAAATTATTATCACGATACACTCGATACACTACCTCTTAACCAGAAGCTAGGTTTTATACACCTATCCTACTTTCTACTAACGTAATAAACGCAAAAGTTTGTGAAACTATAGATCTATCTTCACAAATTCTTGCCTTTATAACTGCTTTCCTGAAAAACTACTGAACGGAAATTGATGAAACTTTAGACTAATATAGCTTATACATCAGAATAACATATAGCCTATTGTTTATAACGATAGTAGCTATGCTTCACAGTTTAACCTGTATACCGGCCATTCATACCTAATGTTAGCTTGCTTCGTAATCCCATCCTTGGCTATCTGGTTAGCCTCCAGGGAGGTGTTGAAGGCCTTGTCGGCTGTTTCTCGGATGGCCTTGGCCTCGTTCTCGAGCTTCTCCGCCAGCAGCCTGGATTCCTTGGCCAACGCTGACATGTCGACCGACTGCTTGCCGAACTGATCCGACCTGTTGCGAGCCTTCGACAAGGCGGCGGCTCCTTCCCCGTCCAAGTACTCCAAGGCACTCTGAAAAAGAAATTTTTATTTATTTATTTATTGCACTATGTAGTTTCACAGAAAACAATTACATGTTACCACAACAGACATAGACCCTGTAAGGGTATAGCAACACATTTTTTTTTAATAGCCTGTTCTGTGTCCCACTGCTGGGCAAAGGCCTCCCCATTATTTTTCCACAAAACCCTGTCCAATGTCATTACGGGCCATGTCTTTCCCGCAAAGTAAAAATGTAACATAATAATAACAGTATGTATCCATGTATTTTCATAAAATAAGAAAATACAGTAGGTATCTAGCTTAAGAGCTAAGTTTAATATTATAATTATTGAGAGTTTACTTACATATTAAATGTAGAATATGTGATAATTCTAATTATTTAATCTATATATATAAATTATTTAATTTGTATATAAAAATATGAATCCCTATGACTCTTGGTCACAGCATCACGCGAGAACGGCTTGATCAATTTCATGTGTAAAATGATTAACCTTTTGAGCGCCACGACTTGTATAGAAGACAAACGTTTCCCTGCTCTCCACGCCATATCTTTATTATTAGTCAATATACTGTCAATCAGTCTTGTGTAATGTTAACAAACAATAATCGTAATAAATGTTACGATTAGATATTGTCTTTTAATAAAATCGTACCGCTGAGGGCACGAAAGCTTTTTTTTCTGTCTATGGCTGTGGCGCTCAAAGGTTAAATATGTATCTATACTAATATTATAAAGCTAAAGAGAATGTTCGTTGAACGCGCTAATCTTAGAAACAAAAAAATATTTTCGTTTTGGATAGTCCATTTTTCGAGGCTATAAAACATCCGAAAGCCACACGTACGAAGTTGCGAGCGGAAGCTATATTATATTTATTGTTGTGTAACGAGGCTTAAATACCATTTTTTACTCATCTAGCAATAGTGTTGCCACAGATATAAAACTCACATTAATTTCCTTCTGCGCCGCTTCTATCGTGTCTTCTGCTTTGGACACGTTGCCTTTACTTTTCTCGACGGCCTCGTTACCATCGTAGCTCTCGTCTTCAATCTTGAACAGCATATTTCTGATGAAGAGGTTGTTTTTCCAGTAAGTATAATGTAACTATAATGCCTTTTGGTGCCATTTTAACATGTTGCCCATGCTAAGCTTGAATCTAAATTGATAAAGAAAATTTGAAAAATGTAGTTTCTATTGGTTAGCGCTGCGCCACGGTACGGCGAAGTCTCAGGTACAAGTCCTGCTCGTGTCCATCATTTTTCAAATTTCCTTTATCAATTTAGATGTAACAATAATGTTAAAAAAAGTAATCTAATCTTAATATTATATAATTATGGAAAGACAGTGATGTTTGACATATGAGAATCGATTATCATCAGCCGGAAGACTATACGGATTTCACGGAAGAAATAGATTGATGATAATGATGAAACTTCTTCGTCTTCTTTGTGGGAGAATACGGTATGATATGTACATATGTTTAATTAGTTTTCTTGCTATCTCCTTCGGCCAGCAGCTTTTTTTTATTTAAAAACGTCGCCCCACACTATGCATTTCTCCCGTATCGAAGGTGCCTTTCACAAACATGAAATATCACATACACAAACACCCAGAGTCGGGACAAACATCTGCGGATCGCACAAATTTTTGTCCCGTGCGGGAATCGAACCCCTCAGCGCAGTCCAATAGCTCAGCCAATGCGCCAATTGGGTCGTCAATTTCATTATTTTTTGTATCCCTCACCTGACGTCCACCAGCCGGTCGGCCAGTTCCGCGAGGTTGTCGGTGAGGCTCGCCCCGGGCCCGTTGCCCAGCTCCGCCTGCGCGTCCTGGGCAAGACGCTCAATCTCCGCCCTAACTTGCTGCAGCTCCTTGTCGAAATCTGCGTTCTCTACTACCGTCGGAGATTTGGATATTTTCGCCAGGATCTGAAGAAACGAGTAGGACACATTATAATGTTCTCTTGACGGAATTTTGGTCAGGGCGGTCTATCTCAGCTGAGACTAGCCAACTAAACATACATAACATAACATCACGCCTGTATTCCCCGAAGGGGTAGGCAGAGATGTACATATAGTACACCCACATTTCGCCAGTTATGTTGTAAGTCCCAATGTAATAGGGGGCGAGCCTATTGCCATCAACCGGGCACATATCCAGACTCCGTGCTGCTACTGAGAATTACCTAATGGAAAACTCGGTAACACTTTGCCCGACCCGGGATTTGAACCCAGGACCTCTTGCTCAGCAGTCGCGCTTAGCGACCACTAGACCAACGAGGCAGTCCACTAGCCAAAGAACTACGCAAGAGATATTTTTTTTTTGTAAAAGCTTTTTGTTGTGAGACTATAAAAACAATATTCTCTTCATATGAATACAAGTCAGGTGAAGTGAACACGAAAATCCATCTTGACCGAGTAACATTTGACGTAGTTAAAGTTTGTATTAGAGAAAAGTGCAGAGAGATGGAATGTATATATAACTAACATTATACTAACATACAATTGATCGTATTTTTTATATAATATTTGTATATTGCTTACGATTATAACATAGAGAAGAGCGGAACCTTCAACTACGAGGTTTTCCATGCTATAATGGAGACTTCTCAACAAGCAATGAAAGCCAAGTATGTTTTTTTATTTTTATAAAAAAACTTCGCTTTACACTAGGAATTTCTCCTGTATCGTGGGTACATTTCACAAACATGAAATATCACATACACAAACACCCAGACTCGAGACAATCAAATGTGGATCGCACAAATTTTTGCCCCGTGCGGGAATCGAACCCGATTGGTGAACGACCTGATTGGCGCAGTGGCTGAGCTGTGGGTCCCACAGCTCAGCCACTGCGCCAATCAGGTCGTCAAAATGATATGAAAAAATCAAATTTATTTGCCTACAGTAAAATTTGGACCGCTGAGGGACAAGTAAATGCACTCACATCATCAAGCTCCTTGAGTTCCCTTCGGTGCTGGTTGACGGCGTCAAGCACGAGGTTGTAGCAAGCTGGGCAGTCCTCACAGCCCTGCCCGTCAGCACGGCGCTTCTTGTTCTCCATACACCTATTACAGAAACATTTATCAGTAAGTAATATGACAGCACTGATAGCCGAGTGGTATGACCGGTGGATAAAGGCAAGTTGTCGTTCATTGTGGCGTTTTAAGGGGGAGGCCTTTGTCCAGCAGTGGACGTCTTCCGGCTGATGATAATGATGATGACTGTTGGACTGACAAGTCCAAGGTCGCAAGATCAAACCCTGGCACGCGCCAATGTCTTTTTGAATGTATGTGCATGTGTACTCCATACACACTTACCCACACAAACTTACGTTTGTCTGGACTTTAAAAGAGACATTGACCCCTGAGCTTCCTTCGGCATTTCTTCTCAGAGGTAGTCAGTTAGGAAATGCCGACACCATAATTCTAAATAGTTTATAAAAAATGACGTGTAAAAGTATTTTTTTTAAACCTATTTGCAGAAATAAAATCATTTATCATACACTCATGACAGAGACAAGTGGGAAAGCCTTACAGACCACACCTCTGCTTGAATACAGGTGTGACGTTATGTTAAGTACATACTTTCCCCAAACACTGTCAACCCTCACCTGTCGCAGCGCCGCCCCTCCACGTTCTCCTGGCAGGAGCACTGGCCGGACATGTCGCACTGGTAGTTGGTGGAGCCCCACTCGTCGCAGTCGCAGTCGCGGCACCCCTCCGCCGAGAACCCGTAGTGGTATGCGCGGCACCGGTCGCAGTGATTGCTGGGACAAACAATGGAAATTAAAACGTGAAAGGAAAACTTTGGAAACATTTGGTCTAGTGGTTAGTGACCCTGACTGCTATACCGGGTCGTGGGTTTGATTCCCACCCAGGACAAATCTTTGGGTGATGAGCATAATGATTTGTTCTGCGTCTGGGTGTAATTCATCTTTATTATGTATGTATTTAGAAATATTTAAGTATGTTTATCAGTTGTCTGGTTGCCATAATACAGGTTCTGCCTAGTTTGGGATCAGATGACCGTGTGTGAGCTGTCCCAAGATATTACTATTACTATACTACTGTATTAAAAATGCAGGTTCTGTATTTAAGCCATGTATACATCCGCAATTTTCTTGCTAAAGATATTGACCGCACACACACACACAGGTGTGTAAGTTTTGGCATGGTTAAAGTTTATATGTAGAAGTGCAGAAGGCTAAAATGTACATATGTACAATTTTGGTCGAATTTCGATCTTTGGGCGGGCTCTCACTGATAATAACACATTAACTTCGAAACAATATAAAACAACGGTGAAGATGTTGTGCTAGGGACAATGAACCCTGTAACCTTGTAAACAACCATAGTTATACAGGTGACATATTGATACAGATCAAACCCCTTACACAAGTGGCAAAACGCTTGACGAATAGAAATAGAATAGAATGATAAATGTATGGGGATGACACATGTCATCGATAACACAGTCGAAACATTATGTCATCCCCATACATTTATCATTCTATTCGTTAAGCGTTTTGCCACTTGTCTAAGGAGGCTGGGCTTCCCTCGTCAAGTAGCAACACGCATGACGAATAGAAATCGAATATCATTAAAAAAATATGATGATATAATCATAGAGTATGTAACCTTTTAGACATAATGTTTCGACTATGTCACCCGACACCCAACTCACACACACCCGACCCAGAATTACATTCACATTATATTAAACAGCTGGTACTTATATTCCCCTTCTTTTTTTAAATATTCAAATTATGTTTAAACACTTACGAATAATTATACTATTTTCTTTTTTCAAAAAAATAACAGATTGTTGCACAATATAAATATTGATGTATCTTAGATCAACCACGAATGTTACTGTTGCTTATAGCACAGGTGCTAACCTAGTTTAAGTGACAGTGTTAAAAATTGTAACCAAACTTAATTGAGCCAATAAACGTTATTATTATTTCCTTTATTTAAATTATTTTTCTTATAAATTACATTTTTAAATATCTATATAAAAATACAATATTTAAAAATATAAAAAATAGGGCCCAACCAGCAGCGGGAACAGGGTCCAAGCTACCGGTGGTTAGGGCTCCAGAGAGAGGAACCTCCTCACAATGCGTGCCGTGTCAAGGAGTACCGCTTTCTGCATCAAGCCCTTGACCCAACCGCCTAACGTGAGCCTCTTCAGGTGTTGGTCGAGACTCTTGGCCATGAGACCATTGGCCGAAACGACTATCGGTACAATGATTGCTGAGTCCACCTCCCACATGTCGACAACCTCGTGCGCCAGATCAAGATATTTAATTTGCTTATCTCTTTCGGCTTTCACGAGATTCTCGTCATGGGGGATCGTGATTATTATTATTATTATTATGTAATCTATAACGTATGTATGTCAAACACAAATCATATTTTCGTTACAATTCTATTTCAAATTCAAAAATTTAATCGCAAAAATATGGTGTACAGTGGTGTTCAATTGTGTTTTGATAGTTAGTTTCACATATTGATAGTTTATTTCTATTCGTCTAGCGTTTGTATTTGACGGACGTTATGTTGTTTTATCTAACAGAAATGTTATATTGCTTACCCGTCGATACCCGGCTTGCAGTAACACTGTCCGTTATACGAGTCACACGTGTTGTTGTAGGATCCCTCCAGGTTGCACTCGCAAGGCTCGCAGCCCGTGCCCGAGTTAATGTTGAAATAACCATCCTGAGGAATTCATAGGGTTTTTATTATATATAGGCTACAAAAGGGCACTCACAAAGCGTCGAACCAAGTTACTTGGTCCAAGTAAAAAAGAAATATAACATATCATCACGCCAGCAGCAGCATCTTCTGTAACTCCACCACCAACACTGCGATCCCCAAGCCGCTTGCCAAGCGTGGGGATTATGGCAACCCTTCTAAAAGGGGGAGGCGTTTGTTCACGTGGACAGTGGACGTCTTCCGGATGATGATGATATCATCACGCCTGTATACCCAAAGTGGTAGGCAGAGGTGCACATAAATAGTAAACCCACATTTCGCGTCATACAAGTCCCAATGTTATAGTTGGCGAGCCTATTGCCATGAACCACGCACAAACCCAGACTCTGTGCTGCTACTGAGAATAACCTAATGGAAAAAACCAGTAACACTTTCCCCGACCCGAGATTCGGACCAAGAACGTCGCGTTTAGCGACCACTAGATCAACGAGGAATAATATAATTATATTAATAAAACACCTATTTATAAATATATTACTTTCCTTTTAAGGTGATTGCGCCGTCGAGAGCTGCGAAATTCAATTTTTTTATCTGTTATTTGCTCATCACAGCTCAACATGTCTTGGGAAAGCAATGACTGAATCAGCAGTAACTAAGACGCCTAACACACGTAATTTAATTGATAGCAGTGATAGCCGCGTGCTATTACCATTGGACGGCCAAAGGTCGCAAGTTCCTCAGCACGCACCAATGTCTTTTCGAATCCACGTGCGTTCTATAAATTAGTATCAATCGCTAAAAACGGTGAAGGAAAACATCGTGAGGAAACCGGCACACCTGAGAGATTTCGTCAACGGTGTGTAAAGCCATGTCAGAGGCCTACAGGTGGTTTAAACTCTGACACCAGGTTGTTCATCAACCATACGATAAGAAGTTGATACACTTGTGTACAACAGTAGTTTCTCGTACCTCGCACTTGTCACAGTTCCTGCCGATGACGTGCGGGTGACACGTACAGAAGCCGGTGAGGCCGTCGCACTGCGGGGGTCCCTCCGAGCTCTCGAGTGTGCCAGCTTCATGGCACTGGCACGGCTTGCAGTCACCCTTCTTCTTAGGGTCAAGGGCATCACCGAAGTAGCCTAAAAAGTGGAAATTGTTGTGAAATTGAGTACCATTTAGACAGTACCAGAATAAGTTTAGTGTCAATATAAATTGAGTACCATTTAGAGTCTTTGTACGCTCAACGCGATGTCGCGCCAGACTAATTTATTTAACTGTACTATGAACGAATTCACACTGGCCGCATATTTAGAATGAAAAATATATGTTTTTGACATAAATGTCATCGATACCATAGTCAAAATATTATGCCACCCCTATACATTTATCTTTCTATTTGATTTCTATTTGTCAAGCGTTTTACCACTTGTCTAGGGGGGCTGTACATAAGAAAATGCCCACAAATGCCGCCACAGTTTATCGTTGGGGAGCACGAAAACGTTTGTTGTTTCATCTATACATGCCCATGGCGGTCAAAGGGTTAGTAATAAATTAATTAGCCCTAAGATCCCTTATATTGTTCACTCACCACTCAAGCACTTGTCACAGTGGTCCCCTGCAGTGTTGTAGATACACTTGAGGCACTCTCCGGTGGTCCTGTTGCAGTTGCCGACGGCGTTGGGGTCCACGTTGCCGTTACATTGGCACAGCTCGCACTGCTTTGGGGGCCCGTACTGACCCGTGGGGTCCCCGAAGTAGCCGTCGGCACAGACCTCGCATTTAGGTCCTGTAATTATGCGATAATAGTTAATAGTTATAGTTAGATATAGTAGTTATAGATAAAGTTTGTTTGTATGTAGGGATAATCTTTATCTTCAGAACTATTGATCCGATCATATTTAGGTCGGACTTTCAGGATGTAAATACAATAAGACATAGCCTGCTTTAATCTTGAAAAAGACACGACAAAATTTCCCACACTGACGAAGTTGCGGGCAAGAGTTCGTCATCAAGATGGTAAAAATATAGCCACAACACAACCAGAGACATACATTTTGATGATTAAAGAAGATTCTAGAACAAGTACGTCAATTCATTAAAGAAGATTCTAGAACAAGTACGTCAATTCATTAAAGATGATTCTAGGTCAAGTACGTCAATTCATTAGATGTCTAGATCAAGTACGTCAAATCATAGATGATTCTACAACAAGTACGTCAATTCATAGATGATTTTAGAACAAGTACGCAAATTCATTAAAGATGATTCTAGGACAAGTACGTCAATTCATTAGATGTCTAGATCAACTACGTCAAATGATAGATGATTCTGAAACAAGTACGTCAATTCATTAAAGATGATTTTAGAACAAGTACGTCAATTAATTTCCACTCTCTTACCAGCATATCCCTCCGGACAGTCAGTGCACACGATGTTGCCATCCATGAGCTGTATACAGCCGCTGTCTTTCGGACACGGGCAGGCCTTACAGTCGTCCGGCGTGCCCGCGATCGCGTTGCCATAGAAACCCTTGGCACACAGCTCGCAGTTGCTTCCCGTTGTGTTGTGCTTGCAGATACAGAAACCTGGGACATTAAAAGTAAATTAAGAACATTGACGACCTGATTGGCGTAGTAATTGGCACAAGTCACAGGTAAAATTGAATCCATGGTTTAAAATTGGTACAAGTGACACGTAAAATTGAATCCATGGTTTAAAATTGGCACAAGTGACAGGTAAAATTGAATCCATGGTTTAAAATTTGCATTATTCATGAGGAATCGTAGACTAGTGCCCGGTATGAGAAGATTTAAGGCCTGTTTGCAACAGCTCCTGTCCTTATATAACTCTGAGTAAGTTGCTTGTATGAGGTTTAAATACCATTTTTTAGTGTCTTAGCCTAATTTTACATTATTTTGTTTAATTTAGCGTTTGCCTTAAACGTAAGACTGTAACTGCCGCACTCAAAGTCGTTAATGATTACTTAAACTAACACTAAGTAAAGAATTCACAAAGGAAACCTTTACTTAGTGTCAGTTTAAGTATTCATTAAATGCCTCTGAGTTCGGCGGTAAAAGGTTAAAACAATAAAATAATAATAATTTAACAAAAAATTAACTCAATCAATCAACCCTACTAATGAGCATAAATAGGTAATTTAGGTAATTAGGAACTCACCAGTAGCAGTATCACAGATGTGCGCATGTCCGTTGCAGTCACATGGTATACACGTGGAATAGGGTCCTCCATTAGCGGGCTCATGTTTGTACCCTGGGGCGCACTCCTCACAATAGTCTCCGACGTACGCCTTCGGACAGGAGCACTTCTCCACCCAGTTGGCTGGAGCTGAACCCTTCTCCCTCCCGATCTTCGCCGTCTCCAACTTGAAGTTCATCATGTACCCTTCGCCAGGCTTGTTGTATGTGCCCCTAATTTTGATGGCCGTCAAGTTTTGCAGGAGAGACATGAACTCAAAGTTAGATAGTGTAGGGGACCATCCGTAGCGGGGGTCCTCGTGTAGGCGGAAGCTGTACTCTTGGGCCTGTAACAAGATGAAAGATAGGGGTAGAAGATAGTGCACGTTACATAAAATTTATATAAGAATATAAAAATCGGTGTGAGTATGTATGTTCCGTGTGCACTTTAAAACGGCTCGAGCGATTTTAATGATTTTTATAGGAAATCTTTAGTTTTACAATGCGGGTGATTCTATGAAGTTTGGTAGCGATCGGATGAACAATTATTTTTAGGCCCTGGCGAGTCGCTTCTAATACATAAATATAATGGCTTGAAAGCAGCAGCTAATGCAAAATCACATAAACAGATATTGAGTTGCTCAGTGAGTTAATAAAATACTTCAATAAAGGAAAAGCTTTTAAATGTACTAAAGAAATGGTACTAAATTTTCAGGAGCATATCTCAAGGTTTTATACAGACAAATATTATCTTAATCATCTTAGAATAGAATCGAATATTACATAAAGGTGACTGGTAATCTGACCTCCATAGTACAATAACAGTAACAAAAGCCTCCTTTATAAAAAATGATAATGTTAAACAATTGTTGATTGCATGCAATTGAATAAAGTCAATAGACTTAAAAAAGTGTTTAAGGTAATCATATCATCATCGTTTATAAGGAAGAGAAGAAAGGTGAGTAAGACTGGGTGTTAGACTTTGGCTTCTGACTTCGTAAAAACTACCACAGATCTACAATGCGAGTGCCGGGATCGAGTTCTTGCAGTTGCATACATAAATATAAATATACGCTAAGCTTTTTGCAGTACGATATAATAATATAGACTACAGTGACGTAATATACAATTTTGGGCTCAATTATTGTTAGTCCAATAACACAAGCACATTTCACTTTACGAGCTCAATAATCGCATAGCATGACGTGCATAATATAGTTTTATGAACTTTCAAGTTATATTTCCGTTTACTAAACTCTGTATTTTGTTATAACATTAAAATGATACAAATGCATGCATAGCATAGCATGAGCGGACTGAAAATTAAAGGCTTCTTGAATCCTTATGGTATTTCAAATATATTATGATTAACTGTAGAGGTTCTGGGTCCTCTGAAAAGACAAACTCCGGAACAAAGAGCAGACAGTGACTGCCTGAGTGGTTTTAGTGAGGTTAAATTCCACACTGGTCCCTACGCCTAGGGAGTGGATACTTTGGAGGTATTACCCCGATCACAAGGTATAAAATACTGCAATATTATATTTTTACACCGAAATACATTTTATCTGCTACATTCGCAAGAACATCGCTAAAGCAGTGCACAGCTCAATCTTCACATACCTGGTTGCTAGGTTCCGGGTTATTCTGAGCGTAGATGTTGATGGACACGGACGCGCGGGGTCCCTCCAGAATGATGTCCTGGGCAGATGGGTAGCCTCGGACCTCGCCAAGCCTTAGGGAGAACTTGAGGTCGTGGTTGTAAGATGGGCGCTGGTCCCCGAGGAACTGGCTGGACGCGATGAAGTATAACGTCTCAACGCCTTGGGACGCCACGGCTAAGGGTGTAGTGTTAGGTTAGTAATGTTGTTGTAAATAAATAAAGCGTTTAATAGAATGGTAATGAAAAATAATAAGTTATTTTATTTCTGCAAATAGGCTTAAAAAACACTTTTACCCGTCATTTTTTTAAACTAGTTAGATGGCGTCGGCTTTTCCTAACTGACTACCTCTGGGAAGAAATACCGAAACAAGCTCAGGAGTCAAGGTCTCTTTTAAAGTCCAGACAAGTTCAATAATTTATGTGAGAACAGTGTAGGTGGTCTGAGAAGAGGTCTTTTTAGGAAAGAACCACGGCGAGTTTGTGTCGACCTGTCCTTACAGACGCCTCGTCTCGTACCATCTGAAGGACATTTGGGTAGGCCGCATGAAATAATCAAACCGTCAGAAACGTAAAATAAAAATTTGTAAAAAAAAAAGCAAAACCTACACAATGCCAGTCAGAGCGTCGCGTGTATGAGAGCATAGACAACTTTAGTTTAAATAGTGTTGAGACGTCGAATAGAAACTGGCTGGTTTGTGATTGTATCACCATTTAAATTATGATAGGACCTTTTAAATTAAAAAAAAAAGTACGTTATAATTTTAGGCTATTTATACCATGATTATGAAAATATCAAGAATTTACTGAAATTTTAAAATTACTTTGGGTCAAAAGTACACTCTCAAAAAAATCTATAACTTTTAATCAGAAATCTACGCATATGAGCTAGTCAATATGAGCTAGTAGATGATAAAAATCGTAAGTATATGATACAAAATTACACGTACCAATATTCTGCGTATTAGCATTGAACTGTAGCTGCGCGCTTCTTTCCTGGTCGTCTTCAGCGGACCACTTCTCCGCGTCCCTTATGAAGTGCGCGCTGGTCTCGTGCGCTTGGTACTTGGGGGCCGAGCTGCACTGCGAAGAATGGCCGAAACAGAAGCACGGGGTGCAACCGAAATCGTTGCTCAGGTCCAGGTTGAAGAAACCTGGCTTGCACCTGGAAGATTCGAGAAAAGCCTTAGACTTATAATTTTAAATATAAACACAGTTGAAATTCTGAATTTGCTGTTGTGGGCTCAATATTTATCATAGAAGTTGCTAATGTTATAAAATCTAATCTGTAAATATTATTTTATTCACACTAATATTATAAAGGTGAAAGTTTGTGAGTGTGTTTGTTACCACTTCACGCACAAACGGCTGGACCGATTTTTCTAAAATTTAGTATGGAGGTAGCTGACACCCTGGATTATAACATAGGCTATCCTGAATAAATGTAGTAGGCAACACCGTGGGACTTAACTAGTATAATTATATTATATAGAAAGTATACACTAAAATCCGAACATGGTTAAACTTTAGATTATTATAGGAGACTGGTGCCTAAGCCTAAGGTGCCTGGTGACTTTGATGCTACTCGTATTCTCATTTTAGGTATATTGTGTAGCTCATTATTCTCTCATACTTGAAATGATTGTTAAACATTGCTACAACATATTTTTAAAAGAGTAACTATGGAGTTTCTTGCCGGTTCTTCTCCATAGAAACGACTTTTTGGAACCGTGCAACTAGTATGACGTTTTGTAAGTGCTCTTTTGTAGCCTATATGAAATAAAAACATTATGACTATGACTAAGCTAAGTAAGCTTTATCGTCTTGTATTTTAGGTCACCAAACCATAACATAAAAAATGAACGGCTTCCGTTTATTTCTAAACGAATAACTTCTCACTTTGGGAACATTAGCTTTTAAACATACAACAGATGAATATCTAGATATCTACTTACTCCCTACACCGTCTTCCTTCCACATTTTGTTTGCACAGACACACGCCGGTCTGAGGGTCACACTGGGGAGTGTTGCCATAGGAACCAGACTCGTTGCAGCCACAAGGCTTGCAACCCTGGACGGTGAACTCGTAGTGGTTCGGCGCGCAGATGTCACACTTGTCCCCCGTCACGCCAGGCTTGCATTGACACTTGCCTTCAGCGTTACATTGCAGACTACGGGATCCTGTGAACATTGATATATCACACTAATATAATAAACGTAAAAGTTTGTAAGTGTGTGTATGTTTGTTACTTCTCCACGCGTAAACGGCTGGACCAAGTTCGATAAAATTTGGTATGGAGGTAGATGACACCCTGGATTATAACAAATAAAACAATGTAGCGGGAAACACCGCGGGGCGCAGCTAGTAGGTATATAAATCTGTTCTGACTGTTTTCACCTTGTCTAGATTAAGCTACTTAACTCATTGTAATGAAATTTTACATCAAGATAGCTTGAATTCTGGGAAAAGACATAGGCTACTTTTAGCTCGTGAAATGACCTGTGAAGCTATTTCAAGAGAAATAGCTTTTTGTCCCATCTAAATAGACTCAACTATTCTGTATCTTTTTATTTATACGAGAAGTCTTTGGAGCTTTTATTTTAGACTGGAAATCAGACCCTACTACATAATATGGGGCGTAGAGCCAGGAAGAGAGATAACGGCGGAACAACACGTAACCGCATTGTTATCAGTACTCTCAGACCGAGACCGACAGCGCTGCGACACGTGCGCCTATGTGAGTGTATTCAATTGTTTGTATGTAGTTAGCTGCCTTTATTTACTATATATATAAATTTCGTGAGAGTTATCCATATTATTTACTATCTAATGGAAAACACGTGCGTGCCGAGTGGTATCCGGCCTAGAATTGACCACCTCCTCTCCTCCCGTGGGTGTCGCAACGGGACTAAGGGAAAATCCAGAAGATGGGCAGCAGCGTCTTCTGTAACTTGACCATCAATACTGCGATCCCCAATCGTTTCCAAGCGTGGGGATTATGGCAAACCCCCCTAATAAAGGGGAGGCCTTCGTTCAACAGTGGACTTCTACCGGCTGAGGATGATGAATGGAAAACAATATTCATGCATTCATAATGCTGGTTACGCGGCTCGCCTAACCAGCTCATAAATAACGACTCCGTTTGAGTCATCGGACTCAAACGGAGTCGTTATTTATGAGCTGGTCGGGCAATTCCGAATATACACGTGAAGAAAATAATGTATAGTAAACAATAATATATCAAAAAAATACAGCTATGTTACCTGCGCGCTTGTTTTGAAGACTCAAAGATCCCGACGAATTGAGAACGTCCTTCTATTTTTGAAGTCGGTTAAAAAGGGGACAATTGTTTTCCGATTTGACATAATATTAATGCATTTCGGACTCAGTGTTCGGAACACTTCTCTCGTTTATATTGTTAGCATATGACTTAACTATACTTTATGACGTATCATTATCAGTATCATTGATAGTAAAGGAAGTTTAAGTTATATATTCTATGTTATTTACCAGTAGGGTTACAGTTGCATGGCAGGCAGATATCACCGACGCCTTGGAAGAAGTTCTCCTTGCACCTCTCGCAGTTAGCACCATCCCTGTTCTCCGCGCAGTCGGTACAGCGCCCGCCGTGGCCGGTTCGTTCGTACAGATCCTTGTCGAACTCGCACTTGTTCGAGAAACCGTTGCAGTTGCATACTGTAAACAACGCGTAGAATGGGGCCATACATATTTTTTCATCAATAAATGTATATCGGTATCAACTGACATACATTTATTAGCATAGCTACGTGATTGTTCTAAGTGTTAGCCGGGCACATGTTTTAGTTATTTATAAGTGACATAGGCTAAGTATATGGGCTCTAAATAAGAGGCTAAACGCTAGACGAATAGAAATCGAATTATAAATGTATGAGAGTTTTGTCATCATTTTTCGTTTTATTTGGTTTCTATTCGCCAAACGTTATCCCACTTGTCTAGGTTCCAGTTATCTGTATTAACATGGTTATGATTTTATTTATGCATTGCACCGAATTATATAATTTTTGACTAACCTCAGCATTTTGATCAAGTTACTAACACACAACACTACAATTCTGAAGATTCCAAATTAGTTCTGTATTTTTCACCACTTTACACGTGTGTAGAACACGTCACACTATATGTATTTAGATACAATTCTAACTAAATGACTTTTAAGTTAGATAATTCGCGTTGCTTTATAATTCTACGTTTGCTATACATAGGTACTTATCATCGACATAACATACAATAATTATTTTCAAGTCGTAAGACAACATGAGAACATAGCATAGGTACCAGGATTAACCCTTTGACTGTCCAGTGCATTACGTATGTATAATACACGTCGATTGTTTAACTATTGTGTCTACTTGGCGGACAGGCAACGTGTTAATTACCCAACAATGAACTTCGTCTAGGTGTCACATAATCACCCAATTGTTTCAATTTGTTAACAATACTGTACAGACTGGGAGATGTTTTTATTTCCCACACTATGAATTTACTGTGTACAAGAATAAATTAATTTATAATTATCACATGTAGTGATCAAATTTAGCTCACAAGGTTAAAAACTGATAATAATACGATAGTAATTATATAAATATTTAAGTACTTCCTACTGCACAGGCAAAAGACTTGATAGATTAAAAATAGTGCATGAATACCACAATGAAGTGATTACAAAAGAAGTTTCCAATTTACCATCCATTACTTGCTAACTTTAAAGTAACCTTCGCATAGCAACAACACTTCGCAGCGCACAAACCGATGTATAATATACTAACCTTTGCACTCGTGAACGTTGGTTGGTGACGCTCGTCCCCACGGCGCATCGTTGTAGAAGTCTAGACATCTCTCACACTCGCGACCGGCCGTATTGTGTTCACATCTGTAAGAAACGAGTAAGTAAATATAAACTTTGTACCTCTTTAAGAAACAGTGGTCGAAATTAGCCGTAATTTGCAGAATCTTAGTCTTAGTCATAATGTTTTTATTTTATATAGGCTACAAAAGAGCACTTACAAAACGTCAAAACTAGTTGCTCGGTTCCAAAAGGTCGTTTCTATGGAGAAGAACCGGCAAGAAACTCCATAGTTACTCTTTTAAAAGTATGTTGTAGTTATGTTTAACAATCATTTCAAGTATGAGAGAATAATGAGCTACACAATATACCTAAAATGAGAATACGAGTAGCATTTAAGTCAAACCAAATGAGTTTGCTGTTGACATTGAAACTGGCACATTCCACCACACAGGACAGTTTCTTAGAATTTTTAATAAATTTACCCGAAAAACACTATCTTTCCAAAACTCGTATTTAAAACTTTACGCTTGACATTTGCAACTATAGGACAACTAAAACAGGATGTTATAATATGAAAAGATAAAGATAGACGGATAAAATATGGTTAATTGTACACTATAATGGTTTATTTCCCCAACTTGTTCATATTATCATTAATTTAATAATATATACAAAAGGCATATAATATATGCGTTTGCCCTGCAGTGGGACATTTATAGGCTGTTTATTATAATATACAAGAGGTTATACCTGCAAGCTCTTGTCCTGGTGCCATCAAGTTGTTCCTGGGTCTCACAGACGGAGGCGTGACCGTTGCACTTACACCTCGCACCGACAGCCACATCAGCAATAGCGTACCAGTAGGACTGTAACACTTGGACGTCACCAAAGATCTCGTCTCCAAAGGTGTTCAGACGGTCCAGGGATATCCGGAGGTCAGTAGCGGTGACCCATTCCTGGATGGAAATGTAATTAAAGGTTATCGTTATGTATAAAGGGATGAATTTAGAACCAGACCCGGGTAACCTAGCACTTAACACATTGACAGAATACATAGAAATATAGGTGTACTCATGATAAAGAAGAAGAATACCACTGCTATACCTTCATGTTTAACACACAGCATTCCATGTATGAATGTTTTAGGGTCGTGATTTTGAGTACATTTTAGTTGTCTACAGAATACATATTTTTTCCAATTATTTTTAGATGACCTGATATGCGCAGTGGCTAAGCTTAGACTGCTGCACTAAGGGTTGGGGGTTCGATTCCCGCACGGGGCAAAAATTTGTGCGATCCACATTTGATTGTTCCGAGTCTGGGTGATTGTGTATGTGATAATTCATGTTTTTGAAAAGCACCCACGATACAGGAGAAATTCCTAGTGTGGGCAGAGGCTTTTCTTAAAAGAAAAAAAAAATCCACACAGTTTTTCTTACGAATGTTGCATAATTGACATAGTCTTTTAATTATATTATAGGATACTTAGTCCTGTGTCTAAGGATAACATAACATACCCAATAATGTGCGAGTAAAAAATAAATAAATGAGAGAAGTAAGAGTTATAAATAAATAAAATCACTTTACCTGCAATTCAGGACTGCTGTCGAATGTGAAAGCAGAAGGCCTTCCCTCCAAGGTTGAGAACAGCACATTTCCGCTGGTCAGCGGAGATATATCGGAGTATTCACTGGTACAGAGTGCACGGGTCTCAGCACCAAGCTCGGCAGCCCTCTGTTCTTGTACACCGTAGGTGTCTCGGCACGATGCACTGCGAAGAAAACAGACAGTTGTAGACTATTATTAAGATTTGTATTAAACTCATAGTCTAATACTAAGCCAACCGAAGCAGGGAGATTAGGCCCAGGAATAGTGACTTAACATGCTTTGTTCAGCAGTAGACTAAGATAGACTGCTGAAATGATGCTATCAGAAACACGGAGGGGTCGGATATGTGGGAATTTATTAATCCCTGTACAACCTTATATATTTGCAGAATACCTACATAGTTTTAATACAAACAAACCTTACTATTGGTTCCCAACTTCCCACGAAAGGTTTGAAGTGGTAGGTACAAAGTGGTGACTTAGTAAGTTAGCACACATAGTTATCAAAAAGTAATATAATACTACTAATATGCAAAAAAAAAACGCCGTGTGGTATCCGGCCTAGAATTGACCACCCCCTTTCCTCCCGTGGGTGTCGTAAGAGGCGACTAAGGGAAAATTCAGAAGATGGACAGCAGCGTCTTTTGTAGCTTCACCACCAATACTGCGATCCCCAAGCCGCTTGCCAAGCGTGGGGATTATGGCAAACCCCCCCACTTAAACGGGGAGGCCTATGTTCAACAGTGGACGTCTTTGGCTGAGGATGATGCAAAAAAAAACATAAAATAGGATCGAAAACAATGCAATACATATTGCACAGAATGTAAACAAACCTGTTTTTGATGATAACTCCATTTTCAGTTTTTTAATATTCGTTTTTCCACTTCTCTGTGTACTTTTACTTTATTCTTAACTAAATTTTAGACTTACTTTACAATATCATCAGTTATATTTTCAATACAATGAACTAAATCCTGATTTTAGAATTCAAGTTTAACTGTAATCACAATGACAGTAAAAGGGCCGATGTCATTTTGTATTTGTAAATGTTGCCAATCTGAGTTCATGAGTTGCCAATTGCCATTTTAGTGTGCATAATGATGCGTTTAGTTTTATTATCTAACTATCCGGTATCTCGACCTATGCCTCGACTAACATAGATACAATAATGGTATCCATATAAAATACTACCTTCCAATTGCAACATACAACAGGTCCTTTACTTTAGATTATCTATTATTTTGATAGAAAAATGAGTCATCCAATAAAAGCTTAGGTCACCTGAAGTACTGGAACGGCTCCCAAACCCTGTGCTCGTCCGTCTTCTTGTAGATGGCAAAACTCTGTGGCCTCGGCGAATAGAACACGATCCTCACGTATGTAATGTCATATGCCTTTCCTGCAACAATCATTTTTAGTCTGTTAAAATTCAATCATTAAAAAAAAGTTCCCGACAAATTGAGAAACTCCTCCTTTTTTGAAGTCGGTTAAAATTATGAAATACACGACAGTCAAATAGTCAGGCTCAAATGAACCGATACTCTAAGACCGCTCTCTATCTGTTTTTTTTAATTTGCAGTCGCCGACTTATTTTATTAGGTATACATTTTACACATACACAGAGTTGATTCAATATATTATGTATCTCATACTCATACATAACATCACGATTGTATTTCTCGAAGGGGTAGGGACAGGCGTATATTGCACCAAAAACACCTAAATTTCGCCAGATAGGTATTATAGGGCGAACCTTGCCATGAACTGGGCACAAATTCACTAAATTGAAAAACCGTAAGGATTAAGTATATCGACCCGAGACAGATTTATACCTATACCTAACTATTCATCCCATTTAACTGCCCGCCCATAATATCTAACTAATATCTAACAGGACTATAAAATCCGAAATATAAAGGCGTTAAACGACTCTTTGATTGACCTAACCCGGTCCAGATTCTCACAATCAACGGCTGTATTTCTTACAAAACTAGTTCATTTTCATCAACTCACCTAGATGCAGCGTCAAGTTGACCTGGTTAGGGTACTGGATGCCTTCCTTCATGGTCTCCGACTGCCACCAGGTCTGGTTATCCTGCTCATAGTGAAGATCAGTGAGGTAGTAGCTGGAGAATTGGCCCGGCTGGCAACTGTCGCATGACCTGGAGACAATGAGGACTTATTTAGATTACATTGTTGCTACTTAACATACGTTATCTTCAATAGTCAGGGTCCATAAGTTTCTATCGTGGAAAACATCCTGCATCAAAAGTTTAAAGTAAGACAGCAGTTTGTTTGCTTTATTGGACCGTCTGTATTTCTATCATCATCATCATCATCCACAGCCTTCAATATCCCACTGCTGGTAAAAGCCTCCCTTAAACAAAGCCATCCGCTGCGGTCCTATGCCAATCTTATCCAGGTGCGCCCTGCGATCTTTGTAATATCGTCGACCCATCGCGCTGCTGCCTGCTGGTCGACTATTTCTATGTTCAGCGATATTTTCACCAATAGTAAATAAATTTTGATTTAGTGTTCTTGTAAGACAATCTCCTTTTTTTGTATCAACATAATTGTATGTGATCATCGGTCAGCAATTAGTTTTTAGCCGACTTCAAAAAAAGGAGGAGGTTCTCAATTCTTCGGGAGCTTTTTTTTATGTATGTTCCCTCATAACTCAGTCATTGTGTTTAGTCGAAGGTAAAAATATTTTAATTTAATTTTATACTATGTCTAACATTTTTACCGCTTTGTTAGATAGTTGCGGTCTGCAAAAACAAGACTAATGATTGAAGATGTCTAATAAAATAAATAGGTCTCAAAAGAGATGACAGTACCTAGTAGACGTGCCAGCAGAGGTTTGGATGCAGTACACCTTGACGCCGTTGTCGCCGCAGGTGTTGGTCGCCTCCATCTGCACCATGAACGCTGCGTTCTCGAACTCTGGGATACATCTCTGTTGGAAAAGAATTTAACGTTATACTATTTTTTTATATTGATAAAAATTAGAGTTACGTACTGCAGAAAACATTACCCCATTGATGAAAACTATTATTATGGATTTTATATATTGGTTTTGACTTTTTGAATCCTTTACAGCGTTCATGATCATGGGTAGACAGATGTTAAACCTTTAATTTGAATTACTATTAATTTCGTAAAAATAGTTTTATTTCAATGTTTCGTATTCAGTATGTGAAATAAATCATTACGTACATTTACCCCATTTATACCATTTTTAGAATATAGGGTAAAACTGGAAAGGTACGATCATGAAGGTTATTAAGCTCAATTAAGCTTTCTTATTGTTCCACTTATTTATGAAGGCCAGAAAACACCAGCTTTGATAGTAAAACTATGGAAAACTGATGTGTGCGCAATGCGCATCTCCTAAAGCTCTATTGAGCCGATTCAATTTCTAACATATTACCAGAATTGACCAGGTAAAATCTGGAACAAAGCTAATAGAAGTTCATAGGCTTAGGTGCTTAACCGGTAATTCCCACATTGTCTTTGTAATTCTAAGAATGTCCTATTCAAACACCTAGCTACAGCAGGAATACGTTTAGTAATGAGTAATGCGAGCCGATATCTTTCGTTGCGTTTATGAAACAAGATGTTATTATTGTCTAATGTTTCGTAATCGCTTTCGTATTCTTGAATAAATTCCGGTATCATATTAGTTTTCTACCACGGGTTATCTAAAGTATATTCTAGGGAATAGTGGAGTCTTGATAAATAATTGTTTGGCAAATATTTTTGACGTTCTGTAATAAATTCAACAAGCAATCACAGTGCTACAGAGCCCAGAACTCTAGAACCCAATAATTCGGTCTAAAATAGCGAAATATAAGTCCGAGCATTACTTTTTTGCATCCATATCTAATATTACCCAATAAAGTAGGTACACATTTCAGGAATTACTTCGTCTTCCTTAAATGACTCCCCATCTGAAGAAGGGTCTTTTCGTACCTTGCAAAATAAAATGTAATAGCAAGAAAGGTTGGCAAAACAGTCAAAGATTGTTAAAGAGCATAACAAAAGACTAGCCCTAATTTACATTATCAATTTATTTTGCATTGTTACTGTAGTTAAAACTTTTGTATGTGGGCGGAATACCAACGTAAGATAATGATATAAGACTTATTTGTGAAACTAATTACGCTTAGTACAACAAACTTACAGGATTCGGAAATCTTAATTTTGTCTATACAGCCCATGTGTTCTGTTTGTTAACTTAAACATAAGACGACACATTCTCCGGCGTGTGAAGGAAAAAGTAGTATTATTCTGTCTCCCTGCCAAAGTTTCGTAAAAGTCAAAGAGTATCTAATTAAGAAACTAATATTTAAATAATAAAAGTTCCATTACAAGTAAACTTGGCTTGGCACAGGTTTTACTAAGGTCCAACATGTGTTTACCCAATTTTAGACAGTATGTACAGTGAAGCGCAAAATAAGCAGTGCAAGAAAGGTGTATGGGTGAATGTCCTATGACTCGGTGCTATATATAGCTATACTATTTTGGCTCCTACCATGTGTCACGATACTACGCGAGTTTCCCTGCACCTAATTCGTATTTGTTAGGTAATTAGTCATTTAGATAATTGGGTTGTTTACGTGTTGTTATTACGACGGTACTTTTAGATATCACAATCGCCGATGAAAAATGTAATGAGTAGGTACCTACCTATTATAATTATATTATTATATTTTTATTACAAGCCTGTAATGTCCCACTGCAGGGTAAAGGCCTCCCCACTCTTCCTCCACACGACTCTGTCAAGGGCTGTCGATGCCCAGTCCTCCATAAAGGAGTCCAGGTCATCTCGCCATATATATTATAATTAGTACTTTAAAATCCCCTTGTGTTTTAACTCCTCGACTAAAATATAAGTCATTTCAGAGGACACTGGTTGCTAGGCTTTAAAGACTTTTAGTTGGGCATTTTAGAGATGTTCTGGTGGCCTAGTGCTTGACGGAGCGGGTTCGTATGCACAGATTGCATATTCTAACCTAAGAAAGTAGGTATAGGTACCTACCTAGTTCCCGTCACGTGAAAAGAACGCTGAGCGACTGTCAGGGACTGTTTTCACTCGGATATAGTCGCTTTTTATGGTCTTAGGCTATGTAACGTAACACTTTGGAATAGACGGGAATTCAAACAAGCGGTCAGCGTTCTTTTTACGTGACGGAAAATAATTCAATGAGTCTTCTTAAACGTTACAATTATTATATTCTCAGACATTATAACTTATACGGTGAAAGATAACAAAATAAAAAGGCTAGCAAGCTTGGTGATCTGTGCTTACATAAGAGGCCTACAGAGTAGGTAAAGAGTAAAGTTGCAGGGCAAAGAGAAAGGTCGGTTACAATTATTATTTTATTTGCTGAACATGGACCACACATTTTTAGACCGTGCTGAGTTCGGACCTTTAGCAGTCTTATAATATAACCACTGCTCTTATTATTTTGTCAGGTGTTTTTTTAATCAGCGAGTTTAAACATCACTGATAGCCAAGTGGTATGTCCGTTGGCCTACTAAGTTAAAAGTCGCATTAAAAGTTCAAACTCACGCACACACCAGTGTCTTTTCGAATTCATATGCGTATTATGAATACTAATCAGTTGCTAAAAACGGTGAAGGAAAACATCGTGAGGAGACCGGCACAACTAAGAATTTTTTCAATGTTGTGTAAAGTCACGTCAGAGGCCTACAGGCGGTGTAAACTGAGACCAGCTCCCTTACCATGAACTTTTAAAGCAGGACAGTTTACGTTTTGGAAGCGAGACGCCTCAATTCACTGCACATAGCGGTGTCTCGCCTCCACATCTTGAACTGTCCTGCTTTAAGAGTTCATGGTAAGGGGGGCTGGTTGTTCATCAGCCGTATGATAAGAAGAATAGTTAGAGAAGCAAAAGTAGAGTACACGAGTAGTTATGTCGGTAGTAGGTGGGTACCTAGTATCGATAGATTCAGCGCCTACTGTTTTGTTTCAGTTGAGATGATCTAACCTTTACTCTCGTGTCATGAGCAGTGGAGAAAGACATGACATGTCTACAGGAACATTGTTACGCCGCTCTTGATATTGTCATCATATTAATATAATCAGTGGAGATATAGAAGTAGGTATCTAGGTATATCATTATTACATCGCTACCTAATAATAAAACCGTCTTGCTAATAAAAACATAAAACCCCGCCTGTATTCCCCCAAGGGGTAGGCAGAGGTGCACTATAGCAACACCACATTTTGCCAGTCATGTTTTAGGTCGAATCAAGACTCCGTACTGCTACAGAGAATTACCTAATGGAAAAACCCAGTATCATTTTGCCCGACCCGGGATTCGAACCCGACCTCATGCTCAGCAGTCCCGCTTAGCCACCACTAGACCAACGAGGCGGTCGTGCTAATAAACGTTGTATAGGTTATGGTCGCATGCTTATTGCTTAGTACTTAATCAATGGTATATCTTCTGCCTTCATTGACATTATTATCATTGCATTTAAACTTGTAACTACGTGCGTATTAATCCAGTCAGCCAACTACTGGGCAACTGCGATAGTCATCTGTTTTGGTTATCTGTTCTGTGCACAGCTCTTTCATCTTTTATGACCTTGAGAAACGTTTAACGGGACTATATCAATACCATTCTAAATGGTAAAACACGTGTTATTTTTATTTTATGTAGGTACTTACTTTGTATTTGTATCAACTAAGTATCGAGGACATTACATGATAATAATAATAATAATAACAGCCTATAACTGTCCCACTGCAGGGCAAAGGCCTCTTCTCGTATAGAGAAGGATTGAGCACTGATCACCACGCTAGCTCACTGCGGGTTGGCGATTCAGATAATTAAATGCAGGTTTCCTTACGATGTTTTCCGTCACTTTTAGTCAGTGGTGTCTTAGAATATCTAAGAAAGTATTTATGACATTGAAAAATTCCTAGTGGCCTAGTTTTTGACATACCGGGATTTCTATGCACGAGGTTGCAGGTTCAAACCCAGGCAAGTATCAATGTGACTTTTTCAATGTCAATGTCATATTACATGATATATGATTTTATTCAAATAGGTTTTACAAAACACTTTTTCACGTCATTTTTTTAATTAGTTAGATGGCGTCGGCATTTCCTAACTGACTACCCCTGAGAAGCAATACCGAAACAAACTCAGGGGTCAAGGTCTCTTTTAAAGTCAAGACAAGCGTTTTCGTGCCCTCCACGCCACGATTTTATTAGAAGACAATTTGTAATAGTAACATTTATTACGATTATTGTTTGTTATTACATTAAACACATTACGATTTGATATTGTTCCCTGGTAGAGTTATGGCGTGGGGGGCGCGGAAGCGATGTCTTCTATACAAGACCGTGGCGCTCAAGAGATTAATATAAATCTGCAGTGAGGCAGCAAGGTGATCAATGCTTGTTCCTTCTCTGAATGAGAAGAGTCCTTTACCCTATATTATGTTAATTATGTCGGTCGATGGTAATATCGAGGGTGAAACACGGAATGAGTTTCAAAACAAATGAAAGCTGGGTTATAAAATATCTTATTGATTCATTGGTAGCATATGTATTGTGTGTCCCTGAGTGCAGCGACGCCTGTATAACCGATCTCTCATCGAACCATTCGCGTTTACATTACACTAAAGAGAAAATGTAATCAAGCATAAAATTGTTATACAATGCACTGTACTATATACAATGTACAACACTACTTGCATAGAGTAGACAGCTTGTACTGCACAATGCCAACACACACAAATACCAAACGCCTAGATTTTGTCAATACCATTTTATAGTCTGGTTTGCAGACGTTAAAATGTCACTAAACTAATGCATCTTATAGTTGAGTAGGTACTTGCAAGAACCGTATCGAATAGATTAAATCAGGAAGCATCTGTCTGTTTGTTACTTCATCAAAATTATACCACTGAACCGATCATCAAGAAATTTAATATAGAGATAAGCTATGTTTAGGGAAAGACAGCTTCCTTATATAACAACGTCCTCACAGATGAAGTGGGCAAAATTAAATCAAGTGTAGGTAAATTATGTTCATAGAACTAATATTACTAAAAGATAGTAAAACAAATATTGTTAATAACATGGATCAATGGTTAATACATATGTACATACCTACCTCACTACCTTTATAAAAAATGTCATTTTTAAACCATAGATTAAATTATACATATCACTGTCGTTTGTATGTCACAAAACACAGACTCTCTTATCCATATATACGAGGATCATACCGGCATTAACAAAACCCCGTATTAAGTCTATTAACATCTTTATTCTTTCATAAGCAAACGACAGTGACAGGTATAATTAAATCCTTGGTTCAAATAGTATTTTTATATGAATAAAGGGGAGAATGTCAATCGATTTAAGACATGTTTAAGTTAACACAGGTATTATCCTCGTTTATGAATAAGAGTAGTTAGTTTTATGTTAAATGTCATATTTTTATCATGAAATGTCTCATCAAATCTTTTGGAAAGCTGTCATGCTCATCATGCGCGTTTGCTTTGCAGACGAACTTTTATCATATAAGACCCTTAAAACATTATATTGGAAATAAGAATAACTAAATTCTGGTCTTCTTCTTCTTATCGTATGGTTGATGAACAACCTAAATTTAAACCGTTTGCAGGCCTCTGACATGGCTTTACACACCTCTGAAAAATCTTTCAGGTGTGCCGATGTCCTTACGATGTTTACCTTCACCGTTTTTAGCAACTGATGAGTAATTAAAATACGCACATGAATTCGAAAAGACATTGGCGCGTGCCGGTGTTTGAACGTGCGAACTTTGACTTGGCAGTCCTACGGTCATACCACTCGGCTATGAGTGCTAATTCTGGTGAATTATCTATATTCGGTGCAGTATAATAGTACCACAGCCCCCTTACCATGAACTCTTAAAGCAGGACAGTTAACGATGCGGAAGCGAGACGCCGCATTACACTGCACGTAGCAGCGTCCCGCTTCCACATGTTAAACTGAGGGGGCAGCGCTGTATAAAGTTAGTTCTACCAATTAGGCTTCTAATTTAAGGGGTCTCACGACCGTATCGAAATAGAACGTAATTGTATTACTATCCGACCTCTATGGATAGAATAAAATACAGTTTTATTTTATAGACATGTGTCTATCAATGCGAAACAGATGTCTTTTGTTTCTCCCAACAATAGGCTACAGTGAGTGTTAGTAGCCAATGAGAATGCCATTTGCCAGCCTTTTGCCGTTTGTGTTATCTAGCAGTAGGCGGTGTTAAGTCTGTTTGTATCAGAGATGTAGAGTTATTTATAGGCTTCATATTTTAGTCATCAGTACAGTCACGCATATTATCCCAAAGGGGAAAGCAGACGTACTAAATTCTTCTTTATTATTTAATGAGCCATGTAGTAATTTACATAATGGTGGCAAGGTATTCATATCGGACCACCAACTAATAGATTGGAATAGCAGACCAGAGAACATGGGGAGACCATAAAATATATCAAATGCCAAATCACTAGGTAATATTGTTATTTTTCTAAATGAACAGGAGAAATAGAAATCCAGGCGAAGACAGCTATGTTCGAGGTTAATTTGCGTCACTTTTCTCTTTATTAATGTGTTGTCATTTCAAAACGTAGGGTATGTTATTGTGTGATTAGCCAATCCGCATTACCAGCTGAATAAGAGGGTTGACAGGTTGCGGCGTACAAAAACAAAGAGGGGATTTATAGCGGCTCTTCTTTACTTTACTTCCAACCTCACCAAAGCTTTTCCCGCTATGTTTATATGTATAGTTCTTCTTGTCGATTTAGACAACGGCGACCCCTGAAATTACCTTTTTTGGTCGAATAGTGTCCAGATCATTGACGAAAAGAAGAAGAAGACCTTCTTTGATGAGCCTTAATGTGACTTGCTAGACCGAACTTAGTTTTAAATATGCAGTCGCGTGTACTGCAGTAGAGTTGGCCTAAAGAATTGAATAATTGGAAGTATACTTAAAAGGAGGTCTTAAGGTCTTTCTTTGTAAGTGGAGTTTTGTAAGTAAGGGTGGTAGCAAAATGGTTTCATAAGACACTACTGTAACAACAGTCGGCGCCCCAAAAGGGTAGCGTTAAGCTACAATAATAATGTCACAGTTATAATGTGTAAAGCATAACGGATGCGATAACTATGTTCCGTTAACAAAGATAGCAGGACATTAGGCTCAGAGCGAACGAACTCTATACAAGCAAGTCCCACTTCAATGATAACCTCCGATCCCCGAAATACGTCGATGGCAACTGTGTTATTTTAGAACGGGTATATCACAGTCACAGTACCGTCCAGTCGGTAGATACTAGTAGATAGTCCATTCATATTGTTGATAGCGTTCAATCGATTTTAAATTTAAAGATGTTCGATTTCGCTGACAATAAACTACATAGGTTATACAGTATGACTAAATGCGAGTGTGTGATTGCTGGTTCATACGCGCTTCGTTTTTCGCCTGAGACTGCGAGTTTTGCTCGATTTCGGTGACAAAGACGAGGTCATTATTGGACAACACACAAGTAAAACTATTTAAACGTTAAATAAATACTTTATTCAAAGTTTGCCTTTCATCGGGCCCACACCGGGTTCTTCACCTTCGTTCAACGCGTCCTCCAAAAATAAGTCTAATACTACTAGGTGTAATAATGTTAATTATTATTTTAATTTGTTTGTGTTTTGGGATACACTCACACGTCTCTAGTTATAAGTGACAGGGTCGCCGGTCTTTGAGTGCGTGAAGGAAGCTTAGTGAGTGGTGTACAGGGAAGCTAATCCCTTCCCTTACCATATGTAAGGGGAAAGTACAGCTTGGCTGCTTAAGCCTGTTATAATCTATTCAGCGAAAGAAAGTACCAACGTAATAAAGCTTATTTTAGATAAGTACTCAAGCCCTACCAAATTTCTTGGACACGACTTAATGTAATTTTATCACCGTCTTTAAAATGTAATTAGAACATTTATATCTTTGGATGACCTCAATGGCTAATTGCAGGCTGGACCTGGATGAAATAACATTGGATCGCGATGAGTGGAATAGTTAGGGTATGCCTAGACACCTAGCAGCGGGGTGAAGGCATTTTATGATTAAGTGTGCCACTTTATGTTATAGTTTATCTGCCTTTTCTGTGGGCGTATTGTTGGGGATGCAGTGGTTTGGTTTTTAAATCTCCATCCCGTAAGTATCGATCCATTAGTCTTTCCAGTGTGTGTACCAGTAAGCAAAGTAGAGCTTTTATAATGCTGTTGGTATAACATTTATTATAGTCACTATCACTATAGTGTAGCCCTAAGTAGGGCTTTCAAATGATCACATTGTTCTGGTTGATTCGACCCAAAATGATAATTTGTTATAAACCATCAGTAGTCATTTTCAATGTAGAGAACTCTCTAATATAGTTATTTAAAGATCACTGGCATACTGCCTACCTCGACTAGGAATAGCGTGATAGTAAAGGTAAAAGCTTTTGCATAGTTAGCACAAATAACAATTATATTGAAACATTTTAAGTTGTGAGATTACTTTTACCTTCGATAAAAGTTCTCTACTTAAACTTTGGCCCACAAAACTGAAGTTTCACAGCTATTAAAACTAAAAATATTAAGTATGATCTAAAAAGTAATGCCCAACTTAACTCTTAACCATAACAAACAGTCGTTTTAAACAATAAAAAGTTCTTAAGCACTAAAACGATACATACAGTTACACTCGAAAGCCAAACAAAACAGACAACAAAAAAATTAGAATTTGACTAAAAGCTAGACTTACTTGAGGCTGTCCTTCACTATTGTAACACGAAGCTAGCTGTTTAGAGCCAATCCGGGGCGTATGGTAGTAGTCCTGTGCGTTTACACACAGTAATATAGATAATATAAATGTGATAAATAGTGAGGGGACGGGCGCCATCTTGCGCACGCGATGTAGCCCGCGCGCTTCGAGCAAGCACCAAGCACTGAGTGACGCGCGCCGGTTTCACAACACTCGGCCAAAGATTAAGTGGGCGAGCGCGACGAAAACAGTTTGCCTCTGTGAGGATAGAGGTGTTTTTTTAATTTGGTTCAATTTCCGAATGCATCGTATATTGTTAAAAACGAATAGAAAAAGCCTGCTGTCTTGTCGGCTCGAGGAGCAGATTTAATTGAAATTCGTATAGCTTTTATACAATTTACTGGTTAGTCAAGAAGAAGGTGAAGATCAATGCTCTGCTTACTAAAACCGTGCAATTAGCATCTTGACGATTCAAAAGCGCCTGTAATTGGTTTATATGAAATAAACTAGAAACATTCAGAATTTTTACCCATAACATTATAAATTAATGGAAAACTAATCCGTAAGGTATAAAACCCATACCGCAAGGCTACAAACGAAGCTGTAGCCCATCTACTAGCACCGTATTCTTTGCAGGTTCGGCCGTAGAGAACGTGGCCCCATACCGACAGTTTTTTGTGAACAAACCTGAAAAGGTTCGCCTTTTGTTTTCTGTTAGAATGCCAACATGTGCGGTCACTCAGGGAAAGAATCGGCGAGCCGTGCAAAGGTCTACATTCTCCGTTTTAGGGACATACACAAAATACCACGGTTTTAAGTAACTCTTGAAGTTTTGCTGTAGTTTAAATTTTTAATGAAGAAATTCATTTGTTTTCATTTATAGTCATAAGCTGCATATACCTTTTAACTAGATCTATTCGATTTAATTGCTAAACTTTTGTTGACGTAGTACTAGTGAAGTGGATAAAGTAATGTATATTTAATAACTTATAGAATACAAAAGCAATTAAGTGAAAAATTGCAGATGAAAAACACCGGGCCAACTGAGATTATGGAACATCGAACTAATATGCTCCACTCAAAATACTTACTATCTAAACATACTCCTTAATATACGGAGAGCGTTAACCAAGATGAAATTAACATAAGAGTCGTGTAGGACGGCTATATATTATGTTTCTGGTTGCGGTACACTTTCATGTCTTAAACGGGAGAGCTTTAAATAATTAATAAACAAGTATTGACGACCCGATTGGCGCAGTGGCTAAGCGATTGGACTGCTGCGCAAAGGGTTGCGGGTTCGATTCCCGCACGGGACAAAAATTTGTGCGATCCGCAGATATTTGTCCCGAGTCTGGGTGTTTGTGTATGTGATATTTCATGTTTGTGAAACGCACCCACGATACAGGAGAAATTCCTAGTGTGGGGCGACGTTTTTTTTAAAAAAAAAAAAAAAAAAAGTATTCTCATTATCTAGCAGTGTCTAAAAAAATTCTATACTCTCTCTTGTAGCAAGTTTTTCATGTAACTTAAAGCTAATTTAACTTTAAGGTGTTTTGGGTTATATAGACTTTTTCATTTACCAAACAAACAAACCTGTTAACAGTTTACTACAACTGATTTTGTACTTTATTCTGAAGGAATTAAAGTGGCTTTTATAGCAAAATATTTATGAAATGTAATACGTACAATTACGTGTTTCCATTTTAGTAAAAGTCAAAATCTTCAGGACCGTGTCTAAGTGCATAAAACACGCTTAACACTATTATATTTTTCTGAATGAGTTAGTTGCTTGTTGTTAGTACTATGTGTGTGGCATCCTGCAGAAGGAATGCTGAGAAAACTTAGGAGGAGCAATGACTTAAGCTCAATGACACGAGACAATTTACAATTCAAAAGATCTTGGCACCGGATCAGAGTCCTTTATATTGATTTCAGATCTTTAAACACCAATTCAAGCCACTGAAAATACTAACTCTCATTCTATATCGATTTGAAACTAATTTAAGTTTGTCAGACAGTAATGACTGTGTTTATGTTGTGTGGCATGGCACTAAAAATAAATTAATTACTAATGACGCATGGCTTGTATTAAAAATAACGTCTTAATTTTATTGAGAACTATGGTGTGTACGTACCTTCACTGAACGCATACGCGTGTTTAAATAAAGGTAGTTACGACATACTTGCTAAGTGGATTAAGGTAGAAGCAAATTGGTTCCACGTACGCAACGTACATAGCGCATTATGATATCTGGACGTTTGAGTTATGCCCATTATATAATTATGCCCATAGCTTCTCGTACATTATCATGCGTCCTGATATCATAATGTGTTGCGTACGTGGGGCCAGTGTGTCTCTACTATTAACGAAGTTTATGTGTATCCATAACTAAACCGCTAGCGTCAACTAATGCTAATAAATTTATACATCGATTGTTTTATATAGGTACCTATTGTTTTTGCACCTTGTTTTGTGTAAAAGGTGTTATGTAGGTGGTTCTATAGTAGTAGGTAATTAACAGTGTTGGTCATACTTAAGCTTTGAGAAAGTAAAATTTCTAAGCGATTAGCGGTTAATCAACATAAGAACATAATTATATTGAAATCAAATATATACATTGTCGTGTCTGTTTAACCTGCTATTTTACTGATCTTGGTACATTTGTGTTTACAAAAGAAAACAATAAAATAGGTATAATACTGTCGTTGTCTCGTCCGAATTAATATAATCTATGTCGTTTCCTTGGTCCGTCTATCTCATTTCGAACACATGAATAGTGTTCAACGCTTTAGCGTACCAGTGCATTAGGTCATTCTGCATTCATAAGACGTCTTGTTCTTACCCGTAGGGTTGTCCCTCTCGCTCTCAGGCTTAATGTGTGGTGATTGACTTGGAACAAATATTTTGAGTATGCAAAATAATAATTAGGTACAATTTAAGTTTAAACACAGTGTTTGACATGTATGAACTTTAACTGGGTTATTTTAGTAAGTACCTACCTATATAGAACGACTAAACATTAATATTTTTTATCATTATGCGATATTATCCCGCATTGGTAAGCAGAGAGAGAGGAAAGGGTGAAGAGCGCTCCCTCATTTTGCCAGTCTGTCACAGGATGATGAGTGGTTTAACATCGTCACCATCAGCCGAAAGACGTCCACTGTTGAACAAAGACCTCCCTCTTAGAACGCCACAATGAACAGCATCTTGCCATCCACACCATTAAACGTGAAGCTTCTTAATAGTTGTCTTAGTAAAATAAAAGAGGCACATACCTAATTTAAACATACCTAATAATATAATGACATGAAAAGCTCACAGTGGTAGGTACTTTCCTAGCTTTTTTAGCAAACCACTTTGGTCTGTCAGCCACTGCGCTGCAATTACTTGATTAACTAATGATTAAAATAAAAGTTGAAGAGAAGATAATTAGCTCTTCCTACTCTTGTCTTAATACAAAAGATACGAAACGGTCCACACCAGAATATCTATCACGAGAATCAAACCCCGTACGTCAGCTATCGAGAAACATGGCATGATTTTTGCCAAACGCTAACGATTCATAGAAAAGTTTCCAGTTTCCATTCAACCGTCAGTATCACGGAATTGTGTTTTTGATCCATCTAGGTATAAAAATCCTATAATCGTGCAAAAAATACACTACAGAGATTTCTAATATAGTAACTCACTATACTATTAAAGCAATGATAAACCATTGATAAAATAAATAAAGGACGGCATTTTTTGTAGTTTTTATCTTCTTCTAACATATCTGCCGACCCGACATGACCTAAGCGTTGTAGTGTAGGGCCAAGCGATAATACATTGACGTGTGACTAAATATTGTTTAGTTATAACTAAGTAGAGGTATGAGTAAATTCAAGGTTTATTTTAATGAAACTGGTGGTTGCCCTGTGGTCTTAACTTTGTCCGTAATTTAATATACACGATCGGCATTTGCACGCCTTCCCCATATTGATTCTAAATTGACCAAATCCTCCGTGCGCACAATATTCTTGAAAAGGGACCTAAGAATTCTGCTTTAAGCTTTAGTTAATCCATCAGATAGAAGGTACATCTGGAGAGTTTTTTAAATCCATGAGAAATATAATTACCGGCCTCCCTTCTTTACGGGTAGGTACAGAAACGAATTACCGTATCTAATATGGCCGAACTGAGAATCAAATCTAACGCATGACCTTCAGTTTATCCTGGTACATATCTGAACGTTTATAGACGTATGTATACGTGTATAATAACAACGCTATGTCTAACAGATGTCCACAAACACCAAATGTGACTCTATACATTAGACAAATGGTGTTAGTTAAAAATATTTAAGTTTCAAACATTAAACTGTTGGTTCCTAGGTTTAATAAAAAGTAGAAATGTGGCTATGGTATACTAAATGTCTGAGGTACTTTCTTATGTATTGTAATAATTACAGTTAATATTATCGGTGGAGGAAGACGCATGCAAGCGTGTTGACCAATGCTCGTTTCTTCGACGAATCACTTTCCCTCCAGTAGAGCATTATATTACAAAGGAATTTAAAACTTGATCCCCATATAACCATTATCAGGCGAGACAAAATCCCGGCTGGGTAAATTTAGATAGAAGTTAGTAAACTATACGTTAATGGAGATAAGAGGTTAAAGAACTCTTGCAGACGTTATTTAGGCTAACTAACCGCAAGGGGCGACCGATTCAAGGGCTCTACACTAGAGGAAAACCAATCAAATAGATAGAATAGTATCATATGTCATAGAATACACGGTTGAAACATAATGTATCTATACATTTATCATTCTATTCGACAAGCCACTAGTCGAGGGGGCAGATTCTCTGTGATCGGACCATTAATTTTTATTCTGAGAATAGTTCCTACGTATACTATATTGTATGAGTGTAGTGCCTGGGAATGCAAGTAAAGCCAGTCTTCTGTCTTTCGAAGACTTAATATTCGTAACAATCGTGCCCTCAGAGTAAAGAAATTGTGCCCTTGTGTCCGATGAATAAGTTGATCGTAAACCAGCTCACCATCTATTTAATAAGTCGGACCAGCACTGACTAAAGTTACGAGGGAATGTTAACACACCCCCTAAATACTACTCTACACGGAAACAGGTGTGAAGATAAGCTTTTTTGTGAGAACAGCGCCCTCTATTAGAAAGAATAAACAAGCGTAAGTGAAAAGCGTCCCTTGATATAAGGCTTTTGCGTCAAATTCCACCCCTCTGCGTAAGGGAGGCTGGTGTCCATTTAATACCAAGTTTTTGGGATAGATAGCGCTGATGCCAATATTTTTATTCGCATGAAGCCCCGACAGCAGCCCTCGTATTGGTAACGAGGATCATACCGGCATTAACTAAACCCCGTATTAGGTCTACTGACATCTCTATTCTTTAATATGCAAATAACAGTGACAGGAAATATTTAATGCTTGGTTTAAAATTTGTATTTTTTAAATATAAGGGGCAGAGGTTTTCTTATTCACACAGACTTCTGGCTAGATAGAAAGTGTCCCATTGTATAGGATCAGCCTATCGCTCAGTCATTTATTAGTCAGCGGTTATTGTTTTAGATCTTCAATCTGCATGCAGTGCATGCTGCTTGGCGCCATAGCACAGTTGGCAGTAATCTAATCGCTAGCTAAGTAACTACCTATTGCTGACTTATGTAATTCGATGAAGTGCTATCATAATCTTTGGGCGTATATCGTGTTGTTAACATACCTTATTCATTGTAATCATTATATTAAAACTATAGTGATTATGTATTTAATTATTTTATGAACAGTAGTTTTACTGAACTGGAAAATACACAAATGTATAATATAAATAAATAACGGAATAGTAAAAATAAGTTATAGTACCATAAGTTATACAGTTGCCTCCACTAATAAACAGCTTACCCCATTAAAGAAAGAGGGGTGAACGACTGAAACGACAACATGTCAGGAGCAATGTCTTTACGAGTGCTATGACGTCGATGACAAGCGCCGACAGAGACATGACAAGGTAGTCGCACATCCATATAGAGCTTTTGCTCTAACGTTATAATACCTATTTATTATGTGCCTTCTTATGGTAGAAGACTAACCCTCTTGCTTACTTCCTAAGTCTATTGACATGACTATTATTTGACATGTAACGACAGTGAGAGGTATAAATTAATCAATTGTTCAACACTGACAATTTTCATAACAGTTTAGATCGAGATTTAAATCACATCGTGGAACTAATCCGTCTTTTGTATATTATTATATTTATTATTTCTAATATAACAGAAGGATGCTACTAAGTATTCTTAATAATCTCAACCACAATATTTTCGATTATTGTTTAATTGCCTGCATGGAGATCACAGAACAAGCATATTTAAATTTATCAGCTGGACAAGTCGGTTGTCTTACATCATATTTTCGACGTAAGAACTTTAGTATAACTTATTTTCATCTTTTATGTAATTCTAGAGGAAAAAAGCTATTCAAAATACGAGAATTAGCCTTCTAATTTACTTGTAACTTGGGCTTTCTTTATGATCGTAGTGGATGGTAGACCGGCTCGTCTCACCCCTTTTAACATGGAACCCACCTTTGCGCAGTTTTCCACTAATTACTGTGAAACCTGTGGCAACGTGACATAACTCCGGAATTTTTAAAAGGTTTCACTTCTTTATTTTGTCTTCAAACAATCGAAACAAATATAACATTATGTCTTCTGTGAAAATATCTTATTACGGAATCCAAAAGGCAAAATGTATAATAAGTCGTTAATAGTCTACTCATCTTTTCAAACTCAAATTTTCTTATGAGATTTTCAATAATTACAATGCTTGACTTCCAGACATAAAGAACACATAAAATGAAGTTATGTTCGCGAACCTTCAAACAATGTATGGTAAACACACATAACATTTATTTTATGGCACACACTTCATATTAATTACACTAACGATCTGAAGTACGCAACAGTGTCATAATTTTCTTTATATCAGAGCTGGAGGCTTGTGTTTGATCCCATTTACAGGACGTTATAATAGTAGTCAAAACGTGAACAGGAAACTGTATCGTTTCCTTCGTTAAGTTGCTGAAGTCTGAATCAGGACTCGATTGCATATAGGACAAATAATGCCAATATTATGATCATAATATCAGGTACTACCCAAGAAAGTGCAGTGGAACATAGTTTAATATAGGATAACTGGACTGTTAACGTGGAGTTTTGGCTTAGTAGATAACGTCAATCTTGACTAATTAATTAACAATAAATTATCTATTTTGGACACAACGAAACTTGGTTTCAACGCTATGGGAATGGCCCAGCTGATTGACAGGAAAAACAATCCAGTTTGGCATTTTTTGAATTTATGGTGTGTGCCACTTTTCCCTGACAGCGTGTTCCACAGTCTACGGGCTCAGCAGTTACCTTCACCAGTGCCTGCACCGCGGCCCGCAATGGACGCCAAGGTACCCCTTTTTAATTTAATATTTCCAACGAGTGATTGATATCTTCGTCCATTGCTTACATGTGAAAGATTAATGTTGAACGGATATCACGACGTGTTGTGTCGAGAAGGTTTCAATGTCATTTTCATGTTTAAGTTAATGAAGCAATTTGTATTTCTTGTTTATTGCTGTGGTGGTTTTTAATCTTGCGTTTTACATTTAGCTTAAATAAAACTTTTTCTCAAATAATATTCATTGAAGAATGTCTCAAATTCTCAACGTACTTTTTACAAACATTCTACGCTTTGTCCTTATTTTGTGTTCATATGATTTATATAACTTTGACCATAAAGTCGCACCATAGGTATCCATATTACTGGTTTAAACCAGCCAGTACCTCAGTGGAACTTATTTGCTGTGGGGACGTAAGTACTTGTAGGCAATCATAATCAACCAAATGAAAAGCCGATCGAACCTAGCCTCCTCTCTTATCCTTTACCTTTAGTTTTCCAGTAATTGCAAGCGAAGGAAAGCTGGTCCTCATATCTCGTTCAAGGCCCACTATTAATGTCTTATGGGGTCCCAATGGATTCGGTTTTGTTTTCTAAGGATTTGTGTATTGAAACTCAGTGGCTTTTTAAGCGTGGTCAGACATTGCACGCCTAGTTTCGTTTACTTACCAGTACCAACACCGAACTCCGATAGGGGGATGAGAGGAACCTGCCTCTTGTTCCTTTTTGTGTAGACGCTCATGAAAAGAGGAGCCTTGAAGAAGCCTTTTATTAAATTAAGTATAGCTTATGATATAGCTATGCCAAGCGCTTTTGGTTAGTCGCACTACTTTTTAAAACTTGTCGCACTCGGAATAATTTTATTCAACTGAAGTATATTTAAAAATGTTTGGGCAGCATCAATGCTGGTCACCCAAACTTTATCTATCCCGATAATCTATACTACATTATAATATTATTAAAGCTGAAGAGTTTGAATGTTTGTTTGGTTGAACGCGCTAATCTTAGGAACTACTGGTTCGAATTAATAAAAATATTCCTGTGTTGGATAGTCCATTTAACGAGAAGGGTTATAGGCTATAAAACATTCATACAAATCACATCCCTCTTACTTGTAAACGATAATAAACCGTCTCTAAACTTAAACATAACTTAAGTCTATCGTCTTTATTCTACGAGATGCAAACAACAGTGACAGGTATATTAATCAATGACACATTAGCCATTATTTTAAGTAAGGGGAAACATGTAGTCTCTTCTAATATAGTGGTGTTCTTCTAGGGAAGAGAACGTGGTATTCTGAAGGTGGATCCTCGACTGAGAGTGGTCATCGACACCACCAAGTCAGAGCTGACTCCTCAGGTAAGTTCATTTAGACTTCATATAACCAATCCCTTCTCTTATATCTCTTCCAAGTTCGCGATACTTATTTTTTTAATTCTTATTGGGTTTGTTGCGCCCAGTAAGTGGGTGATACCGGGCTGAAATGATGATGATGATGAAGTGGCTAGTGTAAATAATTGGTGTCTGTGCGTATCTTGGTAATATTCGGTGGAGAATAAATACTCTATCTTCCACGAAACGCTGTTTGCTTAAAGGTTTCTAGTTTTAACGTAGATACAACAAAAACGCAAGACTTGATTCTGAAAAGAACAGTTGAACATTGATGGATGACGTTTTGTGTATAAACTTCAGCGGTACAATTACCGCGTCAAGCAAATTGGGGTTTTCTATATGGTAATTCTCAGTAGCAGAACGGTATCTGGATATGAGCCCGGCTCGTCCTCTATTAAACTGGGACATGATTGGGATTTATAACATAACTAATCTATATTATACTTAAATATATTAACTAGCGAAATGTCGATGTACTAAACTATTATCCTATACCCCGTTACCCGCTACATTTTTACGTGATAAAAAGTAGCGTTTGTGTTAATCCAAAGTGTGAGCTACCACCATACCAAATTTTTGCAAAATCGATCCAGCCGTTTGAGCGTGAAGAGGTAACAAACATACAAACGCACAAACACACTCACAAACTTGCGCATTCATAATATTAGTGTGATTATACTCTGTATCCCGAAGGGGTAGCCAGAGGTACACCTGTACACAAGCGTGATGTTATGTTTGTTGAGTGAGTGACGTCAGCTTTTTCCTTGAAATCTATAATTGCAGTATTTGTACTTGTATAAAACTCGTACCTGTACATATAAAACTTTCACTGCAACGCAAAGGCTATTTCTCGAGAAAAGGGCTATTGTGTGAATGATTCATATAAGATGTTAATATACTGTCATGGATTTTTTTTCAAATAGATCGTCGATTGTGGAATAATCTTGAACTAGCTTAAAGACATGGTACTTGCTTCAGTCCGTGACTTTGTCCGTGTAAGAATTTCTACCGAATTTTTCTCGTAAATTGCTTTATGCACGCCTACGCGGTTTGTTCAGAATCGACTTTTGAACCGATTTATGTTTTTTTTTTTCAAATAATATTTTTTGTTTTTTAACACTTTGAATGCCACCGTTTTTTAATTGTGTCTGCTACGTGGCAGTTAGTGTGTTAAAAGCTTTTTAACACTAATTTTTCAAACCATCTTTAACCCCGTATTTCTCTACATTATCTATAGGGGGAAGTCCCCTAGTGGCGGACACCTAAGGTTATTTATAAATAAAACAAAAAATATTTTAAGAAATGTTTATTAAATTATGACTTTTATTAGATAACAAAGTTAGAAATCAAATTAAATTAACAAAAATGCAACCTCTGCTTAAAAATATTTAATACTATCAATCAAACTTTGGTAACAAAAAATATAATTTTAAAAAGTGGCACCTAGTACCGGACGAATATTTGTGCCATACCCCTAGCACCGGACATTTCAAAATAACCTGCATCGATCACATATGTAGCCATCTCCAGACTCTGGAATGTCTGCACATGCTTCATGTACGTACACCCACGACAGGATGAGCACTGGATCCAGACTTCGTCAGTGTCTTCTAAGCAAACTACGCAAATTGTTATGTTTGTGTTAGATGTTTCAGTTAAAGGTTCTACTTCACTTCCTTTCTTTCCTTTAGGTTTCACGTTGGTCGCTTCTTTTCCCTTGTCTACGCTCTTTCCTTTGGTTTTAATTCCTTTGGTTTGCTTTCCTTTACCTCCCATTGCTACTTCAAACTTAGATTTTCTTTTTATTTATATATTTATTTATTTTTTCATTTTCTTTTTCTTCTGCCAATTTTTGGCTGGGCCACACCGATGCTCTCAGCTGGAGCATTCATCATAAGCCTTTCATTCATTCTTTGCCTAGGAAATACGAAAAATGGGGGTATGTAGTGACCGTTAGCACTCATACAGAACAAAACTGTGATGTTTTTGCCTCTCTCAGCAGAAGTGAGCTTACCTACTTGACGGATGGCTTTCGGAGCGAGAACTTTTTGATGTTTGTGCACGCAACTGACACCAGTTTCATCACAGTTATAAATTCTTGAGGGTGTGAATTTGTACTGTTTCATCAGCTTTTCAAGGTTGTCGTAGAATAGATCCACTTGTGGTTTGTTAAATCCTACGGCGCGCATCATGCTTGTCGATTCCGGTGCTCTCAACGAAATGTCAGAATGCCTTTCCTCGATTTAGGGCCTTTATTTTATCATGTATAGTGCTTTTAGGAATATTGTATTGCATTGCAGCTTGTCTTACACTCAGTTCTTTTGACATAACCTTATCAATAGCAGTTTGTAAGCTCTGTGGCTCCCAGGATCCTTTCTTTTTCTTCTCTTCCATTTTAATTATCTTCTTTCTTCTATACTCTAAAACAAAATTAAATAATTAGAATAAATGACGTAAATTCTCACAAGAAATATCAATATGTTTACTGTCCGGCGCTAAGGGACGACTTAGTGTCCGGTGCTAAGGGACAGACATTTTCGTTCATTAGGTGGTACCTACTAAAATTGTTTAAAAGATCTAATAATATTCTACCATTTTACGGATAACAATCAAGTACTACTTTTATCTTTGAATACCACTCAAATGTAAATGCATAAATATACTAGAATTACTTACATTGATATTTAGGTGACGCCGTGATTTCGCGCCAAAACAGCAAACGGTTGCTCTCGCCGTGGCCGTGTGCGTCACTGGCGAGGCGCGGCGCGTGATCCTGTACCTGTGTGCCCCCCGCGCCCCTCTCACTTGTATTTTGAATCGAACGGATTTATACTCGCTTAAATAGTACGAGTGTCCGGCGCTAGGTGCCGTCCGGCGTTAAGGGACTTCCCCCTAACATTAACAAAGGTTAACAAGCAAAAAATCTTCATACATCTAATATCACACACAGTGTATACTGTATACCGCTAAACCTCCAAATTGTACGTACATTAAACACTAGCCATTACTGGGAAAGGTACACAAATGTAATTACAGACAATCAGGGCACTCCTGCGGCCTCTAACCGAAGTCAATTAACGAAATGTAATACTCTGTGCAGTCGGTAAACGAGGTGTTCTGAGTTTTGGCTTGTTCTATTTTATACAAAGTTTATTTAGAATTGTTTTTTTATTAATAGTTATATTTATACAGGGGGAGATTAAAACCTTATTATTAACGTTCGCGTATTGTTCAGACATTAATCACAAATACGCAGACTTGGGACAAATATTTATAATATTTTTCCTCATGCTTAATTGAACCTGAGCACTGATAGCCGAGTGGTATGACCATTAGACTGCCAACTCGAAGGTCGCAAGTTCAAACCTCGGCACGCACCAATATCTTTTTAAATTCATGTGGCGTATTATAAATTAACTAGCGGCCCACTCCGGCTTCACACGGGTATAAAATATATACTTATTATAAGTATTTCTCCACTATTTAATGAATGTTATTATACATATAAACCTGCCTCTTCAATCACTCTATCTATTAAAAAAAGCCGCATCAAAATCCGTTGCGTAGTTTTAAAGATTTAAGCATACATAGGGATATAGGGACATAGAAAGCGACTTTGTTTTATACTATGTAGTGATTACCAGTTGCTAACGGTGAAGGAAAACGTCGTGAAGAAACCAGCACACCTGAGAGATTTTTCAACGGTGTGTAAAGCTATGTCAGAGGCCTACAGGCGGTATAAACTCTGACACCAGGTTGTTCACCTGCACCTATATCAACAGCGCCTTTCTATCATTCACACTTTTTAAGAGGCATATGACTAGATTGTCCAGATGTGGACTGAGGATGGCTGATGATGATGATGAAGTGGACTAGGCAGAGATTATAAAATGATTGTGTAGGGGGTGAATAATACGTAGGTACTATACCGGTAGTACACCGATTTCTTTTTTACCAATAATAATTTTAATAATAATTCTTTATTTCAGACAAGTGCAGCCCATTTTGTTAATAACAATTTGACTTATAAACTATGTTAGTAGAAAAATCTATTAACAATTTGAGCTGAATAAAAAATAAATAAAAAGATTCCGTTCATGTCTTGATCGAATATCCTTCAAAGAGGTTAATCGATCAAGACCCGAACGAATTAATTTATAATTGGAGAATCAAACTTCTTCGCAAAAACCTGTACCTTAAAGCAACAGATGTAGAAACAGTTTTGTGTGTACAACTGATAATCAACGTTTTTTAGTGAAGGTAACAAAATATAGTATATAATAAAGATAGTTTGCGTAAATCTTTCGAGGTATTCGGTGCGTGCCGCAAACAGGATTGATACGATTACATAAATGACCGTAATAGGCATTAATGTATCAAAAAAGCTTCTACAAATTAGAACAATATCGATTGGTCACTATCTTTGGTGAAAAATCACTTCTTAATTATTATTCGGAGTGAAATAAATGATGGGTGGCGCGGAGAGGGGGAGGTAATGGAATGAACGGCGAGGGCTGACCCTTGACAGAAAATTATAAAAACAATACCTCGCCTGATATACCCCGAATGACACCCACTCTTCGCTTGTACTGATCTGCTACTGAGAATCACCTGATGGAAAAACCTAATAACACTTTGCCCGATCCGGGATTCGAACCTAGGACCTCATGCTCATCAGTCGCGCTTAGTAACCAATAAGGCAAAGGAGTAAAATTTAATTCCGTAAGGTCCGATTTTTCGGTCGTCAGATGAAGTCATTTAAAGGATAAAATTGTCATTTTGACAGTTAATGTATGGAAAATATGTCAAAACGTCAAATTTATTATATTCATAAAAACTATCTGGCATTGAAAATGAAAAACCAGCCCTAAATCAACAAATTTTTTGATACCGCGTAGAGTATTGCGTCTACGAATGGTGATATCATAGAGAAAATAAGAAATTGCCTTGATTACCCAAAAACAGTTTTGCCACGACATAGAGATTTGGATCTAAATAAACCTGGTTAATGGTGGATGAGCTTAGAGAATTATAAAAGAATAAAGTGCCAGCCCTATATAGTTAAGTTAATCAGTGCCGGACCGACACTCATTGGCACTAGAAGACGAACTGCGCTATGTCACGTCACTGGCCGTTTGAACCCGGTGGGCGTGGCCATACTGCTTTGCTTTCGGTTTTCGATTACCAAAAGATTTCGAGAATAATTAGCTAAAAACGCCTTTACGTCGGTTTGTTGATTAGCAAATGTTTGGAAACCCCACTTCATTACTTGGGAGTTTTAAATGATAAGCGGCGAAATGTTGATGTATCTATAGATTCTGAAAGGAAGACCCTTTGTGTCATACGAGATCGTAGGCGTAGCTAACTAGCGTCTAACGTTTGAAATTGATAAGATAAGATAAAAACAATTTATTCAAAATACACTTTTTTTTAATACTTTTTGAACGTCAAATTACATCAAGACAGCCCCGAAACCGCCCGTCACCGCTTCCTAGCTGGGTAGAAAAAACGGCGCAATAAACTGCCCAGCACCACAAACTGTCCGTCAAAATTAGAATCTCAATCATGGTCGACCCCTGTGTTATTATCATCATCATCCTATCTCAGTCCACTGCTGGATATAGGCCTCTCGTATGGCACGCCATTTAGCTCTATCTTCGGCCTTCCGCTTCAAATCCACACATAATAATTATAAATAGTTTTTTTTAAGTCTGTCATATTATAATTTTTGTTTATCAAATATAATACTTTTATGCGTGAGTTAACTTCAATGGGGACCGGTATATTGGGCTGTACCTTAACCTTAAAAGGGTAATAACCTGTTCCGTCGTTTATAAAATCTACGGTAAGTGGGCAAACCTTTTCTCGAATGAAGCTTTGCCTGAGGGCATTCCGTCACCCTTTAGAATGAAATTCCAAACCGATCGGCGCTGTGCCAAAGTATTTAAGACTGCTGGAGTATGTAGAGGCTATGGCGAGTTCAATCTCCACATGGGACCAATACACGTGGAATCTGCGAAGCGCGCTTACTGAATTGGATAAAATTCTTGTAAAATATTGATGTTTCTTTTGTACTTTTTAGTTTTGTCGTCGACGACGTCACCGATAAAAGTTGAAGAAAAACCTGTTTCGTGGTGAATTAATGACTACTTAAGAGGTTGAAATGGCACCGTTTTAGACTACTTCTGACTCAACCTAAACTTATTTGTGGAATTATATATTGTATATCAACAACAAATAAGAGTATTCATATAATTTTCTTTTATGTCCTCGTTCATCCCTTATACGGTTTTACGCCCAAAGATTAAGGTTGATAGAGCAAATGACATGCAATATAATACAGCTTATCATAAATACGATAAATGCACGATCGATTTTCGGTTAGTGGCACATCTGACGAAAGATGCGTCGCGTATCGTCGGTCGCTTAACGCTATAACAAGATAAAATATAATGATAAATTAGTACCTATAACTCCAACGTTCGATGCGGTCTTATCAATAAGGTTTAAAACAAAAGGTTCATAAAATGGTTTTACAATATAAGATAGGAACACCAATCTTACTGCCTTATAGAACCTGCCCACTATCTTCGTCTTAAAACTTCATTTGCCATGGTTATACGTCAGAATCGTAGTTCAAATGTGACAAAAAAAGGTGGTTTCTCGTTGTATGTCCATCAAAAAGCATGAGAAGGGAAAGATTGTTTCATAGTTTCCTTTGTAAATAGTTTTCTGGTTACTAAAAGACGGTACGCGGCTTGTGCGTGATAGGCAAAACTTTATCAATGCGGACAGTCGCTAGCAAAAGTGCTTGGAAATATTGAAAACGAAAGGAATTGTTTTTGATAGGGTTTTTTTAAATGGGTGTTTTGCTGGACCGATCACTCCAAGGGAAAGTCTGGCCATCTGTGGTTGACACATTCGCTATCACTGGATTGGTGAAGAATAAAACACTGTCTTGAAATCTTGAAGCTTTATTTCCACTATTGTTCGTGTGTCTTCTAATACTGCTGCTCGCCGACTGCATCGAAGCCGTTTTTTGGCCCCATATTTATATGAAATCTCATAAATTAAACTAAAGTCCTTGATTGGTCAACCAATCAGAGCACACGAATTTTGACCAATCAAGAAAGGGGCGGGTTCGACGCAGTTTGCTTAACTACAACGAAACTTTACCATAGCGAGAGCCGCGTTACAATTTTTGCGGTTTTCTCCTATTTTTACTATACAAACATATGGTATATTATATATTTTCTTATTCTATTTACTTATTCCTATCTATAAAAAATAAAATAAACATGAAAACATAACATAACATATATCTATCAAAAAACTATCTTATCAAACTATTGCTGTCCTTGTCAGTTCGCTTATACTATTCTTTTCACTATACACTTGTATCACTATACACATTTGTCCCGCACAACAACTATACACACTTGTCCCGCACATCACTCCCGCCGTGCGACTGCGTCGCATCTCGTTCCGGTGCGGGCACGTCGTCCGTAGGCAGGGGCAGGATCACCAGCTTCCTCACTGGCCGGCGCAGGACACCTCCCTTGGTCTGCACGTCCACCGTCCGCACGACGCTGTCGGGGCCAGGATACACCGCGACGATTCGTCCTCGTATCCACACGTTGCGGGGCAGGTTCGGGTCAACGATCTGCACGAGGTCATTCAGTTTGACCTCTTGACCTCGTCCGTGGGGCTCCCGCCGGTGTTGGAGCTCGGGAAGGTACTCCTTCACCCAGCGGAGCCAGAAGACGTCAGCGAGCCTCTGTGCAGCTCGCCAGCTGGACCGGGAGACAGTGTCTTGTTCGGAGAATGTGCCTGGCTGTGGCACGCGCCCGGGACCCCCTAGCAGGAAGTGATTGGGGGTCAGGGCCTCAGGATCTTCTGCGCTGACGGAGACGTGGGTCAGCGGGCGACTGTTTACGGTGTACTCTACTTCAGCTAGTAGAGTGGCGAGGACTTCTTCGGTGGGGTGGCGCTCGTGCAGTGTTGCTGCGAGCGCGGTTTTCACGGAGCGTACCATGCGCTCCCATGCACCACCCATGAACGGAGCTCCAGGCGGGATGTAACGCCAAGAGATGGTTCTCTTCGCTGCTTCTTCCGCTGTTGCCGCGTCGATTGCTTGTCGTAATTCTTTGTCGGCGGCCTTTAGGTTGGTGCCGTTATCCGACCAAATTTCAGCCGGGCAGCCGCGTCGTGCGATCATTCGTCTGACCGCCATCACTGCTGAATCGGCGCTGAGCGAGCCGGCGACTTCGAGGTGGACGGCTCGCATCGTGAGACACGTGAAGATAGCCACGTATCTCTTCTGTCTGGCGCGTCCGACGGTCACGGAGAGAGGCCCGAAGTAGTCGACCCCGGTGAAGGTAAAGGGTCGCTTATGATGTGCTAGGCGACACGCTGGCAGGTCTCCGGTTCTTGGGTATGGTGGCGCTTGAGTCTTCATGCGGCAGAAGAGGCATTGGCGAAGGATTGCGCGTGTGATGGGGCGCAACCTTAATACCCAATACTGTTGGCGACATTCATTGACGGTTGCCTCGACGCCGGCATGATGGAGCTGCCGATGAACTGATCGTATCCATAGCTTCACCGTTGGATGCTCTCCGTTGACGACTAGCGGGCTCTTGACGTTTTCTTCAACGTCGTTGGCTGCTCGGATACGGCTCCGAAGTCGGAGTGAGCCGTTGACTGATTCGACGCACAGCTGGTGAAGGCGGCTTTCCTTGGCGACCGGCTTCCCGCTGTTCAAACTTTCTATCTCTTCTGTGAAGGCCTCTTCTTGTGAAGATCGCATCAGGAGCTCTTCGGCTTTCTTGAGGAGCTCGGCGGTGACTGGAAGCAGGTTGAGTGACGATTTCTTCTTCGGTATGGGTGCCTGTCGTTTTGCTGTCACAGGCTTATTATTCTTCCACGTAGGATCCGCTTCTTTATTTTTTCTTGTTCGTCGGTAGTTGACCTTGTGGCTGGTGACTCTGCAAAGGTCGATGAATTGCAACACACGTGCTGTCGCGTACCGGAGACGGTCCCAACTGGAGAATTTCAAAGAATCAGGCAGACCCTCTGCTAGCTTCAGTCCTCTTTTACTAGTGATGTAATGCGTCTTCTCTTCTTCGGAGGGTTCTTCTTCTGTGGTCTTCACAGGTTCTATTGGCCAGGAGTCCTCTGTTAGGTAGAGGAAATCCGGCCCTCTGTACCATCGGTGATTTTTGTCGAAGGCGGTTGGTACATCTCTTGTCGCGTCGTCGGCGACATTCTGTTTCGTCGGCACCCAGCGCCAATCGTTGACCTTGGAGCTTTCTTCTATTGCCGCGAGTCGGTGAGCCACGTATGGTTTGTACGAGCGTGATCCGGTCCTTATCCATGTGAGTACTGTTTTACTGTCGGTCCAGAACACTCTTCTGTCGGGTTTCCTTTCGTGTTCTTCGACGACCGCTTCGGAGAGCCTGGTGCCCATGACGGCTGCTTGTAGCTCTAACCTCGGTATACTTGTCAGCTTTAGCGGAGCTACCTTTGCCTTGGCCATGATGAGGGACACTCCCACTTCGCCGTTCGGTGTTACTGCCCTCCAGAATAGGACCGCCGAGTAGGCAGACTCGCTGGCATCGCTGAAGACATGAAGCTCGAGGGAGGCGGCGTCACTGTAGTACAGGTACTGCCGCGGAATCGCTATGTCGTGGAGACTTTTCAGGTGTCCAATCCACGACTCCCACTGCTCCGCCAGGTCTTCGTCGATGCGGTCGTCCCACGCTGTTCCTCGGCGCCAAACTTCCTGGAGTAGCTGTTTCGCCCTTATGGTGACAGGCGAGGCGAATCCTAACGGGTCAAAGAGTGACATCACGATGCGCAGGGCTTCTCTCTTCGTCGGTTGTTTCCCTTCGATGAGTTCTGCAGGTATTCTCGCCATGTTAAGGTTAAATGTCAGCTCGTCCGAGTTCATCTTCCAGATGACACCCAGTACTCGTTCAGTTTGCTCTTCTGTTTTGTATAGCTCTAGGTCCTCTATGTGGTTTTCTTCTCCCAGTGCCTCCAGGAGAGATGCTGAGTTTGACTTCCACTGTTTAAGTTCGAAGCTGGCCTTCTTGTGTACCTCGCGCACACTAGTTGTCACAAGCACTGCGTCTTCTAAGTTTCTGAAGCTGTCGAGGTAATCGTCAACGTAGTGCTTGTTCACGATGGCTGCTGCGGCTTCCGGATGAGTATCTTCGTGCTGTTTGGCATTCAGGTTCTTAATGTATATCGCTGTGGACGGCGAACTTGATGCCCCGAAGATCAACGATGTCATCCTATATTCTTCCGGAGGTCGGTTGTCGCGGCGATCGCCGCGCCACAAGTACCGCAGTGCGTCTCTATCTTCAGTGCGCAGTTTGACTTGCATGAACATTTCTTTAATGTCCGCTGTGACCCCGATGAGATGCTGTCGGAAGCGCATGACGACACCCGGCAGCGACTGCAGCAAATCCGGACCTTTGAGGAGCATGTCGTTGAGAGCCACCCCTCTTGTCTTGGCGGCGGCATCATGCACTACACGCAGCTTGTCCGGTTTCATGGGGTTGATGACCGCGAAATGAGGTAGGTACCACGTTTTTTCGGGAGTCTTCTGTGGCGGCGCGGGTTCGGCGTAACCCTTTTCTATAAGAGCTTCCATTTGCTTGACATATTTCTTCTTGAGGGCTGGGTCGCGATCGATCTTCTTTTCTATATTGAAGAGCCTCTTCAGTGAATTCTCATAATTGTCCGGGAACTTGATGTCTTCCTTCTTCCAGAGGACGCCGGTCTGGTATCTTGTTGCGTTGATCTTCTCCGTTTTCTGTTCGAGAATACGAAGTGCCTTCTCTTCTGGGTCGGTTTTCGGTCTCCTAGGGTTGATGCAGAGGGCGTCCATCTCGAAGTATTTTTTTACCATTTCTTCGAGGTCATCTTCAGTTTCCTTCATATGTGACACGAAGTCGATCTTCTGGCTGAAGGACTTTGCTTGGCTACCATGCAGGACCCATCCAAGCGGCGTGAGCGATGCCACTGGATGGTCCTTGTCTCCTTTTCTCGTTTCTTTGGTTAGCAGGAGATGCCAGTTGTCTTGCCCTATGAGGATGCGTGGCTTCGCGTTCGAGTACGCGAGATGCCCCTTGATGTCCGATAGGTGTGGACATCCTTCCACTAATTCTCGTGGAACCCGTTGAGAGGAGAATTGCAAGTTCTTCACTGTTCTTGCTTGAATTTGCTCTTCACGATCGTTGACCCCTTTCAACCCGATGGTCACTCTTCTTGAGGCCGATTCTGCGGTCCTCAATTCGTTGATGGTCTCTATTTTCAACGGATCTACGGGTCCTGTAGCTCCGATGCTCGCAGCGACGCCGTCGTCGACGAGTGTCACTGTTGACCCGTCGTCCATCAACGCGAATGTGTTTATTGATCCTTTCGGCCCCTTAACTTGGACCGGGAGGATCTTGAGATAGGATTGTTTTCTCACTGTCCATGCCGAATTGATGACCTCTGGCTTCTCTTCATTGTCTGTCTTCTCAGCCTGTTCTGTTTTCTTATCGTAATGAAGCAGCTTGTGGTGCGTGTATTTGCACCCGTTGACACCACATGGCTTCGCTCGACAATTGTGAGTCTTGCTCCTATAATGCATCTGAAGCAGAGGCGCTTGGACTTCGCAGCATCCCATCTCGAATTGGTTTCCATCTTCTTAAATGCGTCGCACTCCGTTGCGCTGGTGTGTCTTGTCTCGTCGCACACGAAGCACTTCGGTGTGTTGTTTTTCTCTATGACGTTGGTGACCCGCTGAGTCCTCTTTGGAGGTGCGGCTGTCGACGGTGCTGCCACCTGTTCAGGTAGCGCGTAAGGTCCGCACAGTTCTGCTTCCCTCTTGAAGAATCTCTCCAGCTTGATGAGGCAGGGATCTTCTTTGGGTTGCGTCGATGAGAAGTCGTAGTAGCGGTACCGAAGCGTCGGCGTCAGCTTGTCCACCAATGTCTTCGCAAGTTCGGGGTTGTACATGTAGTTGAAACAACCCAATGTCTTCAACGTTGCTACGACGTTGGAGATCTTCGTGGCGAATATACAGATGTCCCTCGGCGACTCAGAGAGACGTGGTAGACCTCGAAGCGTTTCCATTTCTATCATTGCGATTGACTCTGGTCTTCCGAATCTTGATTCCAAAGTCTTCATCACTTCTGAAGGGTGCGCATTTGTGATGAGTAACCCTTCAACGGCTTCTCTGGCCTTCCCTTTCAAGTTTCTTCTTAATCTGTTGATGTTCTCGACGGCGCTGAACGTTGGTTCAGACTCGTAGTAGGCGGCGCGGAAGGGTAGCCACTCCTGATGCGACCCGCTGAAGAAAGGTAGCTCTATAAACCTGGGTCGCTGGGCGTTGCTGACAGCCCGAGTGATGGCTTCAGCTAGGAGGGCTAGGTCCCCTTGACCTCCCGCCGGTGTTCGATGAACCTCCTCTTGCTTCGGTGGTTCTTCGTGGACGATCGTCGGCTCTGGCGGACGGTGAGGCTCGTTGGCGATGGCTAGGACTGGACGAGTCACCTGGTTATCCAACCAGTTGTCCACACGGGCGTTGACTTCTGAGTAGAGGGAGACTTCATCCTCGTCCCCTTCTTCCTCTCTATCGGAGTCCTCCGTTTCTAGCGCGGCCAGGCGGGCAGCGGCTAGTTCAACTTGGAGGCGGAGCAAATCTTCCTTTGCTTTGGCGATTCTCTGCATCTTCTTCTTACTATAAATCGATCCCTCCCTTCCCTCCTTCTTGCTAGGGGGGCGGAGGAGCTGTGTGCCGGTTGGTTTCGACGTACCGGCGGCGGTGGTCTTGACAACTCGCTGCTTCACAGTCGAGGCGTCAGTCTCACGGCGATTTTCTTTCGATGCGACAGCGGCGGACGACTTTATCAGCTGTTTCGATTTCGCACCCGCGGTGAGCGTCGTCGCGGCGGAAGGAGTGACGGAAGGTGCGACGATGCCGGCGTGCGGGGCGTGGGGCGCGTTAGCGGCCGAACGGGGGGGGGCGGTGGCTACCGGCGCGGGGCGCGCGCTGGCGGCTGATGCGGATGCAGCGGTCGAGGCGGTGGCGACGGAAGTCACGGTGGTGGGGTCGGTCGTCGCGGAGGTGTAGGTCTGTTCGGAACTCTCCGTGGCAGTTGTCCCCGTCTGTGTCGATTCGGATGTGGCTTCCGTGCTTGTACCGGTCGCAGAGGTCTCAGGAGTGGCCTCGGACGATGACGGCTTCTGTGCACTCGACGGCTTGCGGCCCCTTCCCTCGGAGCGCGTAACGGGCATGGTGTCAGCTGATCTTCAAATTCGATGACGCACAAACACTAACACGTACAGTACGTTCTTCGAGATTTCTTCACTATTCACTATTATTTTTTGCACTATCTTCATGCACTATTCTTCACGGGATCCGGCTCGAAGGACCATTAAATGTGGTTGACACATTCGCTATCACTGGATTGGTGAAGAATAAAACACTGTCTTGAAATCTTGAAGCTTTATTTCCACTATTGTTCGTGTGTCTTCTAATACTGCTGCTCGCCGACTGCATCGAAGCCGTTTTTTGGCCCCATATTTATATGAAATCTCATAAATTAAACTAAAGTCCTTGATTGGTCAACCAATCAGAGCACACGAATTTTGACCAATCAAGAAAGGGGCGGGTTCGACGCAGTTTGCTTAACTACAACGAAACTTTACCATAGCGAGAGCCGCGTTACAATTTTTGCGGTTTTCTCCTATTTTTACTATACAAACATATGGTATATTATATATTTTCTTATTCTATTTACTTATTCCTATCTATAAAAAATAAAATAAACATGAAAACATAACATAACATATATCTATCAAAAAACTATCTTATCAAACTATTGCTGTCCTTGTCAGTTCGCTTATACTATTCTTTTCACTATACACTTGTATCACTATACACATTTGTCCCGCACAACAACTATACACACTTGTCCCGCACACCATCTAAACAAAGTATTTCTTCGTTTCCGACTTGCATATCAGGCTCTAAATGCATACGCCCGCGACTTTTCCATGAAAAAAATAATACTACAGTTTTGTAAGATAAAAATAACCCTATTCTCTATCCGAAGCTTTAAGCTATATTTGTATTTTTTAGGTAAAGCAGTGGAAATGTCAAAACAAACACAGGATTATAGTAAAACACTAGTACTTTTTATGGATACCAAACAACACGATGGGATCTGAAAAATTACGAACATTTGAAGTTTTGGAATCCTGCGGGGTTACGGTTACGGAATAAAATTCTATAGATAAATAAGGGCCTATTTCACCATCGACAAGTTAAGTGTCAAGCAGGCTAACCGCCACTGAAAGTCACCCGTAACTACTCATACGAATTTCACAATATCTGAGTAGGGGATAAACTGCCTGTAACTAAGATACGATAGAAGATACTCGTAACTTTTACTTGCCAATTAGCCATAATCAAGAACAGTATTTTACTCTAGATGGTGAAACAGGCCCTAAGTAATGTATATTTGGTCTAAAACATTGTACGTAGCAGCGTCTCGCTTCGACAACGGCAAATAACCTGCAATGCAAACTGAGTAAGGTACATGAACACTGTTGTGTATAACAGTACACAAGTCGCTTATTTTATTTCTCACCGCACCTTACAATAACAGGCCACAGTCTATATTAATTTAGCATTGATCAGCGCAACGCATACTGCGACAAGTTTTTGTTTGAATATAAATCATTTGCTTTTCTTGTTTTTGTATTTTTTGTAACTTATGTCGGTGCTAGGATTATTTTTTCACGATTTATAATAGACTAATTTATCACCACTACATAGTATAAAACAAAGTCGCTTTCTCTGTCCCTATGTATGCTTAAATCTTTAAAACTACGCAACGGATGTTGATGCGGTTTTTTTTAATAGATAGAGTGATTGAAGAGGAAGGTTTATATGTATATACATCCATTAAATAGTGGAGAAATATTTGATACCCGTGCGAAGCCGGAGCGGGCCGCTAGATGTACATACATAAAAAAAAATCAGCGCTCCATACGAATTGCTCCTGCATCGTGGGTGCGTTTCACAAACATGAAATATCACATACAAAAACACTCGGGACCGACATCTGCGGATCACACAACTTTTTATCCCGTGCGGGAATCAAACCCGCAACTCTTAGCGCGACAGTCCAATTACTTAGCCACCGCGCGGCTGTCAAAACTTTTAACGATAACAATTGCGGAGATATCTGATCTCTTTATTAATTCTTACTTATTGACGTACACACAGAATTGTTCGTGTGTAGTCGTCATTAACTAAAGCGCCCCCTACCTGCAAGGGAAAGAAGTTCTGAAGAGACTAATTAACATAAACAGTGGGATTTACGTCGCCTGTGTGCGGTCAGCTTAGCGTCAGTAGCTTTCCGATAAGTCGCCGCAGTGCCTCTCGCCTATTCGTCCAAATAATACATCCGTGAAAGTTCATTTTTCGATATTTTGTTACGGTAATCATGTGACATTTTTGTCATTCAGTGTACATTAATAAAATTTTTTTTTTAATATTTGTGTTATATGAAGAATGATATTAGGAAAAAAATAAAAATTAACCATTATCATGATTTTATAAAATAAGATAATTATTATATCTATTAATATATTTCCAATGTTATTTAAAATTAAGTTTTTACTATTAACATCTTACTTACAAAAACATATAATTATATGAAAAAGTACAGTCAGAACAAAAATTGCTTGTTATAATAAACACAATATAAGAAGCGGTTACACCTACAATTAAGTTAAAACATGCAAATTTAACGTACGTGTAATTAAAATCTGACATGAACTAAAGTGTTAATAATTGTCGTTGTTTTGCTAAGTAATGAAAACTAAATTACACGTGATATACTTTTTTTTTTGTAATTTACTAACAGCGTAACGTTTTACTAATGGCTTCGGTATAGAGTGTACTTTTTTTTATGAAACACAAAATATCCAATAATCTGAAAGTATTTGTGCACTCATTCAATTCATCATCATCGTTCATTTACGCTGGTCTCACCGTGGACATGGACTTACTTATTTTCCTGTGACCCCTAGATGGGGTAGAGGGCGACCACGGTGCGAAACCATCCCGTTCGGTATTGAGATTCGCGCTTCATCTCACACCAAGTCATCCTTAAGTTCTTCGTCTCTGCGATAATCGTCCGCCGCCACGCCATGACGAAAGTATAGTATATCAAGTCTTGTGTTCTGCTCCTAAGGGCTCCTGCGACCACCCACCGTCATCGCCGCAGCCGTCGGTAGACCGGCTGTCGGTCACGTGGGCTGACCCTGGAAGCATGTCCTCGTCAGGAGTGAACCTGTTCCACCTGCCTTCGGAGACACCTGTCAACAATGAGGTCAAGTTCTCACCAACTACTGGAGGTAAGGCATTTGACTGAAGGTACCTTACCACTCCCGCACAGCAAAAAATAGCTTTCGTATATGGGCTTTATCTCGTATTCTGTAGATACTATACTATACTTTACAGTGACAGTACAAAATATGAAGTACGGACTTTAAGATTTGAGTTGTCTATTACATTTTCCTATAGTACAGTTAGCGACAAAAAAAGCTGAACATTTAAATTCTTAAACATACCATTAATTGACGAATGATTTTACACAGTAACAAGACTTAAAATTGTCATAATTAGTTTTAGTCTCTTGAAGAGTTTGAGTCTGTTACTTGAAGCGTGTTTTTTCTATTGTGATGTTTCTGAACTTGTTATTTATGCTTTTTCTGATGCTGACAGTACTTGGTAGATTTTTGCCTTACCTGATACGGTCCATAATTTGTAGCTAACCCTAAAATTATACCTTTTGTAACTGTCCCACTGCAGGGCAAAACCCTCCTCTTAAAGAGAAGGAATTCTCTATCTATAATTTGTTTTAGCGTAGAGTAAGCTAGCGCCTACTATCTAGAATAATATGCTAAGCGACGGTGTTCATATAAAATTTACAACTACAAACTAAAAAAAAATTAATTGTGATTAATTGCAAAAATATCTTCTACTTTATCTGTAACTTAGACATGCGTTTTTGATTTACTGCCAAGCGAATCACACAATTTAATAACTTAATTTTGTCTAGCTTTATCTCAAACCTGAATGAATAACACCAATATCGTAAAATTTTAGTAAATAATGTTTAGAGAATACGAATTCTAAAATGATATAAACTATTCAAAATTGTTACAAATAAAAAACCTGATATATGAGACGTGCATTATTTTTTATTCCGTGGGTCCGCAGGGCCCGTCAGAATGTGTAGTGGACTTTTTATGGGTTTCACAAGGATTTTATCAGCAAAATAATAATTGTTGACTGCCGTGTTTACGAAGAATCATAATTGATTTTTTAACGATCACCCGGTTGATGCATTTTAGGGTTAATATACTACATGCTATCATATCGCCTGGCGGAGATCTACTTTTACTTTACGGGTTTACATTTTAAATATTATAATAAACTTTTAAGAAAAAAATGTTATGCTTAATGTAATACTATATTACTTACTATGTCGGTTTTACTCACGTGTATATTATAGAATGCCTGACTAGTTTCGAACTTAAATGGAGCCCATATGAGCTGGTTGCGAGCCAAACTGGCATATATAGTAAATAATATGGATACCTAACACTCTCAAAAGTTATCATAGTAATATATATAAGTAAGAACAGAGTAAGACGTTTAATAAGGCTGTGTTTAAACCAAACGTATAGTCAGCCGCCGACTGTGACGGCACGGATCCCCCAGTGTCTAGCATCATTATTACCTGAAGTCTGCAGCAACCTGAAAAGGCTGCTCGCGTTTTGGGATGGGCTGGACAGCTGGAGTAAAAAGAGATAAAAAAATATAATCAGGTACAAATTATAATGGCCCAATCAAGTGGAAATGAAAATGCCCGGTAAAACTAACTAACTAAATAGAACTTTGACAACCAATTTGGCGCAGTGGCTGAGCGATTGGACTGCTGCTAAGGGTTGCGGGTTCGATTCCCGCACGGGACAAAAATTTGTCCAACCCGCAGATGTTTGTCCCGAGTCTGCGTGTTTGTGTAGGTGATATTTCTTGTTTGTGAAACGCACCTACGATACAGGAGAAATTCCTAGAGTGGGGCGACGTTTTCCAAAAAAGAAATTTATAGTCATAGACCAAAGATAATATAGGTACAAAATTTTCTCTATGATACAGTAATAAGGTTTACTTCAGACCTCTTTAATCAATATATTGTGTATGTGATTATTATAGGGATTAAACCAAACGTAACGTCTATAAAAAGCTACGGACTGTCTAAAAGCTGTCACAAATGTTTATTAATATGACAAACAAACTCGTTGAAAGTTTTCCAACATTGTAATTTGTTTACAGTTGTTTAAACAAATGTTGACTTAGTTGTAATAAGTCGTAGAATGTGGAAGTCTTGTAATTTATAAACAATGTTTCTGTAAGTGTGGGTTCTAACGCATACACAATATTTGCTATACAAATTGTGTATCATGTTGTTGATCATTTAATCGTTATCCATCATAACAATAACATATCCATTATCCATACCATGAGAAAGTAACTCTGTCTGTCTGTGACACCTTCAGGACTAAACCGCTGGATAGATTTTGATAAAATTTGGCATGTAGTAAGTTTACGACCGGAAAAAACATAGGTCACTTAATTTAATTTTACCCTCTTATGAGTTTTAAATAGGAGTTAACGCGGGTGAAGCCGCGTGCAAAAGCTAGGTATCCATAAACATAATAAGATGACGACTGCATTCCCTGAAGGGGTAGATAGGTGGCTGTACGGTACACCCATTAGTACACCTGTTATTTTATAGGTCCCAATATAATATTGAAGCTTATTACCATCAAACGGGCACACATTCAGACTTCGTGCTGCCCCTGAGAATTACATGAACGAAAATTCCAATAACTTTGCCCAAACTGTGAGTCGAACCCAGGACCTCACGCTCAGAAGTTGCGTTTAGCGACAACTTCACCAACGAGGGAGACAAAAAGCTATGAATATAAAAACCAGTATTTCCCCGTCGTTTTACTCTTGTGAACCTTATGTATGAAAAGTTGCAAACATTCATCATTCATTCATTCAACGGTCTTTGTGGCTTCACTGCTGCGTAAAGGAGAAACAAACAAACTCCTATCATCATCATCATCAGCCCGTTGCAGTCCACTGCTGGACATAGGCCTCTCTCAAACGCCTATAGCATTTACAATATTATTAAGTTAAAGTTGGTAAAATTAATTGGTACCTACATTGTATTGACATCAGCCCCCTTACCACTATCTCTTAAAGCAGGACATTTTCCGTTGTGGAAGCGAGACGCAGCTTCGTGCAGTGTAGTTTGGCGTCTCGCATCCACAACGTTGATGGTACAAGGCCAGTATCTACTATGTCGCCTTGCGAAGACGGAATACAATAGATTTTACATATTAGTTTCTTAAACGAATTAATAGGACTTACCATTTCAACCTTTATAATACTTACTCAATTGTAGAAAAACTATATTTTCTGTGTTATATTATGTTATATTTCTAACTTCCAAGTGTTAGAAACATGTTAATTACGTAACACTGGATGGACCCATTTAACGTTTAATACCGAAAGGATACCAATATCGTTAACACACGACACTCAAAAATATTTGTAAACTATCTTCAAAGCAATTTACATAAGCCTCAATTTTAAATAGCGTTGAATCACCTCAATTATTTAAAATAACGGTGGGTAAAACATGAATACCGTTTGTAATCTTTTCAAGACGTCTCTGAAGACGAAGACTACTCGGCCAGTCTGAGTGCGGTGTTGCGCCAGCGCAGGGCAAGTGTCAGAAGGTCCCGAAAGGGGCGGGCTAGACGCCCGTCGTCGCCGTTCCTCGCAGACGAGAATAGACCTAGAAGACGGTCTTCTGTATTTACTACTAGCTCAGGAGAGTAAGTATCTCACCGGTCCCAACATTAAAATTTATATCGATTGTTACAAAACATAGATTCGATTTTATACGTCTTGTGCATTTTATTGAGCTTGGATTTTTCGGTCGAGTTGACATAATATGGGCTTCATTTTATTTATTTCTTACCTTGACCAATAAATCGAATCGAAAAATTAATGCCGATGCCTTGGAGCGTCCAATCTCGCGTAACCGTAATCAGAATAATAGAAGTCGTATTTATGATTGTGAACAGTACAGCGATATCAATGGAAGAGGCTCAGACCGCGGTGGTGACACAGGAACAGATCTTCGAGAACATTCATCTTCACAAGGAGGTCCTTGGCTCCGTGAAGCAGCAGCCCCTTGGGATGAGGAGGAAACTCAAGATCGTGCATCAGGTAACGATGATAATACACCCTTACAGATAATATTATGAATCAGAAAGTAACTGTAGGTCTAGGTCCCAGCTAAAATGCTTTTTTTTTAATAAAAAACGTCGCCCCACTAGGAATTTCTTCTGTATCGTGGGTGCGGTTCACAAACATGTAATATCACATACAGAAACACCCAGACTCGGGAAAATATCTGCGGATTGCACACATACTTGCCCCGTGCGAAAATCCAACCCGAAACCCTTAGCGCAGCAGTCCAATCGCTTAGCTACTGCGCCAATCGGGTCGTCAAAACAAAAAATGCTTAACTAATAATAATTTCTGACGGACAGTGTTTATTAAACCCTAAAAAATAGCCTAGCAAGCTGCTTTTTAACAAGCTTCATATTTTATAGGCCTCATAATTATACCCAAATAAAATAAATAACTTATTGCAACATTTTTTTTACTACCTGATTTGTGCTAAGTTATTTGACTGCTGCGCTAAGGGTTGCGGGTTCGATTCCCGCACGGGACTAAAATTTGTGCGATCCGCAGATATTTGTCCCAAGTCTGAGTGTTTGTGTATGTGATATTTCATGTTTGTGTAACGCAACCACGATACAGTAAAAATTACTAGTGTGGGGCGAGGTTTTGACAAAAAAAAATATTTTGTGAAAAATAAGTCTAGGATTGATGATGTTGTTCTATTTCTAGTACAATTATCTTGACAGGCAAAAGCGTATATTAAGCGGCACGAGGGTCAGCTTCAAGAGAGGTTGGCGCAGTCCAAGAGTACCAGAGACATCTACGCTAGATTTAACATCTTATTGAATACTGTAAGTGCATCATCATCATCGTTATCATCACATCTGTATTTACCTTTACTAGGTCTTAGGTCCGGAAGCTAGCGTACTTATTTCACGTTTTTGCGCGTCGTTCTCCAAGTGTTTTTGTTCAGCTCTAAAAATAATTGTCAAGAATTTTAATTCATGATTTTAATTCTACAGCAACAACATAGTTAATAACGTTAGAAACTAATAAGCAACGTTTCTCATCTGAATATCCTAAAAGTTTGTTTTTACATACAATTATAGTTGATTGCTTTTTGACAAATTTTGGTATATATATTCTTTTATCGTCGATTTAGTACTGGCAGCAAATGAAACGCGAGGCAGCCAACACGTCCAACCTGCTCATTCCTTGGGAGCTTCGTATTAAGGAGATCGAGTCTCACTTCGGCTCCGTGGTAGCTTCCTACTTTACCTTCCTTCGTTGGCTGTTCTGGGTGAACCTCGTCATTGGTTTCATATTGCTCGTGTTTGTCATCGTCCCTGAGGTTAGTATGATTCATCATAAGCTAAAGGGGCAATTCTTATATAAAATTTCCAAAAAAAATCGTATTTTGAATGATCCATGAGAGATTAATGAGCTACACAATAAAACTAAAATGAGAATACGAGTAGCATCTAAGTCAGTTATCGTTTACCATTAAATATTGATTCAATTATTTCAGTATCTAACAGCAAATCCGCATCAAGATGGCGAAAGAAAAATAATAATGGATGAAGAAAAACAAAATGCATCAAACCTGCTAACACTTTGGGAGTTTGAGGGAGTTCTAAAATGTTCACCTATTTTCTACGGTTACTACAGTAATGTAGAACGAGCTCAGTACAGAATGCCCCTAGCATACTTCCTGACTGGTCTCGCGGTGTACATTTATAGCTTCGTCGCCATACTGAGAAAGTAAGTTATTTTCGGATTTTATGGATCTGTCTGTATGACGTAAATTTCAAGCCTGGTTGTTCAGTAAAATTTATTTTTACACATTATGCTACTGAAGGATAATCTGCTTTAAACGTGGTGATGTTGAATGTTTGTTAATTTGAAATGGCTACGTTGGTTTAACTGAGGTGAATAGAATAGAATAATGTGCCATTAATTATCAACAATCAAATTACTTAATTACAGTCATAACCCTTATAGTAACATACAACAAACAAACACACGCACACACATACACACACACATACACACACACACACATATACACACACTCACCATTTGATCTCATACACGCACTGATTCTTGTACAATTAATTTTAATTATTTTTGTTAGTATTAGGACATAAAAGTGAAGTAACCATACTGGGCGTAGACACTGACTCCTGTAACACAGGTTATAAACCTAGCACAGGGGTCAGGGTTTTACATATTATAATTGTACCTACATATTTTTGTGTCAATTTTTTTTTTTATTTAATCACCGCGGCATGGCAATTTAACCGTTCAATTAACTTAAATAATAAATTAAACACGTTAATTTTTAATGGTATAATTGTAACACCCCGATCTTCATCTTCATCTTACTTACGGTACTTATATAAAGCTATAGGTATTCGTAAACCATAAAATAAACCAGTTAACATAATTCCATTTAACTTGTCGTAGAATGGCTGAAAACTCCCGAATGTCAAAGCTATCGGAAAAAGAAGACGAATGCATATTCTCATGGAAACTCTTCACGGGATGGGACTTTATGATTGGTAACACAGAGACGGCACACAACCGAATAGCGTCCGTTATTTTAGGATTCAAAGAGGCTTTGCTTGAAGAGGCTGAGAAGAAGAAGGACTTGAGGAAGTATGAATATATCAATAATCTTTGTTGCCTTCGATTAGTAGCTACTGAATAATACATTTTTTCTTACAAGTTCTCTTATTATCTCATGTCTTCACGTATTCTATAACATTATTATAAAACCTACTCACCTCCCCAACCTATTTTAAACGTACATACGTCAGGCATTATTCTCTCACAAAGTTACCTGGTGTAATATTATTTTTTAGTTTAAGAACCTTCTGTGAGAGAAAAAAAATGGATTATTTATGTAGGTACTATTATTATTTATTAATGATATTATTTTCCCTTCCAGTTGGCGCATCATATCTCTCCGTGCGCTAGTCAACATATGTGTAATTATTCTGCTGGCTGTATCAGCATACGCCGTTGTGACCGTTGTGTCTCGCTCGGATGATAACCTCAAAGTGAGGAGTTGGTGGCGCGAAAACGAGACGACTATAGTCGTCACTGTCATTTCCATCACGTTTCCTGTATTCTTTGAGTTGCTTGGGTTTTTGGAACATTATCATCCAAGGAAGCAACTCAGATTACAGTTGGCACGGTAAAGTAACAAAGAAATAATACTAAATGAAGTCAGAAGTGTGTTTCAGTGCACTAAAATTATGCCGGATAGAAGTAATTCAAATCCCAGCACGTGCCAAGGTCTTTTAGAATTCATGTGCATACTGTAAATTAGTTATCAGTTGATAAAACGGCGAAGGAAAACTTTGTGAGAAAACCGGCACATCTCAGAGGTTTTTTATTTTGTGCCATTTTATTAATCGTATAAGGGGAGGCCTTCGTCCAGCAGTGGACGTCTTCCGGCTGATGATGATGATGATAAGAAAGAGACTAAGACTGCTAAAATATAATAAGTATATTTGATTTTTGAACTCCATGTATCATTGTCCCCACGTCCTTTTCTTTACATTTTGTACACATGGAATTGGGAACCAAATGCATCGGAATAAGGTGCCTCGGACTTTTTATATTTTTATTAATTTAACATGTTTAATCAATTATCATAGTCCAACTAGTAAGTATAATTTAAATATAAGATTAAAATAGCCCATTCCACAGAAAGGTATAATAATCCCTTATTTTAATGTTCTTTGTAGTTATGCTAAAACACCGCTGAATGAGGTGACTTTACCTTATTCGGTTGAAGCAGTGGACCGTCATTGGTGGAACTCGATTGATCGATGATGATTTCTTCGAATAATAATTTTTGTTATGTTTTAGGATCATGCTTCTGAACTTGCTCAATCTATACTCCCTTATATTCGCATTATTTAGCAAAATAGAGGGTATGAGCAAGGAATTGGATTCACTAAAACCATCACTAAGTCTTAATGCGACTTTAATACCAAATGAAACTTTAAGCCTAAGCGAAACCTTCATAACAGCTCTACCCAAAACATGCATCGAACAAGAAATTTCATGTGGACCATGTGATGTACAAGTATCTTTGCCAGTGAGATTATCAGATGGTATTTTCATAAAAGCAGCAGCTACAGCTCCGTTTTCAATACACCAAAATTATTTAGACAGTGCAAAAAAGTTACCATCCAAAATACTACTAAGGCGTCCGCGTGAAGAAAATTATGTAAGGCCAGAAAATCTTAATTCTATGACAGAAGAAAGCACAACTTTAAACAGTATTATGTTGGGATTAAAAGAATTAGAACGGTTAAGAAATATTCGTATCCTACAACCGGGGAACCTAACAAACTATAATGTAACTATAGCAGATTCAGATGATGATGATTATACTTTTTACGATACTGAATCTACTCCGGATACCAAAACAGATAACACGTTTGATTATACAAACATTGATTACTCGAGCACAGTTCCCGATTATGGTTCTACAGATTATAAAACCTCGGATGATATTTTTGGTTCTGAATCTTCAACAATAAAAGAGAGTACGGATACACCATTTACAACAGATGGTTTCAGTAGTAACACAGATACTACTACAGATACTGTCACTGGATTTGAAACACTTTTCAACGTGTTCGATACAACGACTGATTTAGATACGACAACCGAAATAATAATAGACTCATCAGTAAATGATATTACTGAAACCACTACTGATTCAATGGATACAGGTACCAGCTCTAATTCAATTGATACAACTACAAATTTTGGTTCAATAGATACAAGTACTAGTTTTGAATCAATAGATACAAGTACTAAATTTGACTACACTGAGAGTACTCTCAAATATTATACGAATTACGATGTAATAGAAACTTCTAGTTCATACACAAGTTCACATTCTGTAACGCAAGCTAATTTGAATGCCAGGAGTTATGATAAAGCTACTGAAATAAACACAGAACCAACAACTACCACTCTACAGTCTAAATTACATAAAAAAGACCTGTGTCCTGATTTTACTTTTAACTGCACAGTAAGTTGCTTAGGAAGAAATGTTAAGCAAGTGTTCTTTATGTCAAACTGTACTATTATAAAAAGAGCTTGTTATGTAAACATTTGTCCCTCAAGTGTTAATGTTGTTGATACGAAAAATGGCACAAATGTTACTGCGATCGATTTAGTGTATGTAGATAAAAGTAACAGAAAGATGTATAATTTGTCAGTGCCTACTAAGAAGAAGTTACTCAAGTTATGTTGGGAAACAATGTTTGGACAGGAGTTGGTAAAATTAACTATGATGGATTTGGTAAGATTTTTCTTAATTTTGTTTACGTATAGTTCGTAATATCATTTGTATTTTACACCATTCAACATAATGAATTTAGATATTTTATTTTATTAAACCTGACCTTTATTTTTCAGGTTTTTGTGCTCCTCGGTACACTATTTATGGACTTTTTTCGCGCATTGTTCGTAAGGTATATGAATCGTTGTTGGTGCTGGGACCTCGAAAAGAAATTCCCCGAATACGGGGACTTCAAGATTGCGGAGAATATCTTGCACCTCATCAATAACCAAGGAATGGTGTGGATGGGGATGTTCTTCTCGCCAGGCCTTGTTGTGTTGAATGTCGTCAAGCTGATGATAATGATGTACTTGCGGTCGTGGGCAGTCATGACCTGCAACGTCCCCCACGAGGTCGTCTTCAGAGTCTCCAAAAGCAACAACTTCTACCTGGCATTGTTACTTACTATGTTGTTCCTCTGCGTGTTACCTGTTGGTTATACTATTGTTTGGGTGAAACCATCATGGCATTGTGGACCGTTTTCAGAATACGATAAGATCTATTATATCATAACAATCAATATCTACAAAATATTGCCAAAAAGTCTTAGCTTTGCGTTAGAATATATTGCATCGCCAGCAATAGTGATACCCTTGTTAGTTCTCCTTATTCTTATCATTTATTATTTGACGTCATTGACAAACTCTCTACGGGAAGCTAATAATGATTTAAAGGTAAAGAAAATACATTACTCAGACTAAACTCAATATTTCTTCATTAAAAATATATTTGATTAATTTCTGAACAAATTTTTTCATTAGTTACCATACGCTCAATAAAACTGACTGAGAAATGAATACGGCATCTTGTTTTAATAAATACTTTCATTTAAGATACAATTACGTCGAGAAAGAACAGAAGAGCGCAGAAAAATGTTTCAACTAGCCGATACTAGGAGGAGAGCAGGCTCTTCGGCTATGGATAACACGCCTTTTGCAAGGTGGAAAAAAGCTTTACCCTCGCTGCCGATGAGCAAGTCCATTGACTCCGATGACCGCAAGACTTTGACGGAGGAAATGAATGAACCGGTCAAGATTGTTAAGAAAAAAGGTAATTAAATGTCGCTTCAAGTTTGTGTATTTGTAAACAGCAAAATCATCGGTTTTTTTTTTAATGTATCTACCTTTCGTAGTCTAAAGACAACTTGTCTATTAATGCAATGTCAAAAATAAGTAACTTTAAGTGCAAAGTAACTGGTAGTTGAGTGTGGTATTTTTTACCGATTTCGTAAATCCGAAGATCCGATGTGTACCTATCTTACTTATGTTCTTATTTTTACAGGAGGTATTTTCGCTAAAATCGTTGGTATGGCTCTAGACAAAAAGTCTGACGTAGAAGCCGTCTCGGAAGTAGATTGTCCATCTCCTTCACCAAACAACATGGACGACGAAACAGATACAGATTTTCACGAAACACTTCCAAGGGAAGTATTAAAAATAAAAGACATCACAATATTTAAACCAGAACCAAAGAAAAGGAATAGTGTTGAATTTAAAACTGATAGTAAAAGACACAATTTTAATGAAATTTATAAAGGACTTAAAGTTAAAATTGAAAAAGTTGACGACCGCACCGATAAGAAAGCGGTTATTGAAAAACAAATGCAAGATGTAATAAAGCAGAACAGTGCTAGGGAAGTGTTAAAGGAAAAGAATGACAGCAAGAAACTAAATGAAAAGCAAACATCACAGTCTAGTACGCAGTCAAAACAGTCTGACTCGATTGGATCAGTTATACCAGTCATAACCATAAGCACCACAGAAAGTGACGAAGAAGTCTTATCTAAGAAAGAGAAGAAAAATAAACATGGAACTAAAGATAATAAAACCAAAGAAAAAAATGAAGGAAGAACTCGAAAAACCCCAGACCTTAAGTCTTTGCGGCGGCAGAGTAGCGTGGAAAGTATCAATGAACAGAAAGTACCTCAAGAGAAGAAACTAGATGAAGGTCACAAATATCAATACTCGCTGTAATCTTGTTCAATTTTATTCAACAATATTAAAAGTTTATGTAGTATTTTGGTTTTAATTGTTGTCTTTTATATAAATAATAGGTACGTAGTACATTTATGTGTACGTAAAAACAGAAAATAAACGTTAAAATTGAGCATCATGTATCATTATGAACTAAACACATAACAACTGGCCTATGGCCTATAGATCTGCGCACCATTTATTTTCGTGGGTCTCTACGTGCAGTGAGCAAACATCATTAATATATGTACATATATTATGCCCGGTGCTTATACAATCACTAATGGTTTTCTGTATGCATTATAATAGTAACCAGAGCCTGCCTCGACTCGACTGCCTCGTTGTTCTAGTGGTCGCTAAGCGCGACTGCTGAGCAAGAGGTCCTGTGTTCAAATTCCGGGTCGGGCAAAGTGATACTGAGATTTCCATTAGGTAATTCTCAGTAGCAGCACGGAGTCTGGATTTGTGCCCGGTCGATGACAATAGGCTCGCCCCCTATTACATTGGGGCTTACAACATAACTGGGTGTACTATATGTTCACCTCTGCCTACCCCTTCACAAGCGTGCATATACCTTGTTTATATCGCTGCACATGTTCTGTGTGCACACTGTTCGTGCACGGTGTGTGTGTGCGGGGAATACAGGCGTGAAGTTATGATATGTTATAATAGTAACCAGAGCCTTTTGTATATTGTAACAGCACTTCACCAACGAGAGTTCAAATTACCAAAAATAAAGTCTTGGTAAATGTAAATCAAGTAAAGTGAGATACCCAGTGTAATTATAGATTAATTATCTATAGGAGATAAACTAAACTCTGACGACATACTTAGATTTAAAATGTTGTAAACAAAATGAAGGGGTTGCTTTTCTTTTGGCCTAAGTGATTTGGGATATATAAATTTAACAGAAATGACTATAACTTTAAATGCAAATTGTATAATGGTATATTAATAAGCTTCGCCTATTATTATACCATGAGTTGTATCGGTTGAGACATGTTAAAGGAAATGGTTAAAGTTAAGATACAGGAGATGTTAGATAGCGGTATTATTAGTTTTCACTTCACTCATGGTATAATAATATGCTTCGAAGTATAATAATATACCATAACTTCACCTTACGCGTCTGATAGCACTGATAGCCGAGTGGTATGACCGTAGGACTGCCAAGTCAAAGGTCACAAGTTCAAACCCCGGCACGCACCAAAATTTTTGTGCGTATTATAAATTAGTAATCAGTTGCTAACAACGGTGAAGGAAAACATCGTGAGGAAACCGGCACACCTTAGAGATTTTTCAACGTTGTGTAAAGCCATGTCGGAGGGCGGCTTAAAACTCTCGACACCAGGTTGTTTATCAACCATACGATAAGAAGAAGAAGACTTTACGCGTCCAATTTTGTTAGTAAAAATGAAAATAGGTGACCAGCGTCTATGTGTACTACCATAGGTACTACATGGTACTACATAAAAAAGAGTTCTACTCTCCATTGCAGTGTGTTATAACCGCTTTGGCACACTGCAGAAGAAGAATAACTTTTTCTGCATATAAACAAAATAGGAATATTTTTTATTTCGTTTTTTGGCATGCAGTCGTGTTTATTAATTGTTTTAATTATATTTTTTATAGCTTATGTTACTCGCGATAGTGTAAGGATTCTAACGACACTCCATACATCAAAATAGGTTCAGGCATTTAGAAGTTATGGCTGAATATAGAAACTCACATACATACCATACATACATGAACCCTGAAAACATTACACTCCTTTTTTTGGGCAGTCATGTAATTAAAAAACACTACGGCCATTTTAAAAAACGAACCAAAAAGAAAATAAAAAACAAGTTTCATCGCAGTCGGGGGACGTTCTGTGGAACACTGTCTTATCCAAAAGGTACCCCGACTGCGATGAAACTTGTTTTTTACTTTTTAGTTCGTTTTTTAACATGGCAGTCGTGTTTTTTTAGTTTTTAAACTATATTTTGTTATTTTTGCCATTCCATCGGATAGTCTAATTGGTCTTATATAGTTTCTCCCTGCGATCCTTGCGGTATCGTCGACCCATCTCGCAGCCAATCGATCTGCGCCTCACCTTCCCATACCCTAGATAAACTAGTAATTCTTGGCCCCCATTCTCATACCAACGCCTTGTTCGACCTGTCGAGGCGGCAAATGTCATAACCAAACTGTATTTTAGTTCTGTAATGCGGTTTCTTCACACATTCACAATTTGAACATTCGTTAGCTGCGGCTTTAGCCAGTAAGAGTCCAGCATGGTCCAGCATGGTCCAGCATACCACTTTGTCCGCTCCAGGACGGAGAAAGTACATAAGAACTAATCCATTAGTTCTTATGGACTTTCTCCGTCCATAAAAACTAATATATTAAATGATATATATAATATAAAATAATAAAATAAGATGTACAATGACGATACTGAAAGCGTGGTGGTCGGTTATGGCTCAAAGCATGGACAGATTTTGTCATCATACAATCTCCTTATTAAAAACAAAGAAATCATATCATCGAGATGATGTTATTCTATAAAACAGTGTTTCTTTGCAGTGTTTACTGACATATTTGACTTTTTGCTTTTAAGGATGTTTATCATATTTTATATTAGTATATTTACAATTATTAGTTTTTGTGATGATTTTATTTACATAGAATGTTCCTTACTGTCACGTGTGAAAAGTCCCGTTGAACTCATAGCGGACACCACAGATTCATTTGTGTTACCCAAAAATGTGTATCGTTATGAACCATACAGAGGTAAGTATAATATTCTAGAAAGCATGTAATGTCTAATCTTTCTCCAGTCAGATTGGTTTGTCCGATAGCTCGTTACCGTCCACCACCACTATGAGAATGAGGAAGTAGCGAGAGACCTAGTCTTTAGCCACACTCGTTCATTATAAAATCTCCTGCGTAGATGGCTAGACTCCAAGGAATCTCAGTTAAGATGGTCGTACCACTGTGACCGAAATTCAGTCAGGAGTACTAAGTCTCTAAACTCGCGACCTTTGGCTCTTAACCTAACATTTTTGTTAGGTTATCATTAACCATAATTAATAAAGATGAATTCTTACACTTCCGAGTTCATTTCGTTGTACCCTACTCGAATGGCCAACTGCTAATGGAATTTAATCAGCATCTAAAATAGTAGGTACCCACTTTCTTATGAACCAAAATATAGACGAGAGGGTTAAAGTACGGTTTGTAATTTTCAGTAAGTATAACTATAAATCAGCTCGCATAGAGTGACATACTACTTATGTCATGTCGTCAATAAAAGTTAAGCCAGCTCATTAAGGTTTCTCCTGGCGCGTGGTAACACGGGCCGCGCCAGCGTCGAGCCAAGCGACGCGCCGTGTAAGGGGGTGGCGCTGCCTCGTTTGTCGTACTTGCTGGCCTAATATGACTCGTACAATCAGCTCCAGGCGGCGCGAAAAGAAATTACTCGAATACTGAATACCCAATCGTGGAAGATCTTATTGTTTAATTAAGAAAACAAACGCTGTTCCATACAATGTGTAAGCATAATTATTATACGTTAATTATACCAATGCAGTAACTACAATTCGTTTTGCAGGATATAGAACTCTATGGAGACCTACATCAAAAGATAGTGATAAAGAGAAGAAAGAGTACCACACAGGGGCAAGAATAAGACCTACGGTATTTAAAGTTCAGAGACAAGCGGCTATACAGAATCCCCAATACTTAAAAACAACACTAAAGTATTGGAATAATTTCTATGAGGATGAAGAAGCCTGGCCGGAAATAGTATTAATTTCATCAAGCACAAAAAGAACTACAACAGCTAAAATAGAACGAAAGACGTTTGCAAATTATTTTCCCGTTTTGTATACACAAGAAGAAACAAAAGGTGAAAGTGAAACAGAAGACCCTGAGGGAGAATCATTTTTAAGTTATGGTGCTGGTATGAATAATGAACTTGCTGGTGATAATATAGAGAACAATGAAGAAGAAGACGATGAAGATGCAGATGATGTTGAAGACGATGTTGAAATTTTCAGAGTAGATGATGAGACGACTAAACCGACTAGCCCTACAACCAAATCAACACCATCGACAACGACTACTACGACAAAACCTAAGATAACTACAGCTATGACAACTACAGCCAGGACAACAACTACTATGATTACTACAGCCACGGCAAAAACAGACATGACAACAATTTCCACGACAACAATACCCACGAGAACAACAGCCACAAAAACAATACAAACGAGAACAACTACTACGACCAGACCCACGACAATAACACCCGCGGCAAAAACTACTACGACCGTACCCATGACAACAACGCCCACGAAAACAACACCCATAAAAACAACAACCATGAGAACAACAACCACGACAACAACCCCCATGATAACAACGACCACGAAAACAACACCCACTAAAAAAATACCAACGACAACAAATACCACAAGATCAGCTAGTACGACCACAGCCACGACAACAACAGCAGAGAGAAACACACCAACGACAACCACTACCACAGGAACAGCTAATATGACCATACCAACGAAAACAACAGCCTCAAGTACAACAACAACGATAAAAACAACGACGAAAACAACACCCACGACATCAACACCAAAGACAACAAATACCACTAGAAAAGCTGTGATGACACCACCCACAACCACCGCAGCAACGACAACAACTACCACCGACACAAAGGCCATGACAACGATACCCACGACGACATCTACTACGAAAACAACTCCAACAACAACAACTAAGACAACAAGTCCAACTACTACGACAACTACTCCAACTACTACGACAACAACTCCAACTACTACGACTACTACTCCAACTACTACGACAACAAGTCCAACTACTACTCCAACTACTACGACAACTACTCCAACTACTACGACAACAACGCCAACTACTACGACAACAACTCCAACTACTACGACAACAACAACAACTCCAACTACCACAACTCCCACTACAACAATAACTACACCTACGACAACAACCACAACGACAACACCCACAACAAAAACGCCAACTACCACAACCCCCACGTCGACACAAGCTACAACGACAATACCAACTACCACAACTCCCACTACAACAACAACTACAACTACTACGACCACCGCCACGACTACAACACCGACGACATCAACTACTACGACAACACCCACAACGACAACGCCAACCACCACAACCCCAACAACGACAACAACTACAACGACCACACCCACGACTACAACACCCACGACAATAACCACTACGACCACACCCACGACTACAACAGCCACAACAGCACCCACGACTACAACTACTACGACAACACCCACAACAACAACGCCTACTACCACAACCCCCACGACGACACTAGCTATTACGACAACACAAACTACTACAACTCCCACGACAACAACCACTACAACCACACCAACGACAACAACTACAACGACCACACCCACGACAACAACTCCAACAACAACTACTACGACACCAGCCACGACAACAACCACTACGACTACACCAACGACTACAATTACTACGACAACACCCACAACGACAACACCTACGACAACAACTACAACGACAACACCCACCACGACAACGCCAACCACCACAACCCCAACAACGACACTAGCTACAACGACAACACCAACTACTACAACTCCCACGATAACAAAAACTACAACTCCGACGACAACAACAACTACAACCACACCAACAACTACAACTACTATAACAACACCTACGACAACAACTACTACAACCCCAACGACCACAACTACCACAACCACACCAACGAAAACAACTCCAACAACAACCACTACGACAACACCCACGACAACAACCACTACAACCACACCAACGACTACAACTACAACGACTACACCCACGACTACAACACCAACTACGACAACACCCATTACGACAACGCCAACTACCACAACCCCCACGACGACACTAGCTACAACGACAACACCAACTACCACAACTCCCACTACAACAACCACTACAACCACACCAACGACTACTACTACTACGACAACGCCTACGACAACAACTCCAACAACAACAACAACGACAACACCCACAACGACAGCGCCAACCACCACAACCCCAACGACCACACCCACGACAACAACTCCTACGACAAAACCTACGACAACAACTCCAAAAACAACTACTACGACAACACTCACAACAACAACCACTACAACCACACCAACGACCACACCCACGACAACAACTCCAACAACAACTACTACGACTAAACCAACAACTACAACTACAACGACAACACCCACGACTACAACACCTACGACAACAACTACTACGACAACACCCACAACGACAACGCCAACCACCACAACCCCAACGACGACACTAGCTACAACGACAACACCAACTACCACAACTCCCACTACAACCACACCAACGACTACAACTACTACGACAACGCCTACGACAACAACTCGAACAACAACTACAACGACAACACCCACAACAACAACGCCAACTACCACAACCCCCACGACGGCATTAGCTACAACGACAACACCAACTACCACAACTCCCACTACAACAAAAACTACAACCACACCAACGACTACAACTACTACAACAACGCCTACGGCTACAACACCAACAACAACTACTACGACACCACCCACGACAACAACCACTACGACTACACCAACGACTACAACTACTATGACAACACCCACAACGACAACACCTACGACAACAACTACTACGACAACACCCACAACGACAACGCCAACCACCACAACCCCAACAACGACACGAGCTACAACAACAACACCAACAACTACAACTCCCACGACAACAACAACTACAACCACACCAACAACTACAACTACTACAACAACACCTACGACAACAACTACTACAACCCCAACGACAACAACTACTACAACCCCAACGACAACAACTACTACAACCACACCCACGACAAAAACTCCAACAACAACTACTACGACAACACCCACGACAACAATCACTACAACCACACCAACGACGACAACTACAATGACCACACCCACGACAACAACTCCAACAACAACTACTACGACAACACCCACGACAACACCCACGACAACAATCACTACAACCACACCAACGACTACAACTACAATGACCACACCCACGACAACAACTCCAACAACAACTACTACGACAACACCAACGACAACAACTACTACGACTACACCAACTACTACAACTACAACAACGACACCCACGACTACTACACCTACGACAACAACTACTACGACAACACCTCCGACATCAACTACTACAACCCCAACGACTACAACTACTATGACAACACCCACAACAACAACCACGACAACAACGACAACAACACCCACGACGACAACTACTACGACAACACCCACGACAACAACCACTACAACAACACCAACGACTACAACTCCCACTACAACAACTACTACGACAACACCCACAACGACAACGCCAACTACCACAACCCCCACGACGACACTAGCTACAACGACAACACCATCTACCACAACTCCCACTACAACACCAACGACCACACTCACGACAACAACTCCAACAACAACTACTACGACTAAACCAACAACTACAACTACAACGACAATGCCAACCACCACAACCCCAACGACGACACTAGCTACAACGACAACCCCAACGACCACAACTACTACAACCACACCCACGACAACAACTCCAACAACAACTACTACGACAACAACAACTACAACCACACCAACAACTACACCTACTACGACAACACCTACGACAACAACTCCAACAACAACTACTACGACAACACCCACAACGACAACGCCAACTACCACAACCCCCACGACAACACTAGCTACCACGACAACACCAACTACAACAACTCCAACTACAACAACAACTACACCAACAACTCCAACTACTACGACAACACCTACAACAACAACTACTACAACCCCAACGACTACAACTACTACAACCACACCCACGACAACAACTCCTACAACAACTACTACGACCACACCCACGACAACAACTCCTACAACAAAAACCACTACCACTAAACCCACAACAACAACTACTACTACAACAACAACTACAACTAAACCAACGACTACAACTACTACGACAACACCTACAACAAAGCCTACTACGACAACACCTACGACAACAACTACTACAACCCCAACAACTACAACTACTACAACCACACCCACGACAACAACTCCAACAACAACTACTATGACAACAACTACTACAACCACACCCGCGACTACAACTCCCACTACAACAACTACCACGACAACACCCACGACGATAACTCCAACAACAACTAGTACGACAACACCCACGACAACAACCACACCAACGACTACAACTACACCCACGACTACAACACCAACTACAACAACTACTACGACAACACCCACAACAACAACCACAAAGACAACGCCAACTACCACAACTCCCACGACAACAACCACTACAACCACACCAACGACTACAACTACAACGACTACACCCACGACTACAACACCCACTACAACAACTACCGCGACAACACCTCCGACAACAACCACAACAACAACACCAACGACTACAACTCCCACTACAACAACTACTACGACAACACCCACAACGACAACGCCAACTACCACAACCCCCACGACGACACTAGCTACAACGACAACACCATCTACCACAACTCCCACTACAACAACAACTACTACAACCACAACAACTACAACTACTACGACAACACCCACGACAACAACCACTACAACAACACCAACGACTACAACTCCCACTACAACAACTACTACGACACCACCCACAACGACAACGCCAACTACCACCACCCCCACGACGACACTAGCTACAACGACAACACCATCTACCACAACTCCCACTACAACAACAACTACTACAACCCCAACGACTACAACTACTACGACAACACCCACGACAACAACCACTACAACAACACCAACGACTACAACACCCACTACAACAACTACTACGACACCACCCACAACGACAACGCCAACTACCACAACCCCGACGACGACACTAGCTACAACGACAACACCATCTACCACAACTCCCACTACAACTACACCAACGACTACAACTACTACGACAACACCTACAACAACAACAACTACTACAACCCCAACGACTAAAACTACTACAACCACACCCACGACAACAACTCCAACAACAACTACTACGACAACACCCACAACGACAACGCCAACTACCACAACCCCCACGACAACACAAGCTACAACGACAACACCAACTACCACAACTCCCACTACAACAACAACGACAACTACACCAACGACTACAACTACAACGACAACACCTACGACAACAACTGCTACAACCACAACTACAACCCCAACTACTATGACCACACCCACGACAACAACTCCCACTACCACAACCCCCACGACGACACTAGCTACAACGACAACACCAACTACCACGACTCCCACTACAACAACAACACCAACTACCACGACTCCCACTACAACAACAACACCAACTACCACGACTCCCACTACAACAACAACTACAACTACACCAACGACTACAACTACTACGACAACACCTACAACAACAACAACTACAACCACTACTACAACCCCAACTACTACGACCACACCCACGACAACAACTCCCACTACCACAACCCCCACGACGACACTAGCTACAACGACAACACCATCTACCACAACTCCCACGACAACAACAACGACAACTACACCAACGACTACAACTACTACGACAACACCTACGACTACAACTACTTCAACCACTAGTACAACCCCAACGACTACAACTACTACGACAACACCCACAACGACAACGACAACTACACCAACGACTACAACTAATACGACCACACCCATGACAACAACTACTACAACCACACCAACAACTACCACTACTACGACAACACCCTCGACAAAAACCACACCAACGACTACGACTACAATGACAACACCCACGACTACAACACCCACTACAACAACTACTACGACAACACCCACAACCACAACGCCAACAACCACAACCCCCACGACGACACTAGCTACAACGACAACACCAACTACCACAACTCCCACGACAACAACAACTACAACCACACCAACAACTACAACTACTACGACAACACCTACGACAACAACTACTACAACCCCAACGACTACAACTACTACAACCACACCCACGACAACAACTCCAACAACAACTACTACGACTACACCCACGACAACAACCACTACAACCACACCAACGACTACAACTACAACGACTACACCCACGACTACAACACCAACTACGACAACACCCATTACGTCAACGCCAACTACCACAACCCCCACGACGACACTACCTACAACGACAACACCAACTACAACAACTCCCACTACAACAACAACAACAACTACACCAACGACTACAACTACTACGACCACACCCACGACAACAACTCGAACAACAACAACTACTACAACCCCAACGACTACAACTACTACAACCACACCCACGACAACAACTACACCCACGACTACAACTTCCACTACAACAACTACTACGACAACACCCACAACGACAACGCCAACTACCACAATTCCCACGACGACACTAGCTACAACGACAACACCAACTACCACAACTCCTACTACAACAACAACTACAACTACACCAACGACTACAACTACTACGACCACACCCACGACAACAACTCCAACAACAACTACTACAACCACTCCAACATCTACAACTACTACGACAACACCTACGACAACAACTACTACAACCCCAACAACAACTACTACTACAACCCCAACGACTACAACTACTACAACCACACCAACGACTACAACTACTACGACCACACCCACGACTACAACTCCCACTACAACAACTACTACGACAACACCCACAACGACAACGCCAACTACCACAACTCCAACTACAACAACTACAACTACACCAACAACTACAACTACTACGACAACACCTACGACAACAACCACTACAACCCCAACGACTACAACTACTACAACCACACCCACGACTACAACTTCCACTACAACTACTACTACGACAACACCCACAACGACAACGCCAACTACCACAACTCCCACGACGACACTAGCTACAACGACAACACGAACAACCACAACTCCTACTACAACAACAACTACAACTACACCAACGACTACAACTACTACGACCACACCCACGACAACAACTCCAACAACAACTACTACAACCACTCCAACATCTACAACTACTACGACAACACCTACGACAACAACTACTACAACCCCAACATCAACTACTACTACAACCCCAACGACTACAACTACTACAACCACACCAACGACTACAACTACAACGACTACACCCACGACTACAACTTCCACTACAACAACTACTACGACAACACCCACAACGACAACGCCAACTACCACAACTCCCACGACGACACTAGCTACAACGACAACACCAACTACCACAACTCCTACTACAACAACAACCACAACTACACCAACGACTACAACTACTACGACAACACCTACAACTCCAACTACTACGACAACTCCTACAACTACAACTACTACTACAACCCCAACGACTACAACTACTACGACCACATCCACGACTACAACTCCCACTACAACAACTACTACGACAACACCCACAACGACAACGCCAACTACCACAACTCCAACTACAACAACTACAACTACACCAACAACTACAACTACTACGACAACACCTACGACAACAACCACTACAACCCCAACGACTACAACTACTACAACCACACCCATGACTACAACTTCCACTACAACTACTACTACGACAACACCCACAAAGACAACGCCAACTACCACAACTCCCACGACGACACTAGCTACAACGACAACACCAACAACCACAACTCCTACTACAACAACAACTACAACTACACCAACGACTACAACTACTACGACAACACCTACAACTCCAACTACTACGACAACACCTGCAACAACATCTACTACAACCCCAACGACTACAACTACTACGACAACACCCACGACTACAACTCTCACTACAACAACTACTACGACAACACCCACAACGACAACGCCAACTACCACAACTCCAACTACAACAACTACAACTACACCAACAACTACAACTACTACGACAACACCTACGACAACAACCACTACAACCCCAACGACTACAACTACTACAACCACACCCACGACAAGAACTCCAACAACAACTACTACGACAACAACCACTACAACCCCAACGACTACAACTACTACAACCACACCAACGACAACAACTCCAACAACAACAACTACGACAACACCCACGACAACAACCACACCAACGACTACAACTACTTCGACTACGCCTACGACAACAACTCCCACAACAACTACAACGACAACACCCACAACGACAACGCCAACCACCACAACCGCAACGACGACACTAGCTACAACGACAACACCAACTACTACAATTCCCACGACAACAACAACTACAACTACACCAACGACTACAACTACTACGACAACACCTACGACAAGAACTACTACAACCCCAACGACTACAACTACTACGACCACACCCACAATTACAACTCCCACTACAACAACTACTACGACAACACCCACAACGACAACGCCAACTACCACAACTCCAACAACTACAACTACACCAACAACTACAACTACTACGACAACACCTACGACAACAACCACTACAACCCCAACGACTATAACTACTACAACTACCACCACGACAACAACTCCAACAACAACTACTACGACAACAACCACTACAACCCCAACGACTACAACTACTACAACCACACCCACGACAACAACTCCAACAACAACTACTACGACAACAACCACTACAACCCCAACGACTACAACTACTACAACCACACCAACGACAACAACTCCAACAACAACTTCTACGACAACACCCACGACAACAACCACACCAACGACTACAACTACTACGACTACGCCTACGACAACAACTCCCACATCAACTACAACGACAACACCCACAACGACAACGCCAACCACCACAACCCCAACGACGACACTAGCTACAACGACAACACCAACTACTACGACAACACCAACTACTACAACTCCCACGACAACAACAACTACAACTACACCAACGACTACAACCACACCCACGACAACAACTCCAACAACAACTACTACGACAACACCAACTACCACAACTCCTACTACAACAACAACTACAACTACACCAACGACTACAACTACTACGACAACACCTACATCTCCAACTACTACGACAACACCCACAACGACAACGCCAACTACCACAACTCCAACTACAACAACTACAACTACACCAACAACTACAACTACTACGACAACACCAACGACAACAACCACTACAACCCCAACGACTACAACTACTACAACCACACCCAAGACAACAACTCCAACAACAACTACTACGACAACACCCACAATGACAACGCCAACTACCACAACTCCCACGACGACACTAGCTACAACGACAATACCAACTACCACAACTCCCACTACAACAACAACTACAACTACACCAACAACTACAACTACTACGACAACACCTACGACAACAACCACTACAACCCCAACGACTACAACTACTACAACCACACCCACGACAACAACTCCAACAACAACTACTACGACAACACCCACGACAACAACCACACCAACGACTACAACTACTTCGACTACGCCTACGACAACAACTCCCACAACAACTACAACGACAACACCCACAACAACAACGCCTACCACCACAACCCCAACGACGACTACAACTACAACGACCACACCCACGACTACAACACCCACGACTACAACTACAACGACGACACCCACGACTTCAACGCCTTCGACAACAACCACTACCACCACACCCACAACGACAACTACTACTACGCCCACGACTACAATGACTACGACAACGCCCACGACAACTACTACTACGCCTACGACTACAACTACTACTACCCCTACGACTACAACTCCTACAACAACAACCACTACCACCACACCAACGACTACAACACCAACGACAACAACCACAACGACAACAACACCAACGACTACCACGCCCACGACAACAACGACTACGACAACACCCACGACAACAACGACTACAACCACACCAACGACTATAACTTCTACGACAACACCCACAACGACAACGCCAAGTATCACAACCCCCACGACGACACTAGCTACAACGACAACACCAACTACCACAACTCCCACTACAACAACAACTACAACTACACCAACGACTACAACTACTACGACAACACCTACAACAACAACTACTACAACCACACCAACAACTACAACTACTACGACCACACCCACGACAACAACTCCTACAACAACAACCACTACCACTACACCCACAACAACAACTACTTCTACTCCCACTACAACTACTACTACCCCAACGACTACAACACCAACTACGACAAAAACTACTACGACAACACCCACAACAACAACTACTACTACTCCCACGACAACAACGACTACGACAACACCCACGACAACAACCACTACAACCACACCCACGACTACAACTACTACGACTACAGCCACGACAACAACGCCAACTACCACAACTCCTACTACAACAACAACTACAACTACACCAACGACCACAACTACTACGACCACATCCACGACAACAACTCCTACAACAACAACCACTACCACCACACCAACGACAACAACACCAACGACAACAACCACAACGACAACAACACCAACGACTTCCACGCCCACGACAACAACGACTACAACCACACCAACGACTATAACTACTACGACAACACCCACAACGACAACGCCAAGTACCACAACCCCCACGACGACACTAGCTACAACGACAACACCAACTACCACAACTCCCACTACAACAACAACTACAACTACACCAACGACTACAACTACTACGACAACACCTACAACAACAACCACTACCACTACACCCACAACAACAACTACTACTACTCCCACTACAACTACTTCTACCCCAACGACTACAACACCAACTACGACAAAAACTACTACGACAACACCCACAACAACAACTACTACTACTCCCACGACAACAACGACTACGACAACACCCACGACAACAACCACTACAACCACACCCACGACTACAACTACTACGACTACAGCCACGACAACAACTCCTACAACAACAACCACTACCACCACACCAACGACAACAACACCAACTACTACAACGCCCACGACAACTACTACTACGCCTACGACTACAACTACTACGACCACACCCACGACAACAACTCCAACAACAACTACTACGACAACACCCACGACAACAACTACTACGACTACACCCACGACAACAACTCCTACAACAACAACCATTACCACTACACCTACAACAACAACTACTACATCTCCCACTACAACTACTACTACGCCTACGACAACAACTACTACGACCCCACCCACGACAACAACTACTACGACCACACCCACGACAACAACAACTCCAACAACAACCACTACCACTACATCCACAACAACAACTACTACTACTCCCACTACAACTACTACTACCCCAACGACTATGTCACTAACTACGACAACACCCACAACAACAACTACTACTTCTCCCACGACAACAACGACTACGACAACAACCACTACCACCACACCCACAACGACAACTACTACCACTCCAACGACAACTACTTCTACCCCCACAACTACAACACCAACTACGACAACAACTACTACGACAACACCCACAACAACAACTACTACTTCTCCCACGACAACAACGACTACTACAACACCCACGACCACAACCACTACGACCACACCCACGACTACAACTTCAACGACCACATCCACGACAACAACTCCTACAACAACAACCACTACCACCACACCAACGACAACAACACCAACTACTACAACGCCCACGACAACTACTACTACCCCCACGACTACAACTTCTACGACAACAACCACTACCACCACACAAACGACAACAACACCAACTACTACAACGCCCACGACAACTACTACTACGCCTACGACTACGCCTACGACTACATCTACTACGACCACACCCACGACAACAACTACTACGACCACACCCACGACAACAACTCCTACTACAACAACCACTACCACTTCATCTACAACAACAACTACTACTACTCCCACGACAACAACTACTACGACAACAACCACTACCACCACACCCACAACGACAACTACTACTACTCCAACGACGACTACTACTACCCCTACGACTACAACCACTACGACCACACCTACGACTACAACTACTACGACCACACCCACCACAACAACTACTACGACAACACCCACCACAACAACTACTACGACAACACCCACCACAACAACTACTACGACAACACCCACCACAACAACTACTACGACAATACTCACGACAACAACTACTACGACAACACCCACGACAACCACTACTACGACAACACCCACCACAACAACTACTACGACAACACCCACCACAACAACTACTACGACAACACCCACCACAACAACTACTACTACTACACCCACGACTACATTTACTACGACACCCACGACAACAACAACAGTTTCTACAACAACTAGAAAAGACCCTGCTCAGTACACAATAACTTCTCCGACAACTATACGCAAGCGAAGAACAGACTCAACTAAAGTCACCACAGCTACAACCACCTCACAAATCCCGCCACGCTTTTTAACGACTACACACAAATACGATAATTCGTCCTTCTCCTTTACCATCCCAACCAATATTCCCGCTTCCAACTTCACGACATCTGAATCCACCACAACTACTACGAGGAAGAGGCCTATTTCGCCTATATGGCAAAATTATACTCGATGTTTTCGTTGTGGTTTAAACACAAGTGATATCCCGCAAGCACCCTCTTGTCATCACGTGTTTGATAGTCCCGAACGTACATATTATACGTACAGAAGATTTTTGAAAGTAATTTGCAAAATACCAGACAACACCAGGCGACGCAGTGAAGGTTATCAAGACTTCAATTTTAGAAGAACCGAATTTTTTGACCCATCGCCACAGGTGTTTTATAGAGGTAACTACTACATACTTCTAAAGCACTCCGCCGACGGGCGACTTTGATCGTGAGTTGCGACAACTGGCAACTGGCAACTATGTATATTGTATAATTATTACAATATTCATTCTTTGCAGAAACTGCGCAGAGTTAATAATACCGCTACTTTCTAAAATTTTCAACAATTTCGGTTGCTACAACCGGTGGCGATCAAACGAAAAAATGTGTACCAATAAATATTATGTTGCCGGTTTCCATAACCGGCAACCGTCTTCCATAACCGTCAGTTTTTAATAATTTTTTCGAAAATTTACTGTTTACTTAAGAATAGAATATACATTACTAAGGAAAACCCTCAAAGTCTTCATATTCTTCTTAAATTTTACTTTCACTATAAAACACTATAGTATCAGCATAATGATACCAAACAGGTAGCGACAGTCACCTGATTCCTGATACTCCTATCACATCTGTAGATTCCAGGTGATTCTTCATATCACATCTGGGAGGTGTTGTAATGATTGTGATATTTTGTTCCAGGTGGTTGCTACAAAAGGTTTCTCGATCTCGGCGAGGTGTACAATGAACGGGGTTGCCGGACGATGTTGCCCGAGTTGGGCACGAGCCTAGCGTCAGTCAGGCTGATGCGGCTGGAGATGGCCTTAGAGCACGTCGATGAAGGCTGCGTTTCAAGCGCACACGCCTCGCTAACCCCCTTCAGCAGAGCGATATCGCTGTACTCTCGGTACCACGTGTGTGTCTGTGTTGGACGGTACTGTAACGGAGCGACAACCTTCAAACATAATTACTATTTAGAAACAGCTTTTATTTTATTAAATATAGTTGTAAGGATATGAAATTAGTTAGTGAGTGGGTCATCTTAGGGGCGCAGCTTATATTGTTTTCCTGAAGGTGTAACCATTTATTAGAAATCTTTATACACTTCACATTAAAACACAACAATTCATAATGAAAATAAAATGTGATTGTTCACCTGTGGTAATCCTTCGCACTATTTATCTTGGTTATATCTATTGTTGCTTGGTTTATGTCCTGCAGTTTGCAATCTGAATTTAGGGTGCAACCGGGAAAAGTGTATTTATTGAAGTAGAAAAAGGTCAAAGGGCCGTAATGAAGGTATTACTAAGAAAACCATTTCGATATTCTACAGACCAGTTATACAATGAATTGTTAGTTCTTCGTGTTAGACATTCACAACTCTCAAAACTATTTTCTTTGTTCTTTTATATTATGATATTATAATTTTATTTTATTATGACCTCTGTAATTTTATACTAATACAAAAAAAAAACTTAAAAAATGCCTCACCCTTACTTTTAATGATTTAACTAAACTGTGTTTAATGTTTATCGCAACTCTGGTCTTTATACAGTTCGGAGACCACTGTTCAGAATATTCAATGCCTGTTATAATTATTATTTATATTATTAATTTAGGTTTAGGGTTACTGTATAAGTGGTTGTAATATTGTAACTTCTATGCAACAAATAAATTTATTCTTATTATTACTTATTAAATATTGTATTATTTAATATTTATTCACTTCTCTTAGAAAAACAACAAAATACCCGATAAATTCGAGGATAAATTAATTACTGCTGTCATTTGACGAGACCTGCTCCCTTACCATGAACTTTTAAAGCAGGACAGTTTAAGATGTGGAAGCGAGACGCCGCTATGTGCTGGGTAATGCGGCGTCTCGCTTCCACAACGTAAACTGTGCGGCTTTAAGAGTTGATGAGGGAGGATGAGGATGAGATGGTAAGGGAGCTGCATGAGGAGGTACATTTAATACATCATGTCTGTTCGCAACTTAACTAAAAACAGAGACTTAGTAGTTCATCGAGCATGGTCCCGATTATGGTTCTACAGATTATAAAAGCACTGATGATATTTTTAGTTCTGAATTTCTAACAATAACAGTATTCAGTTGCCTGCTGAGGCAACTTGAATCGACGCGAGAATGTTGTGCGCTTAATTCGTTAAAGGAGTATGACGCATAATTAAGCGATATGGATCGGGTACCAACTTGAGCATTTAACCAGGAAGCAACCATACTTTTAAAAACAGTATTATAATTTTTTCTCGTGTTAATACTTTTTACAATTCAATAGAAAAACAAAGTACTGTTTGAATAATTTATTATAACTTTAATTGTGGATAGGCTTGCAAATAATTATTATCTTTAACGATAGGTAAGAAATTGTTAGATTTTGCAAAAAGCTAAAAAAAATATGTTATGTAACCTTCAAAATAATAAAAATCTACTGTTTACTTTCCAAAATACTGCTCATTATTGTTTTTTTTTTATTTATTGGTATACCAACAGCAGTACATATTTATTTATATTTTAATAGGCATGGAATAATACAAGTGCTAATATGCACGCCCATTGTAGGTACACACAGCATTTACCATAATAACATTACTTTGTACGTCTAAAACTTTCTTAGCACAACTAATATAGTCTTAAGTAGTTAAATAAAATGTTATATAAGTTAATAAAATTATATAAAAGTTACAATATATATTGTTATGTTACTGAAGAACTATTGTTTGCTGTGCACTCTCGTTGCGTTCCCGCACCTCTGAATATTTTTTTTAAACTTGCTTAGAGAAACCCCGTATATGCTGATGTTTGATGATTTGCCACAGAGGCCGTTGAACTCTCTAAACATTCTAAGTAAGGGAGCGTTTAGACTCAAGTTTGTATGTTGCCGAGGAATGTGGAAAACTCTTGTCTTGTTATTGGTTGTCTAGGTGGTCTGGATGGTACTGAGTATAGGACCCGTTCAACTAGGTCACTGCATCTCACTAAGTTGTTTATGATTTTGTATAAAAATATTAGATCACTTGTTCGACGGCGATCTCGCAGCGGATTAATTTTAAAGTAGCGTAAGCGCTGTTCATAGGGACATCGGTGGCTTATATCTTGAGATATAAAAGCAAGATGTTTAGTGAATGCTCGTTGAATACTTTCAAGTTTCTGCGAATGGACTGCATAAAATGGATTCCAGACCACGCTAGCGTATTCCAGCTGGCTACGTACTAAGGTGTTAAATAGTAATTTTTTGGTTTTAGGTAGTTGATAGCTAAAAGCTGAAAGCTAAAGTAGATTGTTCTCCCAACATTAAAATAAGTATACTTACTATATTTCTTGTAAAGTTGGGAACCCTGGTTTTGAGGGACAATGACGAAAAGCTATTGTTTTAAAAAACAATGAAAAAATAATGCTGAGGCAGTAATAATATCCATGTCATTTATGTTGCGAGGTCCAACGCGGAATGAATGTCGCGCGAGTGTGTAAAGAGACTACTCGTTACACACTCGCGCGACATTCATTCCGACGCGAACTATCGCGTCCACGCTCGTACACGAGCGTCTCGCGACGAGACGCAGGGCGAGCGACGAGACGCAGGGCGAGCGACGAGACGCAGGGCGAGCGACGGGACGCAGGGCGAGCGACGAGACGCAGGGCGAGCGACGAGACGCAGGGCGAGCGACGAGGCGAGAATGTAAACCGAGCATTAGAAATTCAACACCTGACAATAGAATTAAATACCAGCCTCAAAATTAGCCATTAACTAATTACAAGAAACTATTGGTATCTACACAACAACGAAATAAATAAATCATATTCATTTTTGGTTTTCTACTCCCCGCTCGGGCAAAAGAACTCTATTCTCAATCACTAATTAAGACCTCATGATTTACGGCACTACTAGTGTTACCAGTTTTGTAATTTTCAGTAAATTTAGAGTCTTTATCGTTTAGTTAATGAAAATAAAGTAAATTACTAACTAGCTTAAGGATTAAGTAACTCGTGTGATTCATCTATTTAGTTTCAAATTAATTTATATCTTAATTTATTAGTTCATAATTGCTTTGTTACGTTAACAAATGCGTTTTTCTTGGGTAATTCAATCACACACAGTGGCAACACATCGAATTGACAAATGGCATTAGCTCACTATTTCTTTGCTATCGTCATGTCGCTCATACCTATAGCATTGTTTCGCCCGGCAAGCAAAATTCTATGGCTCTCAAATATTTCGTTGGTAAAATAGTAAACTTGCCAATCTGCAAATATCAAACATTTTAAATGAAATGAAAACAAAAAGTTGGTACTGTTGATCAGGTTTTATAGCGGATAATGTGGCAATAATGTAGTCCACCACTCGTGCCCATCATTGCAACTCCTGTAAGCCAGGACCGACAATGATAACCATCGAGGCCCAGCGGCGTCCCAGAAAAATGAGTGGACTGGAACCCGCAAAGAAATTAATCTTATAAGAATCTGTAGGAGGAGTAAGAATATAAATTTAGTTCCCACTTCCCTCCATAGCAAGCAGGAGACAGAAAGACTAATCCACAACTGAAATAAGCCCAGTCGCCAAGCACCACAGGTATAAAAGTTAAAACTGATGGGACCTAGCTGTTATCGATTCCAATAGTAGGTATGGCAGAAACGTCTGAAAGCACGGAAGTTTGTTCTGGTTGCATCAAGGTCCTCATAATAGGTAGCGGACGTAACATGTATGCTGTCTAACAAGGTATTACGTTCATTCTGCCATAGACTACACTCCCACAGGATATTTTGTGCAGTTTGCTCATTTTCACAATCTTGCGTTGAGCAGTGGCACAGAGGAGGAGCAACAAGCTTAAAAGCTTTAAAGTTACCATGACCCGTCAAGAACTGAGCCACGCAATTATCTACCTCCAACCATGTCTTCTCCAGCCGCTCGCAAACAGATGAAAAGTACTGTTAAAGGTGGCGGCCCTTAATAGAAGTATCCCACCTAGATTGGATACCTTTTGTCTTTGTGAACCTTGTAAGTTCAAGAGATTTGGTGTCATTTTGTGTGCTAATTTTAGGGCATGCTAAGACAACGACAAGACATTTTCTCCCGTATCTTTAACCAATAACTTGTTTTCATACTGAAAACCAAAATAAAATGGTTTCTGGACAATTTCAATAGGTGCGGTACGTACATCAACAAACCTAAACCAAGCCTTTCCTGAAGATCAGCTAATGAACTTGGAATCGATTTGTTTGGAATTGGAAAATGGTTATTGAAAGGAAAGCCTAAACCTAAGAGTTGGCTTGTCAGACAGCAGTTTGACAACTCATACTGAGGCCGGTGTAGCTCACAAACAGAACTACAAAAAATACGATTACTTAGTTCATAAGAAACGGTTCAGTTAATTAAGTTAGAGTAAGGAAATTTAAGATATATATATATATATAAGGCAGCTATACTCAAAGTGTGTTCCGCGGAACCCTAGGGTTCCGCGATACCACTGGGTTCCGCAAGAATTTAGAAAAAAAAATCAAAACACCTCTGGTCGAACGTTTTGACATTACCATTTCCCCAAGAAAAAAATTTGAGAACCGCATGGCAACTGATGACGAATTACGTAGACGTAAGGCAATACCAAGCGATGCCTACGTAGTGATTATATTCTCTTTGGGCGAAGCATATTAATATACTATGATCCAGATGATGTTATTCTATAGATCAGTGTTTACTGACATATTTGACTTTTTGATTTTAAGGATGTTTAATTTATTTTATATTAGTATATTTACAATTATAAGTTTTTGTGATGATTTTATTTACATAGAATGTTCCTTACTGTCACGTGTGAAAAGTCCCGTTGAACTCATAGCGGACACCACAGATTCATTTGTGTTACCCAAAAATGTGTATCGTTATGAACCATACAGAGGTAAGTATAATATTCTAGAAAGCATGTAATGTCTAATCTTTCTCCAGTCAGATTGGTTTGTCCGATAGCTCGTTACCGTCCACCACCACTATGAGAATGAGGAAGTAGCGAGAGACCTAGTCTTTAGCCACACTCGTTCATTATAAAATCTCCTGCGTAGATGGCTAGACTCCAAGGAATCTCAGTTAAGATGGTCGTACCACTGTGACCGAAATTCAGTCAGGAGTACTAAGTCTCTAAACTCGCGACCTTTGGCTCTTAACCTAACATTGTTATTAGGTTATCATTAACCATAATTAATAAAGATGAATTCTTACACTTCCGAGTACATTTCGTTGTACCCTACTGGCCTGGCGAATGGCCAACTGCTAATGGAATTTAATCAGCATCTAAAATAGTAGGTACCCACTTTCTTATGAACCAAAATATAGACGAGAGGGTTAAAGTACGGTTTGTAATTTTCAGTAAGTATAACTATAAATCAGCTCGCATAGAGTGACATACTACTTATGTCATATCGTCAATAAAAATTAAGCCAGCTCATTAAGGTTTCTCCTGGCACGTGGTAACACGGGCCGCACCAGCGCCGAGCCAAGCGACGCGCCGTGTAAGGGGGTGGCGCTGCCTCGTTTGTCGTACTTGCTGGCCTAATATGACTCGTACAATCAGCTCCAGGCGGCGCGAAAAGAAATTACTCGAATACTGAATACCCAATCGTGGAAGATCTTATTGTTTAATTAAGAAAACAAACGCTGTTCCATACAATGTGTAAGCATAATTATTATACGTTAATTATACCAATGCAGTAACTACAATTCGTTTTGCAGGATATAGAACTCAATGGAGACCTACATCAAAAGATAGTGATGAAGAGAAGAAAGAGTACCACACAGGGGCAAGAATAAGACCTACGGTATTTAAAGTTCAGAGACAAGCGGCTATACAGAATCCCCAATACTTAAAAAAAACACTAAAGTATTGGAATAATTTCTATGAGGATGAAGAAGCCTGGCCGGAAATAATATTAATTTCATCAAGCACAAAAAGAACTACAACAGCTAAAATAGAACGAAAGACGTTTGCAAATTATTTTCCCGTTTTGTATAAGAATACACAAGAAGAAACAAAAGGTGAAAATGAAACAGAAGACCCTGAGGGAGAATCATTTTTAAGTTATGTTGCTGGTATGAATAATGAAATTGCTGGTGATAATATAGAGAATAATGAAGAAGAAGACGATGAAGATGCAGATGATGTTGAAGACGATGTTGAAATTTTCAGAGTAGATGATGAGACGACTAAACCGACTAGCCCTACAACCAAATCAACACCATCGACAACAACTACTACGACAAAACCTAAGATAACTACAGCTATGACAACTTCACCCAGGACAACAACTACTATGATTACTACAGCCACGGCAAAAACAGACATGACAACAATTTCCACGACAACAATACCCACGAGAACAACAGCCACGAAAACAACACAAACGAGAACAACTACTACGACCAGACCCACGACAATAACACCCGCGGCAAAAACTAATACGACCAGACCCACGGCAATAACACCCGCGGTAAGAACTACTACGACCAGACCCACGACAATAACGACCGCGGCAAAAACTACTACGACCAGACCCACGACAATAACAACCGCGGCAAAAACTACTACGACCAGACCCACGACAATAACACCCGCGGCAAAAACTACTAGGACCAGACCCATGACAATAACACCCGCGGCAAAAACTACTACGACCAGACCCACGACAATAAGACACGCGGCAAAAACTACTACGACCAGACCCACGACAATAACACCCGCGGCAAAAACTACTACGACCAGACCCACGACAATAACAACCGCGGCAAAAACTACTACGACCAGACCCACGACAATAACACCCGCGGCAAAAACTACTAGGACCAGACCCATGACAATAACACCCGCGGCAAAAACTACTACGACCAGACCCACGACAATAAGACACGCGGCAAAAACTACTACGACCAGACCCACGACAATAACACCCGCGGCAAAAACTACTACGACCAGACCCACGACAAAAACACCCGCAGCAAAAACTACTACGACCAGACCCACGACAAAAACACCCGCGGCAAAAACTACTACGACCAGACCCACGAAAATAACACCCGCGGCAAAAACTACTACGACCAGACCCACGACAAAAACACCCGCGGCAAAAACTACTACGACCAGACCCACGACAATAACACCCGCGGCAAAAACTACTACGACCAGACCCACGGCAGTAACACCCGCAGCAAAAACTACTAGGACCAGACCCACGACAATAACACCCGCGGCAAAAACTACTACGAACAGACCCACGGCAATAACACCCGCGGCAAAAACTACTACGACCAGACCCACGACAAAAACACCCGCGGCAAAAACTACTAGGACCAGACCCACGACAATAACACCCGCGGCAAAAACTACTACGACCAGACCCACGAAAATAACGCCCGCGGCAAAAACTACTACGACCAGACCCACGACAAAAACACCCGCGGCAAAAACTACTACGACCAGACCCACGGCAAAAACACCCGCGGCAAAAACTACTAGGACCAGACCCACGACAATAACACCCGCGGGAAAACCTACTACGACCAGACCCACGGCAATAACACCCGCGGCAAGAACTACTACGACCAGACCCACGACAAAAACACCCGCGGCAAAAACTACTACGACCAGACCCACGGTAATAACACCCGCGGCAAGAACTACTACGACCAGACCTACGACAAAAACACCCGCGGCAAAAACTACTAGGACCAGACCCACGACAATAACACCCGCGGTAAAAACTACTACGACCAGACCCACGAAAATAACACCCGCGGTAAAAACTACTACGACCAGACACATGAAAATAACACCCGCGGCAAAAACTACTACGACCAGACCCACGACAAAAACACCCGCGGCAAAAACTACTACGATCAGACCCACGGCAATAACACCCGCGGCAAAAACTACTAGGACCAGACCCACGACAATAATACCCGCGGCACAAACTACGACGACCAGACCAACGATAATAACACCCGCGGCAAAAACTACTAGGAACAGACCCACGACAATAACACCCGCAGCAAAAACTACTAGGACCAGACCCACGACAATAACAATCGCGGCAAAAACAACTACGACCAGACCCACAACAACAACGCCAACTACCACAACCCCCACGACGACACTAGCTACAACGACAATATCAACTACCACAACTCCCACTACAACAACAACTACAACCACTCCAACGACTAGAACTACTACGACCACACCCACGACTACAACACCCACGACATCAACTACTACGACAACACCCACAACGACAACGCCAACCACCACAACCCCAACGACGACAACAACTACAACGACCACGCCCAAGACTACAACACCCACGACAACAACGACTACGACAACACCGACGACAACAACTACTACAACCACACCAACAACTACAACTACTACGACAACACCTACGACAACAACTCCAACAACAACTACAACGACAACACCCACAATGACAACGCCAACCACCACAACCCCAACGACGACAACAACTACAACGACCACGCCCAAGACTACAACACCCACGACAACAACGACTACGACAACACCGACGACAACAACTACTACAACCACACCAACGACTACAACTACCACGACAACGCCTACGACAACAACTCCAACAACAACTACTACGACAACACCCACGACAACAACCACTACAACCACACCAACGACCACACCCTTGACAACAACTCCAACAACAACTACAACGACAACACCCACGACAACAACCACTACGACTACACCAACGACTACAACTACAACGACGACACCAACAACTACAACACCCACCACAACAACTACTACGACAACACCCACAACGACAACGCCAACCACCACAACCCAAACGATGACACTAGCTACAACGACAACACCAACTACCACAACTCCCACAACAACAACAACTACAACCACACCTACTACGACAACACCTACGACAACAACTACTGCAACTCCAACGACCACAACTACCATAACCACACCCACGACTACAACACCAACTACCACAACTCCCACGACAACAACAACTGCAACCTCACCAAAAACTACACCTAATACGACAACACCTACGACAACCCCAACGACTACAAAAACTACGAACACACCCACGACGACAACTCCAACGACTACACCCACGACTACAACACCCACAGCAAGAACTACTACGACAACGCCAACTACCACAACCCCCACGACTACACCTACGACTACAACACCGACTACAATAACTACTACGACAACACCCACAACGACAACGCCAACTACCACAACCCCCACGACGACACTAGCTACCACGACAACACGAACTACAACAACAACTGCAACTACACCATCTACTACGACAACACCTAAAACAACAACTTCTACAACTCCAACGACTACAACTACTACGATCACACCCACGACAACAAATCCAACAACAACTACTACGACAACACCCACGACAACAACTCCAACAACAACTACTACGACAACACCCACGACAACAACTCCAACAACAACTACTACGACAACACCCACGACAACAACTACGACAACACCCACGACAACAACTACGACAACACCCACGACAACCACTACAACAACACCAACGACTACAACTACTTCGACAACACCCACAACGACAACGCCAACTACAACAACCCCCACGACGACACTAGCTACAACGACAACACCAACTACCATAACTCCTACTACAACAACAACTACAACTACTACAACCACTACTACAACCCCAACGACTACAACTTCTACGACCACACCCACGACAACAACCACTGCAACCACACCAACGACTACAACTACTACAACCACACCAACAACTACAACTACTATGACAACACCAACGACAACAACTACTACAACCCCAACAACTACAACTACTACAACCACACCCACTACAACGACTCCAACAACAACTACTATGACAACAACTACTACAACCACACCCACGACTACAACCCCAACGACTACAACTACTACTACAACACCCACGACAACAACCACTACAACAACACCAACGACTACAACTACTACAACCACACAAACAACTACAACAACACCCACGACCACAACCACTACAACAACACCAACAACTACAACTACTACAACCACACCCACGACAACAACTCCAACAACAACTAGTACGACAACACCCACGACAACAACCACACCAACGACTACAACACCCACTACAACAACTACTACGACAACAGCTCCGACAACAACTTCTACAACCCCAACGACAACAACTACTAGGACAACACCCACGACAACAACGACAACACCCACGACCACAACCACTACAACAACACCAACGACTACAACTACTACGAAAACACCCACGACTACAACTACAACAACAACACCTACGACAACAACTACTAAAACCACACCCACGACTACAACTACAACAACAACACCTACGACAACAACTACTACAACCACACCCACGACTACAACTCCCACTACAACAACTACTACGACAACACCTACAACGACAACGCCAACTACCACAACCCCCACGACGACACTAGCTACAACGACAACACCATCTACCACAACTCCCACGACAACAACAACGACAACTACACCAACGACTACAACTACTACGACAACACCTACGACTACAACTACTTCAACCACTACTACAACCCCAACTACTACGACCACACCCACGACAACAACTCCAACAACAACTTTTACGACATCACCTACAACACCCACGACCACAACCACTACAACAACACCAACGACTACAACTACTACGACAACACCCACAATGACAACGACAACTACCACAACTCCCACGACAACAACAACGACAACTACACCAACGACTACAACTACTACGACAACACCTACGACTACAACTTCTTCAACCACTACTACAACCCCAACTACTACGACCACACCCACGACAACAACTCCAACAACAACTACTACGACAACACCCACGACAACAACCACTACAACCACACCAACGACAACAACTACTACGACTTCACCCACGACTACAACACCCACTACAACAACTACTACGACAACAGCTCCGACAACAACTACTACAACCCCAAAGACTACAACTACTAGGACAACACCCACGACAACAACTACGACAACACCCACGACAACAACTACTACGACAACACCCACGACCACAACCACTACAACAACACCAACGACTACAACTACTACAACAACACCCACGACTACAACTACAACAACAACACCTACGACAACAACTGCTACAACCACACCCACGACTACAACTCCCACTACAACAACTACTACGACAACACCTACAACGACAACCCCCACGACGACACTAGCTACAACGACAACACCATCTACCACAACTCCCACGACAACAACAACGACAACTACACCAACGACTACAACTACTACGACAACACCTACGACTACAACTACTTCAACCACTACTACAACCCCAACTACTACGACCACACCCACGACAACAACTCCAACAACAACTTCTACCACAACACCTACAACAACAACTACTACAACAACTACTACAACCCCAACGACTACAACTACTACGACAACACCCACAACGACAACGCCAACTACCACAACCCCCACGACGACACTATCTACAACGACAACACCAACTACCACAACTCCCACGACAACAACAACGACAACTACACCAACGACTACAACTACTACGACAACACCTACGACTACAACTACTTCAACCACTTCTACAACCCCAACTACTACGACCACACCCACGACAACAACTCCAACAACAACTTCTACGACAACACCTACAACAACAACTACTACAACAACTACTACAACCCCAACGTCTACAACTACTACGACAACACCCACAACGACAACGCCAACTACCATAACCCCCACGACGACACTATCTACAACGACAACACCAACTACCACAACTCCCACGACAACAACAACGACAACTACACCAACGACTACAACTACTACGACCACACCCACGACAACAACTCCAACAACAACTACTACGACAACACCCACGACAACAACCACTACAACCACACCAACGACAACAACTACAACGACTTCAACTACAACGACTACACCCACGACTACATCTCCAAAAACAACTACTACGACAACACCCACAACGACAACACCAACTACCACGACTCCCACTACAACAACAACTACAACTACACCAACGACTACAACTTCTACGACAACACCTACAACAACTACAACCAAACCAACAACTACAACTACTACGACAGCACCTACGACAACACCCTCGACAACAACCACACCAACGACTACAACTACAACGACTTCACCCACGACTACAACACCCACTACAACAACTACTACGACAACACCCACAACGACAACGACAGCTACCACAACCCCCACGACGACACTAGCTACAAGGACCACAACAACTACCACAACCCCCACGACGACACTAGCTACAACGACAACACCAACTACCACAACTCCCACGACAACAACTACTACAACCACACCCACGACAACAACTACTACAACCACACCCACGACAACAACTACTACAACCACACCCACGACATCAATTACTACAACCACACCCACGACAACAACTACTACAACCACACCCACGACAACAACTACTACAACCACACCCACGACAACAACAACTACAACCACACCCACGACAACAACTACTACAACCACACCCACGACATCAATTACTACAACCACACCCACGACAACAACTACTACAACCACACCCACGACAACAACTACTACAACCACACCCACGACAACAACTCCAACAACAACTACAACGACAACACCCAAAAAGACAACGCCAACCACCACAACCCCAACGACCACACCCACGACAACAACTACTACAACCCCAACGACTACAACTACTACAACCACACCCACGACAACAACTACTACAACCACACCCACGACAACAACTCCAATAACAACTACTATGACTACACCAACAACTACAACTACTACGACTACACCAACAACTACAACTACTACGACTACACCTACAACAACAACTACTACGACAACACCTACAACAACAACTACTACAACAACTACTACAACCCCAACGACTACAACTACTACGACCACACCCACGACTACAACGCCAACTACCACAACTCCCACTACAACAACAACTACAACTACACCAACAGCTACAACTACTACGACAACACCTACAACAACAACTACTACGACAACACCTACAACAACAACTACTACGACAACACCTACAACAACAACTACTACGACAACACCTACAACAACAACTACTACGACAGCACCTACAACAACATCTACTACAACCCCAACGACTACAACTATTACGACCACACCGACGACTACAACTCCCACTACCACAACTACTACGACAACACCTACAACGACAACGCAAACTACCACAACCCCCACGACGACACTAGCTACAACGACAGCACCAACTACCACAACTCCCACAACAACAACAACTACAACTACACCAACAACAACAACTACTACGACAACAACTACTACAACCCCAAAGACTACAACTACTACAACCACACCCACGACAACAACTACTACAACCCCAAAGACTACAACTACTACAACCACACCCACGACAACAACTCCAACAACAACAACTACAACGACTACACCCACGACTACAACTTCCACTACCACTACTACTACGACAACACCCACAACGACAACGCCAATTACCACAATTCCCACTACAACAACAACTACAACTACTACGACAACACCTACAACAACAACTACTACAACCCCATCGACTACAACTACTATGACCACACCCACGACAACTACTCCAACAACAACTACTACGACAACACCCTCGACAACAACCACACCAACGACTACAACTACTACGACCACACCTACGACAACAACTGCAACAACAACTACTACGACAACACCCTCGACAACAACTCCCACAACAACTACAACGACAACTCCCACAACAACAACGACGACTACAACTACAACGACCACACCCACGACTACAACACCCACGACTACAACTACTACGACAACACCCACAACGACAACACCAACTACCACAACCCCCACGACGACAACAACTGCAACAACCACACCCGTGACAACAACACCTTCGACAACAACCACTACCATCACACCCACAACGACAACTTCTACTACCCCCACGACTATAACACCAACTACTACGACAACACCCACAACAACAACTACTACTACTCCCACGACAACAACGACTACGACAACGCCCACGACAACTACTACTACGCCTACGACTACAACTACTACTACGCCTACGACTACAACTACTACTACGCCTACGACTGCATCTACTACTACGCCTACGACTACAACTACAACGACGACACCCACGACTACAACACTTACGACAACAACTACTACGACAACACCCACAACGACAACGCCATCTACCACAACCCCCACGACGACACTAGCTACAACGACAACACCAACTACCACAACTCCCACTACAACAACAACTACTACTACACCCACGACAACAACCACTACAACCACACCGACGACTACAACTACAACGACTACTCCCACGACTACAACGCCAACTACCACAACCCCCACGACGACACTAGCTACAACGACAACACCAACTACCACAACTCCAACTACAACAACAACTACTACTACTCCCACGACAACAACGACTACGACAACACCCACGACAACAACTACTACATCCACACCAACAACTACAACTACTACGACAACCCCAACGACTACAACTACCACAACCACACCCACGACAACAACTCCAACAACAACTACTACGACAACCCCAACTACTACAACTACCACAACCACACCCACGACAACAACTCCAACTACAACTACTACGACAGCACCCACGACAACAACTACTACGACCACACCCACGACAACAACTCCTACAACAACAACTACTACTATTCCCACTACAACAACGACTACGACAACAACCACTACCACCACACCCACAACGACAACTTCTACTACTCCCACGACTACAACACCAAGTACGACAACAACGACTATGACAACACCCACGACAACAACTACTACGACCACACCCACGACAACGACTACTACGACCACACCCACGACAACAACTACTACGACCACACCCACGACAACAACTACTACGACCACACCCACGACAACAACTACTACGACCACACCCACGACAACAACTTCTACGACCACACCCACTACAACAACAACTACTACTACACCCACGACAACAACCACTACAACCACACCGACGACTACAACTACAACGACTACACCCACGACTACAACGCCAACTACCACAACCCCCACGACGACACTAGCTACAACGACAACACCAACTACCACAACTCCAACTACAACAACAACTACTACTACTCCCACGACAACAACGACTACAACAACACCCACGACAACAACTACTACATCCACACCAACAACTTCAACTACCTCGACAACCCCAACGACTACAACTACCACAACCACACCCACGACAACAACTCCAACAACAACTACTACGACAACCCCAACTACTACAACTACCACAACCACACCCACGACAACAACTCCAACTACAACTACTATGACAGCACCCACGACAACAACTACTACGACCACACCCACGACAACAACTCCTACAACAACAACTACTACTATTCCCACTACAACAACGACTACGACAACAACCACTACCACCACACCCACAACGACAACTTCTACAACTACCACGACTACAACACCAAGTACGACAACAACGACTACGACAACACCCACGACAACAACCACTATGACCACACCCACGACTACAACTACTACGACTACATCCACGACAACAACTCCTACAACAACAACCACTACCACCAGACCAACGACAACAACACCAACTACTACAACGCCCACGACAACTACTACTACGCCTACGACTACAACAACTAATACCACACCCACGACAACAACTACCACGACCACACCCACAACAACAACTACTACTACTCCCACTACAACTACTCCTACGCCTACGACAACAACTACTACGACCACACCCACGACAACAACTACTACGACCACACCCACGACAACGACTACTACGACCACACCCACGACAACAACTACTACGACCACACCCACGACAACAACTACTACGACCACACCCACGACAACAACTACTACGACCACACCCACGACAACAACTACTACGACCACACCCACGACAACAACTACTACGACCACACCCACGACAACAACTACTACGACCACACCCACGACAACAACTACTACGACCACACCCACGACAACAACTCCTACAACAACAACCACTACAACCACACCCACAACGACAACTACTACTTCCCCCACGACTACAACACCAACTACGACAACAATTACTACGACAACACCCACAACAACAATTACTTCTACTCCCACGACAACAACGACTACGACAACAACCACTTCTACCACACCCACAACGACAACTACTACTACTCCAACGACAACTACTACTACCCCCACGACTACAACACCAACTACGACAACACCCACAACAACAACTACTACTACTCCCACGACAACAACGACTACGACAACAACCACTACTACCACACCCACAACGACAATTACTACTACTCCAACGACAACTACTACTAGCCCCACGACTACAACACCAACTACGACAACAATTACTACGACAACACCCCCAACAACAACTTTTACTACTCCCACGACAACAACGACTACGACAACAACCACTACTACCACACCCACAACGACAACTACTACTTCTCCAACGACAACTACTACTACCCCCACGACTACAACACCAACTACGACAACACCCACAACAACAACTACTACTACTCCCACGACAACAACGACTACGACAACAACCACTACTACCACACCCACAACGATAACTACTACTACTCCAACGACAACTACTACTACCCCCACGACTACAACACCAACTACGACAACAATTACTAAGACAACACCCACAACAACAACTACTACTACTCCCACGACAACAACTCCTACAACAACAACCACTACCACCACACCAACGACAACAACACCAACTACTACAACGGCCACGACAACTACTACTACCCCCACGACTACAACTTCTATGACAACAACCACTACAACCACACCAACGACAACAACACCAACTACTACTACGCCTACGACTACAACTACTACGACCACACCCATGACAACAACTACTACGACCACACCCACGACAACAACTCCTACAACAATAACCACTTCCACTACATCTACAACAACAACTACAACTACTCCTACGTCAACAACGACTACGACAACAACCACTACCACCACACCCACAACGACAACTACTACTACTCCAACGACAACTACTACTACCCCCACGACTACAACTACTACGACAACACCCACCACAACAATTACTACGACAACACCCACCACAACAACTACTACGACAACACCCACCACAACTACTTCGACAATACCCACGACAACAACTACTACGACAACACCCACGACAACCACTACTACGACAACACCTACCACAACAACTTCTACTACTACACCCACGACTACAACTACTACGACACCCACTACAACAACATCTACAACAAAAAGCGTGACCACAACAACAGTTTCTACAACAACTAGAAAAGACCCTGCTCAGTACACAATTACTTCTCCGACAACTATACGCAAGCGAAGAACAGACTCAACGAAAGTCACCACAGCTACAACCACCTCTCAAATGACGCCACGCTTTTTAACGACTACACACAAATTGAATAATACGTCCTTCTCCTTTACCATCCCAACCACTATTCCCGCTTCCAACTTCACGACATCTGAATCTACCACAACTACTACGAGGAAGAGGCCTATTTCGCCTATATGGCAAAATTATACTCGATGTTTTCGTTGTGGTTTAAACACAAGTGATATCCCGCAAGCACCCTCTTGTCATCACGTGTTTGATAGTCCCGAACGTACATATTATACGTACAGAAGATTTTTGAAAGTAATTTGCAAAATACCAGACGACACCAGGCGACGCAGTGAAGGTTATCAAGACTTCAATTTTAGAAGAACCGAATTTTTTGACCCATCGCCACAGGTGTTTTATAGAGGTAACTACTACATACTTCTAAAGCACTCCGCCGACGGGCGACTTTGATCGTGAGTTGCGACAACTGGCAACTGGCAACTATGTATATTGTATAATTATTACAATATTCATTATTTGCAGAAACTGCGCAGAGTTAATAATACCGCTACTTTCTAAAATTTTCAACAATTTCGGTTGCTACAACCGGTGGCGATCAAACGAAAAAATGTGTACCAATAAATATTATGTTGCCGGTTTCCATAACCGGCAACCGTCTTCCATAACCGTCAGTTTTTAATATTTTTTTGGAAAAGTTACTGTTTACTTAAGAATAGAATATACATTACTAAGGAAAACCCTCAAAGTCTTCATATTCTTCTTAAATTTTACTTTCACTATAAAACACTATAGTATCAGCATAATGATACCAAACAGGTAGCGACAGTCACCTGATTCCTGATACTCCTATCACATCTGTAGATTGTAGTGCTTATGATTTTTTGTTCCAGGTGATTCTTCATATTACATCTGGGAGTTGACTTACATATTGTGATATTTTGTTCCAGGTGGTTGCTACAAAAGGTTTCTCGATCTCGGCGAGGTGTACAATGAACGGGGTTGCCGGACGATGTTGCCCGAGTTGGGCACGAGCCTAGCGTCAGTCAGGCTGATGCGGCTGGAGATGGCCTTAGAGCACGTCGATGAAGGCTGCGTTTCAAGCGCCCACGCCTCGCTAACCCCCTTCAGCAGAGCGATATCGCTGTACTCTCGGTACCACGTGTGTGTCTGTGTTGGACGGTACTGTAACGGAGCGACAACCTTCAAACATAATTACCATTTAGAAACAGCTTTTATTTTATTAAATATTGTAAGGATATGAAATTAGTTAGGGAGTGGGTCATCTTAGGGGCGCAGCTTATATTGTTTTTCTGAAGGTGTAACAATTTATTAGAAATCTTTATACACTTCACATTAAAACACAACAATTCATAATGAAAATAAAATGTGATTGTTCACCTGTGGTAATCCTTCGCACTATTTATCTTGGTTTATACTATTGTTGCTTGGTTTATGTCCTGCAGTTTGCAATCTGAATTTAGGGTGCAACCGGGAAAAGTGTATTTATTGAAGTAGAAAAAGGTCAAAGGGCCGTAATGAAGGTATTACTAAGAATACCATTTCGATATTCTACAGACCAGTTATACAATGAATTGTTAGTCCTTCGTGTTAGACATTCACAACTCTCAAAACTATTTTCTTTGTTCTTTTATATTATGATATTATAATTTTATTTTATTATGATCTCTGTAATTTTATACTAAAACAAAAAAAAAACCTAAAAAATGTCTCACCCTTACTTTTAACGATTTAACTAAACTGTGTTTAATGTTTATCGCAACTCTGGTCTTTATACAGTTCGGAGACCACTGTTCAGAATATTCAATGCCTGTTATAATTATTATTTATATTATTAATTTAGGTTTAGGGTTACTGTATAAGTGGTTGTAATATTGTAACTTCTATGCAACAAATAAATTTATTCTTATTATTACTTATTAAACATTGTATTATTTAATATTTATTCACTTCTCTTAGCAAAACAACAAAATACCCGATAAATTCGAGGATAAATTAATTACTGCTGTCATTTGACGAGACCTGCTCCCTTAACATGAACTTTTAAAGCAGGACAGTTTAAGATGTGGAAGCGAGACGCCGCTATGTGCTGGGTAATGCGGCGTCTCGCTTCCACAACGTAAACTGTCCGGCTTTAAGAGTTGATGAGGGAGGATGAGGATGAGATGGTAAGGGAGCTGCATGAGGAGGTACATTTAATACATCATGTCTGTTCGCAACTTAACTAAAAACAGAGACTTAGTAGTTCATCGAGCATGGTCCCGATTATGGTTCTACAGATTATAAAAGCACTGATGATATTTTTAGTTCTGAATTTCTAACAATAACAGTATTCAGTTGCCTGCTGAGGCAACTTGAATCGACGCGAGAATGTTGTGCGCTTAATTCGTTAAAGGAGTATGACGCATAATTAAGCGATATGGATCGGGTACCAACTTGAGCATTTAACCAGGAAGCAACCATACTTTTAAAAACAGTATTATAATTTTTTCTCGTGTTAATACTTTTTACAATTCAATAGAAAAACAAAGTACTGTTTGAATAATTTATTATAACTTTAATTGTGGATAGGCTTGCGAATAATTATTATCTTTAACGATAGGTAAGAAATTGATAGATTTTGCAAAAAGCTAAAAAAATATGTTATGTAACCTTCAAAATAATAAAAATCTACTGTTTACTTTCCAAAATACTGCTCATTATTGTTTTTATTTTTATTTATTGGTATACCAACAGCAGTACATATTTATTTATATTTAAATAGGCATGGAATAATACAAGTGCTATTATGCACGCCCATTGTAGGTACACACAGCATTTACCATAATAACATTACTTTGTACGTCTAAAACTTTCTTAGCACAACTAATATAGTCTTAACTAGTTAATTAAAATGATATACAAGTTAATAAAATGATATAAAAGTTACAATATATATTGTTATGTTACTGAAGAACTATTGTTTGCTGTGCACTCTCGTTGCGTTCCCGCACCTCTGAATATTTTTTTTAAACTTGCTTAGAGAAACCCCGTTTATGCTGATGTTTGATGATTTGCCACAGAGGCCTCTCTTGAACTCTCTAAACATTCTAAGTAAGGGAGCGTTTAGACTTAAGTTTGTATGTTGCCGAGGAATGTGGAAAACTCTTGTTATTGGTTGTCTAGGTGGTCTGGATGGTACTGAGTGAGGTACTGAGTATAGGACCCGTTCAACTAGGTCACTGCATCTCACTAAGTTGTTTATGATTTTGTATAAAAATATTAGATCAGTTGACTTCGACGGCGATCTCGCAGCGGATTAATTTTAAAGTAGCGTAAGCGCTGTTCATAGGGACATCGGTGGCTTATATCATGAGATATAAAAGCAAGATGTTTAGTGAATGCTCGTTGAATACTTTCAAGTTTCTGCGAATGGACTGCATAAAATGGATTCCAGACCACGCTAGCGTATTCCAGCTGGCTACGTGCTAAGGTGTTAAATAGTATTTTTTTGGTTTTAGGTAGTTGAAAGCTAAAAGCTGAAAGCTAAAAAGATTGTTCCCCCAACTTTAAAATAAGTATACTTACTTTATTTCTTGTAAAGTTGGGAACCCTGGTTTTGAGGGGCAATGACGAAAAGCTATTGTTTTAAAAAACAATGAAAAAATAATGCTGAGGCAGTAATTATATCCATGTCATTCATGTTGCGAGGTCCAACGCGGAATGAATGTCGCGCGAGTGTGTAAAGAGACTACTCGTTACACACTCGCGCGACATTAATTCCGACGCAAACTATCGCGTCCACGCTCGTGCACGAGCGTCTCGCGACGAGACGCAGGGCGAGCGACGAGACGCAGGGCGAGCGACGAGACGCAGGGCTAGTGACGAGACGCAGGGCGAGCGACGAGACGCAGGGCGAGCGACGAGACGCAGGGCGAGCGACGAGACGCAGGCAAGCGACGAGGCGAGAATGTAAACCGAGCATTAGAAATTCAACACCTGACAATAGAATTGAATACCAGCCTCAAAATTAGCCATTAACTAATTACAAGAAACTATTGGTATCTACACAACAACGAAATAAATAAATCATATTCATTTTTGGTTTTCTACTCCCCGCTCGGGCAAAAAAAACTCTATTCTCAATCACTAATTCTGACTCTACTGTCAAGCCTCACTATAATTTGTGACCGATGGTTAGGTTACGCAGCGGTGCGAGGGTCAACGCTGAACGACTTTATGCAGAAGTCATTCTGCGTTCAATTCATCAATTTCAAATCTACCTACGTGTACAAATAGATAAATTAATATGTATGTAATTTAGAACTTAAAATAAAGACTTTCAACATTTTTAATGTAGTCAATTCAAAACGTTGAAAGTTAAATATTAAAATATTTAACTTTCAACGTTTGAATCGACATTCAAATACTTATGGTAACATTATATTTTCCATCTTTCCCCAGATTTCCCATATCCAAAGATACTTATTTTCTCTATGTCCAAAGTTAAAAGGAACAATGACGAAAATGAAAGAGATTATGGAACAGACTTTGTCATCATACAATCTCCTTAATAAAAAGCAAAGATATATCATCGAGATCATGGCATCCTCTTCCCAAAAATGCCATGATTTACGGCACAACTAGTGTTACCAGTTTTGTAATTTTCAGTAAATTTAGAGTCTTTATCGTTTAGTTAATGAAAAATAAATAAATTACTAACTAGCTTAAGGATTAAGTAACTCGTGTAATTCATCTATTTAGTTTCAAATTAATTTATATAATCTTAATTTAATCGTTCATAATTAACAAATGCGTTTTTCTTGGGTAATTCAATCACACACAGTGGCAACACATCGAATTGACAAATGGCATAATGGTAGCTCACTATTTCTTTGCTATCGTCATGTCGCTCATACCTATAGCATTGTTTCGCCCGGCAAGCAAAATTCTATGGCTCTCAAATATTTCGTTGGTAAAATAGTAAACTTGCCAATCTGCAAATATCAAACATTTTAAATGAAATGAAAACAAAAAGTTGGTACTGTTGATCAGGTTTTATAGCGGATAATGTGGCAATAATGTAGTCCACTACTCGTGCCCATCATTGCAACTCCTGTAAGCCAGGACCGACAATGATAACCATCGAGGCCCAGCGGCGTCCCAGAAAAATGAGTGGACTGGAACCCGCAAAGAAATTAATCTTATAAGAATCTGTAGGAGGAGTAAGAATATAAATTTAGTTCCCACTTCCCTCCATAGCAAGCAGGAGACAGAAAGACTAATCCACAACTGAAATAAGCCCAGTCGCCAAGCACCACAGGTATAAAAGTTAAAACTGATGGGACCTAGCTGTTATCGATTCCAATAGTAGGTATGGCAGAAACGTCTGAAAGCACGGAAGTTTGTTCTGGTTGCATCAAGGTCCTCATAATAGGTAGCGGACGTAACATGTATGCTGTCTAACAAGGTATTATGTTCATTCTGCCATAGACTACACTCCCACAGGATATTTTGTGCAGTTTGCTCGTTTTCACAATCTTGCGTTGAGCAGTGGCACAGAGGAGGAGCAACAAGCTTAAAAGCTTTAAAGTTACCATGACCCGTCAAGAACTGAGCCACGCAATTATCTACCTCCAACCATGTCTTCTCCAGCCGCTCGCAAACAGATGGAAAGTACTGTTAAAGGTGGCGGCCCTTAATAGAAGTATCCCACCTAGATTGGATACCTTTTGTCTTTGTGAACCTTGTAAGTTCAAGAGATTTGGTGTCATTTTGTGTGCTAATTTTAGGGCGTGCTAAGACAACGACAAGACATTTTCTCCCGTATCTTTAACCAATAACTTGTTTTCATACTGAAAACCAAAATAAAATGGTTTCTGGCCAATTTCAATAGGTGCGGTACGTACATCAACAAACCTAAACCAAGCCTTTCCTGAAGGCTAATGAACTTGGAATCGATTTGTTTGGAATTGGAAAATGGTTATTGAAAGGAAAGCCTAATCCTAAGAGTTGGCTTGTCAGACAGCAGTTTGACAACTCATACTGAGGCCGGTGTAGCTCACAAACAGAACTACAAAAAAATACGATTACTTAGTAACTTATAAGAAACCGTTCAGTTAATTTAGTTAGAGTAAGGGAATTTAAGCTAAACATATACATATATAACGAATATTGTTAAAAAAAATCAAGTTTGATTAATGTTATTTTTAATTTATTCATATTTCTTAATATTTACCGTTTCCTCACTAAAAAAAATTGAGAACCGCATGGCATCTGATGATGAATTACGTAGACGTAAGGCTATACCGGGCGAAGCCTACGTAGTGATTATATTCTCTTTGGGCGAAGCATATTAATATACTATGATCCAGATGATGTTATTCTATAGATCAGTGTTTACTGACATATTTGACTTTTTGCTTTTTAAGGATGTTTATCATATTTTATATTAGTATATTTACAATTATTAGTTTTTGTGATGATTTTATTTACATAAAATGTTCCTTACTGTCACGTGTAAAAAATCCCGTTGAACTCATAGCGGACACCACAGATTCATTTATGTTACCCAAAAATGTGTATCGTTATGAACCATACAGAGGTAAGTATAATATTCTGGAAAGCATGTAGCGTTGATCATGCGTCTAATATTTCTACGTTCAGGTTGGTTCGTCCGATAGCTCGTTACCGTCCACCACCACTATGAGAGTGAGGAAGTAGCGAGAGACCGGGTCTTTAGCCACACTCGTTCATTATAAAATCTCCTGCGTAGATGGTTAGACTCCAACAAATCTCAGTTAAGATGGTCAGGAAATTCGAAAAAAATCGTGGAAATTCAGTCAGGAGTACTAAGTTTCTAAACTCGCGACATTTGGCTCTTAACCTAACATTGTTGTTAGGTTATCATTAATCCACAATTAATAAAGATGTATTCTTACACTTCCGAGTACATTTCGTTGTACCCTACTCGAATGTAAAAAAATAGTAGGTACCCACTTTTCTAATAAACAGAAATTTAGACGTGAGGGGAAAAGTACGGCTTCTACTTTTCAATTAGTATAACTATAATTAATCAGCTCGCATAGAGTTACATACTACTCATGTCATGTCGTCAATAAAAGTTTAGCCAGCTCATTAAGGTTTCTCCTGGCGCGTGGTAACACGGGCCGCGCCAGCGCTGAGCCAAGCGAGGCACCGTGCAAGGGGGAGGCGCGGGCTCGTTTGTCGTACTTGCTGGCCCAATATGACTCGTACGATCAGCTCCAGGCGGCGCGACCAGAAATTAGTCCAATGCTGAATACGCAGGGTGCATAATATATTTATTGATAATTAAGAAAACAAACGCTTTGCCATAAAATAAGTATAGAAAGCGTTAATTATACCAATGCAGTAACTACAATTACTATTGCAGGACATCGAACTTTATGGAGACCTACAGCAAAAGATAGTGATAAAGAGGAGAAACATCACTACACAAGAGCAAAAATGAGACCTACGGTTTATAAAGTTCAGTTACAACCGGCTATACAGAAACCCCAATATTTTAAAACAACACTAAAGTATTGGCATCATTTTTATGAGGAGGAAGAACCCTGGCCAAAAGTAGTATTAATCTTATCAAGCACAAAAAGAACTACAACACCTAAAATAGAACGAAAGACGTTTGCAAATTATTTCCCCGTTTTAAATAAGCAAACACAAGAAGAAACAGAAGATGAAAGTGTAACTGAAGACCGTGAGAGAGAATCATTTTCACGTTATGGCGCTACTATGAATAATGACCATGCTGGTGATAATATGGAGAGCAATGAAGAAGAAGATGATGAAGATGCAGATGATGGTGAAGATGATGATGTCGAAATTTTTAGAGCAGATGAGGAGGAGGAGGAGGAGATTACTACACCGACTACTACAACCACAACAACAACAACAACCACTACAACAACAACAACAACCACTACAACAACTACTACGACAACACCCACTACAACAACTACTACGACAACACCCACTACAACAACTACTACAACAACACCTACTACAACAACACCTACCACAACAACTACGGAGGCGACTACTCAGTACACTATAGATTCTACGACCTCTAATGAAGGACGGGGTGTGGTCGTTATAGCTCTGGGGAGCACGACCCCACCTACACCGCCAACTACTACAACCCAAGCCTCAACCACCTCCTCTTCTACATCCTCCACCATCACCACCAACCCCACCAACCCCACCAACCCCACCACCACAATCCCTACCATCACAATCCCCACTATCACAATACCCACCATCACAATCCCCACCATCTTAATCCCCGGCATCGCCGCCGCAACGAATGAAACCATCACAACTACTGAGGAGGACCCTCAACCCCCTCTAAGGAAAAGTATTACTCGATGTTTTCGTTGTGGTTTAAACACAAGTGATATCCCGCATGCACCCTCTTGTCATCACGTGTTTGATAGTCCCGAACGTACATATTATACGTACAGAAGATTTTTCAAAGTAATTTGCAAAAACGAATCAGATGACTCCAGGCGACGCAGTGAAGGTTTCAATTTTAGAAGAACCGAATTTTTCGACCCATCGCCACAGGTGTTCTATAGAGGTAACTACTACATACTTCTAAAGCACTCCGCCGACGGGCGACTTTGATCGTGAGTTGTGACAACTGGCATCTATATTGTATATTATGATTTTTATAATTTGCAGAAACTGCGCAGAGGTTAAGTTTAGTTTCTAAAATTTTCAACAATTTCGATTGCTACAACCAGTGACGATCAAATTAAATTTGTGCCATACATCATGTTGTTGTTATATACCATACCATACCCAGCAACCGTCAAATTCACCCGACCCTGTGACCGCCAGTAACCGGCATGGATGCATGAAGCTACCTTAAGAATAGAATATATATTAGTAAGAAAAAGCCACAAAGTCTTCATACTCTTCTTAAATTTAACTTTCACTATAAAACTCTATCGTAGCAGCATAATATACCAAACTGATTCTGATTCCTGCCCCCTTACCATGAACTCTTGAAGCAGGAAAGTTATAGATGTGGAAGCGAGACGCCACTACGTACAGTGTAATGCGGCGTCTTGCTTCCACAACGTAAACTGTCCTGCTGTAAGAGTTCATGGTAAGGGGGCTGATACTCCTATTAAATCTGGGAATTGTAATGAATGTGATATTTTGTTACAGGTGGTTGCTACAAAAGGTATCTCGATATCGGGGAGCTGTACAATGAACGGGGTTGCCGGACGATGATGCCCGAGGTGGGCACGAGCCTGGCGTCAGTCAGGCTGATGCGGCTGGAGATGGCCCTGGCGCACGTCGATGAAGGCTGCGTCGCCAGCGCACACGCCTCGCTAACCCCCTTCAGCAGAGCGATATCGCTGTACTCTCGGTACCACGTGTGTGTCTGTGTTGGACGGTACTGTAACGGAGCGACAACCTTCAAACATAATTATCATTTAGGAACGGCTTTTATTTTATTAAATATAGTTGTAAGGATATGAAATTAGTTTTTATTGTTTTTCTGACGGTGCAATATTTTATTAGAAATTATTATACATTTGTTCAATATTTTGTTATTTAACACTTATTTACTTCTTTTAGCAAAACGACAATATATCCGAGGAATTCGAGGTTAAAAATATATATTAAACTCAATTGCTCTTATTTGACGAGACGATTTAGGTAGAAACTTAACTAAAATCAGAGACTTAATTACTGACCCGTACGTCCTAGGTGAGCGACAAACGCGTTAATGCGACGCGACGCAATGCGATGCGACGTAATGCGAAAATATCAAGTAGTCATTGTATACTTTTGTGTCCTACGTCGACGCTTTAATCGGTCTACTACGAGACGCGACGCAGACGACGTGAATTAAGATAACATATTTATCTCCCTCACTCCAACGTGTTATGTTTGTGACATTAATTTGATCGAGATGGCGATATTACTCCCAAGAATAAAGCAGTGATGCCTACCGGGTGAAAAATCTGACACTAAAAATAAAATAAATGATTTTAATTAATAATGGCGTAAAATCGAAACATATAATAATATATAGTAAATAAATAGACAAAAAATAATTCAGTAAATTATAATTTATTGTGATCAGATTGCAGAAGTGTGAATTTCGTATGTATTTATTTGATTGCTTGATTTGTCAGAGCATCTTAAGTTATGTTTCTTAATAATTTGCAATATTGGAACACTTATTTAGGGATATCAAATAAAAGAACTCATTGTTAGGATTACGTACATTTATTAGCAATCTAAACCACACACTTCTCTCGACGCTCTGAGTCTTCAGGAATGCTACAAAACAACAATACAACTTAATAGGTATCCATAAAAAAAAAAAATCGAGTTTCCATTATTCATTAGATAGTACTCCCATATTCCTGGGAAATACGACACGTGTTTTTATTGGCAACACAGAATTTAAAAAAAACCGATGATTATGAAGTAGGACACTCGTCGTGTGAAGCATTCGTCGCATCGCTACAAGTCGCGTCACGTCTCTCACCTAGTACGACGCCGTACTCGAGCACATCTATCCCGATTATGATTGAATGATATATTTAGTCTTGATTCTTCAGCAATAACTAAAAATACGGATAAGCCATTTACAATAGATAGTAACACAGATATTGACAAGTCATACACTGACACTGGATTTGAAACACTTTACAACGTGTTCGATACAACGACTGATTTAGATTGTGGCCAATTTTCTCGAAAACGGTTTGACCGATGTTTATGAGGTTTTCGGGAACGAGTATATGGTTAATCGCCGAGGGTTATTAACGAGCCTTTATTTAAAAAATCACCAAAGATCATCAGCTCTATTGTAATTGATAAAGAATAGAATAGGTTTTAGGTCGGCCTACTTAAGTTAGGTTGGTAACACTGCAATGTAATGTTACCATGTAGCTGATCTGCTGATGGATTGGATTTTTGTTTAATATTTTTTTTATAACCTATGTTACTCGCGATGGTGTAAGGATTCTAACGATGTTATGATGGAATAAAGGAACTCACATACATACATGAACCCTGAAAACATTACACTCCTTTTTTTGGGCAGTCGTGTAAAAACACGACGTCACCGCATCCAGTTAGCGAGAAAAAATCAAGCCAACTCATCGCGTTCGCTTTATTTTGCGCTGCTCTGCACCGCACCCCACGTGCGTTTGGTCAAGCATAGGCCTCTTTAATAGGTTTCGACTGTTTGTTGTTTTCCCGCCGCGCCGCGCCGCGCCGCGCCGCTTCGCGTTCGCGTCTAGCGCGCTCATGCAGGACATCGCGTTATAAACTAGTTTTGTGGGAAATTGTTTAATGTAAATTGTGATGTAATGAAATAAATCAATAAAAATAAAAAAACGATTCGAAGACTATCTTAACAGTTTCCATCAGAGTTCCAGTACTATTCTTCCAGCTCCATCATCGGACCCTTGTTGATATGTGTGATGGAAAGTATGCATGACAACTAAATAAACGAGCCCAAACTCGACGCAGGACGTCGCGTTAGGGTTCTGTCGCCGAAGTACTTAAAAATTCTAGGAACATTATGGTTTGTTTTGATACGTTGCGTATTTACCATTTTGCGTGTTGTCAAGGGTCTGATGATGGAGCCGGAAGACCGTCTACCACTGGCACCCTCTGATTGAAACTGACTAGTTACTCCAGGTCGAGTATGAGTTTAAGGAGTGTTGATTGTAGCATGTTTGCAAGTTATGTACAATTTACATATAAGTTTAAAAAATATAGGAAATGTATAAAAGTGTCAACTAAAAAACGGAATTTAAAAAAATTAAAAATCCCTCTACGAACATAAACGTTTGAATAGAAATAGGAATAAAACAGTTTTTTGGGAAATGCCCGACTAAATATAAGTAAGTTGGGTGAAGAAACTAATATGTCGGGGGCTGCCATTGTTTGCCCTAAAAGGAACTTAATGTTAAATGATAGCTCATGATAGTCTTTAATGTATAGTTAGAAAAATTGGAATCACAGAACAATGGCGGTCTCTTACCGTCTAAAACCCCAGGGTGTTCTCCTAAATACCTTAAGTCGAGGGACGCTGCGTACGCTGCACCGCATCTCGCGACAGGTCTTTATTGTAAGTCCTGCTCAGTACGTACGGCCCATGTGCCGCACGTCCCTTGCTGATCTGCGCGCACGGGACTCCAGCGCGCGCAGTCTACTTGAACCTATGTGGTCGAGCGACGAACTGCCCCAAGATTGTCGCCCGCAGGCCGGTAACTCACGGAGGCCTTACCCTTCCAGCCGCCTCTTTGGCACACATCTCCTCCTCTCAGAAGGTGATGACGGCATTCCAGGCGATTTATCGTGGGTTTTTTATTTTGCTTTTGTTTTTATTACAGGAGGTATTTTCGCTGAAATTGGTGGTATAAATGTAGGTAAAAAGGCTAACGTAGAAGCCGTCTCGGAAAAAAAATTGTCCATCTCCTTCACCATACAACATGGACGACGAAACAGATACAGATTTTCACGACGTTTCAGAAAAGTACTAGAAAAGTGTAAAAGATAGAGAATGACAGTACAAAACTTAATGATAGCAAACATCACAGTCTAGTACGCAGTCATCACAGTCTAGTACGCCGTCAAAACAGTCTGACTCGATCGGATCAGTTATACCAGTCATAACCATAAGCACCACAAAAAGTGACGAAGAAGTCTTATCTAAGAAAGAAAAGAAAAAAGGCTGGGTCTAAGGATTATAAAGCCAAAGAAAGTCTTTGCGGCGGCAGAGTAGCGTGAAAAGTATCAATGAACAGAAACTACCTCAAGAGAAGAAACTAGATGAAGGTCACAAATATCAATTATTATTATTATTATAAGCCCGTATTATCCCACTGCAGGGCAAAGGCCTCCCTTCCCTCCTTCCACTTGTCTCTGTCTGCTGCCACTCGACGCCAGTCCTTAAGGTAGGCGTCTAGTTCGTCGCGCCATCTTTTCCTCGGCCTGCCACGAAGTCGTTTGCTGCTGTTTGGGACCCACTGCGTGGTTGTTTTCGCCCATAGCTCCTCGACAAATATCAATACTCGCTGTAATCTTGTTCGATTCCATTCAACAATATAAATAGTTTAGGATGTAGCATTTTAGTTCTACTTGTTGTATTTTCTATAATGGGTAGGTAGTACAATTATGTGTACGTAAACACCTAAAATAAACGTTATAAATGAGCATAATGAATCATCATCAACTATTCGTAGGTACAATATGAAATGCCCGTAAAAATATTGTGTAAAGTTGAAATGCAAATCAAAAACTATACACATTTAATAAAGCATACAAAAAAGACAAAAAATGTATATAAAATAAACTATTTTCGTAGCTTCCATTTAACCTTGATGATCTATTGCATAATTTAGTAACGCAAACGCATACATGAAACCTCACGTACAATGATATGGGTCTGCTTAAAGGCACAAGACCGGCGACCGGACTGACTGTGCACCCTTCCGTGACTCCTGCTAGTAAATATTCTAACCTACTAAATCCAAGTGACGCAAATCCCGAGTGCAACTCCGGAGGGATATGCCTGCATCCTCTCTCGTTAAACCCGTAACCAATATCCAAGAACCTTTTATAACAGCCACCGATAAACGTATCACCCGTACAATTAATTTTGTAACGCCAACGCATATGCCTGTCCATCATACTGTCTGCATCGAAAACATTATGGCATGTATCGTTATGGACACAATGGTAACATCGGTTAGTTCTATTTGCTGGTAAATGAAAGTAAGGCGCTAGTGTTGTTTCGGATAGCGTTGTTGTTACAGATAGCATGTGGTTCATTGTTAGTTGGTCGCTTGTGGTTTCTTGGTCGTCCAGATTGACCAGATTATATTTGTTCGGCTGGTTTGCATACATCATATTTTTATAGTCATCCATTTGTATAGAATAAGGTTTCATGAAATCTTCAGGAAAATAGGGTGTTCTATAAGCTATCACTGTCGAATAGATTTTTTTATAATCCCTTAATCGCTCAGCGTAAAGTTGTGAATAAGTCTTTTGGTCAGTCACCTGGTACGTTGATGGTTCGGTTTTAGGAGAAAGTGACTTCGTAGGAAAATAACTTCTCCAAGTTTTTATGATTTTTTGGGATGTCGAAATTAATAATTCTGAAGTCGTGAACTCTGTGCTGGTTTTCGGTCTTGCACCACGAGGAGATATCGCTGGCCATTCTTCGTCTTCATACTGTTCTTTTTGAGCTGTTTCGATTATTGTGCTCTTTTCAGACTCTAACGTCTTGGTAGACATTGTATGCTTACCAAACTTTGAATAATTTCTTAAAATTGGTAAATTGTACTTTTTCGTAAATAATGGTTTTTCGAACTCCATCTCACTATCAGTATCATCATAGGTGTCAAGGTGTGTTACCTCTGTTTCTTCATCTATGTAGTTGTCTGGTATACTCTCCGTTGTTGGAGTTAAATCTTCTTCGTAATCCTCGGGAAGAACAATTACGTCAGTAGTAGCTTTATATGAATAAGAATTTTTCAGCCGCGATATATAAGCTAAATGTGATAGTTTCATACAACTTAGAAATACCGAAATATAAATTAACTTACTTAGCATTATACGTTAATATAACAAATACGCAAGTATCTACACTATGTTATAGTACATGAGTAAAAAAGTAAAATGCTCTACAAAGTAAATATAAAGATTGTAATCATAGAAGTATAAAAACTATTGACAACTGTCACTAATTCAGCATTTAGGCTTTTTAATATAAAAAGAGTTTTACTCACCATTGCAGTATGTTATAACATAGACTAATATACTTATTTTCTCTATGGTTATAATAACCTACTGCCTACACTACTGAACAATAAGAAGAATAACTTTTTCTGTTTTTCCGCATATAAACAATTTTAGGAATACGTTTAAAAAGACGAGTGCCTCAATATGGTTATACTTAGAGTAAATTAGTGGTTAATACCATAGTTAATACTAAAGTTGAGGTTTTCGTATCGAATAGGTGATGTTTTTTGTGCCATTCCATGGACCATAGATGGACTAATAATAGGTTCACCCTGCGATCCTTGCGGTATCGTCGACCCATCTCGCAGCAAATCGATCTGCGCCTCACCTACCCATACCCTAAATATACTAGAAATTCTTGGCCCCCATTTTCAAACCAACGCCTTGTTCCACCTGTCGAGGCGACAAATATCATAACCAAACCTGAACCAAACTGTATTCTGTAGTTCTGTAATGCGGTTCCTTCACACATTCTCAACCTGAAAATTTTTGTTAGCTGCTAGATCACAACACTAGGTACAATAACGATCGAGTGGGACCCTCCGTGAAGTAGCGGGTCGGTACCTGTCATGGGGTGCAGCGGACGCAGACACCGCGTCCATCGACCTAAGATAGCTAAGAGGACACCCTGGGGCTTTGACCAGTTACAGTCCAGCATACCCCTCCGTCCCAATAAAATAAATAAATTAAGATGTACAATGACGATACTCAAAGGGATCATGGTCGGTAATTGCGTGGTATAATCAGTGATGTGTCAGAAATAATAAGGTATAATAATATACTTCCCCGCAGTGATGCATCCCCGGTTAATGCTCTAAGCATATACCATAGCATCATAGATAGCATTGATAGCATATACCTTACATTATGTACCTACCTTATTAGGTACATAATAATCTAAGGCATATACTAATTTTCTCTATGGCATGGAACAGATTTTGTCATCATACAATCTCCTTATTAAAAGCAAAAATATCATATCATCGAGATTAGGTTATTCTATAAAACAGTGTTTACTGACATATTTGACTTTTTGATGTTTTTAGGATGTTTTTTATATTTTTTATTAGTATTTTTACAATTATTAGTTTTTGTGATGATTTTATTTACATAGAATGTTCCTTACTGTCACGTGTGAAAAATCCCCTTGAACACATATCGTTGAACACCACAGATTCATTTATGATACCCAAAAATGTGTATCGTTATGAACCATACAGAGGTAAGTATAATATTCTGGAAAGCATGTAGCGTTGATCATGCGTCTAATCTTTCTCCGGTCAGGTTGGTTCGTCCGATAGCTCGTTACCGTCCACCACCACTATGAGAGTGAGGAAGTAGCGGGAGACCGGGTCTTTAGCCACACTCGTTCATTATAAAATCTCCTGCGTAGATGGCTAGACTTCAAGATCCAAAGTATCCCTACACTTCCGTGTACATTTCGTTGTACCCTACTCGAATGGCCAACTGCTAATGGAATTTATTCAGCATTTTAAACAGTAGGTACCTAGTTTTCTTATGAACCAAAATGTAGGCAAAAGTACGGTTTGTATTTTTCAATAAGTATAACTATAAATCAGCTCGCATAGAGTTACATACTACTTATGTCATGTCGTCAATAAAAGTTAAGCCAGCTCATTAGGGTTTCTCCTGGCGCGTGGTAACACGGGCCGCGCCAGCGCCGATATGCAGGGTACATAATATATTTATGTGTTATTATACCTCGTAATGTCAGCGTCGTGAAAGCTCTTATTGTGGATTAAGGAAACAAACGCTTTGCCAAAAATTTGTAAGTATAGTAAACGTTTATTATACCAATGCAGTAACTACAATTAATATTGCAGGACATAGAACCTTATGGAGACCTACAGCAAAAGATAGTGATAACAAAAAGGAAGAGCACTACACAGGAGCAAGAATGAGACCTACGGTATTTAAAGTTCAGAGACAACCGTCTAAACAGAAACCCCAATATTTTAAAACAACGCTAAAGTATTGGCATCATTTTTATGAGGATGAAGAAGCCTGGCCGAAAGTAGTATTAATCTTATCAAGCACAATAAGAACTACAACACCTAAAATAGAACGAAAGACGTTTGCAAATTATTTCCCCGTTTTAAACAAGCAAACACAAGAAGAAACAACAGATGAAAGTGTAACTGAAGACCATGACGATGAAACATTTTCAAGTTATGGCGCTGGTATGAATAATGAACATACTGATAATAATATGGAGAATAATGAAGAAGAAGAAGATGAAAATGCAGATGATGGTGAAGATGATGGCGAAGTTTTTAGAGCAGATGAGGCTACTTCACCGAGCACTACAACCACAACCACAACAACAACAACTACTACTACAACGACTACTACGACAACAACCACTACAACAACTACCACAAAATCTTCGGAAGACGCTGCTCAGTACAGAGTTGAAACAACGACTTTGAATGACGAACGGGGTGTGGTTTATTTACCTGTGGGGACCATTTCCCCGACCGAACCGTCAACTACTACAAACCAACAATTAACTACCGCTTCAACCACCACCATCCCCACCACCATCTCCACCACCATCTCGCCCACCGACTCCACGACCACTGACTCCACGACCACTGAAACCACTACTACTCTCCCTCCAAGGAAACCTACTACTCGATGTTTCCGTTGTGGTTTAAACACAAGTGACATCCCGCATGCACCATCTTGTCATCACGTGTTTGATAGTCCCGAACGTACATATTATACGTACAGAAGATTTTACAAAGTAATGTGCAAAAACGCTTCAGAGGTCACCAGGCGGCGCAGTGAAACCTATCAAGACTTCAATTTTAGAAGAACGGAAGTTTTTGACCCATCGCCACAGGTGTTTTATAGAGGTAACTACTACATACTTCTAAAGCACTCCGCCGACGGGTGACTTTGATCGTGAGTTGCGACAACTGGCAACTCTCAACTATATTATATTGTATATTATGATTTTCATAATTTGCAGAAACTGCGTAAAGATTTAGTTCATTTTGTGATATTTTTAATAATTTTTGTGGCTACAACCAGTGACGATCTAACAGAAAAAAAATTACCATAATAACATTTTTTTTTATAACCAGCAACTGTCGAGTTATTCCACAGTGTTGTTCTTTTACAGAAGTCAGTGTCTTCTCTCGAGTAAATAGTATTGCTGACATAGTGACATTATTATGTAATAATAGCTAGACATAAGAGGCATGCAGCTTATTTATTATTACAAGATATTTTATAATTTACAAAATATAGATGTTCAATATTGTGTGTTTGTGTGTGTGTGTGAGTGTGTTTGTGTGTGTGGCTCACTATAGTATCTTCTCTGATAAAGAATACACATTAGTAATGGAAAGCCACAACGTCTTCATATTCTTCTTAAATTTAAATTTCACTATAAAACACTATCGTAGCAGCATATTATATCAAACAGGTAGCGATAGTCACGTGATTCCTGATACTTCTATCACATCTGTAAATTGTAGTGCTTTTGATATTTTCTTTCAGGTGGTTCTTCATATCACATCTGGGAATTGAAGTACATATTGTGATATTTTGTTCCAGGTGGTTGCTATAAAAGGTTTCTCGATCTCGGCGAGCTGTACAATGAACGGGGTTGCCGGACGATGATGCCCGAGTTGGGCACGAGCCTAGCGTCAGTCAGGCTGATGGCGCTGGAGATGGCCCTGGCGCACGTCGATGAAGGCTGCATTGCAAGCGCACACGCCTCGCTAACCCCCTTCAGCAGAGCCATATCGCTGTACTCTCGGTACCACGTGTGTGTCTGTGTTGGACGGTACTGTAACGGAGCAACAACCTTCAAACATAATTATCATTTAGGAACGGCTTTTATTTTATTAAATTTGGTTGTAAGGATATGAAATTAGTTTTTATTGTTTTTCTTAAGTTCCAATATTTTATTAGAATTTTATTAGAAATCACACACACTTGTTTAATATTGTATTATATAACACGTATTCACTTCTTTTAGCACTACAAACACTAAAATACCCGATGAATTCGAGGTTAATATCTATCAATAAAAATTACTGCTTTAATTTGTGGACACCTGCATGAGGTGCATTACATCCATTATGTTAAATGTCAAACTTAACTAAAAGCAGAGACTTCTCATAATAACACGATAACTGAGTGAAATAACAAAGATTATCTTCTTATATGGTTTCATAAATTCCTGTCAATAGGTACCTACATAAGTTTTTTTAATGATATTATCTTGAACTCCTACGATGGTGGTGGGTTATTTATTATTTCCAAAGCCACAGTCTTATCTCACGTAGGCGCTGTCGTTATAACTTGTCGATTTTGTAAATAGACGAGAGAAAAAGTATTTTATTAACCTACTTCAAAAAAGAAGGAGTTCTCAACTCAGTTTTGTTTTTTTTGTGTTCCGTATTTTTTTATATATTTGTTACCTCATAATGACCTCCGTCATTTATGAACCGATTTCCAAAATTCTTTTTCATGTAAACAGATATACTTCTCGATCGGTCCCCTTAAATTGTTATCCCCCCCCCTTATCTGATGATGAACTTCCGAGATATGGAACGGAACTCCTCATAAGACCGTAGCAAAACGTCGTGACATGTACGTAATATTGCTCTGTTTATACATGCAGTCGATGACTAACCACTAACAAGGAAGAGGGGAAGGGGGTGCGAACATTAAATATATCGTATGAGGTATCGTTTGAAAGGGCTTTTGAAAGGATATCATTAGTCTTACAAAAGTCTAAGAGGAGGGGAAGATGAATCTTCGGGATCACTAAAAATCGTGAAATAAAAAGTAAAAATCGCCTTCAAAAAATACGAACTTAAAAGTGAAAAAAAAATACCTACCTATTTTATTCACTTGTATTATATTTAGTTAGGGTAATAGGTAAAACTAAGTGAAATATTAGAAATACAGACAATCTTGTGAGGCGCTTATAAACAATAAATTTATTTAATATCCCGAAACCCTAAAAGCGCGAGCCAGCAAGAATGAGAGCCAAACAGAGAATATAGATCCCTCGCTAATTCGTCCACTAAACATGACTAAACACTAAAAAAACGACGCTACCCCTGCGCGTACGACCGGCATTCGGCGACGGACCGCCGTCCGCGCAACATGGCGGGCGCAGGCGCGTTTATTACGTTCCTAGTATTACACTTCACGGTCCTTGTACACACAGAAATATTGACACCGAGATATTTCAATCTAGCGTCTAAGAAGAAGATTACGGCGACAGCTACATGCGGCGACGAAGGACCAGAATTGTATTGTAAATTAGTCGGCGCAAACGCGGATCATGATGAGCATGTGATTCAAGGACAGGTGAGATTGTTTATATTTTTGTGTGTGAATGAGAGATGAGTTCTTACTTTCGCTTGTGTTTTTTGTTTGAGGTCGAATGAGAATTGAAAGAAACAATAGTGAGTCCTTCGGTACGTGTTATATTGTTAGCTTTTGTATTATTACACTAATGTTCTGGTGATTTTCTGTATTATGCATATGTAATGTATTTTATTATATTATTTATTTATCGCGTTTATATCCAAACCCTATAATCTGTCGTAGAAAGAATGGTCTACATTTACCACATAGGTTATGGCCGGCGACCTATATACTTACATTCTTCCTTTAAACGACGATGAAACCATTCCTTACTTATACATCTATTAAATCTGTAGCCTAATAAGTCATCGATAACACAGTCGAAACATTATGTCATCTCCACACATTTATCCAGTCTATTCGATTTCTATTCGTCAAGCGTTTGCGACTTGTCTAGGGGATCTGAGCACAAAACAATATTGGTTGCTTCGATCCGCGGTGCCAGAAGCTTCCTAAATAGCTGAAGTGTGAGTCTATATCACTACATAGTATAAAACAAAGTCGCTTTCTCTGTCCTTATATCCCTATGTATGCTTAAATCTTTAAAACTACGCCACGGATTCTGATGCGGTTTTTTTAAATAGATAGAGTGATTGAAGAGGAAGGTTTATATGTATAATAACATCCATTAAATAGTGGAGAAATACTTATAATATATATTTTATACCCGTGCGAAGCCGGAGCGGGCCGCTAGTATTATATAAAAGTACTTTATGTGACATGTTTTACAAAACTCTAAGATACAAAACATTTAGTATTTGAATAGTAGGTACCTATCTAAGTGAAGTTTAAGACATTGATTAGAAATACATGAGTTTTATGCCCACATAAGTTCTGCTTACCACAGGAAAGAAGTGTAATAAATTAATAGTTTATAATGTAACACAACACACAGTAGAACAAGCAGCTACCGCCTGATAAGAGAGTGATAAGTTATCACCGTCCCGTTGGCCCAGCATCCTTCCGATAACGGGTTCGATGCTCCGGTAACGCCAAAAGCTCGGCTTTACTTATGTAATCTAGGATGAGCTGGTGGCAAGTGGTACGGCCACAGATTATATCTGACTGCAAGCATCCGCGTAGGAAATACCTCGTTTTGTCCCAAAATCGGGAGCCATGCACGAATTTAAAATATGTTTACAGAAGCGTATTCCAACTCCATGTTAAATATTTAGTCATGATGAGTTTACAACAGAGAAAGCTCTTTTTGTTTAATCTGCCTAGCTTGAGCCCTTTTGTTAAGTCTCACATAATGTTCAGTTTCTCGGCAACAGTCATACTCATGTCAGAGTTAGTAGCAAAAGATGCCAAAGAAGAAAATTTTCCATTCCTCATCATAAGAAACCCAGTATGCAGTTAGATTGACCCTTAGGGAAGAACACAGACTACTTTGTATACCGCAGATGAAATCGCGATTGTCGCTGGGATTTATGAAACATCACACTGGTGCTGGGTGACCATAATTTCAAACACATTTTTTAATAACTAATAGACTTCTAAAAATAACTACTACAACAGATGTATCATTCAACGCTCCGAATGACTAGCAATCAAAAATTTTGTGATCATATTTTCTGGGTCTTATGTCGGAACATGTGTTGTAGTTGAAATATATTTTCGTTAGACTATAATTTAAATGTTGGCGAAAGCTAATTTGGGTGAAATTGGCTATACTCCCATTAACAAAAAAATATGTAATCCGCAGATACTTATTATAAACTTGTTTGTCTGCACATAATTATTTTAACGCATCCATGATACAGGATGAATTCCTGATGGGCCGAATGGAAAAAAATGGTATATTTAAATAAATTCATCATGAATGAGCTTATCAGTTTCCGAGATTTCCAGGCTATTGACATACTAACAATACTTATTACAATAGTAGGTATTGATAATATTTGTACGTCATTAACAAAAGACTAGATATTGCCCTAATTCACTTGTTTATAAAATTTAATAATTAGAATTTTTTTTTATGAAAACACCAGTATATTTCCAGAAATTAAACTGTCTGGGCAGTGCGTAAACCTTCGTACAAACATCACGATGTTCATCCCGTTTCAAGACGCGAATATTACGACGGCTGGAAGATAATTGTTTCGACTAGAAACACAGTGTAAACGCAGACACGATACAGGAGTAATTCTTGGCTTAAGGCAACGTATTATTAATTACGTTAGTTTTTTTGAATTTTTTTTTTCAAAAAAACTAACGTAATTAATAATACCCTAGTTGAGAGTTTATTTCCGAGTGTCTTCAATAGAATTTCAATAAATTAACATGTGTCTGATGAATTAATTATCCAAATCGGTGTACTATTAACAAAGTTATCGTCGAACGGGGTATATACTAATATGGGTAATATACGGGTAGGTACGAACACATCGTCACGAGCTTGCTACTTTTTGAAGTCGGTAAATATAAACGAACTACCAAGAAACGGAGTTTAAGTTAAATTTAGGCAGAGATAACGGTCGTAAGTAGTTAAATGTGAGCGTTATCTGCCACCTTTGAACCTTATATCTCGGTTGTATGATATTTTGAATGATCACTGGTTCATATTGGTCGGGTTAATGGTTTGTGACATTTTTAGGAACTGTGACATTATGTACATTTGATTAAAAAACGTATATGTACTTTTAGCTTAGCGGGATTTCACTCCTGAATACTGTTAGTTTAGTGAGTTTATTCATATTTATTTCAGACATGATCGTCTACTGCAGGGCAAAGACCTTCCTTTCTTTCCTCCATTTCTCCCGGTTGTAAGCAAGTATATAACTTTTGACAGACAATAGTTAATGAAGTGAATTTTACTGTAAATTTAACAAAGGACCTTTGTTAATGGGCCTGTGATACGCGTATAGTTTAGCTATAGTATTACAAACAGGATAACCGTTTAGAAGATTATACAATTTAGAAATGTAGCAACTTACAAAATAACAAATAAGGACCACTTTGTAGTATCCTTCAAATGTAACAAATCTTTTTCTTTTACCACAATAATGTCTTGCCGAATGTTTGTATATTTCATACTATCATCACTAATCGCAAACATCGCTGCATTGTAACATGATAATAACAGATGACTCTTCTGTATAATAAGCACCCCGGGTCCTTTCGGACTTCGGAGAATTTCGGCTAACATCGGCAAACCTCGTGGCCTTTTTGCGACCATGTGGTAGCCAAATGCTTACGAATCCCATCTAAGTCTGCTCTTTTGTTTTTATAAACACAATGGTTCCTTTAAATAAGTATTTTTTTGTTAAAATATCTGGAATCGAAAAGGTTTTATGAATGGCGGTGAATAGTGAATACAAAATGATTAAGAAAAGAAATAATGGTGTCCCATAAGCTTTGTTTTATGGCTTCATAATGAGGCGGCGCGGCGTGGCTTCTGGGTATGATTTATGTTGGAATTAATATGCTACTAGTTAAGTCAGTAAGACCTAATTATTTGTCACTCTAGACTCTATTCAGTGGATAGGCATTCTAGGCCTAAGGGTTAAAATAGTCTGAGAAAAGAGCTTTAACATAAACAAATAGAATGTAAGTACCGTTGTGAGATGTATTTAGCATTATGATTTCGGCTTGCAATCTATTACGTGTACCATTATTACTTATGATATGGATGTAAGTACCTATGTATATACTCCTGTGAAACCCTTTATAGATTGTATCTATGTTTATAAGTGTTACTGTCAAATCGTTACTTATCTTATTTGAAGGAGAAATAAAAGTCCATTATAATGTTTACACGTGTCATTTTACCCTTTCTCTCAATTGTTGACATTCATTCTGTTCACACAATATGGCATCGGCCTTCGACTACAATGCAACAAGTAGGGTACGAACTCGCGACCCCTAACTAGAAAGCCCTCCACCCTAACTGCGATCAGATGGGCTATTTAATCAATACGACTGCACAAGCGCAGAGCTTGTTGCTCTGATCGTAATAGGGGCCACAGTTCTTGATCACTGGTCAACATGGAAACACCTCTGACCGAAAACTTATTGTTATATTTATAACTACTTACAATGGGAAAATTTAGCGGTTTAATTGACTGTGAGTGATCACAACTCATAAACTTGTATCTACCGAAAGTGTGAAAGAGGTGTCCTGTACAGGACTCGCATTTTATCAGACAGTAAATTAGAGGACTTTTTAATTTGGGGTTAAATTATACATAAATACGTTTATATAGCGTATTTAGAATAAAAGCTAGGTATATTTAGTTCATTAATATATGATTTGCAGCAGTTCCAATATTTCTTGTTTGATACTTCGTTTTGAATTAAAAGATTATTTCCGTTATATCAAAGTCCATGTCGGCCCTACTTTCGTAATTATTATAAATATTGTTTTGATATCATGTTACATTTTCAAGTAGGTACTTATTTTGTTGGTACCTAGATTTTTAAGTATACAAGCTAATATAGTTACTAAATAGAATTACGGTCTGTATTCCATTGTATTAGTAAATTATAACTTATCTATTTTTTTACTTAATTTTAGTTTAATATTCTTTAAAATTCAACAGCGTCTAAGTGTGGAATATTCATCATCTTTTATATTGCAAACTAAACCCTCTTTAACCCTTATATTTCATCCCCATTGTAGCCAAGTTTCAACCCCTTTTGTTTCGCCAGGTGTGTGACATCTGCGACGTAACAAATGAAGCCAAGAAGCATCCACCGGAGTTCGCAGTGGACAGCTCGGAGACATGGTGGCAAAGTCCTCCTTTATCCAGAGGGATGAAATACAACGAAATCAATCTCACCATCGATCTTGGACAGGTAAGTTTAGTATAGTTCTGTATACATGCATATCTATTGATTCTTCTTCTTTTTGTAATTAAATAACTCCAAAAAAGTATATTTTATCTGAAAAATGACTGCCTCGTTGGTCTAGTGGTCGCTAAGCGCGACTGGTACGCTGAGCTTGAGGTCCTGAATTCCAATAACGGGTCGGGCAAAGTGTTACTGGGTTTTTCCATTAGGTAACTCTCCGCAGCAGCACGGAGTCTGAATGCCATTAAGTCGTTTGGATCTGTGCCCGGTTGATGGCAATAGGCTCGCCCCCTTTACATTGGGACCTTTAACATAACTGGCAAAATGTACTATATGTGGACCTTTGCCTACCCCTTCGGGGAATACAGGCGTGATGTAATGTTTTATGTCTCCGAAAAATTTAACAGCATTATTCTTCATTACAACTTCGTAATACAGTTTAAAAAAAAAATATTATAAGAATTAATTTTGGTTCAATTCTTAAACTTGTAACTTGGTCCGCTAAGGCACATACCAACCCTATCAGTGGGGGTCAGATTCCATACAGGACCTTTTAGTCACGACTATAAGAGGACAATGGCTCAACAGTTTCTTGTACTAACTACCTATTATGAGGCCCTGGTATCTACACTATCTTATAAACTTTGTGTCTAAGTCTTACTTCGTTTTCTTTTTTCATATATGAAATTATTAGCGACAAAAAGAGAAAAATATATGTGTGTACCACATACCAAATAACAAAGTCTATTTAGGATAAACTGTATTTATAGAGGTATGCGTACAGTCAATTAATTGACGCTTTAGTGAGGCCTTAGGTTTTCAACTTTCGGAACATTTTTTCGGGATAAAAAGTAGCTGCTTATATTTTAATCCAGGGTTTTAGCTACCTCCATACCAAATTTTATCGAAATTGGTCTTGCTGTTTGTGCGTGAAGATGTTACAAACATACAAACACACTCACAAACTGAGACTGAGATAAATTTATAGCCTAAGTATGTGTTATATGATCCATATGTCAAGATCAAGTGATCAAATAAGTTTCATCAAAACCTGTGTAGTTGATTTTGCATGCAAGTGTAATACAAAAAACAGAATCACTGGAGTACATGCAACAAAGTACACGACCTACCGCAGATTGAATACTGCACAGTTCTTTACAAGTATGTAGGATGAAAGCAACATTACCCTGAGTACCGTTTAGACATAAAATATTATTATCATATATCATAGCAACAGCAAATGAGGAATAATTAGTAAACGCATGCTTCCCTGTCTGTGGAGCTCTATGGTTCTATTATTGTCCAACATTCCTTTAATGTACCGTCGACGTTCGTTCTGAAGAGAATAAGAGATTGGATTGTTTTGCATTTTTGAGATCCATGCGCACTGTGCAATATTGGCCAATTCCATTCATTCATCATTTTAACTAGAATTCAGAAGTTCCTTTTTAGAAAATCCATAAACCTAAAACTCCTGAGTTTGTTTCGGCATTTCTTAGAGGTAGTCAATTAAGAAATGCTGACGCCATCTAGTTGAAAACGGAATGACGTGTAAAAGTGTTTGCAGAACTAAAAATCGTTTAATATATTTTAACAAAATAATTCAAACGTATCACGATTATAATTATAATTTCGAAATGGCTGCGTTACATTGAATCAGAGTATTTCAAATCAAAGATCAGTTTTTCGTATTGTCAAACGTTTCGTTTTGTTTCCAACACATTACTGGAGTATGGTGTTTTCAATTCAGTAGAACTATTCAAGCCATATGTCCCTACTGGTGTCTATTCAGGACGATCCAAGAATAGCGTTATGTTTGTGAGGGCATCGACCCCGCTTACTTCATGCAATGTTAGGACATTAACCATTATTAGACCAGATTTTATGATTCTATGTTTTGGTAGAAGATATTTAGTGCCACTTGCTTATGCTAAATTTGCATATTTCGTTGCTTGGACTGGTAGACTGATTTGTCCCTTCAATTTTAATTGAGTTAATTATAATTATCTACTTATAACGTGGCAATACTATTTAATGTGTCCTTTTAAAACGCTATTAAAACTTATAGATGGCTAAAATTTTCTTTTTATATTATGACAGTAATAACAAATGTCTAATTAGGTAAATGATAACAATTATCATTGTAAGTACACCAAATATAATTGTTCAACCACTTCATTTGAAGTCTTAAATATGTAGTCCTCTCATACATCGAGACTGTTTTAACAAGCTCACATAAACAGCACTTCTGTCTACCCCTTCGAGGAACATAAGCGTGATATTGACGACCTGATTGGCGCAATGGCTAGCGATTGGACTGCTGCGGGTTCGATTCCCACACTTGCCAAAAATTGTGTGATTCACAGATGTTTGTCCCGAGTCAGGTTGCATGTGTATGTGATATATCATGTCTATGAAACACCCACGATACAGGACAAATTCCTTATATGAGCTGATGATTTTAAACAAACATTAAACAACATATAAGCACATAAACTTCATGTATCTATCATATTGTTTATATTTATGCTGATTGCGTTTCTGTGAATGTTGGCAAAGCGAAATTTGATAAGCTATGCGACTGCCCACCCCGATCTTTACAAGCGAATATGACACTTTGTACTGCTGATGTCTGACTAAAAAACTAGTTATATGCAATCATTATACAGCCTGTATTCATGTTGATATGATTACGCGTATACCTTGGGTTATACCTAGTTTAAGATGTGGAAGCGAGACACCGCTACGTGCAGTGTAATGCGACGTCTCGCTTCCCAACGTAAACTGTCCTGCTTTAAGAGTTCATGGTAGGGGGCTGGTCGAGAAAGTTTGGTACAGTAAACGCCAATTTTGACAATATTAAAATGGTTTATTCTATTCTGCTTGGCAATTTATTTCAATTGTGTAAGTTTAACTTGTACCTACGTACTTAAATATATAAATACAATATCTTAGATTAAGTATAATAATAAGTTTCATAGATATAAGTTTATAATTCTTATGTTGTAAATAACTAGGTTAACCCTCTTCCTCTCTCCACTTTTTCTGTGCCCGACAGGGTCCATAATATTTTAAGTCCACCTATGTACTATTAAGTAATGCAATAAAGTATTGAGTATGGAGTATGCCTGTGCATATATATACATATATATATATAGCTTTGTAATGAAACTATAGTGGCTTAGACATAATTATTATAGTGATGGTCTATAATTAGGTATGTGAAATAAATAAAACTGTCACTCAATTTAACAAAGTTTAGATATTAACTAAATTTAGTTGAATCATGCAATGCGAATGAAAAGTTTTTATAATATTATGACGTACTTTCATTCTATTTATGTAGGTATGTAATAGGCATATTGTATACTATCACGCCTTTATTCCTCAAAATGGTAGTTAGAAGTGTGAACCATTTCGCTAATGGCAGACGAAGCCTAAAGTGAATAGATTTTAGTAATAACTCACTGCCTTATTACACTCACAAGGATCTATAATATTAGTTAATTATAGTTACCTAATAATGACTGTTTCGAAAACAATTATTAAAATCTTCGACGACCTGATTGGCGCAGTGGCTCAGCGATTGGAATGCTGCGCTAAGGGTTGCGGGTTCGATTCCCGCACGGGGCAAAAATTTGTGCGAACCGCAGATGTTTGTCCCGAGTCTGGGTGTTTGTGTATGTGATATTTCATGTTTGTGAAACGTTTTAAAAAAAAAATATTTCGTCCCTAAAGACGATTTTAATAATCGTAAACGCTGGCCCGCTTTGACAAATAATAATAAAAATAAACCATATACAAATTCTGAGGTTAGGTACCTCAGAATAATTATTGGGTTTTTTTATAATCAACAAATGGTCTGAGAATTACCAAATGAAAAAACCTGATAACACTTTCCAACGAGGCAAAGATTAAAAATACCACAGTTTATTTATAACTAGCTTTGGCGACGGCTTCGCCCGCGGTAACCCCTATTTAAAAACCCAAAAAGGGCTGAACTAAGAAAAAAGTAGCCTATGTCCTTTCTCGGGTCTTAAACTTTCTACATGCCAAATTTTGTCAAAGTCCGTCCAGCAGTTTAGTCGTAAAGGTGTAACAGACAGACAGAGAGAGTTACTTTCTTATTTATAATATTAGTATGGAATTATGGATTTGATGATTTATATTAAAGTTTCAAAGTAGTGTGGGTAGGGATAGGTCAGCCAGTGCCAACGTGACACCAACTACGGATGTGGCTGGCAGATAGCAGACCGATAAAAAAACTTTATTTGCGTTAGGGCGGGGTTATTAGTTCACTACGCGATTATTATATTAGAAATATAACACAAATAAGTCCGTAGGCAACTCGTAAAATATGTAATAGGTAGTTAATATTTATATGTATTACATGTGTAATACATTATTAGCATCCGCCAGTGTCTTTAAAGAACGCGTAGAAAAACGCATCTTTTCCGGGATTAAAAGCTTTTTGTCTTTTCGTCATTAGCGTTTGAATTTACTTTATCCGAATTCCATAAAAATTGTACACATTTACAAGATTCAATGGTAGCTTTCAATATAAAATGGTATGCGTAGGCACGTAAGAAATTAATCGTTATACAAGAGCCAAACATTATAGCACAGAAAGCTTTCTAAGCTCAAGATTACACACAACTACTACCTACACTCCACACTACGACTATACAAATCTCCAGTCAGTTGTTTGTCAATTGCCTTTCTTAATTCACATATTCCTCTCTAATCATCAGCCAATTAACCTCCCTTATGGTTTTCCTGCCATATGTTCAGGCCTTTGTCCAGCAGTGGACGGAGGTAGACTGATGATGATGATGAAGCTTCACAATAATTTTGGATGTGTTCCATTTTTTTTTTTAAAACGTCGCCCCACACTAGTAATTTCTCCTGTATCGTGGGTGCGTTACACAAACATAAAATATCACATACACAAACACCTTTGCCCCGTGCAGGAATCGAACCCACAACCCTTAGCCACTGCGCCGGATCAGGTCGTCGATTCATTTGTGAACTTCTTTTCTTTCATTCTGTTCTTTCTTTTTGTTTTGTCGCTGCCAACCCCTCTGGGAAACTAGCGTGACTTTATGTGTGTATGTACTATGTTGTTAGCGAGTACTGCGAGTAGGTGATTCGGTAAATCCCCTGTTTCTTTACTAGAAGTGATTACAAGTCTGTATCATAAAATATCACTGTTGCATAATTTGATATGTGTTATCCAATGACGCAGCAATGTTGCTTGCCATAGCTAACAATACAATGTATGACGATATAAGATAACACTACAGAATCCATGCAAATATTAGGTATACATGCAAAAAAAACTCGGTCTGTCTGTTGCGCTACGGCTAAACCTCTATACCTATTTTGATGAAACTTAGATTGGAGAATGCTTTGGAGTAGGTAGAAAGGATATAGGCTACTTTTGGTTTTTAAAAAGACGTGTTGAAATTGTCTATGAAGTCATAATAATTGTTAATATAACTTGACATAATCTTTAAAACTAGGTATCTGATATATTACAATTACATAAAATTACATTAACATTGGCACTGTAGCTTAGTCCCTGTGTTTTGCGCTCTTTCTTTTTCACTAAATAAATTGTATGATTTTAAATATAATGATAGCTGGTTTGTCATTCATCAAAATATTTACTATAGGTATTTGTGAAAAGTCAAGAATCTTAATTCTTTCATCAAACAGAAACCAAAGCACCTTTTAAGTCCATTAACATATAATAAATATAATCAATTTAAAACCTATTAATTGGTGATTAAAACCTCTTTTGTCCTATTTACAGGAGTTCCACGTGGCTTATGTGTTTGTGAAGATGGGCAACTCTCCGCGACCCGGACTGTGGGTGCTGGAGAAGTCGACGGACTACGGGAAGACATTCAAACCATGGCAGTACTTCTCTGAGTCACCACAGTGAGTAGAAAATGTTTATTTACTTGAAAAATATCTTTGCAAGGTTCCAAGAAATTTGATTTTTTTTGTGACGTAGCGTAGGCATATAAGTAAACAGAAGTAGGACCTGCTATCTGTTATGTTTACGGCAGTTTATAATCTTTACTTCTTATTGTCGTGTCGATGGCAAAATTCTTTACACATGTGCCTATATTAGCTGATGTATATACAACTCTTTATTAGTCCGTTTAAGTGTCCTACTGCAGGGCATCGGCTTTAGTTGTATTTTACCAAGGATATCAAAAAAAAAATGATACATGGAAAAGCAAAATAGTCGTTGTGTCTCTCTGCGAAACCGCTCTTGCATATTACCTAACTTATATGGCTAAGTGACCTCTTAATCCACTTCTTTTCTAATACTCTTACTATCTGCAGGGACTGCGAGCGTTTCTTCGGCAAGGAGAGTCTGCAACCCATCACTAAAGACGACTCTGTTATCTGCAGCACCGAATACTCCAAGATTGTACCTCTTGAGGGCGGAGAAGTCAGTATTATAGCTTCTTATTTATTCTACAGTAGCACTTTGAAGCAATGGTATCGTAGCACGAAAGCATAATGTTAATATGACAAGAGCTTGCTCGAAGATAAATGTTAGCATTACGTTAGACCGTCCAAAAAACTTATCAAAGATGTTTTTGAGTCGCCATGCGTACCTATGTAGCTCACTATTTAGGAATAGAGACAAGTTGAGCATAAAACTGCCTACTACGTAGATAAACTGTTAAAAAATATAATGTGGTATTCTCTTTATTACTTTACTGAGAAACCTTCTATAGCCATAGTAGGATTCCCACATTTAAAAGATTGTTCTGCTTCTCAACCTGCTGTTTGTTTCAAGATCCCGATTTCCCTGCTCAACTCGCGCCCATCAGCAGACACGTACTTCAACTCGTCGGTGCTCCAGGAGTGGACTAGAGCCACCAACGTTCGTCTACGTCTTCTCAGGACTAAGAACTTGCGTGGACATCTCATGTCCGTCGAGAAACATGATCCTACGGTCACACGGCGCGTAAGTACCTTAATATTTACTGCCCTTATTTTAATTCTTGTCAAGACGTTAAAAAGTGTTGAAGAATGCCGTGTATTCAAGGCTGGGTTTGTATTTTTCTGATAAATATATCATAGATCGATAATATTATGCTGTAAGCTGTAAGTCTATACCGTACTTCGCTAACAGATAGTAACCCATCAGCTACTACTATCATGTCTGGGCCACCAAGATACAAGCTCTGCTTAGTTTGGGGCCCACTGATACTACCATACTGTTCCCCATCTGTATACCATTTGACAAATAAACAATTTATTATTATTATTATACCATTAGGGACGGTGAATGAGATACCAAACTTACGAAAACTTAAGTATATCTTTAAAATTATGTTCTGCTCTGTCGGGCCAACTTCAAAAACCATTAGAATTCTTTACAAAAAATATAATCCAGTCAACAGCTTTCATTTGTAAGCAGAAATCAATCTATATTTAAGTAATAATCTGATACAAAATCTACTTTAATCACATATACCTATAACGTTGTCAGCTAAAATCCACAGGACTGATAGCCGGGTGGTATGACCGGTGGAGTGCCAAGTCAAAGGTCGCAAGTTCAAACCCTGGCACGCACCAATGTCTTTTCGAATTTATGTGCGTATTATAAATTAGTTATCAGTTGCTAATAACGGTGAAGGAAAACATCGTGAGGAAACCGGCACACCTGAGAGATTTTTCAACGGTGTGTAAAGCCATGTCAGAGGCCTACAGGCGGTTTAAACTCTGACACCAGGTTGTTCATCAACCATACGATAAGAAGAAGAAGAAGCTAAAACCCAAATCCTCTTCCCCAGTACTTCTACAGTATCAAGGACATAAGTATCGGCGGTCGGTGCATGTGCAACGGTCACGCGGACACGTGCGAACCAGCTGATCCCGCTTCCAACACCAACATACTGGAGTGCGTTTGCCAACACAACACCTGTGGGCCTCAGTGCGCAGAGTGCTGCCCAGGGTTCGAGCAGAAGAAGTGGAGGATCTCACAACACTGGGACAGATTCGTTTGTGAACGTAAGTTTTTTCGAGGTTATAATACAAGTCTAAGAGACATGCAAATCATGGGTGGTCAACAGACGGTCCTATATACCAACCGATAAGCACTTAGTTAAATAGTTAAGACAGTTTTGGAACCTTAAAAGATAATGAAGTAACTTTTTGTTGGACTCTAATCTATGAATTCTTATGTATCTACTTTGCTGTATTCTACGTAGGTACGTGATGTACACCACCGACGATCCGTACAATTTCTTACATTTTATCCTTCTAAAGGGTGCCTGGTAAAGGTCGCTCTACAGTATAACCGATAAGGCCGCCATTGTACTACTACATTAATGATGATATAAATAAATTAACCGTTACTTATTAAACGTTAGACAGAATACCTATGCTTTATTATATAAAACTAATTCTATCTACCTATCTAGGTTCTTCGATGACGGCGTTATGTTTACACTCTGGTAAAACTGTTATGTATGGCCTTTTCATTGTCATAGTTGAAGACTATGAGGAGGCCTTTCGCATAATTGTTGAATGTTTGTTTTTTATTGAATTAAACTGTAATAAAATCAGCAACGCTAAGGATTTTTATAAAACAGTATTCAGAGTACTAATACTGTATCAACATTGTATACTATGGCTGATTTTATCGCTATCTGGGAGCCGCTGTCCGCACACAGGAGACCCGTATGGGTACTGGGTATTGCCCGCAGTGCTCTGAAACGAGGGTTTAGTACGATACGGTTGCTAGAACGCGGGGAGCGTTGTACGGGCTCTACTCGGACCGGGTCACGTACCACCACTCAACCGACAAATTCGCGTCGCTGTGAAACAATGTTTTAGTGCCTCACTTGTGCCTTCGTTTCGGGATTCCGTACAGGTCTCCCGGACAGCTGTGAAACCAGCCTAAATTCCATTTCTTTACAGCGTGTAATTGCCACAACCACACCACGGAATGCGAGTACGACTCAGAGATAGACAGACAAGGACTGTCTCTGGACATCTTCGGTCGATACGTCGGCGGCGGAGTCTGCAAGAACTGTCAACATAACACCGAGGGCATCAACTGTAACAAGTGTGTGCCCACGTTCTACAGGCCTTATGGAAGGAGCTGGAATGAAACTGATGTGTGCCAGCGTAAGTTATCGCATCCATTTATTACTCACACTACTCATTATTCTATGAACAGAATTTTGATTATAGTGGACAATATCATTAAAAATTATTGCGCATGTGTGTGTGCCAATATAGATACACTCAACATTATTACCTCACATAATAGTCCAATGGGACATTAATCTGAAAACTGGGGACAGATAAGGCGCAAAACCTAAAGCTTTTTTTTCGTCTTCTTTAACTGAAAACCTAATATACCTTCTACGAGTATGTCAATCTTATCAGAACACTTTCCTACTCGTATACCCAAACCTCTATCTTGAGTTGTCTTCTTCGATGCTATGGGTAAGTATTTTACCTTACTCAAGACTAATATTGGAAAGATCTTTTTTAAAAGTTCTCTTGCAGGTATAAACCTTTTGTTAAATCATAAAGCCACAGCGCTTATTTCGATAACAGTAGTATGATGATCAACAATCTGGATACTTAAGTAATTACGTTTCTTTAGCTTGCAACTGTGACTTACACTACTCAACCGGCAACTGCGAGGAGGAAACAGGGCGCTGTGAGTGTAGGGTAGAGTACAACCCTCCGAACTGCGACTCTTGTGCTTACGGCTACTTCGACTACCCCAACTGCAAGCCTTGCACCTGCAATCTGAACGGAACTGATGGCCAGCAGTGCACCACTGTTGATGGAATTGTAAGTTTTTATTTATTTTTAGCCAAAATCGTCGCACTGCCGTGCTAAAGCCTCACTTTCCTGAAAAAATATCAATCCAAATTCGTTATTTCGTCGCTAATACAACCGACTGTGACAAATAACATGAGTTATGGTTATTATTTCTCAAATCATTTTAAGATTGCTGAGTAAGAATAATAAGAATAGTATCCTAATTAAACAAACCCTGTACGATGTTACTTATACCTGTACGATTTAAGTTATGATCCAAACATTATTCTACAGTGTCCCTGCAAATACAACTACGCCGGCAAGTCCTGTGAAATATGCGCGGACGGATATTTTTCACCTGAATGCAAAAGTAAGTGAAACAATGAACCATTAGGAAAATTCTAGTCGTAAACCTATTACGTTTATACTCCATTCCTTATACCCAATAGCCTTCAAATTTAGCTTACCTGGACCTTAAATTCTCTTTCTCTTTCCCACCAGACTGTGAGTGCAACTCCGTGGGTTCAGTATCACCGGTGTGCGACAAAGATAGCGGCAACTGCACGTGCAAGAGCAAGTACAGCGGCCGTACATGCAACCAGTGCGAGTCTGGATACTACAACTATCCTACTTGTAAACGTAAGTATAAAAGACTGCTTTTGACGTTAAACTAGTGATGTCAAAGTTGCCTCCTTTATGCATTTTTATCTCTGTCGATAACAATTCTGTCCTCAAAAATCTCACAATTTTTTGCCAATAAAATAGATTTTATGTTGGAGGTTTCTATTTCATTTTTGTATTAGATTATAATCTGAAACATATATACTTATTAAAAAATACACCTAGGTAGCCCGATCTGCACATGTTGTACTTATAGGGGTAATCATAGTATTCGACCTTCGTGAATTGAGGGACAAACTATTGTCTTTTTGTTTTTTACATTACCATGTCCCCGAATCCAAAGCTTTAACCACCGAGTGCGACGGTTAAATTTAAACTCTTTTACCTATCAATGTAATCATTACAGACTGCAACTGTGACGTAAGCGGTACGGAGCCGAGCATCTGTGATGACGTCAGCGGCTCGTGTATCTGCAAGACTGGCTTCGGCGGAGCTCGTTGCGATCAATGCCTATCTGGGTAAGAGCCATGGTTACATTTTATATAAGATGATGTATTTCAACTCCTTACAAACGGGGTCATGTAAACAGTCATAAACAAATGAAGATACGATACACAATTAATTGCGGAAGATGATTGCGGTTTATTCTGCCAAATAAACTGCCCACCCCAACAAATACCCACGCGCAGCCATATGACAATGACGTCATTATATTACAATCGATTAAGATACGAATACTCGCTCAGCTATCGATAGCGTTACGGAACGTTTTTAATTGACCGAACCCTTTACGAGTCGTTTTTCAATCGACCAATTTAGCCCAGCGCTGAATTCTAAAGCTGAGAACCTATGGCTTTTTGCCACCTTATGTTCAATCCTAATTGTCTATTATTCAGATTCTACATGGAGGTCCGCGGTAGAGAGCGTATGTGCGTTCCCTGCAACTGCGACCCAACTGGTTCCACGTCTACCAGTTGCTCGGCAGACGGCAAATGCAACTGTCTCGCCAACTTCGGCGGCAAGCAATGTGACCAGTGCTCCCCAGGGTACTACAAGTACCCGGACTGCCTGCGTGAGTTTATAGACCAATAAATTTGTGTCAATATTGCTTATCATGTGGAACTTAAAATTGATTTTCATGGGTGCTTTAGACAAACATAATTTCGGATCACAAGCATCAGACCCATGAGGGAATTGAATGCCCTTAGCGCAGCAGTCTAATCAGACACAGAATCATCATGTTAAAAGTAATAATATTGTTTATTGTGACAGCTTGCAACTGTGACGTGTCGGGCTCCATCGGCTCGACGTGTGACGACGGTGGCCAGTGCCACTGCAAGCCGAACTTCGATGACGTCAAGTGCGACAAATGCAAGGAGCAGTACTACAACTATCCTGCTTGTGAGGAGTGCAACTGTGATCCCAGAGGAGTCATCGCAAGCTTCGCTGGTGAGTTTTGGAGCTATTAGTAGTTGGAACAAGAATCTCCCTGTGTCTAACAATAGATTAGATTTTCTTAAATAAACAATAGAACCTAAGTATAGACTCTCTTTACGAAAAAAACATTATTTCTGCAGTACTGGAATATACTTCTAGAGATTCAAAATTTTAGTCGGTCTTTGACAGACTAAAGGCTCTTTCAAAGTTGCCTGCGACAGTCGTGCGGATGTCATACGGTTCATTAAAATATTAGACGTCCGTTTAGCAATTTGTATGAAACGTACGACAGCCGCACGACTTTCGCAGGCAAATTTTAAAGAGCCTTAAATTTCAGGAACCGGGTACCTACAGTCTACATACTTGTATCATCACTACATAGTATAAAACAAAGTCGCTTTCTCTGTCCTTATGTATGCTTAAATCTATAAAACTACGCAACGGATTTTGATGCGGTTTTTTTAACAGATAGAGTGATTGAAGTGGTAGGTTTATATGTAAACATCCATTAAATAGTGGAGAAATATTTTATACCCGTGCGCAGCCGGAGCGGGTCGCTAGTACCTAATATAATGATGTACTAGCTGAACACAAACACGTATTCTTTCACACAATACAGGATTTAAAAAAAAATACGTTTTACTGTAGCTAGCGCCTTGTTTGTAAATAAACTAAAGATTGAAATATTTTTCCATAAGTCAAGCTTCACGTAAACAGAAACGCGATGCTTTGTTTTCACAAATGAGCTCAAACATACTTAACACACCATTCTTCTCAGGTTGCGGTTCGGTGCCAGCTGGTGAACTCTGCCAGTGCAAGGACCGCGTTCAAGGCCGTATCTGTAACGACTGCAAGCCGTTGTTCTGGAATCTTCAAGAATATAATCCTTCTGGATGTGAAGGTAGCAATGGAATTTTAATAAACCATTATCTATATTATATATATAAATGTATAAACATTAGTTAGGCTTGCTAAAATTCGAGAACGGCTTGACCTAATTGGCTAATTTTGGTCTTAAAATATTTGTAAAAGTCCAGAAAAAGTTTAAATGGTGAGAAAGTAGTACGAAGTTCAGCAGGTCACTTAGTCAGAAATTTTTATTTATTTAATTCCTTCTACAAGAAACATACGTATGAAAGATAATATTAATATGGAATCCACAGCCAGAAAAACGTCTTTAATTTCGCTAAGGTTATATAAACATCTTTAGAAAGTAAATAGCAAATGAAATTGATACTCAATGTGTGTGCATAGCTCTTACTTGTCCGATTCCTCCCAACAGAATGCAACTGCTATCTAGCGGGTACTCTCGGCGGCTTGGGAGTGTGCAACACTCGCTCCGGTCAGTGTGTCTGTAAGATGAGCGTAGGGGACCGGCAGTGCAACCAGTGCCAGGATGGATTCTACAAGCTCGATACCAACAACGTTTTTGGATGTACTGGTAAGATTTTATCAGATCTTTATTTTATTGCACTTTAAGCAACAAATTAAAGTTCTGTATTTGTAACTACATGGAACTGTATGCTTATAAAACTTAAGAAATACGTGATGAAGCACTTATTGGTAGACATTCATAATTTCAATAATTTATAGTAGCGCAGATGACGATAACACAAGAGCGTTTTAATACAATACATTAAGGGTATCAGAGGCAACTCAATAGCAATATATATCATGCCAAAAATATCACAATTATTAAGACAACTTTACACATATTATGTTAGGAGTACCTATGTTTTATTTTGTAGCCTACTTTGTGGCACACTTTTGGACAGAGGCCTCCCCTTTTTCTTCAAAACTACTCAATCCTCCGTACTTTCTGGGCTTGTATGCCTCCTATAATGCCAAAGTACGTGTGTGCTTGATAAAAATCTTAAGGCCCGATGGTAACATCTGTAAAAAATTTGTACGAAAACTAAAAATGTGCGAGCGTAAGCTTATGCATCCTTCAAGGTATACAAACGCGATTCTAAATTGCAGAGTGTGACTGCGACATCGGAGGCTCTATAGACAACAGTTGTGATAAAATCACTGGCCAGTGCCGCTGCCACTCGAGGGTCGAAGGTCGTCGCTGCGACCGTCCTATCAGAGCTCACTTCTTCCCAACCCTGCACCAGTTCCAGTATGAGATTGAAGAAGGTTACACGCAGTCAGGACCTGTGAGGTACAGGAACTCGGACGAGGTGTTCCCTGACTATTCGTGGAAAGGATACGTCGTGTTCTCAATGCTCCAGGTTTGTTCTGACGTGTAGAAGGCTGCATTGATTTTTGCATACCAGAATGAAATTGCAACACACACGTATCACTATCAGGATTTTATAAAGACGACGCTGCTTTTTTACATTGTAGTATTTAACACTACGACGAATTTGAATTGGCGTCCTCTTCATTAACATTCCAGACATCATGATCAATTCTTCAAATCAGAATGCAGGCTTCTATTTTGGCCAACGGATGACTATTGCCATTCCATTAGTCTTTTAAACTCTATTCTATTAGTAACATTGTAATACTTCACACCTTTTCTGCTCTTTTGGATACTGCAAGTAGCCGGCAAAGAGTAGATGATGAATTCTTGATAGCCTATTTAATCTAAGTGTAAAATTAACCTTTCATACAGAACGAGGTGACAAATCCTTGCATCTCTTTTGGATACTACCAGTAGCCAGCAAAGAGTGATGAATTCTTAATAGCCTATTTAATCTAAGTGTAACCTTTACAGAACGAGGTGACAAACAGAGTGATGATCGCCAAGTCGTCGCTGTACCGCATGGTGTTGAAGTACGCGAATCCTCTGCAAGACTCTGTGATAGCCACTATCATCATCACGCCGGAGAGCATGGTTGACATACAACAGAAGTAAGCAAGCAGTGCAGCTAACAAACCACGAATAGTACTGCGATTAGATCTAAGCCTTTTGAACGGTCTTATATAAGTAACCGTGCCTAAATAATGTTATAATATAACAATCACAAATAGTGCTGCAGAATAAAATAATATTAAATATGTGGCATAAACGAAACATTTTAAAACTTTCTTCTTATAAATACGACTCGGTGGTCAGAGGGTTAAAATACTCGAAATCTATCCATAAAATCTTTATTGTTTCAGAAGACTGATATCAACTAGTAACTAAAGTTTTGCATTGTTTTAGGTTCAGTGTAGCGCTCCGACCAACTGCGAGACCTCAGCTGATCACTGTGGCTGGAGAGAAGGGCATCGCGCCAGCTCCCTTAGTGATGAATCCTGGCAACTGGATGATCACGATCAAAACCTCAAAGGAAGTCATGGTTGTAAGTGGAGTGTGAATATTACACCGATATTGTGGTAGCACGAGGTTATCCGTGAATGGAAGATCATCCAATACCACACCGAGATCCATCCATGCCCCAGAGAGCACATTAAGCTGGCCCCATCAAGTTGGGCCAAATTAAAATGGGCCATTAGCAGGCTGGATTGTTTTTGTAATAACGTCAATTATTACTATTTTAAAATCTCTACTTTAAATATGATTTTATATCTTTTAGGATTACTTCGTCTTGATACCAGAATCTTACTACGAGGCGACAGTTCTAACGAAGCAGGTGGACAAGCCTTGTGTGATAGGAGACAAGAAGCTGTGTAGAGACTTTGCGTACCCTAGCCTGGTCGGCAGGCCAACAGCTGACGTGAGCGGTCTCAGCACGTCTGTGAGCGGATACATTGATGATGTTGAGGTAGATATATTATATTTTTGTTTGGACAGCCAACAGAGGAACGGGATCACTCAATAATAGCGTGTTGGTGGTTGCAGTCGTGTAGTTGAGAAAGAGTGGGGACTTTCAGTAACCTTTTTTACAAATACTAAATTAAAAATATTAAGTTATTTCAAATTTTACAAGGATTGTATGTATAAAGCGAATCTTGACTCGAACAAAGTGTAATGATCGAATGTTGTGAACCGACCTCAGGCCAAATATATACCCGCACGGACGGCCCATTTAATATGATTTATCAGCGCCATCTATCCATTCTTCACGGTAGCTGGCAGTTGGGATTATGGCGCGTGTGTTATGCGCGTTCGTAGTTCTATCTATGTTGGTAGGTGGCGCTAGCATAACCTTTTAGTAAAAATTTATAATTATATCAAGATACTTGTTGCAAGTAGCCTGAAAGCCTTGTTCACTCGATTTGTATCAGCATAAGGCAGGTCAGACTTTCGACATGTCACGTGCCGGTTACGCAATCGTGTTGTCGTGTATCAACAATCCAATCATAGATTCAATTGTTTTTCCTTCTTCTTTCACTTTGACCTCCTAATACTAATGCATGGAAGGTCTAGATCCTCCTCTGCCGATCGTACTTAGTAATAATATTTTCGCTCCCATAGATACCACTCATACAGATTCTATCCTTCTTACAGCAACTGAACGAGCTAGACGCTTCAGCAGATTCGATCCCGATCCTTACCGACGATGAGATCCAGTATAACATGAGAATAGAACCCCCAGGGGCTTATATCTTGGTCATTGAGTACGTCACACCGATCAACCGTACTGCCGTTAGCTCCAATGAGGTCGAAGCCTACAATGCTTCGTACGCGTTCGCGCCGCGCGGTCCTATCACCGTAAGGTTCCAGTCGGGCAACGATTTGGAAACAGACGCTATTGTGAACCTAAATGACTGCCCATATAGGACTCCCTGCAAACAGACGGTAGTCGATGACTTATCCAAGATACAAGTGTTCAACATTCATGACGCGAATAACGTTATCTACTTGATGGTAAGTGGCTGTTTATTATTAGCGAACGTACTGGAGAGTCTAGAATTATTAAAAGCGGAAGTAATTAGCCGATATTTGGACTTTAAAAAAAATAAAGCATGTATCGTTCTTACCTTTATTGTTCAGCTAAGAAATTATATGATATTTTAAACCTTTTTTATGGACATTTGAAAGTGAAACGAAAATACATTTTCTCTGTTTAAGTTTTATTACACGGCAGCTTTACATACCAGCTTATATCTTTTAGGGTGATCGTGACACATTTGTCGGCATCAAGTCGATTGTGGCGATTCCAGAGTCCGAATGGCATATGGACTACATCACTCCTCGTCCATACTGCCTCCGTCGTAATGGCAAATGTGAACCGGCTGTTTTCTCCTCCGCCGTCGACTCTAAAAAGGTAATCTTCTTAAAATGTTATTATATACCTCATACAAATATTATTATTTTAAATATGAATAACCATTACCGATAGATTACCTTACCATGAGCTCCTAAAATAGGACAGCTGTTTACGTTGTGGAAGCGAGACGCTGCATTACACTGCACGTAGCGGCGTCTCACTTCCACATCGTAAACTGTTCTGCTTTAAGACATCATGGTAAGGACGCAGGTCATATTGTAACATATTAACATGACGTTGGTACTAAGGTTGGGTTTTGGTAAAAGATTAGCTGATCAGAAAATCGGTAGCAGAATTGTCATTACCCGAAGTGCGTTGTACTAGACCTACGTACCTAGACCTACTAAGTAAACTTTCATGTGAAGTCTGAGAATTCATGTTTACTTTGTAGTTAGAAGCGGAATCTGGTGTGGGTGGGGACCGGGATACCCGACCTCCGAAACTCGAGAATTCGACTATGGTGGTATACCTGGCACCCGGAGTAGAGCCGCTGAAGATTGAGTGGAAGGTGCCGTCACCTGGAGACTACATGTTCCTGGTTCATTACTACCAACCAGACCATCCAGGTAAGACTTTTTAGTTAGAATTTCAAGAATAATTGCCACAGTCGGGCGATGGCGGGACGAACTCGACTTGTTTATGCAAGACTGGTCGTTGGTAGCTGGGAACAGGGAGATATGGAAAGAGAGTGGGGAGGCCTTTGCCCAGCAGTGGAACACTTTAGGCTAATAATAATAATTGCTACAGTCCTTGTTTTTAACACTATACTCAGTGACTATTAAGGATATTAAAAGTGTATTTTTGGTGTGTATCAAAAACCTAGTCCTGTTTACGTAATATCTCTATTTCTCCCTAACGTTCACTCAGCAAACAATTTCTATACAGGTGACAATCATAATTATAGTAATTTTTGCGTTCCAGAAAGCAGCATTAATGTGGTTCTGAAGACCGACGGGCAACAGTTTGAGACCACCATGCCAGTGCAGCACTGTCCCTCCATTACTGGATGCCGCTCACTCCTAAAACAGCCCGAAGGAACAAAACACTTCCCGATTTCCGAAAACTTGAACATCACCTTCTACGTAAGATTTATAACTCATTTCATGTGAACATAACATTTTTAGACAGTTTTTTTTTCTAATTCTCCGACACGATCCGTGCTTCTTACCGCGGACGTTACGGTCGCAGCCGTATAAGATAGCTACTTAACAAACAAGGCAGTTTCCCATGTAACTTTACAAGTCATCTGTTTCTTTTAGGGCAACAACAGCAAAGGCCTCTGGATAGACTATGTATTGGTCATAGCATCACCAGACTTTGTCGACAGCACCTTGACTGAAGCCAACACCATCGACTACACTCGCGAGTTCATTGAGAAATGCGCGAACAACCACTACCAAATCAGTTCCAATGAGTCAGGTACATATTTGACCTTTAAATTTATTTTAAAATCTCTTAATAAAAACCTTTTTAAATTTCAAGTCCAAACTATGGTAAAGATCTTGATATTTAATTAATGAGGCAGTGAAGAAGCTCGTATTTTTATGAACATGACAATAAACGAGATAAAGATGAAGTCACCACTCTCACTAATCACTGTCTTTAACCACCAGGTTTCTGCCACGACGCTATGTTCTCAATCACCGCCGAATACAACAGTGGTGCTCTCGCCTGCAACTGCGACTTCATGGGGTCTACTGAACTGGAGTGTAGCACCTTCGGAGGACAATGCCCATGCAAGCCCAACGTAATCGGAAGATCTTGTACCTCTTGCCGCACCGGCTACTATGGATTCCCCAACTGTAGGCCGTGTCACTGCCCGTCTACAGCTATCTGTGATGAAAATGGTCAGTATGGTCTTTGTAATGTGAAAAGAGTGATGGCACTGTATGCAAAGAGCTAGTATAAAGAGTGAGATTATTTGTTTTACAGTGTTTCACCAACAAATACGTTTTTTTTTATATTTAGGCAAGCCTTTGCCCAGCTGTGGGAACAATATAGGCTAATATTTCTTTTGCCAAGACTAGGCTAGCACTTTGACTATCCGCGTAGCAGACACAGTGGGTAAACAATCGACATGTACTATTATATGGCTCATCGGACTGGGAAAGGGCTAGACTGGTTCAAGTGTGTCATAATGTGGCTATTAGGTATCTAATCTTTTCCCCCCTATCGTGCAGGCATGTGCATCTGTCCGAAAAATGTGGAGGGAGAAAACTGTGACCGCTGCAAACCATACACCTTCAACTTCGATGTGCAGCGCGGTTGTGACGACTGCAACTGCAACCCCCTCGGTGTCACCGACAACCATCTGCAGTGTGAAGCTGATAACGGAAACTGCGCGTAAGTTTATTACCTTGATAATAAAGTCACCTTATATTTAAATAAGACAGATGAATGACAAATGGACCACCAGAATAAATAAAAAAAAAATGTTCTGTGTGCTACTGCCAGGCAACAGCGTTTCCCATTTCTTTACTCATCACGCTTCAATTCAATTTCCAGTAACGTCTTACCCACGCAGAAGTCCAACGGAACTATATCGATATTTTAAAAAACAAATGAATTATGGTGCTATAAACCCTTTTAGCTAAAAAAATGCTATAAACAATGTTTCCCAAAATAAATTCTATTTGCATCCAGTTGCCGCGACAACGTAATTGGTCGTACTTGCGACCACTGCGTGCCCGGACACTACGCGTTCCCGGAGTGCGTGCAGTGCACGTGCGACCGAGACGGCACGACCGACGACGTGTGTGACCAGAACACTGCGCAGTGCTACTGCAAGAAATACGTCACTGGACAGGTATGTGCCGGGAATACAGTTAAATGATAGATATGCCTCATCATCATTATCAGCAGGAAGACGTCCACTGTTGAACGCCACAATTAACGACAACTTGCCATTTGTATCCACCGGTGGCCCGCAACTTTGTCCATAGGACATCTATCTAAATATATATAACTCAAAGGTGACTGACTGACTGACTGACTGACTGACTGACATAGTGATCTATCAACGCACAGCACAAACCACTGGTCGGATCGGGCTGAAATTTGGCATGCAGGTAGATGTTATGACGTAGGCATCTGTTAAGAAAGGATTTTAATCAATGCTACCCCCAAGGGGATAAAATAGGGGATGAAAGTTTGTATGAAACTTTGTCAATTTTAAACCGATCGGGCAGACATTTTGCATGCATAAAGCTACTATAACGTAGGCATCTCCTAAGAAAGGATTTTGAGAAATTCCACTCCTAAGGGGATAAAATAGGGGATGAAAGTTTGTATAAATCTTCTTAGATTTTCGACTGATTTAACTGAAATTAAAGATTGGAGCTACTATGATGAAGACGTCCGCATAAATAGGATTTTGATAAATTCAACCCCCATGGGGATAAAATAAGGGATGATGGAGGATGTAAATGTATTAGTTTGAACTTAACAGTACCTCATGGAACGAATAAATTAAGACGAACAAAATAATTTTTAGTTCTAAATGTTGACAATAGATGGCTTCTTAACGCGAGCGAAGCCGCGAGCAAAATATCTAATATGTATAAATCAAAAGAGGCCCTCAGCATTAATTGTTAGACGGGGTCTTATTACTGCCTATAAAATAGTATTTTTAATAGCTTGTATCAATGGAGTCATTTTTACCCGCATAAAACAAAGTGTGACAACAATTTAAAGACTCCTAGCTCCTACAACATTTTAAATCAAAACCTCATGATTTTTCCGTCTTGACTCAACCTCATTTTTAGTGTGTCGATATATATCGTAGCTTCTCACTATTGCTGCCGTTGACCTAACACAGCTCGCCTCTTATTATAACTCCAGCAATATTTTTGCAGGCCTGCGACACCTGCAGGGACGAGTACTTCAACCTGCAAGCGTCGAACCCTGAGGGTTGTACAAAGTGCTACTGCTTCGGGAAGACAACACGCTGCAGCAGCTCCTACTTGTCTTGGGCTGGGGTATGTATCTGAAAGTTGCTTTAAGATGACGAATAACTTATGAAGATTTACCACAGATAATACCCTGAATAAAATATGGTCACTTAGTAAATACCATTAGGCCTGTATTCCACATTTGACCACAGGAGGTGATCTTCTTTATCAGGATCAGATAAAGATCCTTAATTAATTTTATGATAATCACCTGCGCTGAGTATCTTTTGCTTGGTGGGCCTGATAAACAGGTATTAGGGTCACCATGTGACTGGTGAACTTTTCCCTTCGTTATGTGTTACTGCCGGCTAACTCGGATCACTGAACATCAATTCCAGGAGATCTGCACCCATATGCTAAATAGATAGACTATTTTGTGTAGGCATGCTGACAACACGTTCATTGCTTATGTTTCGTTGATACCCTTTTTATCGTTATAGAACTTGTGTAGTCTGTACTGAATAAAAAATATAGATGTATTACACACCTTCAAGGACTACACGAGTACTAGGAGTATTATTACACTCCGGAACATTTAGTGCTATTCTAAGATAATAAATCTCTTTTATCAACAGATCCAAGGAATGGATGACTGGTACCTAGTCAATGTGGATGCCAACCGAACCCTGAACATCTTCCCTTCGACCCTGGGCCTAGCGGTGGTGAACAAGTCCATGATCACCGCTGACCTCGCCGGTGACAGCGGTCAGCAAGCCGTCTACTTCGGAGCTCCTGAACATTATCTTGGTAAGCATTCGTTGAATTTTCGGGCTATATCAATGATTTAAAAAAAAAAAAACACAATACCCATCCAAATGGGATCAGTAGTTTTTGAGCAAATTGCGGACATATAAACATATATAGGGGTCGAATACAGAAACTCCTTTTTCAAAGTCATTTCCTACCTATTATGATGACACGTGGAAATTGGACGGCATGTTGTTACTTAGATGCTACTCGTATTCTCATTTTTAGGTATTTTGTTTAGCTCATTATTATCTCATACTTAAAATGATTGTTAAATATACCTACAACATATAAGAGAGTAACTATGAAGTTTCTTGCCGGTTCTTCTCCATAGAAACGGCTTTTTGGAACCAAGCAACTAGTTTTGACGTTTTGTAAATGCTCTTTTGTAGCCTATAGGAAATAAAACATTATAACTATGACCATGTCGTAATTAACCGAAAGGAAAAAGAGATGGTTTCAGTTTAGGTGAGCTAATTAGCATAATTTTACCGTGCCACTTTCGGGGTCCATATAAACTATCTGCCTCATTTTACTTACATTAATATATCACAGATTTTATCGTTTTTCTTTCGACTGTGCTATAAATATGTAATTACTTTAAGTTGAGGTAGTGAGAAGGTTATTTTGAGCGCACGCGCAGTAATGATATTTTTAATCTTATTTACAGGCAAGCGGCTGACGTCATACGGCGGTTACCTTACGTACTCAATTCACTATGTGACGGGATCCGACGGACGAGCGATCGCAGCCGCTGACGTCATCATTGGCGGTTCAGATGGGTATGGATCAAAAATGTTTTAAAAACCTTACCCTCATTATAGAAGAAACGTTTACGATTCTAACTTACCGTTTTGTATTAGACACAAATTGTTTTTAACATGGAAGGTAAACAGAACAGTTGTTTCACATCTTTACTTGTTTATAAATAACTGTAGTTTAAATAAATTAACTGTCTTGTTGTTTCTGAGAAATCAATAAAGTTAATTGCACTCGGCCCCCTATTACATTACCTACATAACTGACGAAATGTAGGTGCAAACTTTTGCCTATATTTTAGGCACCATTATTCAATTATTTATTTTTCTGTAACAGCAGAGGGGTAACCCCTTTACCGCCTTTGTCATTCAGGGAAAACAGGCTTGATATTATATATATATATTTTGATCTCTTATCACAAAGGTGCATAAACAATTATACATGTACAATGTACTTATAAATGTCATACGTAATCGCTCTTAATAATAAACGAGAAAGATACCTTGAACTTAAACCAGTCCTAAGTCTCTTGACATGTCTATTCTTTGACATGCAAACGACAGTGATAGGTATAATTTAAACCATGGCTTTAAATTTTATTTTTTTATGATTAAGGGTGAATAAGATAATGGATATAAAAAAAGATCCCGAAGAATTGAGAACCTCCTCATTTTTTGAAGTCGGTTAAAAACAATATAACTTTTGGTGCCATTTTAGCATGTTGCCCATGCACAACTTTAATTTAAATTGTCGGTGGCTCAGTTGGTTAGAGCAGCGCCACGGTACGGCGAAGGTCGCGGGTTAAAGTCCCGCTTGTGTCCATCATTTTTCAAATTTCCTTTATCAATTTAGATAAAACAATGTTAAACTCCTTCATCAGAGTTGCGGGCAACCGGTGGATGCAAATGGCAAGTTTTCGTTCATTGTGGCATTCTAAGAAGAAGGCCTTTGTTCAACAGTGGACGTCTTCCGGCTGGTGATGATGAAACACCTCCGTTATGTTATAAATGATTGTATCCTCAGGTACCTCGTCCACAACAGCGTGGAACAGCCGCCATCGCAGGTGACGTGGATGCACTCCGTCCGCCTTTCAGAGGAGGAGTTCAGTAACCCCGACGGGAGGCCAGTCACCCGTGAGCAGTTCATGAACACGCTCGTCAACATCACTAGCATATACATTAGGGCCACCTACTGGGACCAGTCGATTTCAACCAGGTCGGTATTAATTAGAATTAAAATATTAGAATTAGAATTATGTTTATTGTTAGTCACAGGTAAAGAAAATATAACATTCAGATGGTTTAAAAAACAAACATTGGTATCACTGTAACATACCCACAGGGTGTACAATATTATAAGTTGAGTGAAAAGGAGTACAGACTGAAAATATAATACTTATCTATAATTTGTTTTTTTCTATTAGAAAATCCGATAGATTATAATAACATTTGCCTGTTAAATAGCGAAATTTATACTAATCCATACTGAAATACTTCTATCAATCTAGCAGCCGAACTCAGAGACATCTAATATAAGACTTAAACTATCACTAAGTAGAGATTTCCTTTGTAAAATCGATACTCAGTGTCAGTTTAAGTAATCATTAACGTCTCTGAGTGCGGCGGTATACTAACTAATACACTCACCGGCACGGAATGTCAAACTTTTATGGCTTTTTTGGTTTAAAATCAAAATTATATTACATAGATTACAATTTTAATTTCTAACAGCCGCATTCAGAGACGTTAATTATTACTTCAACTGACACTAAGTAAAGATTTCATAAAGAAAACCTTTACTTAGTGATAGTTTAAGTAAGCATTCAATGTCTCTGAGTTCGGCTTTAAATCTGGTGTTTGCTGGTACCATATTATTAATAGTGTTAATAGTGCAATATAGACAAGACGTCTGTTTACGCATAGAAAATAATTATAAGCATTTACAACCTTTTTGTCAACCTAGAGCTTACCGGCCGCATAGGTTAAAACTTAAATTCTGCGTTCAGTCCGTTGCCATGACAACGGGCTTAGAAAAATAACAAGAGAACATTTCTAAGTGCAATTTCATCTTTTATTATTTTCTTTTGTTTTATTTTAGAGGTATTTAATTAATTTCTTATAAATTTAATTGATTATTGTTTCTTCAACTTCATCAATAATAAATAATTAAAACTTCCGTTTCTCCAGTCTAATTGCAGTGACTTTCGATATTGGAGTAGACGATTATGACGATGAAGACTACACGAAGCGTGCGTCGTCCGTCGAAGTCTGCCAGTGCCCCAAGGCCTACCGAGGGCTGTCGTGCGAGCAGTGTGCTGAAGGCTACTATAGGCTGAGCTCCGGGTTTTGCGTGCCGTGCCAATGTAACGGACATTCGAGAGAGTGTGACGTCAACACCGGCGTCTGTCTGGTAAGAATTTACTATTTATTCTGTATTTTGAGTTACTAATATTGAATCATTGATAATATAGGACTGCTGCCCCGCTTGTCTAGTGGCCGTGCAACTGCTGAGCATGAGGTTCAGGATTCAATTCCCGGGTTGGACAAAGTGTTATTGAGTTGTCCCTTTTGGTAATACTTAGTAGCAGCACGGAGTCAGTGTGTCCGAGTCACCTGTCAATCTTTGTGCCCGATTGACAGGTGTATGATACACCTCTCTGCCTACCCCATCGGGGAACATAGGCTTACGTTCACCAGTAGACGGATATCCATCATCATCATTATCATCAGCTGGAAGACGCGTCCACTGCTGGACAAAAGCCTCCCCCTTAAAACTGCACAATGAACTACAACTTGCCATTTGCATCCAGAAGGATATTATGACACTAACCGCCGAACTCAGAGACATTTAATGATTACTTAAACTACCACTAAGGAAAGGTTTCCTTTGTGAAATCCTTACTTAGTGACAGTTTAAGTAATCATTAACGTCTCTGAGTGCGGCGGTTATATTCATAATTAAATTACTAATTACCTTAAAAATAATCTTGTATACTTTTGTTACTAGGAGTGCACAGACAACACGATGGGCGATCACTGTGAGCAGTGCATCCCTGGTTACCATGGCGACGCCTTAGCTGGCACACCACGTGACTGCCTCATCTGCGCCTGCCCCATGCCTTATGTGTCGAACAAGTAAGTAGTTTGATCCATAAACAAATTGTAAATGTACTCAAAGAAATGAGCATAGAGCCCAAATATCTGTAAAGAAAAAATACGCGCTGAATACGTATCCTACTCTTTTATGAAGTCGGAAATCGGGTACTTACGTCACATATATTCTCTCTCTGCTTCTTTTAAATTACCTATAAACCTTCAAAACTTTCAATAGCTCAAAAAGATTTGCGTCTATTGTAAAATGTAGACTTCAAAGATTTAATTTTAATTTAACGTCTTTAAAAAAAACTCTAATTATCAAGTTAGATAATTAGAGTTTTTTTTAAAGACGTCTCCTCACTCTAGGAATTTCTCCGGTGTCGTGGGTGCGTTTCACAAACACGAAATATCATATACACAAACACCTATACTTGGGACAAACATCTGCGGCTCGCACAAATATTTGCCTCGTGCGGGAATCGAACCCGAAAATCTTAGCGCAGCGGTCCAATCGCTTAGCCACTGCGCCAGTCAGTTAGCTACTAAAAGCGTGTCTACAATATGTTATTAACCTTTACAGCTTCGCCATCGGTTGCGATTTGAGCGAGAATGGCTCTCTGATCTCATGTCAGTGCAAGCCAGGGTATGGCGGCGCTAGGTGTGATTTCTGTGCAGCCGGATACTATGGCGTGCCGGAACAAATCGGTAAGATTTTCCTGAAATCCCGAATTAACTCGACACGAGTACAGATGAAGTTCCATAAATCTATACTAATATTATAAATCTCAAGAGTTTGTTTGTTTGCTCGAACGCGCTAATCTCAGGAACTACTGCTCCCGCAGAACTTCCTTAGTTATTTAAAATTTGGAGTTAGAGCCTTTATTGTTTGCGTCATTACCTTGTCGCGTTTTAACTGATCGGGCGTGTCCACAAACGCGCATTTTGAATGTAATTATAATCGGCTCCAAAAAACCGCTCTTTAAGCCGATTTTAATGATCTTCTTTTAGCTCAGCAGAAATTAATATGTTACCATGAATATGTGTAATTCCCAGGCGACTACTGCAAGCCCTGCAACTGCTCTGGCAACATCAACATCAACGACCCCAGCTCTTGCGACAGCATCACCGGCAACTGTCTTAAGTGCGTCAACAACACTGCAGGAACCGCCTGCAACCTCTGCGCGCCTGGTTTCTATGGAGACGCCATTTTCACCAAGAATTGTACTGGTAAGTTCTTGTGACTGCACCAAATAAAAAAAGTTTTCGCCCGCGACTTTGTCTACGTGGAAAATTATGCCTGGTATTGAATTCAGGACCTCACGCTCAGAAGTTGGGCTTTTCAACAACTAGACTCTGGCAAAGTGTTTATGGGTTTTTCCGTTTTTCTAATTCCAATTTGTGTCCAGCGTGTAGTTGTGATGAGTACGGTATGGAGCGGTGCGACCCCTCCACGGGTATCTGTGTGTGTCGGCCGGGCGTGATCGGCGCGCGCTGCGATCAGTGCGCCCCCAATCACTGGGGGCTCAGCAGTGGACAAGGCTGCACGCCCTGCGATTGCGGCATCGCCTCAGACTCTGCGCAATGCGACCTTAACACCGGACAGTGCAAGTAAGTTGATATTTTTTATAGGTATAAATTCGATCCATCCGTTTAGGTGGTATCATGACACAGACAGATACACACAATAAACTTTGTGAGTCTCTTTACTAGTTTTAGGTAAAAATAGGTTTATTTTAGTATCTTATATATGAACACCTGACAGTGCAAGTATTTTATCATCTAAAAGCTGACCAGAAACAAATAACAATTTTAAACGATTTAATTGACATTGTAATAATAATACTAGAAGTCGCCCTGCGGTCAAAATTTGACCGTATTTTTAATACATATTTTCACTTTCACAATCCTCCGTTCCCGCATTATTCTTAAAAAGCGAACCGAAGTTTTTCCTTTTAAGAATTATTAGATTTAAAAAAATATCATTTGTTTATTATTATATTAACAATTTATGTATAAGAAATTTTATAAAAAGAAAGAACATTGAGTAACATGGTACAAAGGCACCTTATTAAAATAATGAAATCAATACGTTTGTGTTAATCCTAGCTGCTCCAAAGGCGTGACTGGTAAACACTGTGATCAGTGTGCCGCGGGCTACTGGAACTACACCAAGGAGGGATGTGACCGTGAGTATTCAAACAACCCCGTCTTTTAAAGACACATACAGTTTGTACCATATACAAGATGTACCATGGTTAACACAAGACCTGCAAGAAGTTGGTTCAGAATAGGCTTCTGGATCGAATTCCGACATAATAATTCTAAGTAATGTTAGAAATTATACATGTCAATTTTTCAGGATAAAAACACTTTATAATAAGTTAATACTATCATTTGTTTAGGAAAATTAAGCCTTAATTCAAAGGAATAAAGCCTAACTTAGATGCTCGACCGAATTCGTAGTTAGATCAAAGCTATCCTTACCTAACAGACATAAACAACTTCTTTTTTGTGAACAATGGCTAGGTTAAGGTTTGGTTTAACTAAATAAATTATGAATATTGCTTACCATATTGTAATCTCACTACATTGGCATACCATATTGGCATGTCGTAATTATTGGGAGTAAAAAAAAGAGCCGAGATAAGTTCAAGTGAACTAATTAGCCTAGTTCTAGCGTGCCACTTTCGGAGCGCGTGTAAAATATCTATGACAAATTATATAATTTAGCTTTTTCATTTCATTTCCCTATGACTTTGATTTATGGTTCATATTTATTGTTTTCACTGTTTTACCGCAGACTGCAACTGCAACACTGGTTATTCGCTCGGCTTCACCTGCAACGCGCTTGGTCAGTGCGAGTGCTTGCCCGGCGTCATTGGGGAGAAGTGTGACAGATGCCCAGAAAGGTAAGAATTCTACACATTATGTGTATGAGACGAACTCAGAAAGGGCTAAACAAATTTTCATATTTAGCGGTCTATCTTAAAACGTAACTTTCATGTTGCTAAACTTCCTAACCTAGGATGTTTGTTATTCGTTCACGCGAAAACTACTTGAATAATTTGTAGGAAACTAAAGAGTAATATAGCTGATACATCAAAATAACAATAGGCTACAATTTGTAACGATACTAGCTATGCTTAGCAGTATCAGTATGCAGTACCTGCATTAAAGCAAATTCAACGTGGCTTATGTTATACTAGCTACGCTCCGCTTAACTTTTTCGGGATAAATAGTAACCGAGATGGTTAATCCAGGGTGACAGCTACCTCCATATCAAATTTTATTATTATTTTTACAGCCGTTTAAGCGTGAACAAGTAACAAACATACAAACACACTGACTCACAAACTTTGGTCTTTATAATGTGATCTAATATCTCTAGATCTCTATCTATAAATTTAATAAATGACTGTTTAATATCCAGATGGGTGCTCCTGCCAAACGAGGGTTGTTTGGAGTGCGACTCCTGCACAGACGCGCTGCTCTTCACCATCGAGGACATGAGCGAGCTGCTGGCCAACGAGACTACGGACTTCAAGGTAATAACAACAAGGGCAAACTAGTAATACAATAGTCGCTAACGTGCAATTGATCTATATTGGTCACATTTGGAAAACAATAAAGCCGAGACGACGGCTATTGACTAATGTTCAGTGCGTTTTATACGTAAAATGGGTCCGGAAGAAAAATAAACTTAATTAAATACTGAATTACTATTGGTGTTGTATAGGTGTGTCGTGTTGATTCCTTCTTACACTTCCACTGCTTAAACTGCAGAAACAATTTGATTGATGCTATTGAGATAGTTTGACTTTGACAAAGATTGGGCTACTTACAACCCGAAAATGAAAAGGGTACATAAAAAAACATTTGTTTGCAGGACAAAGCGGACTCGTTCTTCACGACTCAGCGTCTGAACTACATTTCCAATCAGACGCAGCTCCTCCGCCCGAAGGTAGCCGAGCTCAAGAACGTGGACGTTGTCAACGTCACCGCCTCCGTCAAGACCTTGGAGAACAATGCCAAGAACCTGCTCAGATCTGTAAGTCAGATATAAGACCCTTCTTGTCCGAAATTATGCTTCCTTTTATATTATATTTTATTATATTTTGAAAACTTACAGCTAATACACAGTTATACAGACTTTAATGTAGAAGGCCAATTACAAGTTTCCTCAGATATTAAAACATGGTAGAACAGAATAATTAGACGGTAAAAAGTAAAAAAAGGATACTTCACAAGTGAACGTTAAAGACGTGACCACAAAGTAACTTTGAAGCTTGAGGGTACCGAGACTGCCCTGTCACTTTCGACAGCGGTGACCCTTCAAAGTAATCTTCTGTGATCAGCCCTTATGTGGCTCGCTAGACCATATCTTTTTTTAGAGATTTTCAGAGCCTGTTCCACTGCAAAGCAAGTCCCTGCTCTCTTGCATAACATGTGCATTAAATTAAAACCTTTGATAATGTTGTAATACTATACATTTGTATAAGTTTCTTCTTCTTTATAATCTGTCATACTTTGTGAGACTTTGTTATCTTTCCTTGCTCCATAAACTTCACAATACGCTATTTTCTACTTTCATCATCGTAAATTTCAGGCAGAGTTCGCGGCAACAGACAGTGACAAGCAGATCACTAGGGCAGCGGACCTAACAGCTGACGCGGACAAGACCCTAGCGTCCGTGCGCGACAGCAGTCAGAAGGCGAAGGCCATCGTGACGCACGTGTCCGAACTGGCCACCGGCTTGGAGCTCAGCCAGCAACCGAAGGTCGACAGTGCTTTGGCCGAAGCTCGGCAGATCAAGGACGATATTGCGGGTAAGTACCAGTTACCACACATAAGTTTTGATACAAACAGCACGTACTAGATATAGTACTAGTAATCTTGCACTGCTCGCTCAGTGGTGAAAATAAGACCGTCGGTGTCGTCGTCGTCGTACGTACAAATATATACTTTCGATTTCAGCACTCCTATACCATAAAACTACATTTATATGACTATCGGTGTCATTTTAGCATTTTGCCCATGCTAAGCTTAAATCTAAATTGATAAAAAAGGGGGATTTGAAATTCGATAGGTGCGAGCAGCGACACGGTTAGTTGCTTTTGACTTTTAGTTTTTTTATCAAGTCAGCTTAGTCGGTTAAAACTACGCCACGGTACGGCGAAGCTCGCGGGTTAAAATCACGCTTTGTCCATCATTATTCAAATTTTCTTTATCAATTTAGAAATACATTTACCTATGTCAAATCTAACAAAACTTCATGCTGGCAATACTTAAAAAGAGGTATGTATATAGGTATGTTGTGTAAAGTCTTTAAGTGGTAATAAACCTAATATAATAGCTTCCCATTTGAAGATTTATGTTTCTGATTTGATTTTGACATATTTTACTGGTGGTGTGGGTATAAAGTCACACCACTAATTCAATTCCAAAAAAATCTTGCATCTGTTAGGACTCAGGTGGAATAAAATATACGCTTTGGGATAGGTACCTACTGAACAAGACTGTTTCTTTTTTTAAAATCTAATTTGTACAAAAATAAAAATCTACTTGAGGACTGTCTTTAAACATTCTCTACCAATCAACACGCGATACGTGTGCCGTGGTTTCACGTAACTCACGACGGGGTGTGCGACTGTGCTACCGTCGCGGTGGCGGCATCGGAGGCCTATGTAAACAATTAGCGGAGCTTTAGAGCTAGCCAGGCGGCCGCACTGCGGGCGTTCGTAATCATACGCCATGTTTGCAGCCACACACGTGACTAATAAGCGACACCCCAAACGAATAAAAACGAAGTGTTATGCATGAGTTTTAATTTTATTGCATATTATATTGAATATACCAGATTGTTTGCTATAATTTTAACCTTAGGCTTTAACCGAACATTGTTGTTAGGTAATCATTAGATAATGTATCATAAAATAATAAAAAATTCTATCTACAGCCAAAGACTTGTCTCCGAAGAAGAAGCAAGCTGACAGCGCCTTCATCAACGCCACCAAACAGATCGAACGTATGAATGTGTTCGTTCAACCAGTCAATGAACAAGCCAAGGTAACTATTAAGGCGGATATAATCAACAATAGTTATTATTTATTGCTGTTTAGATCATCCTCTTTAAATCCTACTAATTGTTTAAAAGTTTGTGATCAGAGAATGTACAGCGCCGTTCAGGCGGGATTTACATGATAATCCCGCCTGAACGGCGCTGTACATTACATAAAAACTTCACATAAAGTAGTTTTCTAAGAATACAAGCAAAACTGCAGCCAATACTGTTAAAAACCGAACTAAAGAGTTAAAAAGGTTTTATCTCAGTCGGGGAGCTTTAGATAAGTAAATGCTACACAAAGCGGTCCCCCGACTGCAATAAAACTTGTTTTAAACTTTTTTGACATGGCTGTCTTAATTTTTATTAATATTTATATAATTTTACGTCCTATGTTACTCGCATTCAGATATTATGATGGAATATAGAAGCTCACATACATGAACCCTGAAAACATTACACTCCTTTTTTTGGGCAGTCGTCTTCATCTTGGGAGATCCGTGATTTGGATTTATTATTTACCGTACTTTGCTTGTTTTGTCAGAAATTCCATACGCTTGTGAACGACACCCGTGACCTGAAGACCAAGCTGGATGAAATGCTACAATACACGGACTTGGCGCAGCACACGGCTGACAGCGCTGAGAAACTCAACTCTAAGAACAGGTACCTAATTTATTATCAAGAAATACATGCAATTTAAGTTATGAGAAAAAAATTAGAAAGCTTTTGCTAAGTTTTAACACTAAGTACACAAATGTTATGGGAAGTAATAACTCAAAAAGAGACCATTAATATTAACAACTTAACAGTCCACGATGCAGACACAATAGTTAGACAATGATCATGTGTCACATGTGACCCACGGGACAGGGAAATTGAGAAATTTAAAAGCACACATGGGAACCTACGTTTAGAATATTTATATTTACTCGTTGGTTAGTCTGTTGCTTGACTCCAAATAATCCTATAGGACTATAATAACAAAGCATTACGAGAAAAAAGAACATGATTTTTTTATAAACCTATCTTAGAAACCAACTGAAGTTCTACAAAGATACATTAACCAATTATTTTTTTTAGACAATCTAAGTTCGGCAACAAGGTGACATCAGTGACAAAGTTAAACACCGCTGCAATGAAGGACCTGATCGACGCCGGCTACGACATCGGCAATGGGACCTTCCATAGCTTAGTCGCTGGCACCATTGTTGTCAACTCCACTAAGGCACTGGACGACATCAGACTAGCCAATCAAGACCTGATCGACAGGCTGGAAGACCTGGACAAAACACTGCCTGAACTTCTGAACTTGACCGAAGAGGCCTACAACCACGCTAATATGTTGAGGAATAGGGTGAGTTGGAATTGTTGAAAAGAAACATTTTCTATGTAGTTGTGTGGGCCTTACACCGAAACCGGCACTCTAGATCCTGGATCTCGATCGTAGTACCGATTTTATTGAAAACTAACGACTACACACTTATATTGTTTATCGTAAAAGACTTTTGAAGTTGTCTGATTTTATTTTTAATTGTTACTTACTTAAAACAGTCGTGATATTTGTATAATGCATAGAGGCATACACACTAACAAGAAAAATATAGCAAGATTTATGTTTTAGATTTAGCCCTTTTCATTGAGTACAAAAAGTCCAAACCTCTAGCTAATAATAACTAAGCAAGTTCAATTCCAGTTCCAATTATCTAATCTGGTAGTTTCATTAGCCATAACATACCTGTGGGCTTACTTTCCTATTTCACCCCTACAAAATTGGATTTGAATTGTAAACTTTCGGACTCATAAACTTAACGCTTAATTATTTCACTATAATCTTCCCATTCGGAGGAACTCACTGATATTAAAAGATTGACAGCATTTTTTTTTTCAATAAAACTGATTCATCTATCCTTTGTCTTCTATTAGAATTAAAATTAAATAAGAGAGTAGGCCACCTGACGAGAATCAATATTCCTCTTGCTTTAGGCCGACAACCTGCGCGCAGTGGCCGAGAGAGAGAACAACAACTCTCGCACACAACACGCGTACACCGCCGCCTCGGCTTACTCCTCTATCGTGCAGGAGATCGGTGACGGCAAGATGGCGGCCGACGACGCTGAAGAGGCCGTCAGAAACGTTACTGACCTGGTAAGTTCCTTAGAATACGCCGCAGTTGTTCTCGTTTAAATTCCACAACCAAAGAACATATTTACTCTAGGAAACTCCATACTATCATCCTGATTAAGTAAATAATACTTATTTTGTTTAACTTGTTAAGTCTGCTACTAACCCTCTGGGTTCAGAAGAGGTCTGCCCTCACAGGTTTACCTGTACAACCCAAAAAGTCTCCGGTAAACCACAGCGTGTGTGGACTTCATTACCATTACATTTGTCATCCACTGCCTAAATAAAGGCGTCTCGGCAGCCAATATTCCTGCAACTAAGATAGTACTGCGTGATTGGAGTGTAATTATCTGATAGTCCTATTCATTCTATAACCTATCAACTGCGGCTTTCCCAAGCAACACTAAAAGAACTCGTCAAACTAGCTACTGCTTCGTTTCCAGACGAATGACCTCTACAACCGCGTGGTCCCAGCCCGCGACAGGTCTAGGAGTCTTTTGGAAGGCGCCACAAAGGCACAGGACATTGTTGAACAAGTATTGAGTCCTAACTTGACGAAGGCTGAAGCGAAACTGGCGCACGCTGTGAAGACCAGGGGATCTGCTGATGACGATATTAACGCTATACAACTGTAAGTACCTATGACCCATTGTTTTACATTTATCATTTTGAGCTAGAATACTACTGGAACCTTTTGCTCTCGCCGATTTTGCATCGTAATATTATGACCGCCATGTGACGTCACTCATATCTTTCTTGTATAAGTTTCTCGATGACCCTAGTAAAATTGTAACATTCTTCTATTAACCCCCCTTCAAACAAATATACTTCTACTACCCTTCGAACATTGTGACCATCGCGCATTATATCAGTACTTTTATTGGATAGAAGGTATCCTATGTCCGTTTCTGTTCTTTTGATTTTTTGTGGTTCATGCGTGAATAGGTAACAAACAAATTAACTTTCCTCATTTATACTTAATCATAAAAGGAAAGTAGTAAGGATAAGGTATATAAGGATAAATTGTGATTTTCTCAGGTCCCTACCACCTCGAACGCCGGGTCTCACTCTCGACGACGAAATAGCTAAAGCGGATCGCGTGAACAGCACGGTGAAGACCACGCTGGACATCATGTCGCAGCTCGGCGCGGACTTGGGAGCCAGCAAGGTGTGGGCTCAAACCCTCCCCAAGCTGGCTGACGAGGGCCAGAAGATGACGGCCACCGTGGATAGCTTGGGTTCGTATTCTACTTAAAAGGAAGTACTTAACATAACTAGTTATTAAGTACTTCAACATTTCAACATAACTAGTAGATATTGTTATATATAATCTGGGAGCTACAGGCAGGAAGAGAGAGTTACTCTTCAAGCTCATTGTCCCTGGACAATGAGGTTAAAGAGTAACTCTCTCTCAGAGAGTGCGAGTGTGTGTGCCAGAGCACACAATGTTTAGTTTGCAAATAAGTTTTAAGTTATAGACCTACCATTAGAGTTATTTTTATTATTATCCTATTATTAAGTAACTGAACAATTTCATATCTAACTTACTCCTTCAGTCAAGGACATCGAAGAACTGAACCCGACCATAACGCAAGCTTACCGCACAGTGAAGGCCAGACAAGATGACCTAGAGCATCGGCGCAAGGAAGCTGATGAGAAGCTTCTGAAACTAAAGGAACTTATCGAACAGGTACACCCTTAGCCAAGAGTACACTAGGGAAACGTTTGGACAGGCTGCCTTTAAGAGTGTTATCCATTATGCCGGTTTTACTCAAGAAAAATGTCGCAAGTTCAAACCCTGGCGCGCACCAATGCCTTTTCGAATTGATGAGCGTATTCTAGATTAGTCATCAGTTTCTTAAAGCGGTGAAAGAAAACATCGAGAGGAAACCGGCACACCTGAGAGATTTTTTAACAGAGAGAGTCAGAGGCCTACAGGCAGTTTAAACTCTCGACGTTAATATTTGTGAAAATAAAATCATTTTTTTCCACAGGCTCGCACGGTAGCCAACCGCATCCAAGTGGGCGTGACCTTCGACCGCCACACGACCCTACAGCCGCGCCTCCCGGACACCATCGACGAGATGTCCACCTCCACGCGCGTGTCCGTCTACTTCAAGACCAAAGAGAAGGACGGCCTTATCCTATACCTCGGCAACCCCAAGGATACTATGCTGAGAAGAACTAAATCTGTAAGTTTACTATTTTATAATGATGTACTCTGACACTTAGATAACTCTAATCGTCTATTTCATTATAATTATAAGCATTTCTAATTATAAATGACAGAAAGACGCCGAGGCATTATTTGCATTGACCTAGAACAAAAAACTTAACCAGCAGTTTTTAGTCTAATTATATAGAGTAAGCCAGGAAGTGGGAAATGGACTTACTAAAAAGTAACTTGGTCTAAAAAATGGTTTGTAAACCACAATGGTCAGAGGAGGTTAGTTGTATATCCATACCTACTTACCAAATACGGTTCTTAGTCTCAAATAATCCTTCTTTTTATGCCTCTTTGAACTGTTAATGATCATTGTGCTCAAATAGTCGGTTCACCGAGACTATAGTCATTTGACTTGCGACTATTCACCATCATCCACATCCTTCAATATCCTACTGCCTACATGCCTCCATTAAATAATGCTATGCCTCTTTGTCCTGTGCCAATCTCATCCAGGTTGCAATAATTTAATAATTCCAAACTAAAATTTCTTCTCAGGACGATTTCATGGTAGTAGGCGTACAAAACGGTTACCCCTACTTGACGATGGACATTGGAGACAGCGCTGAGTCTGGACGGGAGCCCGCCAGGATTGGCAGTGACAAGTTCGTAGCAGACAACCGCTGGTACCAAGTCATCGTCGATAGGTGATTATCACATAACTACACTTGTAATTTAATTGTTCAACTTCCTAAAGATAACATGTATGATTTCGGGCTTTTTGGATAGGGAAGACGATTGACAAAACTAGAACGTAGTCAGCTAACTAAGAGTGTAGCATGGGAATACTATGGCAAATATTAACACTGAATAAACTAAAGATGTCTATCATTTAGAATCAGAATTTCTTAACTTATTTAATCTGTCTAATTCAATCACGGGTAGGTTACAAAGTTTGTAATATAAGCGCTAATAATTAGTAATATAAAACATTTTGAATTCAAACCAATGTTTGTGTCACCAGGGTGGGACGCAACGTGAAACTCTCAATCCGGGAGAGCCTCGACAATGGATCAGCAGACTACGTGCATCCGAAGGAGGCGGTGTTGCCAGGCCAGCACACGATCTTCAACCTCGACCGACAGAAGTCGAAGCTGTACGTCGGCGGAGCGCCGTCTGATGCCAAGCTCCAGGGTGTTAGCTTCCCGGCCTTCGAAGGTCAGATCGAGGAGCTGATGATTGGTGACACGCCAGTAGGCTTGTGGAACTTTGTAAGCGCTGAAAATTTGAAAGGAGCAAGACAAAGGTATCTATGTTGAAATAATTTCAATTCTTACTAATTTTTGTAACATTAATTATGGTCAAAGAGTATTGTGTCGAACAAAAGAGTATCTTCTATTATAGTTTGTAAAGTATCTAACTTTACAAACTAACGTAATACATTTTAGACATAATTGTCAGACAATTAAATATCTGTGTCTATTATTCATTTCGACGCTAATGAAACGGTACATACTTACACTTTTATTATTATTACTTAAACGTTGTTTTATACACGGACGTATAAAAAATAATTATTTATTTCTATTCAACAGGGACAAGCTGCTAGCTCCTCAAACGGGTCCTCAAGAATACCGGTTCAATGGACGGTCCCACGTCACGATGCCTGGTCGAGGATACCTCACGCCCCAGAAGAACCAAATCCTCCTGTTCTTTAGGACTTACGCCCCTAACGGACTCATGTACCTTGTCGGAGAAGGAGCCCACTTCTTCTCTATCCAAATGCAAGATGGAAAAGTATACTTGCAGGTAAGGATATTGGAATATTGTATGTCGTCGTTGGTGTAGTAGTCGCTAAGCGCAACTGCTGGACATGAGGTCTTCAGTTTAAAACCTGGGTTAGGCAAAGTGTGGATTTGTGCCCGGTTGATGGCAATAGGTTCCTACATATAACTAGGTTACCGGGGAATACAGACTTGATATTTTTTTTTACAAATGTAAATCTGGTCTGCAGGTCATTTGTCGCAAGTTTATGGCTTTAATTTTGGATAAAAAAAAAATTTTTTACTTTGTCCGTTGTGTAACTTATTCCACTTTTTGTCATGACAATAAAGATCAACATGGAGAACCTCTGATTACTTTCATTGATGAGCACAAATAAAATTTTTAATTCTACCACTAAGTTACAGCTATACTCCATTTATTTAACTAATTCTACTTACAGGTTTCCCTCGGCAACCCAGATGATCTTCTAATAATCGGCACTGTGAACTCGTACAACGACGGTAAATGGCACAGACTGGATGCAGCGCGTATCCTGACTAAATGCTCCCTTAAGGTTGACCGAGAGATTATAAAGATGGACTCCGTATCTACTGAAGATTCTATAGGGGCTCTAGACACGATGAACTTCGGTGGAAACAATAAGGGCATTCTCGAAGTGACCAACGAAGGTTTCGATGGCTGTATCAGACAGATCAGCATGGATGGAGTCAATATAGATTTAAGTGAGAGTCTGGAGTCAATAGGAGTCGCTTACGGATGTCAGGTCAGTTCTATTTCCTAATTAACTCTAGTGGATTTAAATGCCGAACAGGGTGGAAGCTAGTAAACTTATCGACTGTCCGGATTCTTGTGTTGATTTTGATCACGATTAAACGAAATAAAACATTGAGTTTTGATGATTGGTAAAACTGTCACTCACCAATGGTTAATGCATCTGCAGTACTGTTCAAATAAGTGTTTGCATTCGGTTGCTTTAGGACATAATTATAGAAATAGTTGTAACAAAATTTTCTTTCCAACCTTGAATATCAAAGTCTCAAATAATCAAAATACATTTATTTTTTAGTTCGCGTCACTCGTGTCTCTGTCAGGCAAAGACAGCTATCTCCGCTACGTGGACGTGACAGCTGGTAACCTGCAGCTGACGCTCAAGTTCAAGACTTCCAGGCCTGACGGGCGGCTGTTCGTGTACGTCAGTAGGACGCAGACCACTGCCATGCCGGATAGCATCTCCTTATCACTCATCAAGGGTAAGGGCTTTAGGAAACAGTGCCCTTGGCTTTATTAAAATAAATTTGTCTGGTTGATCACATTTTATGGTACCTTTAAAAACAACCTATATTTTTGTTTTAAGGACCAAGAAAAGTAAAAATAAAATTATGTAAAGAAGAACTCGTCACCACGTATTGAGTAATGTCCTATAATTTAGATTATGCATTATTAGGGGCTACGCCTCGCAGATCAGTTGATCGTTTGGTTAGGTCGTGCACGCTGCGGTCAGTCTTGTGATGGGTGACCGTTTTTGACCCCTCCGTGCTTTGTAAGGCACGTTTAGCCGATAGTCCTGCGCCTGATCTCTCTAGTCGTATCGGTATACCGTCCCATCGGACTATGAGACTGAGGTAAAAGGGAGTGCACCTGTGTTTACGCCCATACTTGAGGCTAGTCTCAGATGTGGCAGGCTGCCGTGACCGGAACTCGGTCAGTAAAATAGTATTATTATGAGGACTATAACTATTTACTGCTTCATAATGTAACAGTTTGAGGGGTTTCTTTAACCAGGTAAGCTGGTGCTGATGAGTCAGCGCGAGCAGCTGGATACGGGGCTGAGCACCTACAATGACTCTCAGTGGCACGTGGTGACCGTCACACACAACAACAACGCGCTCAGACTCGTTGTTGATGACTTCGATTACTTCAGGTGAGCTCGAATTTCAAAGATGTTCAAAACAAATTTTAATCAAAAGGTTTTTGGTCATGGTGGACGTTTAAACGGTATATCATACTTAAACGCATTTAACAAAATTTCATTTCTGTACTAACTGCTGACCTTTGAGAAATTCTCTCGTCTGGAGCCAATCGTGGGTGTAAAATCAAGTTCTGCTTATCACAAAGTATTTTTAGTTAACTAAGCTGATTAAATTCTCATATGGTCATGAACATTACAAGTACTTATATTAAATACCATTTCCATAATTATTGACTATACACAGTAAAAGTGAATCCAATATTACCATGTTAACAAAACATACACCGTAACACCCATTTGTACGATTATCAGTGTATGATATTCTAACAAATCAACACATGCATCAACTTCTAGTACGGACACAGCACCAGCCCCTCTTCATATCTTGGACGGCGTGTTGTTCATTGGAGGGGTGCAACCCGGTTACGTAGTGGGGGGCAAAGTGGGCCCCAAGACGCCGTTCAGCGGGTGCATAGCCGACGCTACCATTAACGGCAGGGTGCTAAACCTGCTGGAGCCCTTCAGCAACAGCAGCATCACCTTCGGGCGGTGCGGTAGTACCACCACTACAGGCGGCCTTAGTCCAGGCAAGTGCTGTACTTACATAACTCGTTCATTGAAGAGTTTTAGATTTGTCATGTTTAGTTTCTAGTTATTTCTAGATCTGCGATAATATGGCGGCTATCTTAAAACTATGTTCTTAAAAAACCTACTTTAACTGACGTGTTTATTGACAGATCAAGCTCAATGGGCAGCCACACCGCCACCAGACGTGCTGCCTACCCCGGGGCTGCCAGTTACTGCCAGTGAAGTAGCGCCAGACATGGGTACGCTTAAATTAAATAATAATTTGATTATCAGCCTTTACCTATCCCAATAATTTCCACTTTCTGATAAGGACCGAACTACTTCACTTGAGTACAGTCATAATAATATTGTCTTACATCTATTGTATATTGTTCCACTTGACTAGAGTAAAAAATTGAGTTAGTTTTTTCGTGAAGGAACCATGAACATTCATATATCGTTTTGATGACCTGATAGGCACAGAGGCTAAGTGATTGGACTACTGCGCTATGGGTTGCGGGTTCAATTCCTGCACGGGACAAAACGTTGTGCGATCCGCGATGCTTGTCCCGAGTCTGGGTGTTTGTGTATGTGTTATTTCATGTATCTGAAACGCACCCACGATACAAAAAAATCCTGATACACTTTCCTACTATTATATGTATAAATCAGTTATCAGTTAACAATAACGGTGCAAGAAAACATCGCGAGGAAACCAGCACACCTGAGAGATTTTTCAACGGTGTGTAAAGCCATGTCAGAGGCCTACAGGCGGTTTAAACTCTGACACCAGGTTGTTCATCAACCATACGATAAGAAGAAGAAGACGTAGGATAATAAAATACAATTTTTAGGTAAACAAGAGGAGTTCAACGTTCCGCTGCCGGTGCCGGCGCCTGAGGACACGACGGCAGCGCCCCGGACAACCTCCGCGCCCCCCACCACGCCGGCCACCACCCCACGCCCCTCCACCACCACCCGCCGCCCGCCACCACGGCCTGAGCAGGGCTGCGCTCTGGCCTACGACCCCTACTACACCATGGGCGATCCTGATATAGGCTACAGATTCGGTGAGAACATTTTAACCTGATCATTATTATTTTTATGTTTACATGGCAACTTGGATTGGACTGCTGCGCTTAGGGTTACAGGTTCGATTCCCGTACGGGACCAAAAATTGTGTAATCCGCAGATATTTGTCGCGAGTCTGGGTGTATGTGTTATTATATGTTTGTGAAACGCACCCACAATAAAGAAGAAATTTCTAGTGTGACGTAATTATAAAAAAAAAGGAGTGCGTAAAATTAATGGTGGTTTTACTTCACTTATTTATTTGTGAAATAATACAACACATGCATGAAACGTAACGTAATATTCCCGTTGGATATTAATCTCCCATGTTTGTTTGTCAGTGTAGTCTGCAAACCTATCGGTTGCCGTGTACCTACACAATATCACTTTGAAATATGATGTACAGAAGTGTGATTAGGAGATGGACAGAATACGACTAACCTATGACTTTTTGTCTTTAGGCACTCGCAACGACAGTCGGATAGAGTATTCCAAGCTGCCTGGCCGTCACTTGCAAGGCTTCGACCTGACGATTTCCTTCAGAACATTCGACCAGCACGGCGGGCTGGTGTTCTACGCAGCTGCATACAAAGATCCTAGGCAGTTCCTGGCCTTCTACATGAAGGATGCTAAGGTAACCTCTATCTCATTTTTGGAATCCTTAATATAACTCACAGAAGCCGGCATGCAACAGATCATTTTACTACACAATACTTCTACGTAATTATATATAAGAACAGTCTTTAGCCAGTTGGACGGATTCAAAATAAAGCTGGCTGTCAAAAGCGTTGGCAGGCCTCCTACCAGGGTGACCGACGATATCACTCAGTCAGAGTTGCTAATGGCAATTTGTCGTTCATTGTGGTGGTCTTAGGGGGAGGCCTTTGTTCAACAATGGACGTCTTCCAGCTGATGATGAATGATGAATGCATTGCGTTGAGTAGACAATTTAAGAAGTTATAGTTTCTGGATCTGCAGTAAAGAGTGACTTATATATTGTAATTCTTTCGTTTAGCTTCACTTCACGTTCAACTGCGGCGGCGAGACCGTTCTGATCTCGTCGACGCAGACCTACAACGACACGGAGTGGCACACGGTGACGCTGACCCGCAGCGGCGGCCACGGCAAGCTGGCGGTGGACTCGGATCTGGTCGGCGAGACCAGCGCCGTCTGCACTGCCCCCGCCGTCCTCACGCCACCCTACTACTACGGAGGCCTCAAACACGTCACTGGACCCATTTCTAAGAACTTGATGGTTAGTAGAAACGTTTGTTAATTTATTTATTTAATGCTTCTGACAGTTGTGTACAAGGTGGACTTAATGCCTTACGCATTTTCTATTATAAAAGTTAAAGAAACACGTTCGACTAGTAGAAAATGCGTAAGGCATTACCTTACGCATTTTCTACTAGTCGAACGTGTTTCTTTAACTTTTTTACCCGTGGTGCTTGGCGACTGGGCTTATCTCAGTTGTGGATCCCTTATTATGCTTTTGGCATATTAGTCTTTATGTCTCCCGCTTGCTATGGAGGGAAGTGGGTACTAAACATTTATTCCTACTCCTCCTATATTATATTCTTTTATGATTAATTTCGTTGCGGGTTCCAAGACAGTCGAGTCATTTCTCTGGGACGCCTCGAGCTTCATTGCCTCGATGGTTCTCAATGGTAATCATTGTAGATCCTGGCTTACAGGAGTCACAATGATGGGCACGAGTGGTGGGCTAGTCCCGTAGTCGAACGTGTTTAGTAGAAGCTTCTGTTTAGAAATTTTCACTTTTCTCTCTTCTTTATTGTATGAATTTTAGTCAAATTGACGGAAATTTACTGTTATGATTCATTAAAATAAAAATTCTTATTGATAAGCGATGTTTCGAAAGCTTTTTGGCATTTATAGTGACGAGCATACGAATTCATGTTGTAAAGGATTCCTAAATTGGGGTAAGAAAAATAATTTATACCGCGATAATTTCCGTAAATACTGTATTGTTTGATTTGCTTCAAAATTGTGTAGGTACCACGTTTTGATAATTTCCGTACAGACTATTGACTTTTTTTTGGCATTCAATAGGCCTAGATCAAAACTACAGTTTCAACTTACGAGAATTGGCTTGCAAGAGACTTACCCACCTAACCAACTCACCTTTGTGGTTAAACAGGTAACTGCCAATTTTAGGATGTTTTTGTCTGTAGGTTTACAAATATGATTTCGTGTAATTGATATTATTTTTTTATATAAATACATAGGTATAGAGCGTCATAGTGACATACCTCTTGTTTAATATCTTTGGTTATTGTCTCACAAGTACGGAAGAAAGTCCCCCGTAACACAGGACACTCCTAGCACAGGGGCCATTAATTTATTTATTTATTTATTATTAAGATTAGCCTACAATTGTTTACACAATACATCTTCAATAAATTGGTATCTGTACATTTGTAAGTGCAACAATTACTTACAGGCTAATACCACATGCACCTTTTTTGGTTAAACTTAAGATTTTATTAATATTATAGTCCTTAATCAAAATAAAAACAGGTAACAACAAATAATAATAATAATAACAAGTTCATTTACAATTAATTAGTTAAAAAAAAAGTAGTAGTGCAAAAAAAAAAACATTCATACTTTTACAGATTAGTCACATAAATTTATCACATGAATAAAGATGACGCGGTAAATAAATAAATTAATTACAATTAAATACTTATTTCTAAAATAAATTACTGACTTTTTACTTAGCTCTCAGCAATGAGATCATTGGGTTTTTGTATAGTGTTGAATAACTGTCTTGTAAAATTTGCCAATTGTGTCATGGTGTATATCAGTCAAATCACTACAGCTGTTAAGGACTTTACATAGTCGCGGAATAGGAGAATTCACACCTAGAACAGTTCTGCGCAGTGGTGGGTATAATGGTGTGATGGGATTTCGAGGGGTACGAGCAGGGGCACGAAACTTAAATAAATTTAGTAAGTTTGGGCAGTTGATTTGGTTTCTAAGGAGTTTAAAGAGAAACAAAGCATCAATAACATTTCTTCGAGCAGATAAGGAGTGCAACCTAAAATATTGCAGACGTGTGTTATAGGAAGGCAGCTGTTTCGTTTTTCCTCTGGAAAAAGCAAGGTGCCACAGAAAGCGTTTTTGCACTCTTTCTAACTGTAGTGTATGTGTGGCATAGTGTGGTCTCCACACAACACTGCAATACTCCAGGACGCTTCGGACGAGACTATTGTAAAGCATTATTTTGATACTATCCAATTTGAAGTCTTTGGTGTTCCGTATCACAAAACCTAACATTTTAGATGCTTTTTTAATTATGTTTTCGATGTGGGGAACAAATGTTGTTTTCCTATCAAATAATACTCCTAGATCCCTAATTGTTTCCACCTCTTGTATCTCTTTGTCATTTATCAAGTACTTCGAGTGTATAGGGTGAGCTTTCCTTGTGAATGACAAACAATAGCATTTTTTTTAAATTTAGATCCATTTGGTTATTAGTGCACCATTCAACTACTCTGTTTAGATCGTCTTGCAGGAGTTCGATATCGCGTATTGTTTCGATCCGTTTGGCAAACTTCAGGTCATCAGCGTATAGGAAACATTCTGAGAAACGGAAACAGTGTGGTAGGTCATTAATAAACATAATAAATAATATGGGAGCCAAATGAGAACCTTGCGGGGCACTAGAAGTCATGCAGTAACAGCTAGCAGATCGAAAGCCGTTAGCAACAACATAAAATTTACGCTCTGTTAAATATGATTCAAGCCACTTCAACAAGGAACCAGTGATACCATAGATTGCCAGTTTTTTAATTAGTATTGAATGGGAAATTTTATCGAACGCCTTGCTGAAATCAGTGTATATTACATCATATTGTTTGTTTAAGTCAATGGATTTTATAAGGGACTCCGAAAATGACAGCAAATTTGTGGAAGTTGATCTTGCCGGAACAAAGCCATGTTGATGGTCGCTAAGGTAAAGATTAAAATGCTGCTGGATATAGGGACAGATCATCGACTCGAAAATTTTTGCAAAAGTTGAGAGGATCGTAATTGGCCGATAATTGGAAATGCTTTCTTTATTCTCTGACTTGTATACTGGTACTACTATAGCCTTTTTCCACTCTGATGGAAATTTACCCGTAGTCAACGATACAGTATATATTTTAAGAAGTGGAGAAACCAAGGCAGATGCGCATGCCGAAATAAATAAGGGTGGGATTCCATCGGGACCGGCTCCTTTTCTGATGTTGATAGATTTAAGCTTTTTGAGTAAGGAACTACTGTCTAATTCTGGTATTATAAGATATTGGCTATAATCTTCCAAAGAGCTTAAAAAGGTGCAGTTTTTTTTAAATTTAGTGTCGTGATTGCGGGTGTGAACTGAAGCGAAATACTTACCAAAAAGATCACAAATAGTTGAGCCATCAGATGTCGTAATATGACCGTCAGTCATTGTCAACGGATAGACACTGGAACCTCCCCGTTTTGCCTTTGTATATGTCCAGAAAAGTTTAGGATTATCTTTTATTTCTGATTCCATGTTCATCAAATAACCACTGTATGAACTTTTAGCTAAATTTTGACAACGTTTAGTTAACAATTTCAGCTCTATTTCATCTAACGGGTTCTTGTATTTCTTAAAACGCAGTCTTAACTTGTTCTTTTCCTTAAGTGTTTTTATGATTGCTTTATTAAACCATGCGGGGTAGCGACGGTTCATTGGCTTACAATTTGGAATAAATTTATTAATTGCAGTGTTTATAACATCATATAATAATTTTAGCATGCTGTCTACATCGCTCATATTCGTAAATTGTTGTTTCAAGTTTTGTTCTTTTAAATAGGTTATAATTTGTTCATAATGCGCTTTAAAAAAGTTTTTTCTCGTATTCAGTTTATTGTAAGGTAGGGAAGATTATTTTAGTAATGATAAAGTAAGTTCAAGTGGAGGATGCAGTTTATCCACAACAGTTAAGGGGTAACTGGATTCACTCACTGTGCAGGAAGATAAGGAAGAAAAGACAAGGTCCAAGATACGTGCAGAACTGTTTTTAACGATATTATATTGGGTTAGTTTACTTACATTAGCAAATTCCAACAATCTTATACATGTGTTTGGAAGGGAATTATTACTGGCTCGTGGGATCCAGTTTATTTTGCCCAAGTTAAAGTCCCCTATTATACCGATAGGGATGTGTGTTGTTTTAAAAACTACATTACAGTGTTCGATGAAATGTTCAATTGTTGTGAGATGTACAGGAGGAGGGAGGTAGACTGCGCAGAGAGCTAACCGTCGTGGTGTAAGGGAGTTTGAAGTATCTATGATGACCCAAAGGTCCTCACATTTACTTTGCCAACTATCAATACGTTTTGATTTAATTTTTTTGGAAACCGCTATCAGAACTCCGCCTCCGTCTTTACTGGAATGGAATCCTGTAGTTTCCCTATCCCTCCTGTAGACAATATATCTATCATCGAAAAGTTCACTGCTAAGCACACTACTATTGAGCCAAATTTCAGTTAATATTAACACATCATAATTTGTACAACAGAGATTACAATAAAAATTATTAGTTTTAGTCCTCAGTCCTCTACAATTTTGATAATATATTTTTAGATAGTTGAATTTTACAATAAAAATAGATTATTTGGCATGCTTACGAAAATAACTAAATGAAAGGGTTATATGAGTTTACTAAGACTGTCCATGTTTTTAATTAGAATATACTCTGTGCCGTCAGTTTTTCTCGCAAATATATTTTGCCGTTTCTGACCCATACATACTTGTAATTCATTTCCTTTGCTTTTATCCTAGTTGCAGCGTGGAGAGTTTTGTTTGCCGGAGAAAGGTGTTCCACAACATACACGGGTGACTTGTGAGCGGCAAAACCTAGATGCCCACAGTTTAATTTTTCCTCAAGGTTATTTTGGTTGTATTTAATAACAGAAGCAAGGAGTTGGTCCCGCAACCTAGGTGATGCTAACTGAATGACTATAGATCTGGGGCGAGAGCTGGATGGATTGGTTTTGGCAACTCGCGTGCAATTCAATATACCCTTCTCTTGTATACCACAGTTGACCGCTCGTCCAAGTTGGGTGACAATATTGTACAGATTTTCGGTTTTGGTTTCAAGCATACATTGGACCTCCACATTATTAGACCGGGATTGCTGTTCTAGGTTATTTATCTGGACATGAAGATTTCCCACTGTTGTCTTCAATTCTATATTTTCTCTTTCGAGTTTAATCATTGTTGCCTTAGACGTCTGCTGATATCTTTCTAAATCCTCAAACTGGTTGTTGATAAACTGCATAGATGTTATGATCTCTTTCATTTCCGCCCTAACTGTTTCCAATTCCCTGTTCATTGTGCTAGCCATATTATCTTTGAGCTGCTTCAACATCTCACTAAATTCTGCCTTAATTATATCTTGTATAATTGAACGTAGCTCATCTTTATCACATAGCGGTGATGGTGGGGACAGCGATTCACTGGCAGGTCTTTTATTCCCTCTATTGATAGATATGTTTCTTGTTGGGGTTGAATCATTTTTGAACATTTTAGACCGTTCAGATTCATTAGCCATGAAAATATCAAGGTGAAAGAAAAAAAAAAAAAAAATACAAACAAGTTGCGGCCTCACGGAGGCAGTGTAAAGTAGGCAGAAAGTAATACCCCGTCTACGTTAAATGATCTTTGGCGCGTGCACTTGCGTGCGTCACTGAGCGGTTGCGCACGCCAATATAATTCTTATGCTCACTGCGTAGCCGCGGGAGTAGCGTGCGCTGCGATGTAAAATGTCGTGTCATGCATTCACCAGTTGACAATTCTGATTTAAAGTATTTTAACTGTTTACACCAAAAATCGCTTTATTTACGCACTGTGATTGGTTTATTGTTTCAATTACACTTATTGGATTAATGTTTAGCCACTTGGAACACTTGTTTGAGGAAATTAAGTCCAGATTTGATTATAATTAGTATTTTAAGTGTAGAGTAAATTCACACGTATGTTCACCGTTCGACAGATAGGTCAATTATGATATGATATTAATCATAAAATAGAACATTGTACCTAGGCCTAATTTTCAAAACATTTTATTGTATTGTAGTCAATGTTACCACGATTTTTCCAATAATTATTATATAAATTATATCTGTTCCAGGAGTTTTACCAACCGTTCAAGGGCTGCCTCAAGGGGCTCATGATGAACGGACAGCGCGTAACCGACATTTCGCACCGCGTCAACTCGCTCCGATGCTCCGACAACGTTGAAGAAGGAGTCTACTTCGGAGCCTCCAGTAACAACCAAAGCAATTACTTGAGGGTAAGTTAAACATTGTCGAAACTCGAAGTAGCCCATATTAGACCCCGGATCATCAGCTATCAGCCAGTGTAAGTCTCGTCAAAATCGGTCCAGCCGTTTCGGAGATTACTCGGAACAAATATACAGACAGACAGTCAAAAAAAAATCAATTGCATTTTTGTTATGTGTTTCGTGTAGGGAAGTATGCTATCTAACCTTTCCTATCTAACCTTTTTGCTAAATTATCAAAAGCAATTTGAGGATGTTCGTGTAACTACTTCCGCCATATAGTAAGCTTGCGTCTTGCCCACAGCCCCGGTCGTGACACTAGAATAAAATAGATTTGACCAATTATACCTACCATAAATCCCTCTTTTATTTACGCAACTCCCTTCAATAGAATATTTAGAAATTCACAATTAACTGGCTATATAGTGTTTATTTAGGTATTATCATTTAATTATATATAGGTATATATTATTATTTTCTTCGTAATCTGTTTAGTCTTTCTGTATTATATAATCATAATGCAATATTATTTAAAAAAAATATATGTATGTATATTTATAATATGATCAGTTTCGAGCGTATGGCACCCTGGGCTGCAGCTGAAAATCAGCGTTGAGTAGTAGTCACACTGCTACTTGACATTTATGCTGAGCTGTTAGTCCATTTAGTACATAAGGCTAAAATGTATTTACTAAGTTTTTAACTGTATTTATGTGCTAGAAAATAAACTTTCTTTCTTTCTTTCTTTTCTATCGTATGCACTGAGTAAAAAAAAAAAATGATGTTACATACAGACACTGCAATTTTATTTAATGTGTACCTATTGATTGCGTGACAAATGCTAATAGTAACGTTAACTCCAGCTGCTAGAAAACTTCAAAGTGGGTGACGAGGTGTCTATATCCATGGAGATCCGGCCGCGGAACAGCACCGGTCTCCTGCTCAGCGTTCACGGCAACAAGGACTACCTCGTGCTGGAACTGCTGGAGAACGAGGTGGTGGCCAACGTGGAGAACGGCAACGGTCCATTCCGGGCGAGCTACTCGCTCGGCAACAAGTTCTCGCTGTGTGACGGCAACTGGCATAAGATTCACGGTAAGCTAACTGGTAATCAATCATTTTGTAGTTCCCTCAGTGTATCGAGGGAATCTTTCATCATATTGTTATACTTTGTCTGTAGTCACCTTTGTCTTTGTTGTATAATGAATAAAATAATTACCTTACTAAATCGTGGAAAGTCATACCGACTTTCGACGATTTAGTAAAGTAATTATTTTTTTCAAGAAAACTTCATCCCACACTAAGAATTTCTCCTGTGTCGTGGGTTTGTGTTTCACAAACATGAAATATCATATACACAAACCCAGACTCGGGACGATCAAATGTAGAACGCACAAATGTTTGCCCTGTGCGGGAATCGAACCCGCAACCCTTAGCGCAGCAGTATAATAGCTTAGCCACTGCGCCAATCAGGTTTTGTTAATTAATTGTTTGTTTGTTTGCTAATTCATAGCCATTTATAAACTTAAAGAGGTTTTAGCTCATAATACTTTTTTTTTCATCCTTATTTTGTGCCTTACAGCCAGTACAAGATTCATCTCATTATTGTTATCTAATCCTTAGCATTTGCCATATAAAACTGAAGAGCATTCAGCTGAATTGTAACTTTAAATTAATTTTCTAACCCAAATGTCGGGTACTGTGAATTGTGTTGTCGTAGACAGGATCCACAAAAATATACCGTAAGCTGATCGGGAATCGAACCCGTAGAACTGAGTGCCTTTCCCAAGAGCCAGACTTAGTTTCAGGTTTTATCAACAGTCGTGTTTACAACATGCGTCTATTGTAATGTCTTTCATAAAGGAATATAGAGAATGAATAAAAATCCAGAATATTGTCGATAGTTTATTTTCGATATAAATCTTATACATTCAATATATCATGCGGTATTTATGTAGATACACAATGAATACAAATCAAATGCGGTTCACATAGAAAATCTTAAATCACACCTCACAGAAATATTTAAGCTAGTGCTAGGAGAGGGTTCACATCAATAGTTCAACATCTAGGTTAAAACCCGCCACCTCTCGATCGCCAGACCAATGTCCTAGCCGTTGGGCTATCGCGAAAATTATGTCATCATGATCATCATGTCAAGATGCATAGTTTTTATCATCGCGTACACTATAAAGGTGAGTACAGAGATTGATTTACCTGGTCGGATTTACCAAAATTACCTTACCAAATCACCTCTCAGTTTTTACTCAACCTTGTCTAATAACTACCAAGAAGCGATAACATAATTAATTAACCGATTCTTGGCAATATTAGTATATGATACTACTAGTACCTATACACAAGCATGTTACCTAAGTATGAATATTACCTAGAGACACAATACCTCACCCATTATTCAACCGTTAGCAAATCACGAACTACCTTTACCATAAATCTTTGTCCCCAACTGTATTCGCGATCTATTTAAGCGATAGTCTAATGGTTAGTGCTGGGCAAGCGACCGAATAGTAGTGAGGCTAAATAGCAACGATGCAAAAGTCGTGGGCCAGCTCCTAACACACGCTTAGTTCATCGCGATAGGCCCCCACTAGAAGCTACTGTAATGTTCCCCACAACGCTGTGACCTGTAGATATTGTAAGCTACAAACCCCGGTTCTTGTTCCCTACAATACATTCTTACACATGTCATAATACATACATAATTAACTTACAGTAAAAACACAAATATGTATCATTAGTACTGAACGTAATAGTTATATTTAGGTATTTAACAACTGTCTGATTGTCATGTTCTGTCCATTCACTTGTATCGTAACCAATAGGCCGATGAGTACTGTTTTGTAACCGAACTGCACTTCGCTTGTAGGTACACTTGCACATATTAGGTTTATAGTCCGTAGAAGATGCGTCATGCATGTCATATTATAAGCACCACCCGCGTTATCTATCCGCACGTCACCGATTCACTCCAACTGTTGTACATAAACCGATTGTCCGAGCGTTCTGTTTGTCCCTGATTTGACTGGCTGGCGCAACATCACTAATAGTCGGTAGATTCATGTCTGACGCTGTCTCCGCCTTTCAGTGGTGAAGTCCCTGTACGTGGTGTCGGTGGGCGTGGACGGGCACTTCTCGAAGCCGGGCCTGGGCGCGTACTCCTCCACGGACACGCACTCGGCGCTGTACATCGGCGGCCACGAGCGCCTCGTGCACAAGGTGCGCGGGGCCCGCTCGCGGCGCGGCTTCACCGGCTGCATCAAGAACATCGTCATCGGAGACTCGCCCGTCAAGATCCCGCTCTCCGCCGCAGGCCGCAACACGCACATCGGCGTCTGTCCCATCGACTAAGGGAAGCCGCCGTGCGCGTCGCATGGCTGTAACAATAATCATGCATGTTATATAAACCGTCTGTAATTGATTAATGCTTCAAACGTATTAGATATGTCTTGTAGTGTACACACCACTTGTATTATCTGCTCCACACCAGTCTTCTCTACTGCTCTGCAATGTTCCCGGCTCTGTTTTCTGCATTTTATGTTGTTTAATTTAATGAGTGCAACATTCAATCTGCAAAAATATTTTGATATTTACATTTTATTCATTTTTAGATTAACAACAGACTTTTGGTATAACACATAGTCAAAGGTACCTTTTCATACGTAGTAACATTGTGAAGTAGTAAGTATTGTTCTTTGGAGTAATCCATTTTAAATTCTGCAACAACAAATGTGTGTTTTTTTATATGTATCGTAACAAGTATGTACTTATATGAAAATATAATAAATTTCAACTGGGAAATAAAACATACCGATCAGGATCATCCAGGTTTCAGAATGTTTTTTAGTTTTAGCAATGTTTGGATATTTACGATATTCTGAAAATAATAATAGCAATGATTAACAATCTGTAAAGCATTATGTTTATATTAAAAATATCAAACCATGACTGTATCTACATATAACAATAAAATACTATTCATACCATAATTGTCACGCGTTTTTATTCTTGACACACTCATTTCACAGCGAACCTGTAAAGACGGAGACAGACATTACAATACCTGAAATGTTACCACTTTGATACCTATATCCGTGGATGCAAATGGCAAGTTGTCGTTCATTGTGGCATTCTAAGTGGGAGGCCTTTGTTCAACAGTGAACGTCTTCCGGCTGATGATGATGATGAATCCGTGAAAAAGCTTATCTGTTTTAGGTCTCACTTAAATATGGGAATACGTATTAGTGTTGTGATGAATCATTTAGATAAACGACAACGACTGACTGCTCTGCGCACTCTTGTGCCAGTAGACCATTAAGCCTTTAGGAATCATTTCCTTATACGACGGAATTGACTTCCAACTTTTGTCATACAGGACACTTGATACATCTAATACCTGAAGGAAAAACAACAGCAAGAAATATTTAAAGAACACTTACCGACGTGTATAGCATTACAAATAATAATGATCTCCTGTGGCTTATCTCAGCTGAGACTAGCCAACTACGCAGGAGATATTATAGTGCACAAGTTTGCGGATAAACACAGGTGCACTCCCTATTCCCTCACTCTCATAGTCCGATGGGACGGTAGACCGACACGACCGGGGAGAGATCAGGCGCTGGACCAACGGCTTAACGTGCCTTCCGAAGCACGGAAGGGCGACATGACTGTGTAAACGGTCACCTTTCTTAAGACTGACCGCGGCAAGAACAGCTTGGCTTGCAGATCGACTGATCTGCGCGGTAGCCACGTAGTTACCAGCACCTCGAGGATTACAGAACCCAACGGGCCTAAAACTGACACCACACAGACTTTGTTTACACCAACCCATAGTTCTGGCCTGATGTCTCTGACATTCAGATCAGACTTACAGAGATTACCGAATACCTCCATGTGGTTGATGGTACTTCATGTTCAAAAACTTACTCAAGAGTCAAACTCACTACAGAGTTCCATGATGATGGGACCAATGACTTCCTAAAACACGTTCCTGGACAAAAATACGAGAAACTAAACAAAGACTGATTATTGGTATATAAGTTTAATATGCAGATTACACTGAATTGTAGTACCTACACTACAGTTATTAGACACCAAAGAAGAAGAATAATAATAAGTATTTCTTCTGGATCCTTAAGACAAATACATTTCCAGTTTTATAAAACTACAGGCAGGCGCTGAGACGGGCACTTGGAAAAGCCGAGCGCTTTTAATATGACAGAGATTTTTTAATATTCAGATTCCCACAGCGCAAAGCTCGACATCAGGACTGACCAACACCCTCAGGGTGGTCAGGATTAAACAAATTGGGTAACCTAACTACTGGCCGCCGCTTAACACATTCCGCCTTTCTTGCTCTTGGAGACAGCTGAGAAGTGCCTCGGAGGGGGCGTGTCCGGCCGTCGGAAGTTTAGGTCGTCAGCGCTCTGATAAAACTTGGATCGAGACAACCTTGTTGAAAGACGCGCTGCAAGAGTAAAACAATGTTACCTGGTGTGTAACATTACTTTTATATCTACAGTTTATCTTTGACTTTTTAGGTAAGCACAACTCGACCTTCAACCAATGAGGTACGATGACATTTTCAGATTTTATTTAATATCATACTGCCTGCAACATACATCTACTTTGTTACAATACTTTGAGGAAAGAACTATTTTAACATATCTATAGAGATATGGTGCTCATCAACACCACACAATTTACAAATACACAGGAATACTGTGACATTTTAAGAGTGATTATAATAAATATTGATCTGGAGAACATAACATTGAGTTCTCCAAAAAATCTAATTACATTATCCTTACCGATTAGGTTGTTTCTATATACTAATAATAGGTACACAGTTAAGAATAACATGTGTTGTACCAAGTCGTAGTTTAATACCTAATATGATGAAACAATTAAACATTTAATAATACTAAAATTTAGTTAAACTTCTCAAACTATTTTTCCAATCAAGTAGTACATGCAAACTATAATTGTTAATGAACTTGCTTCGCCATAATAAAAGGCGAGCAAGGATCGTTAAACTTAACCTAAGCCACAATGATGGGCTGATCATGATGAACAGGAGGTTTGTTAGATGTTAGTACTATTATGACTATAGTAAAACTCTCCGTAAGGAGCGCGGGCGCCGAAGCGCGCGTTGTGTAACACATAATATCATTAAATTACCTACTCCTTGATTACAATCTAGTTATGTTAATACAGAATTAGCTATAACTTTATCAGAGTTGTCTAAACACACCGCCGCACAATATCGCGAATATCAGTCTATAGTAATGCGTCCATCACTTGCTTATTCAGTAGATAACGAATGACAACTCTGAGCAGTTTTTGAGGGAATGTTCAACTTACCCTAATACACCGGGTATGATGACGAACCTAAATAAAGTACGTTAACACACTGGCTGAAGCTCACGTCCCACTGTTCAGCCGCGTAACACACGGTCATTTTATTGTACACTAGACCTAGAGTCCACTACGTAACGAGCACTCACTTTGGCACTCTAATCGTTGACAGTGTCACTCTAATTGTTCGGCCTATGAGTGTACAGTGTATTTCAGTCGCAGTCACTCAATTTTAATTCCAAAACTTGCTCAATCATGGACCAATGGATCAGGTCGATTAACTCTGAAAACAACAATATCGTGAGTATACCGAATAAACTGTTAAGGTCCGTCTCCACTTGTAACATAATAACGAACATTCCTCTGTGACCGTAACACAGTCGCGTGTGTCTACCAAACACCCGAAGAACCAGTTTTACGGCAATATGTTACGGACAAATGTTACAAATGTAGCGCACCTTTATTCTTCATCAGAAGTCCGACATAGAACTAGACTAATTATGAGATAAATTAATGATATAGGGTCACACACAGTACTGCAAAGTTATTACCTCTACAACTTACTCTAATGGAAACGATAGAACCCAAAGAAAACCAGGCTGAATGTTTTTATTTAATTCAGGGGCAGAGACCATAAACAAAGTAATGTTTTAAAATTACTGTATAATTTAAACTTGACACAGATTGGGTAACCTATCAGCCCTCCCCCAGCTCCGCTTGTCTCGTTTGTTGTGAAAAGTGATCGAGACAGCTCAGATCGTGAGACATCCACTGAGCTGAGAAATTGGCCACTGCTTCCATTGTGACCTTTTGTGCCAGGTATTCGCAAATGATAAGTGGTTCGGCACACAGACATGTCGAATGCACTGCACCTGGAAAATACAGAGCAATTAAACATCTGTTATAATGTATAGGAGGGTTAGACAGAGCCTTACCTATTCCCCGTCCAACAGCGTGTAAAGAACAAACATGTTACAAGCAATAAACATGTAGGGACACAGTATCACAGGTAAATTAGTAATTGAAAACGTATGTGAGCGCGATGTATGAATCAACAGGCAGTTACTGCGCACTGCCACTGGTCCGATTGAACGGTCGAATTGTGTCTAACGTGAAATATATCCGGTGAATAAACTCTGGCGTTTCTATTTGACCCTGCATACCTACAAGAAGAGTTACTCAAAATAGGTTTCGACTAATACTTTAAGTGTAACAACGATACCTAAAAACACCTAACTGTGTGTGCTGGATACCAGATGTAGGCCTCCTAGATTTAGTTTGGATATTTCGATGCGAAAGCCCAGCCCAGACTTAGGCCAAGCGCATAAACACAACTTTTAATCGAACAATAATTTATAATATGCCAAATGTCCATGTTGATAAAGTTGTATGCCAAAGAGTTGATAGCGACTCTACATGCATTTGTTGATACTACATACAGTTGATAGTATGCACAGATGTACAACTAAATAGTTGTTCGATTAAAATGTATATGTATACGCTAGACCGATACACAGTAATATCATCTAAATGACGAAAGCTTCAGGCTCTAAAATCCAAGATTAGAGCTCCGTACGTATTACCAAGGGTTTATCAGTCAGCCTCCAGTGAGACGGTTGCAGCTGATATACATGAATGGGAATCGAACCCATAGCCGTGTTATATTGATGAACAGTTCCTCCCCTGTGCTGTCCTCATGCGTCATGCCCCACCATAAAAATGCTTTCTTTCGACCAGGGAGTCGAACCCAAGCCCGAAAACGAGAATACCTCATTTGCCTTAACCGGGAATCGAACCCAAGCCCGAAAACGAGGTTAGCTCATTTGCCTTAACCAGGAATCGAACCCGGGACCTCGCGCACAGCAATTGCGCTTTGCAACTACTAGACCACCAAGGAACACATAATATTTATATAGTATAAAGAAAACCCCAATTAAACTTTGAATAATCCGGGAATCGAACCCTCAAACGCAACAGTCGCGCTTTGTGACCCCGAGACCAACGTGGCACACTTATAGGTAAAAGAAAATCCCGTTAACACTTTGGGTAACCTGGGAATCGAACCCAAGACCTCACACTCAACAGTCGCGGACTGCGACTACTAAATACTAGACAAACGAGGCTCACATTTAAGTACATAAAAACCCCATTAACACTCAGGATAATGTGGGAATCGAACCCATGACCTTGCGCACAGCAGTTGCGCTTTGCAATCACTAGACGGAAAAAGCACACATACATATAAGTAAGAGAAAACTCCAATTACACTGTATAACCCAGGAATCTAACCCAGGACCTTGCGCTTTGCGTCTACTAGATCAATGAGACACACAATGGGTAAAAAATCCCCAGGCACATTTTCAATAATCTGGGAATCGAACCCAGGACCGCGACGAAAGACGAAAGCTATTTACTTCGCTTGCGATCGGTCGAGTGCGACAGATAACCGCGATCCATAGCTCCGTCTAAGGCAGTGATTCCCAAAGTGGTCCAGGTGGACCCCCAGGGGTCCACGGGAGCCTTGCTGGGGGTCTACGTAGGCGTCAATAAAAAATGGGGGTCCATAAGATGTTAATAGGGGTCCACGAAAATTTATCTGCATATAGTTTTTATAAGGGCCTACCTATATTGTTTTAAGTACCTAACTAAGCAGATAACATTTTAATCTGGCAAGCGACTCTTACTTGTCCAAACTTGCGTATTCGATATTACAATTTCGTGTACAGACTTGCAAAGCGCAATCCGTCCGACAATGCTTAGTGCTTGTTTAGACATGATCTTGATCAAGACTATAAATACTCGATGCCAAAGGCATGCTCATTTATTTGTTTCCGGAATTTCGAAAAAGAAGGTGTGAGAAAATTTATATTAGTGTTCCTAGTGCCGGAGAAAAGTAAGTACGTACCTTTTTTTTGTTGTACCTAGTTCTTAAGTATTTTGTTTCGTGTACTGGTCGGTTGATAACAAATGCTTGTATACAATGTGTCCTAGGGATAAGTGACCGCCCGGCGTATTTAGAATATTTGTACAAAATTAAATTAAGTAAAGACGCGTGACGTGCTGCAGTTTTTTTACGATATTTCCTAAGTTTGTTCATCTTTTTCCATTATTTTTGTTTACTGACTAGCCGACATCATAATTTATCAATTAAAATCATTAGACAAAACTAAAATGTAGTAAAAAAATTACTTATATAAAATCACTAAGGCCGCTAAGTCACAAATGTAAATATAATTATTAATGATTTCGTACAAATATTCAAAAAACGCCGGGCGGTCTTATCGCTCGGACACATTGTATATAGCTAACTTAGTAACTTACAGATATTTTAATTGTCCTCTTTCGATTTGAAGACAAACACAGCACGTTTTATTCAATTGTTTTTTCACGAGAGGACTGCCTCTCTAAAAAGGCCGAAAAATCAATATTGCAGAGCAATTACTGTTTTATAAAACTACTAGCGCGTGAACTCATTGATTTAATGAAATTTTAGTTATTGTTTTTATGGTCACTTTTTTGGTCAATTTGGGATTTCGACTTTTATTTTTTCCTACACAAATATGATCAATATTCGATACTGAGTAAACTAATTTTTATTTCTACTATTAAAAAATTGTGGTAAATTAGGTATTTAACATTGATATCGCTTCGTGAAAAAGTCTGTACTTGTCTTAGCGGTTTATTAGTTGGTCCCTTTACAAGCCGTAATACTTTTTCAATATAATGATAATCATAATAATATAAAGCTGACAAAGGCTGCGTTGTGCTACCTATATTCAAATAAAAACTTGGTTACTATAACATTTTTTTTTACAGGGAAGGTAACTGATACAAAACATGGCTACAGCAAAGAAAAAATGTCGACAATACAGTGTCGATTATTTGAAATATGGTTTTGTTCCATCAGAGGCAGATAAACACTTGCCCATGTGCCTAATATGCAATAAAGTTTTAAGCAATGACTCTATGAAACCATCAAAGCTCGAAGATCATCTAAAAAGGTGTCATACTGATAAAATGGGTAAAGATTTAAAATATTTTCAAACATTGAAGGAAAAATATGAAAAGAGACCCACCATGCACAGCATGTTCGCTTCAACATCTCAAAGTAACGATGATGGCTTGCGGGCATCTTACAATATCTCATTACTAATAGCAAAATCTGGAAAACCGCACACTATCGGAGAACAATTAATTTTACCCGCTGTTGAAGAGGTTTTAAAAACTGTTTTGCACAAATCTCCATTTGACGTACTAAAAAGAATTCCATTAAGTAACAATACTGTACAAAGACGCATTGATGAAATGAGCTCTGACATCGAAAGTTTTTTGTGCAATCATCTGCAAAAAAGTCATTTTTCTATACAACTGGACGAGTCAACGTTACCCGGTAATGAAGCATTATTATTAGCATATGTCCGATTTATCATGGAGGAAGAAATTCACGAAGAATTGCTATTTGCCAGAACTTTGGAGACTGACACTAAAGGCGAATCAATATTTAATGTCCTGAGTAATTTTTTTACGGAAAAATCGATTCCATTTACAAACATTATTTCAGTGGCAACAGACGGAGCTCCTGCAATGGTAGGGCGATATCGTGGGTTTATAAGTCATCTCAAAAGAATTATACCAGGACTTACAGCTATTCATTGCGTAATCCACCGACAACATCTTGTGGCGAAACATTTAAGTGACAGGTTGAACCAATCTCTTCATTTTATAATAAACGCTGTCAACAAAATTAGAAGCAATGCATTGAATACGCGTTTATTTGCTCAATTGTGCGACGAAAATGACGAAGACTTCCAACGACTGCTCTTACATACTGAAGTACGCTGGTTGTCGAAAGGTGCATGCTTAACGAGATTTTACTCTGTTTTCGATTCCGTATTAGAGTTCTTAGAAAGTAGAGATCCAGATTTAAAAGAAAACTTGATCAAATTCAAAGGAGACATTGCGTATTTGACAGATTTGTTTAAAAAATTTAATGATATTAACTTGCAGTTACAAGGGGACAGCCTGAATTTAATAAAAACAAAGGGGATAATTTCGGCTTTTCTTGGGAAATTGAAATTTATGAAGCAAAACATTAGTCGGCGCGAATTATCTCAATTTCCAAACTTGTCGCAGGTAGAAACTATTGATGAGGATATCCATACCTACAGTCAACATTTAAGTGCCCTGCATGATGACTTCAAAACCAGGTTTGAAGATATGCTGACGATGGATATACCACCATGGATCGTAAATCCATTTGATGAAACTGAAGTGGCCAATGTATTATTACAAGAGGAGCTGCTTGAGCTAAGCACCAATGAGGAGCTGAAGGTGAAATTTAGAAAAGGCTACCAAACATTTTGGCTGCAAGCAGAAATACACGAAAAATATCCTGGACTGTGGGAAATCGCAAGGAAATTTTTGATAGCTTTTCCCTCATCATACCTTGTCGAAAGAAGTTTTAGTGCCGTTACAAACCTCTTAACAAAAAAAAGGAGCAAACTAAACATCACAGAGCGGGGGGATTTGCGGTTATTGCTCACAAAAATAAAGCCAAACATTGATCGTTTGCTGACACTCCATCAAATACATCCTTCCCATTAATTAAAATTATGTCCACAACCTATAAGTATTACCTTATTATTATTTTTTTGTAATTCTTTTCTTTTAATTAATAAAATGTTATAAAATGTACCATTTTTCGTTTTTATTTAAAATTTAAAATTTTAACCTATCAGAATATAGGGACGGAACTCAGAAGCGACACAATTTTTATTTTTTGTCGACTTTAACAATGTGGTAGGAATGTAGCAGCAGGGGGTCCACCGACACCAGTTTAATTTTGAAAGTGGTGCACGAGAAAAATAAGTTTGGGAACTACTGGTCTAAGGCGTCCTTTATTATACTATACAATTATAACACATCTGAAAGAAAAAAACAATAGTATCTGGGAAAAGTAGGTATACTGTATACCGTAGATTACGCTCATGCTGAAGTTCACTCGTCTCCTTAACTCCATCTTGTGAGATATTCAAGATTACCCTTTAGAAAACACAGCGAAGTTTCATATACCCTGCCATGTGAAGAGTTTCCATAGTAGCTTCACAGAGCCCTTTCAGCTGCCCAGCAATTCACGGCCGACCGGGAACAAAAACACACGTGTCATCTAGGATGACAGGAATGTTTACATCTATGACTTCACAGTCATGGCAATGTAACATTCACCTTTGCTTGTTGAGAGTTGTACCCAGGCGATTCCTGTTTGTGATGGGTTCGAAATATCCGATAGGAACCCATTGGTTCAGTTTGATTTGATATAGACTCACATCCTTCCACCTTATGACTTCACATCTGAAATACAAATATAATATGTTTACGTATCGGTCCCCCCTTTACTTAGTTGGACGCCTATCTCCAACATTTCACAACCACTTCACATTATATTTCAAGCCAACGCGACAGGACGAGAGTTTCTGTAGTTATTTATAAGTATATAGATCAAAAAAGCTCACCATTTCAATATATCTTAGATTTCTATTAAAATCGAAGTCCTTTGAAAATGTTTACTCTCTTGGCAGTGATTACTTGGTTTACTATTCTAGATTCTGCTCCGAGTTTGTCCGAATATTCAACCCCACCTGCGAACAATGACAGTGATTAATATGTGAAGTATATGCACGAATTAATATCACAAGGTGATGAAAATATGCTTACCATGTCCTTTAGATAAGAGCGGAGGTTAAAGGATGAAAGGGAAATTCAATAAATAGGAAATAAAAACGAGAAAATTGTCTTTACAATATTTATTTGCAAAAATGAAACATCATACGATCAGGGGGCTTACTGTCTAATATAATTCCGACGAAATTGCATTGAAATTGTAAAGTTTCGTTCTCTGAACACTGGCGCCAAATTAATTCAATATTATGTGTCCATTGGGAGGAACTAAGAAAGACTTGAGATCAAAAGATTGACAGCATTTTGTTTACAATAAAATTTAATCATGTTTCCGTTAAATCAATAGTAATGATGCATTGGCCTTGTATTGGAATTGAAATTAAACTAGACAGTAGGCCACCTGATCGTACCTAATTAAATTGGTAAGGGCAACAATATTAATATCAGACTCGTGAACCCCACGCTGCGCGGGTAGATTTATGCCTCGGCCTTCCAGTGGTGAAGTTCATGTACGTGAAGTCGGTGGGCGTGGACGGACAAGGAAAAATTGAGAAGTAATTAGTATAGTCTGACGATATCATGGCGTCATGAAACTGTAACAGTCATGGAAATAATACGTTCACCTGAACTAGTGGGTTTACGTTTCGTGATAGCTCCAAAGTCTCCGAAATAAATCACTTCATAAACCTTGCACTTTAAACTGAACATTTAAAATGAAAATGTTTCTTAAATTAGTCATCTAGTATTATAACAAAGAAACATAGTCTTCACGGCTACTTGTAACTCATCAAATAAGTACCAGACAAAACTATCATGATGGCCGGTGTTTCATGGTCTAGATTTTGGCCAGTAGAGATACCTTTTTCATTTATCGGCAGATTGTCTAAAGACAACTCGATCTGTAAACAAAACTGGCAGTTACTATGTGTAGTATAGGCACCAACTAATAAAAATATAGTTATAAAACAAACGTTCACCGCGTTTCCTGTAGAAAAACGCGTACGTGTATGAGGTACCGTTGACAAAATAACATAAAAAATATATCATTTATTATCTTTAGTAAGGATTTACAGATATTCCAATGAAGAAGAACCAGCAAGGAACTCCACAGTTAGATACCTAATCTTTTGCATGTGTCTTTTGCAATAGCTTGATTTATATTGAGGAGGTGTGAATGATTAATCTAAACGAAAGAGACGTACAAAACAAGATTAAAATCTATGCCATATCAGTGGATCACATTAAGAGCACAAATAGAAAATTTAAATATCTTACCAAGTATACAAATATAGAACTAGATATGTAGAATATAAAATTGATCTCGTATGTTTTCAGTTAGTTACAGCACACCTAAATACCTACGAAGTGGTTATAGCATTTTTAAACATACATTAAAAATAGTAAATATACAAACGGGTATTTTCATTGAAAGTTATATATACATTACACATGTAAATATCATAGTGCATGTGACAGTAATATAGGTTGTCTGCGTGGGTCTTTAAAGTTCGGTAAGTATCAATACACATTCCAGCAGATCTGTTTACTCTATGCCAAAAGCTAAATACGGTTCATAACACCTAAATTAACAATTCAAACATCCTATATTTAACATGGTTTATAGAAATTATTTCACAGTTTATCGCTGTTATAAGATACGCTTAGAACCGTAATATACAACATATAAGTTTTATATTGCGGTTTGAAAATTCAAGAATTATTTAACCTTTTGTAGTCCGCGATGTACATTTTCACAGGGGCTCATACTTACCAAGGCCACGGCTATGACGTCACGTGCGGCGGGAGACGGCTTGACTGGCTTGTTCCACATCTTGATTTATGTTCGTAGGCTAGTAAGCACTACTATTTAATAGTAAGCGGGGACCATCTCATAATCGTATTGTGATTGATCTTCACAAACTACCAAATAGTAGAGGCTTACATTTGTTGTCGTCTTCTGAATCAACTTCTTTTTTTTAATGTCTGTTCGCTCATAACTCCGTTGTATATGAACCGATTTGATTTTTTTTTTGTATTATACGGTATACTTTCCAGTTGGTTCCCTAGAAATTTTGTCATGACCTGACGATGAACTTCGGTGATATGGAACGGACCTCCTCATAAGATCATAGCAATACTGTCGTAACAAGTGATATTGCTTAAGTAGTAGTCGATGACTGACCACTTACAAGGAAGATGGGATGGGGGGGCGATGACCCCGTTTTAAACATAAACTAAAAATCGGAAATATACAAACAGGTATTTAGATTGAAATTTATACAAACATTGCACATGTTAATATCATACAAACATGTGACAGTAATATAGGTTGTCTGAGTGGGTCTTTAAAGTTCGGTAAGTATCAATTCACATTTCAGCAGATCTGCCCACTTACCATGAACTCTTAAAGCAGGACAGTTTAAGACGTGGAAGCGAGACGCCGTATTACACTGCTCGTAGCAGCATCTCTCTTCCTCATCGTAAACTGTCCTGTTTTAAAAGTTCATGGTAAGGGGGCTGTTTACTCTATGCCAAAAGCTAAACTACTATCGTTCATAACACCGAAATTAACTATTCAAACAACCTATACTTAACATGGTTTATAGAAATTATTTCACAGCTAATCGCTGATAAAAGATACGCTTAGAACCGTAATATAAAACATACAAGTTTTATATTGCGGTTTGAAAATTCAAGAATTATTGAACCTTTTGCAGTCCGCGATGTACATTTTTGTAGAGGCTCATACTTACCAAGGCCATGGCTATGACGTCGCGTGCGGCGGGAGACGGCTTGCCTGGCTTGTTCCACATCTTGATTTATGTTCGTAGGCTGGTAAGCACTACTATTTGGTTGATTGTGGGGACCATCTCATAATCGTATTCCGATTGATCTCCACAAACGACCAAGCAGTAGAGGCTAGTATTCGTTGTTATCGTCAGAATCAACCAATTCTGCGGTCTTTATAATTTTTTTATGTATGTTCCCTCATAACTCCGATGTATATGAACCGAGTTGTTTTTTTTTTGTAGTATACGGTATACTTTCCAGTTGGTTCCCTAGAAATTTTGTCATGCCCTGACGATGAACTTCGGTGATATGGAACGGACCTCCTCATAAGATCATAGCAAAACTGTCGTAACAAGTGATATTCCTTAAGTAGTAGTCGATGATTGACCACTAACAAGGAAGAGGGGGGCGTGCGTTGACCCACCTCCTACCACTTTCCTAAATTAAATATATCGTGTGAGGTATCGTTTGTAAGGACTTTTTGTAAGGATTTCAAATTTTCAAATACTAGTTTTACAAAAGTCTAGGGCGGATAAATCCTAGACAACACTAAAAATTGTAAAATAAAGAAAATTGAATAAAAAATTAAATCTTCCTACAAAAGCACAAACTCAAAAGTGAACGTGAAAAAATTTTACCACTTCACTTTACATAAGCGGAGTGGAAGTCGGTGCCAAATCCCAACATCCATAAGTGATTCAGAAAAAAGTACTAATGAGAATGCTTTGTTCATAGTTTCAAAGCTAAAACTATTGACAAAGCGAGTTCATAGGATTTGGCGCCGACTTCCACTATGGACTTCTATGGATGTCTCTATTCGCGACAGGTAATACAAAGTCAGTTAATAAGGTAAATGTGGATACCTCAATGCAGTCCTTAAAACACCTTGAAGTTCGGTTTCCACAATAGCTTCACGGAGCCCGCTGGGCCTCCGGACCGACCGGGAACAAAAACATTACACGTGTCATCTACAATGACAAGAATGTACTACTTCATGGAACAGTCACGGTCACAGAACTGTTACAGTCATGGAAATAATACGTTCACCTGAACTTGTGAAGAGTTGTTAAGGCTTTTACGTTTCGTGATAGCTCCGAAGTCTCCGAAATAAATTACTTCATACACCGTGCACTTTAAACTGAACATCTAAAATGAAAATGTTTCTTAAATTAGTCATCTAGTATTATAACAAAGAAATATAGTCTTCACGGCTACTTGTAACTCATCAAATAAGTACCAGACAAAACTATCATGATGGCCGGTGTTTCATGGTCTAGATTTTGGCCAGTAGAGATCCCTTTTTCATTTATCGGCAGATTGTCTAAAGACAACTCGATCTGTAAACAACAATGGTAGTTACTATGTGTAGTATAGGCAACAACTAATAAACATATACCTAGTTATAAAACAAACGCTCACCGTGTTTCCTGTAGAAAAACGTGTACGTGCATGAGGTGTCGTTAGCAAATACACGTAAAAAAAAATCATATATTAGGTAGGTATCTTTAGTAAAGATTTACGGGTATTCTAATGGAGAAGAACTAGCAAGGAACTCCATAGCTAAGTAACTTATATTGAGGAAGTATGAATGATTAATCTATAAAATGAGACGTACACACATAGCTATACGTTAAATTTACAAAACAAGATTAAAATCTATGTCATATCAGTGGATCAAATTAAGAGCACAAATAGAACATGTAATTATCTCACAGTAATTCTAAAGTATTCTATACATACCAAGTGTACAAATATAGAAGTAGATATTTACAATATAAAATTGACCTCATATGTTTTCAGTTAGTTATAGCAAACCTAAATACCTACGAAGTGGATAAAACATTTTTAAACATAAATTAAAAATAGGAAATATACAAACGGGTATTTACATCGAAAGATATAATATATATACATTACACATGTAAATATCATAGTGCATGTGACAGTAATATAGGTTGTCTGAGTGGGTCTTTAAAGTTCGGTAAGTATCAATACACATTTCAGCAGATCTGTTTACTCTATGCCAAAAGCTAAATACTATCGTTCATAACACCTAAACTAACTATTCAAACAACCTATATTTAACATGGTTTATAGAAATTATTTCACAGCTAATCACTGATAAAAGATACGCTTAGAACCGTAATATAAAACGTTTATGTTTTATATTGCGGTTTGAAAACTCAAGAATTATTAAACCTTTTGAAGTCCGCGATGTACATTTTTATAGGGGCTCATACTTACCAAGGCCACGGCTATGACGTCGCGTGCGGCGGGAGACGGCTTGACTGGCTTGTTCCACATCTTGATTTATGTTCGTAGGCTAGTAAGCACTACTATTTGGATGTGGATGAGGATCATCTCATAATCGTATTGCGATTGATCTCCACCAACAACCAAACAGTAGAGGCTAGTATTCGTTGTTCTTTTCTGAATCACCTGATTCTGCGGTCATTGAATTAGGTACGTAAAAATATGCTTAAAAGTACAAAACGAATACATATCATATACATACATACCAATTATACAAAATATATATACATATACAAATCTACCTCCAATCATCGCGTTATTACATTCTAAGATGTTATTTTTTTAAGGTATGGAGACACAAATATACAGATACACACACATACAAAGAAAGGTGAAAATAAGCTGACGCACCTAGACCCTGGACACTTAGACTAGTTATAAACAATGATTTAAACGTGTTTTACCTTAAGCGCCTCCTCAATCTATGGACGTCTCTATTCGCAACAAGTAATAAAGATTATTATCATTAATTTTTGCCAACTTTAACACGAATGGGGGTTATGATGTTTTAAAATTTTATAATTTTTTGTGTGTAATGTAAAATATAAAGCTATGGGTGTATACCTGAAATAAACTGATATTTAATTTAATTTAATTTATAGGTAGATAATTAGCATATATGAGAGCACTGATAGACGAGTGGTATGACCGTTGGACTGCCAAGTCAAATGTCGCAAGTTCAAATCTCTTATTATTATATATTAATTAGAAATTATTTCACAGCTAATCGCTGATAAAAGATACGCTTAGAACCGTAATATAAAACTTTTATGTTTTATATTGCGGTTTGAAAATTCAAGAATTATTAAACCTTTTGAAGTCCGCGATGTACATTTTTATAGGGGCTCATACTTACCAAGGCCACGGCTATGACGTCGCGTGCGGCGGGAGACGGCTTGACTGGCTTGTTCCACATCTTGATTTATGTTCGTAGGCTAGTAAGCACTACTATTTTGTTGTGGGCGGGGACCATCTCATAATCGTATTGCGATTGATCTCCACCAACAACCAAACAGTAGAGGCTAGTATTCGTTGTTCTTTTCTGAATCACCTGATTCTGCGGTCTTTGAATTAGGTACGTAAAAATATGCTTAAAAGTACAAAGCGAATACATATCATATACATACATACCAATTATACAAAATATATATACATATACAAATCTACCTCCAATCATCGCGTTATTACATTCTAAGATGTTATTTTTTTAAGGTATGGAGACACAAATATACAGATACACACACATACAAAGAAAGGTGAAAATAAGCTGATGCACCTAGACGTAGACCCTGGACACTTAGACTACTAAGTTTTTAAGTTAAGTTTTACCTTAAGGCGCCGCCTCAATCAATGGAGGTCTCTATTCACGACGAGTAATAAAGATTATTATAATTAATTTTTGCCAACTTTATGATGTTTTAAAATTTTATAATTTTTTGTGTGTAATGTAAAATATAAAGCTATGGGTGTATACCTGAAATAAACTGATATTTAATTTAATTTAATTTATAGGTAGATAATTAGCATATATGAGAGCACTGATAGACGAGTGGTATGACCGTTGGACTGCCAAGTCAAATGTCGCAAGTTCAAATCCCGGCTCGTACCAATGTCTTTTCTTGTGCGTACTATAAATTAGTTACCAGTTGCTAAAAACGGTGAAGGAAAACATTGTGAGAAAACCGGCACACCTGAGAGATTTTTCAACGGTGTGTAAAGCCATGTCAGAGGCCTACAGGCGGTTTAAACTGTAAGGTTGTTCATCAACCATACGATAAGAAGACTTAGCATTTTGGACACACTCTCATCAGGTAATGTTCATATAATGTAAAACAGATAAATTGACGAGACGTTTATGCTCGCGGAGGGTCGCGTTGTGTCAGTTATTTTACCTTTCGAGTTGCGTTAAACAAGTTAATAAATAGTATCAGGGTATCGTAAATCCGAAGTAAATCTTGCCTAACTCACTGGATTATTCTCAGATACTTTAATGGTGTAGCCGTGAATGACCGTGGGTCTCAACAGACGACAGACGAACGCGTCAATATTGAGTACCACCGTCATAACAGTCAACAACTCAGCGTGTTTATTTGCCGAAAAGATCCTGTCACAAACAAATATACATCGATTGCTGAAAGCTATTTAAAGATCTTATCATAAAACAATTGAAAATTGAACCTAACTGCCCACTTACCATGAACTCTTAAAGCAGGACAGTTTACGATGTGGAAGCGTGACGCCGCTACGTGCAGTGTAATGCGGCGTCTCGCTTCCACATCCTAAACTGTCCTGCTTTAAGAGTTCATGGTCAGGGGGCTGATCTGCAAATTGTTGGGTCTATTTTATTGACATAAATAAGCGTCACATCTTGGCATTTTAAATCAATGCGTCGCATTTGTTATTTATGTCATCTGTCATCCTCTGGCCGCATTATATTATCTGAATTTCAAAACACTGACTTTTATGTAGGTATGAAAAAAATCACAAAAGATAAAAAATCGTACAAATATAATACACTAGGTACATAGTACATAAAAACCTCAGATTTGTTGATATTAGATACCTACGTCATATTATATGTATTACTTGTACCTACCTAATTATAATCACACAACTGATCATGTTTCTAGCTAAGCCACTGATATATAAGTGTCGAGTAATTTAGACTAAGTATAAAAATTGTCAATACACTATTGCATTAGGTTCCCCTGTAATAATAGTTGTATTTATGGTAAATAAATAAATAACTAGGTATGTAGATAACAAATAATGTCACGTTATATACACAGATAGATACTTAAATGTATAACTTCTTATATATTATATTGTATATACAAATGACAGGCTGATGATGATGATGAACAGTTTCTACAGTATGACATTTACCGACTAATTTCTAAGTTTAATGATACGTTACCTATGTATTTAAGTAGACTACCATCAAACCTCAAGTGTGCCTGTGACGCGCACCAACACGCCCAGCATCGAGGTGCCGTGTTTTGCTGCGCCTGCGCCGATGTAAGTAACATCACGTTTGTTTCTCGGCTTTCTAACTAATACCAAAGTGTAGTACCAGTTCTTTTCAGCGTAATTATGTCACTTCATATTAGTACATGTACATTGTACATGTATAAATATGACAAACATAATTATATACAAACGATCAAAAGTTTCTAACTACGACAACATTTACTACGGACATTTTAAAATAAAATAAATATACATACATTATATAAATTACAGTTTACATATTTCTGACTGTCAATAAATACATACATAATACAAAGTACTTATGTGAAGGAAGGACATAGGTAATGGTGACTTTTCACGACGTGTTATAACACGGACCGCACCACCGCCGCCACCACAAGTTAGCAAGTACGACGAACGAGGATCAACGTCGCGTCGGCGCGGCACATGTTATTACGCGACGTGAGAAGCCACCATAAGAATCTTGGAACTGTCTCAATGATCCGGTATGGATTAAGCGAACCCGGCAATAATAAATGCTCGTTAAACAATGCCTTTGCCCTGCATTGGGACAGTTCCGGCAGTTGTATTAAGGATTAAATAGAATTAGAAATATACACACACCATTCTTAATGATCGGCGAATAGTGTGTGACTCCCTAGAGTCACACACTATTCGCCGATCATTATAAGTCTCATATATGTCATGTGGCAAGACATATCTATTTATATAAAAATTAGTTGCTGTTCGTTAGTCTCGTTGAAACTCGAGAACAGCTGTACCGATTGGGCTAATTTTATTTTTGACATTTTTGTTGATATTTTATTTACTATATATTCCGGCTATACTCACGTGTATTCGGGAATGCCTGACTAGTTTCTTTCGGCTCGCGATACTGCCGCGTAACCAGCTCATGAATAAGGGCTCCGTTCGATTTCGAAACTAGTCGGGAATTCCCGAATACACACGTGAGTATAACCGGAATATATGTATAGTAAATGATATGGATAACGCTCACGAAAGTTATTACAGTAAAATATTTGTGGAAGTCCACGGAAGGTTTAAATGGTGAGAAGGCGATCGAAGTTGGTCAGGACAGCTAGTACAAATTAAATAGGTATGAATAGATTCAAATGTACCAAAAGCAGCATTTGGTATGATATAGTTCGTAGTACGTAACACGTATGAGTACTACCTAAACAAGGGTTATTTGCAGTTGGGTCCAACAGATTTTTTATAACTTTTTATTATTTTTGATATTCACTCAATACGTAACATATTACTAGGCGTACTAGCAGACATACTAGTAAGATTAGTACGAACATAATAAACCGAATAAATAATCATCAATCCTGGAATCATAAGAATACAAACTGACATTAATCCAATGACATTCATATTAAGTGCAGACGATCTTCGGAAGAAACTCTTCTTTCTGGATTGTAGGTGAGTGTCGTGAAATACCATCCTTAAGGCACCTTTTAAACCTTGAATAAAAAGTTAAAATGTGCCTTAATGAAAGTACTTACGACCGAGCTACCGCCAAACAACAGGGCTGTTTTGCTAAATGGAAATTACACAAAAAATAACACAATATGAAAAAATATTACAGACATATAGGTACCTAGCTAAACGTACCTGGAAAAACACTAATATCAGTGTAATCTTACAAACACTTAATTTAGCACTTAATATAATTAACAAGGCAACTTGGTCAGAATATGTTAGTATAATACAGTGATTTTATTATTTTTAGTACGCCTACTAATATGTTATGTATTGAGTATACATAACATATTAGTAGGCGTACTAGTAGACATACTAGTAAGATTAATACGAATACAGTAAACCGAATAAATATGATTAAACCTGGAAACATAAGAATACACACTGACATTAATCCAATGACTTTCATATTTAATGTGTAATTAAAATGGTGCAGTTCAGACGATCGTCGGGAGAAACTCTTCTTTCTGGATTGAAGGTGTGTGTCGTGAAATACCATCCTTAAGGCACCTTTTATACCGTGAATAAAAGGTTAAAATGTGCCTTAATGAAAGTACTTACGAACGAGCTACCGCCAAACAACAGGGCTGTTTTGCTAAATGAAAATTACACAAAAAAGCACAATATGATAAAATATTACAGACATATAGGTACCTAGCTAAACGTACCTGGAACAACACTAAAATCAGTGTTAACTAACAAGCACTTAATTTAGCACATAATATAATTAACAAGGCAACTTAGTCATATTAAGTTATTATTTTTAATTTTGACATTAATAACAGTAAATGTTTCTACCGAAAACTATGGAGACCATATTTCAAGGACCTAAATTATCGGTGAATCTTAAATCTAGCTTAAAACGCTGCAAATTTAACGAAGTAGGCAGAAGACGATACGTTTGTAGAGTACACGTGCCTATGTCCAGAAAATTACCAGTTGCTAACAAGTGACAACATACATGTGTTAGATCACAACGCTGTTTGCGAAAGGCGATTCTGCTGGACATAAGTAAGTGCGTTAATGAAGAAGTGCTGCGTAGTGGTCACATCGCGGTGGTGGACAAAACTGAGCTAAAGACATACTATACTACACAGGTATTAATAATAATATAATAATAAATAATAACAGCCTAAACTGTCCCACTGCAGGGCAAAGGCCTCTTCTCGTATTGAGAAGGATTGAGCACTGATCACCACGCTAGCTCACTGCGGGTTGGCGATTTCAGATAATTAAATCCAGGTTTCCTTACGATGTTTTCCGTCACCGTTAGTCAGTGGTGTCTTAGAATATCTTAGAAAGTATTTATGACATTGAAAAAGTCACATTGATACTTGCCTGGGTTTGAACCTGCAACCTCGTGCATAGAAATCCGGTATGTCAACCTCTAGGCCACCACGACCCACGTATTATCGTCATGGATATCAGACCCCTTAGACAAGTGGCAAAACGCTTGACGAATAGAAATGGAATAGAATGAAAAATGTATGGGAATGACACATGTCATCGATAACATAGTCGAATCATTATGTCATTCCCATCGTCGTCAATCACGAAGACGACGACCTCTATTCGTCAAGCGTTTTGCCTTTTGTCTAAGGGGGCAGTGAGGAAAGTGAATTTTACTACACGTAACAATTGTTTAACAACTCTCGGCTTTAGAACATTTTAGTGTAAAATTGTATCTACTCCCTGACTCAGTGTACCACATGCACGTAATTAATTTTATTTAAAGCTCATTTTTCAATACAATCTTTACACACCAGCCCCCTTACCATGAACTCTTAAAGCAGGACAGTTTAACACGTGGACGCGGGACGCCGCTACGTGCAGTGTAATGCGGCGTCTCGCTTCCACATCGTAAACTGTCCTGCTTTAAGAGTTCATGGTAAGGGGGCAGTGGAGTTATCTCGATGTCAGACAAAAATTAGACTGACAGAATAAACATTTAAACATATACCCTCTTATTGATAAACGATGATATATGATTTTTAACTGAAAAATGTTATTATAGAGTAGACGAATTTTTAAACGAGTAATATTTATAAAACTCAAAACCTTACTGTAATAGTTCCTAATTATATTTTAAATTTACTTTATTGTTATAGTTTAATATTTGTTATTATTATCTAAGCATGTGAATCTAGTTATTAAGTTTGCAACAAAAAACATTTGTATGCCAATGAAGCAAAACATAGAGCTACTATTATTTTTTTTGTTTAATACCATCTATGTAAAACCTATGTTTACAAATGAATAAATGATTATGATAATGATGATAAATCCTGACTTCTCTGTTTCTGTCATCTGTTGGAACTTTGATTACCAACTCAACTTCATAAGTATATTGCCATCGCTTTTCTTTGATATGCACATGACAACGACAGGTATTATTTAAGGGCCATTTCACAAAAAAATTACGTTTGAATTCTGTCAAAATTGTCATGTGTGCGTAGCACACCCACACAAAAATAATGCAAACAGTGTAGCGCGAGTTTTGAGACGGAAACATACACAACAACTTGGTCAAAATATGTTAATATAATACCGTGATTTTATTATTTTTAGTACGCCTACTAATATGTTATGTATTGAGTATATCATATTAGTAGGCGTACTAGTAGACATACTAGTAAGATTAGTACGAACATAATAAACCGAATAAATATGATTAAACCTGGAAACATAAGAATAAACACTGACATTAAACTAATGACTTTCATATTTAATGCGTTATTAAAATGGTGCCGTTCAGACGATAGTCGGAAGAAACTCTTCTTTCTGGATTGTAGGTGAGTGTCGTGAAATACCATCCTTAAGGCACCTTTTAAACCGTGAATAAAAGGTTAAAATGTGCCTTAATGAAAGTACTTACGAACGAGCTACCGCCAAACAACAGGGCTGTTTTGCTAAATGAAAATTACACAAAAAAGCACAATATGAAAAAATATTACAGACATATAGGTACCTAGCTAAACGTACCTGGAACAACACTAAAATCAGTGTTAACTAACAAGCACTTAATTTAGCACATAATATAATTAACAAGGCAACTTGGTCAGAATATGTTATTATTTTTAATTTTGACATTAATAACAGTAAATGTTTCTACCGAAAACTATGGAGACCATATTTCAAGGACCTAAATTATCGGTGAATCTTAAATCTAGCTTAAAACGCTGCAAATTTAACGAAGTAGGCAGAAGACGATACGTTTGTAGAGTACACGTGCCTATGTCCAGAAAATTACCAGTTCCTCACAAGTGACAACATGCATGTGTTAGATCACAACGCTGTTTGCGAAAGGTGATTCTGCTGGACATAAGTAAGTGCGTTAATGAAGAAGTGCTGCGTAGTGGTCACATCGCGGTGGTGGACAAAACTGAGCTAAAGACATACTATACTACACAGGTATTACCGTCATTCTTTTCTTTTCTTTTTTTAAAAAACGTCGCCCCACACTAGGATATTTTTTGTATCGTGGGTGCGTTTCACAAACATGAAATATCACATACACAAACACCCAGACTCGGGACGAACAAATGTGGATCGCACAAATTTTTGCCCCGTGCAGGAATCGAACCCGCAACCCTTAGCGCAGCAGTCTAATCGCTTAGCCACTGCGCCAATCGGGTCGTCATGTCATGTCATGTCATGGAGATCAGACCCCTTAGACAAGTGGCAAAACGCTTGACGAATAGAAATGGAATAGAATGAAAAATGTATGGGAATGACACATGTCATCAATAACATAGTCGAATCATTATGTCATTCCCATCGTCGTCAATCACGAAGACGACGACCTCTATTCGTCAAGCGTTTTGCCATTTGTCTAAGGGGGCAGTTAGGAAAGTGAATTTTACAACAATTAACAATTGTTTAACAACTCTCGGCTTTAGAACATTTTAGTGTAAAATTGTATCTACTCCCTGACTCAGTGTACCACATGCACGTAATTAATTGTATTTAAAGCTCATTTTTCAATACAATCTTTACACACCAGTGGAGTTATCTCGATGTCAGACAAAAATTAGACTGACAGAATAAACATTTAAACCTATACCCTCTTATTGATAAACGATGATATATGATTTTTAAATGAAAAATGTTATTACAGAGTAGACGAATTTTTAAACGAGAAATATTTATAAAACTCAAAACCTTACTGTAATAGTTCCTAATTATATTTTAAATTTACTTTATTGTTATAGTTTAATATTTGTTATTATTATCTAAGCATGTGAATCTAGTTATTAAGTTTGCAACAAAAAACATTTGTATGCCAATGAAGCAAAACATAGAGCTACTATTATTTTTTTTGTTTAATACCATCTATGTAAAACCTATGTTTACAAATGAATAAATGATTATGATAATGATGATAAAACCTGACGCTTCTTAAGTGTAAATTGATAAAAGAAACTTGATAAGTGTTACGAGCGGGACTTGAACCCGCGACCTACGCCGTGTCATGCCGCAGCTCTAACCAACTGAGCTATCGCGTCGCTGCTCGCTTCTATCAAATTTCAAGTTTCCATTTATAGTATTTACGTCATTAGGGTGGTGTCAGGTGTCATCTGTTGGAACTTTGATTACCAACTCAGCTTCATAAGTATATTGACATCGCTTTTCTTTGATATGCACATGACAACGACAGGTATTATTTAAGAGCCATTTCACAAAAAAAATACGTTCGAATTCTGTCAAAATTGTCATGTGTGCGTAGCACACCCACACAAAAATAATGCAAACAGTGTAGCGCGAGTTTTGAGACGGACATAAAAATCTTGATCGTTATGACAATGTTTTTTCATCGAGATTTATGAAAATATTTTTATTTCATTAGTAATTTATTAAGACAAATTATAATTTCTAGAATAATAATATAATCACCAAATATAAATGTCATATTTTGTAAAATTTATTTTAATTATAAATGTAAGCGATTGTATTTTTAGAGGATTATTACTCCATTACGCAAAAACGGTTAAACGGATATAGACAAAAAATTGCACATAAATAGTTTATAACCTGGATTAACATAATGAAGGCTACAAGCTACTTTTTATGCGTAGAAAAAATCCAAGTGGACCAAGGCGCGGACAAAAATAGTACAGTCAAGATTAAAGTAGCTGAATATTAATCTAATAAAATATCTAAAACTAATAAAATAATATACTTTACTTGATAATAAACAAAACCGAATGAAAATAATACATAGATAATGAAAACGTTGTGGTCGTAGTATAAACATGCGTTTGCAATACGAATTTTCGTAATTTGAAATGGGAAAAAAAGTGACACAGATCTTACCCCTTTGGGCACTCGGGCCCGACTGATCATTCTACGTTTGTGCTCCGTAATTTATTGTGATTTAGAGTGATATTGAAAATGATATGATTTCTAATTACATAAAGGAATTTTAAAAATCACTGTATTATTAGATTTGTTAAAGAGCATAGTTTATAATGACATGATTTTAAAATTAAAATATATCTTTATTCAAAATAAGAAGTCGCGATAAAATTACAGTATAAACCGAGAAAATAGGTTTCAGTTTTATTTTTTTTATCATAATATTAAGTTTTATTAACCGAAAATTTTGCACCGGAAATTGACTCTGCGATGATTTTTCAGAAAACGTGTTGCGGGAGGTTGATCACCGTATAGCAATAAGTTATTTTTTTGTAAATCTATTTATTAGCTTATGTGTCAATGCGAAAGATTGGTCTACATTTAACATTCATATATAAATTCCTAAATACTACCTAAGATTGTAAATTAGGCGTCCGAAATCTTAGAAAACTGCGTATAAATGTAAAATGGCTCTTAATCCATGGTTAAAAATTGTCATTTTTATGAATAAGGGTCATAGCACACATGTCAACTATCGTCACCGTATCGCCTTTCGCCTCGCCGTCAAACATGCGTCCACCTAACGTAAGCAAGTAACCAAAGCGGATCAGCTGCTCTGGTACGTCGCTACGACTAGGCAACGCCGCGCTTACGGCTCGCCGACCGCTGCGTGAAGAGCCGTTTGCTCAGGTACGGATAGACGTAAGCGCGGGGACACCGAGCCATAAGCGCGAGAACTGCAAGTTGACCACGTGAACGCACCGCGGTTCGAGCGTGTCCCGAGACGAGGCGATTACGTTACGAATCCGATTAGTGTGCGTTGCAGTAGGGAGGTTCATACAAAGAATACTGCACGACTTGAGTTGTTACGGTGACGATCCCTTTCCGGGTTGATATGTGTGCTATGACCTTAAGGGGAGGATGTTTAAGTACACAGATAATGTATAGTATAAGTATATTTGCATTTCGTTGAAATTATGCAGCTTCAGTCGATCAGCAGGAGGAACTCTTCTTTCGGGGTTGGTGAAAATTACGTGAAGGACGATGATTAAGGGCCTTTTTTACCTTTATTTATTTACGGTTAAAATGAGCCTTAAAGAAAGGCCTTACACGCATGTCTGTGCTCCGAGCGACAGGGCCGTTTTGCTAAATCTGTTTCACTAATAATACATGAAGCAAAAAGTTTAGGTGCATTTTCACGAAATTAGGAAATTTGGCACAGTTTATGTTTATACTTCCACTAGCTTTTGCCTGCGGCTTCACTCGCGTTAAGAAGCCATCTAATGTCAACATTTACAATTTAACTTAATTTATTCGTTCCATTAGGTACTGATGATAGGTTCAAACTAATACATTTACATCCTCCATCATCCCCTATTTTATCCCCTTAGGGGTAGAATTTATCAAAATCCGTTCTTAGGGGATGCTTACGTCATAGTAGCTTTATGCATGCAAAGTCTCAGCCCGATCGGTTTAAAATTGACAAAGTTTCATACAAATTTTCATCCCCTATTTTATCCCCTTAGGGGTAGAATTGATCAAAATCCTTTCTTAACGAATGCCTACGTTATAACATCTACCTGCATGCCAAATTTCAGCCCGATCCGTCTAGTGGTTTGGGCTGTGCGTTGATAGATCACTATGTAAGTCAGTCAGTCACCTTTGAGTTATATATATTTAGATTAGATGAAGGACGACTGCAGAAAGCTAATATTTTCGTACAATGTGCATTAGAAATGAAAACAAATTTTAAAATGACGTTACACCCACTACCATGCGTTTGACACATCTTATCAATGACGTAGCCTGACTGTCATTATGTTTCATTTACTAATGGTTGAAGTCTTTGGTCAAACTTAGAAAAGATTAATATTATTTGTCGTTATTAGCACATGTAACAACCCGGAAAGACGTTACCGTATCGCCAAACGGCTCGCCGTCAAACAGGCGTCAAACTTACGTAAGCACGTAACCCATAGATTTTGAATACCAAGTAGTTTCTACTATAGAATGGCTGTGCTAAACAGATCTTAGAACAGTATAGGATGAAGCGAGATAGGAAGACAAAGTCTTATTTAATAACATGATCACCGTCTAGTGTATATCTGGTCTGAGACGTAACCAAAGCGGATCAGCGGCTCCAATACGTCAGCTCGGCTACGGCTAGGCGACGCCGCGCTTACGGCTGGCCGGTCCCAAAGCGAGGCGATTACGTTGCAAATTGGATTAGAGTGCTTTGCAGTATGGAGTTTCATAAAAATTATACTGCACAGCTCGAGTTGATACGGTTAGAATGTACGGAAGCAGAATGTATTTGAAAGAATTATTTCTCATTGCCTCACAACTGGCATAAGGGGTTTCAACCTAGTAAGAGGTTCTTATAGCACTGCCAAACACTCCAACGCCACTCGTTAAGAGGGAATTTAGGCCCTCTTGGTCTGTGGCTCACCATCACACAGGTTAATTAACAGCCGCCTGTTACTCGGCGTTGCCCTTCCATTGGCAGCATATGGTAAATAGGAGCTACCCAATCAAAACTACAGATAAACTAGAAGGAAAGCTTCCAAATCCAGCTCATCAAGTTAAAATAATTAATTGTGAAAAATGATTCTCCATCTTCCATTAAACGTCGCTCGTTACATATTGAAATAGTCCAGTTTCAATAAAATATTCTTCATTTTCCATTAACAATCGCTTGATACATACTGAAATATTGCAATTCAAATAGAAGACTCTTCATTGTTCATTATAAACCGCTCGTTACATATTGAAATAGTCCAATTTGAATAAAAGATTCTTCATCTTCCATTAAAATCGCTCGTTCCGTATTGAAATAGTCAAATTTGAATAAAAGATTCTTCATTTTCCATTAAAAATCGCTCGTTACGTATTGAAATAGTCCAGTTCGAATAAAAGATTCTTCATCTTCCAGTAAAATCGCTCGTTCCGTATTGAAATAGTCAAATTTGAATAAAAGATTCTTCATCTTCCATTAAAAATCGCTCGTCACGTATTGAAATAGTCCAGTTCGAATAAAAGATTCTTCATCTTCCATTAAAATCGCTCGTTACGTATTGAAATAGTCCAGTTCGAATAAAAGATTCTTCATCTTCCATTAAAATCGCTCGTTCCGTATTGAAATAGTCAAATTTGAATAAAAGATTATTCATCTTCCATTAAAAATCGCTCGTTACGTATTGAAATAGTCCAGTTCGGATACAAGATTCTTCATCTTCTATTAAAATCGCTCGTTCCGTATTGAAATAGTCCAATTTGAATAAAAGATTCTTCATCTTCCATTAAAATCGCTCGTTCCGTATTGAAATAGTCAAATTTGAATAAAAGATTCTTCATTTTCCATTAAAAATCGCTCGTTACGTATTGAAATAGTCCAGTTCGAATAAAAGATTCTTCATCTTCCAGTAAAATCGCTCGTTCCGTATTGAAATAGTCAAATTTGAATAAAAGATTCTTCATCTTCCATTAAAAATCGCTCGTCACGTATTGAAATAGTCCAGTTCGAATAAAAGATTCTTCATCTTCCATTAAAATCGCTCGTTCCGTATTGAAATAGTCAAATTTGAAGAGAAGATTCTTCATCTTCCATTAAAAATCGCTCGTTACGTATTGAAATAGTCCAGTTCGAATAAAAGATTCTTCATCTTCCATTAAAATCGCTCGTTCCGTATTGAAATAGTCAAATTTGAATAAAAGATTCTTCATCTTCCATTAAAAATCGCTCGTTACGTATTGAAATAGTCCAGTTCGGATACAAGATTCTTCATCTTCCATTAAAATCGCTCGTTCCGTATTGAAATAGTTCAATTTGAATAAAAGATTCTTCATCTTCCATTAAAATCGCTCGTTCCGTATTGAAATAGTCAAATTTGAATAAAAGATTCTTCATTTTCCATTAAAAATCGCTCGTTACGTATTGAAATAGTCCAGTTCGAATAAAAGATTCTTCATCTTCCAGTAAAATCGCTCGTTCCGTATTGAAATAGTCAAATTTGAATAAAAGATTCTTCATCTTCCATTAAAAATCGCTCGTCACGTATTGAAATAGTCCAGTTCGAATAAAAGATTCTTCATCTTCCATTAAAATCGCTCGTTCCGTATTGAAATAGTCAAATTTGAAGAGAAGATTCTTCATCTTTCATTAAAAATCGCTCGTTACGTATTGAAATAGTCCAGTTCGAATAAAAGATTCTTCATCTTCCATTAAAATCGCTCGTTCCGTATTGAAATAGTCAAATTTGAATAAAAGATTCTTCATATTCCATTAAAAATCGCTCGTTACGTATTGAAATAGTCCAGTTGGGATACAAGATTCTTCATCTTCCATTAAAATCGCTCGTTCCGTATTGAAATAGTCAAATTTGAATAAAAGATTCTTCATCTTCCATTACAAATCGCTCAATGCATATTGAAATAGTCAAATTTGAACAAACGATTCTTCATGTTCCATTAAAAATCGCTTGTTACGTATTGAAATAAGCCATTTGCAATAAAAGGTTCTTCATCTTCCATTAAAAATCGCTCGTTACATATTGAAAAAGTATAAATTGATTAAAAGATCCTTCATCTTCCATGAATCGCTGCCGGATACCAATCTTTACAGTCTTGTTGGAGTAAAAACGGATTCGCCGCCTCAAATACATACTTATAACAGGCAGTGGTGACCACATACAACTATAATAATGGCGATTACACTACCGCCGGATCTGATGCTAATCTTAATAGTCTTGTTTGAATAAATGATTCTTCATCTTCCATTAAACGTCGCTCGTAAATAATAGTTAAATAGTATATTCTGCACAAATGATTCCCTATCTTTTTATTATTTGCCGCTTCTTACTCGGCATCGCTGTTTTAGCTATGAAGGTCAACCACCATTCAGAATGTATTTGAACGAATTATTTCTCATTGCCTAATTACTGGTAAAAGGGGATTCTACCCAGTAAGAGGTTCTTAAAGCACTGTCAAACACTTCGTCGCCACACGTTTAGAGGGAATTTAGGCCCTCTTGGTCTGTGGCTCACCATCACACAGGTTAATTAACCGCCGCCTGTTACTCGGCGTTGCCCTTCCATTGGCAGCATATGGTGAATAGGAACTAACCGATCAAAACTACAGATAAACTAGAAGGAAAGCTTCCTAATCCAGCTCATCAAGTTAAAATAATTAATTGTGAATAATGATTCTCCATCTTCCATTAAACGTCGCTCGTTACATATTGAAATAGTCCAGTTTCAATAAAAGATTCTTCATTTTCCATTAACAATCGCTCGATACATATTGAAATTGTCCAATTTGAATAAATGATTCTTCATCTTCAATTAAAATCGCTCGTTCCGTATTGAAATAGTAAAATTTGAATAAAAGATTCTTCATCTTCCATTAAAAATCTCTCGTTCCGTATTGAAATAGTCCAATTTGAATAAAAAATGGTTGATCTTCCATTAAAAATCGCTAGTTCCGTATTGAAACAGTCAAATTTGAATAAAAAATTGTTCATCATCCATTAAAAATCGCTAGTTCCGTATTGAAACAGTCAAATTTGAATAAATGATTCTTCATCTTCCATTAAAAATCACTCGTGTTTGGCCTGTTTATCGATTTGGCTTGGTTCTTACGACTTTTTATGTCATTGAACAACCATGCAGTCTACTGTGTGACTCTTTATGCTACGTTTACGGAAAAGATGATGTCATTAAGGCCAGGAGAAAATATGACGGGTCAGAATGTAGCTTACATCAATAAAGAACTGATGCTGTTCGAAGCCATGGAATATCTGGCGGGGTCTCCTCTTAGTGACGCTATACTTAGACCAGAACCACAACATTTTATAAATAGTCAACAAAATCAATATATGAATTTGAAATCACAGTGGACAATCAATATGTTTGGTCCGTTTATCGATTTGGGTTGGGCGCTCTTCAATGATTCACCGTTTTACGATTTTAGTGTTGTTTTATTACTTTTTATGTTATTGTCACATATTTTTAACTGAGCAACGCGTACATGGATTTAAATAACGTTTACGAGTTCCGAATTGAAGTTAGCTATCAATATATAGTAACACGACATCGTCGCTGCTGCCGACGGTGCTGCCCTCCGCATTATCGATTGTTACGTTGGCTTTGGCCGATAGATGGCATCTTAACAACTCGTTACATATTGAAATAGTTCATTTTGAATAAAAGATTCTTCATCTCACATGAATCACTGCCGGATACCAATCTTTACAGTCTTGTTGGAGTAAAAACGGACTCGCCGCCTCAAATACATACTTTTATCAGGCAGCGGTTACCACATACAACTATAATAATGGCGATTACACTACCGCCGGATCTGGTGCTAATTTTTAAAGTCTTATTTGAATAAATGATTCTTCATCTTCCATTATAAATCACTCGTGTTTGGCCCGTTTATCGATTTGGCTTGGTTCTTACGACTTTTTATGTTATTGTACAATCATGCAGTCTACAGTGTGTCTGTATGCTACGTTTACGGAAAAGATGATGTCATTAAGGCCAGAAGAAAATGTGACGGGTCAGAATGTGGCTTACATATAGAAATATTCCATTTTGAATAAAGGCTGCTTCATCTTCCATTACAAATCGCTCGTTGCATATTGAAATAGTCAAATTTGAAAAACGATTCTTCATGTTCCATTGAAAATCGCTAGTTGCGTATTAAAATAAGCCATTTGGAATAAAAGGTTCTTCATCTTCCATTAAAAATCGCTCGTTACAAATTGAAACAGTATAAATTGATTAAAAGATTCTTCATCTTCCATGAATCGCTGCCGGATACCAATCATTACAGTGTTGTTGGAGTAAAAACGGACTCGCCACCTCAAATACATACTTATAACAGGCGGCGGTTACCACAAACAACTATTATTATGGCGATAACATTACCGCCGGATCTGGTGCCAATATTAATTGTCTTGTTTAAATTAATGATTCTCCATCTTCCATTAAACGTCGCTCGTCACACATTGAAATAGTCCAGTTTGAATAAAAGATACACTACCGCCGGATCTGGTGCTTATCTTAATAGTCTTGTTTGTATAAAAGATTCTTCACTTCCATTAAAAATCGCTCATTACATATTGAAATAGTCCAATTTGAATAAAAGATCTTTCATCTTCCATGAATCGCTGCCGGATACCAATCTTTACAGTCTTGTTGGAGTAAAAACGGACTCGCCGCCTCAAATACATACTTTTATCAGGCAGCGGTTACCACATACAACTATAATAATGGCGATAACATTACCGCCGGATCTGGTGCTAATCTTAATAGTCTTGTTTGAATAAATGATTCTTCATCTTCCATTAAACGTCGCTCGTAAATAATAGTTAAATAGTATATTCTGCACAAATGATTCCCTATCTTTTTATTATTTGCCGCTTCTTACTCGGCATTGCTGTTTCAGCTATGAGTGTCAACCACCATTCAGGAATCAGGTACCGCCAAAAGCCCAAAGAAGCAGAATGTATTTAAAAGAATTATTTATCATTGCCTAACAACTGATATAAGGGGATTCTACCAAGTAAGAGGTTCTTATAGCACTGCCAAACACTCCGTCGCCACATGTTTAGAGGGGATTTAGGCCCTCTTGGTCTGTGGCTCACCATCACACAGGTTAATTAACCGCCGCCTGTTACTCGGCGTTGCCTTTTGATTGGCAGCATATGGTAAATAGGAACTACCCAATCAAAACTACAGATAAACTTGATGGAAAGCTTCCAAATCCAGCTCATCAAGTTAAAATAATTAATTGTGAATAATGATTCTCCATCTTCCATTACAAATCGCTCAATGCATATTGAAATAGTCAAATTTGAACAAACGATTCTTCATGTTCCATTAAAAATCGCTTGTTACGTATTGAAATAAGCCATTTGCAATAAATGGTTCTTCATCTTCCATTAAAAATCGCTCGTTACATATTGAAAAAGTATAAATTGATTAAAAGATCCTTCATCTTCCATGAATCGCTGCCGGATACCAATCTTTACAGTCTTGTTGGAGTAAAAACGGATTCGCCGCCTCAAATACATACTTATAACAGGCAGTGGTGACCACATACAACTATAATAATGGCGATTACACTACCGCCGGATCTGGAGCTAATCTTAATAGTCTTGTTTGAATAAATGATTCTTCATCTTCCATTAAACGTCGCTCGTAAATAATAGTTAAATAGTATATTCTGCACAAATGATTCCCTATCTTTTTATTATTTGCCGCTTCTTACTCGGCATCGCTGTTTCAGCTATGAGTGTCAACCACCATTCAGAATGTATTTGAACAAATTATTTCTCATTGCCTAATTACTGGTAAAAGGGGATTCTACCCAGTAAGAGGTTCTTAAAGCACTGTCAAACACTCCGTCGCCACACGTTTAGAGGGGATTTAGGCCCTCTTGGTCTGTGGCTCACCATCACACAGGTTAATTAACCGCCGCCTGTTACTCGGCGTTGCCTTTTGATTGGCAGCATATGGTAAATAGGAACTACCCAATCAAAACTACAGATAAACTAGATGGAAAGCTTCCAAATCCACCTCAATAATTAATTGTGAATAATGATTCTCCATCTTCCATTAAACGTCGCTCGTTGCATATTAAAATAGTCCAGTTTCAATAAAAGATTCTTCATTTTCCATTAACAATCGCTCGATACATATTGAAATATTCTAATTCAAATAGAAGACTCTTCATTGTTCATTAAAATTCGCTCGTTACATATTGAAATAGTCCAATTTGAATAAAAGATTCTTCATCTTCCATTAAAATTGCACGTTCCGTATTGAAATAGTCCAGTTCGAATATAAGATTCTTCATTTTCCATTAAAATCGCTCGTTCCGTATTGAAATAGTCAAATTTGAATAAAAGATTCTTCATCTTCCATTAAAATCGCTTGTTACGTATTGAAATAGTCCAGTTCGAATAAAAGATTCTTCATCTTCCATTACAAATCGCTCGTTACATATTGAAATAGTCCAATTTGAATAAAAGATTCTTCATCTTCCATTAAAATCGCACGTTCCGTATTGAAATAGTCCAGTTCGAATATAAGATTCATCATTTTCCATTAAAATCGCTCGTTCCGTATTGAAATAGTTAAATTTGAATAAAAGATTCTTCATCTTCCATTAAAATCGCTTGTTACGTATTGAAATAGTCCATTTTGAATAAAGGGTTCTTCATCTTCCATTACAAATCATCCGTTACATATTGAAATAGTCAAATTTGAATAAAAGGTTCTTCATCTTCCATGAATCGCTGCCGGATACCAATCTTTACAGTCTTGTTGGAGTAAAAACGGACTCGCCGCCTCAAATACATACTTTTATCAGGCAGCGGTTACCACGTACAACTATAATAATGGCGATAACATTACCGCCGGATCTGGTGCTAATCTTAATAGTCTTGTTTGAATAAATGATTCTTCATCTTCCATTAAACGTCGCTCGTATATTATAGTTAAATTGTATATTTTGCACAAATGATTCCTCATCTTTTTAGTAACTGCCGCTTGTTACTCGGCATTGTCTCGTCAGCTATGTGTGTCTACCACCATACAGGAATCAGGACCCGCCGAAAGCCCGAGGAAGCAGAATGTATTTGAAAGAATTATTTATCATTGCCTAACAACTGGTATAAGGGGATTCTACCCAGTAAGAGGTTCTTATAGCACTGCCAAACACTCCGTCGCCACATGTTTAGAGGGGATTTAGGCCCTCTTGGTCTGTGGCTCACCATCACACAGGTTAATTAACCGCCGCCTGTTACTCGGCGTTGCCTTTTGATTGGCAGCATATGGTAATTAGGAACTACCCAATCAAAACTACAGATAAACTAGATGGAAAGCTTCCAAATCCAGCTCATCAAGTTAAAATAATTAATTGTGAATAATGATTCTCCATCTTCCATTAAACGTCGCTCGTTGCATATTGAAATAGTCCAGTTTCAATAAAAGATTCTTCATTTTCCATTAACAATCGCTCGATACATATTGAAATATTCTAATTCAAATAGAAGACTTCATTGTTCATTAAAAATCGCTCGTTACATATTGAAATAGTCCAATTTGAATAAAAGATTCTTCATCTTCCATTAAAATTGCACGTTCCGTATTGAAATAGTCCAGTTCGAATATAAGATTCATCATTTTCCATTAAAATCGCTCGTTCCGTATTGAAATAGTCAAATTTGAATAAAAGATTCTTCATCTTCCATTAAAATCGCTTGTTACGTATTGAAATAGTCCAGTTCGAATAAAAGATTCTTCATCTTCCATTACAAATCGCTCGTTACATATTGAAATAGTCAAATTTGAATAAAAGGTTTTTCATCTTCCATGAATCGCTGCCGGACACCAATCTTTACAGTCTTGTTGGAGTAAAAACGGACTCGCCGCCTCAAATACATACTTATAACAGGCGGCGGTTACCGTTTTGTTAATTAATTGTTTGTTTTTTTGCTAATCCATAGCCATTTATAAACTTAAAGAGGTTTTAGCTCATAATACTTTTTTTTCATCCTTATTTCGTGCCTTACAGCCAGTACAAGATTCATCTCATTATTGTTATCTAATCCTTAGCATTTGCCATATAAAACTGAAGAGGATTCAACTAAATTGTAACTTTAAATTAATTTTCTAACACAAATGTCGGGTACAGTGAATTGTGTTGTCGTAGCTAGGATCCACAAAAATATACCGTAAGCTGATCGGGAATCGAACCCGTAGAACTGAGTGCCTTTCCCAAGAGCCAGACTTAGTTTCAGGTTTTATCAACAGTCGTGTTTACGTCTATTATAATGTCTTTCATAAAGGAATATAGAGAATGAATTTAAATCCAGAATATTGTCGATAGTTTATTTTCGATATAAATCTTATACATTCAATATATCATGCGGTATATATGTAGATACACAATGAATACAAATCAAATGCGGTTCATATAGAAAATCTTAAATCACACCTCACAGAAATATTTAAGCTAGTGCTAGGAGAGGGTTCACATCAATAGTTCAACATCTAGGTTAAAACCCGCCACCTCTCGATCGCCAGACCAATGTCCTAGCCGTTGGGCTATCGCGAAAATTATGTCATCATGGTCATCATGTCAAGATGCATAGTTTTTATCATCGCGTACACTATAAAGGTGAGTACAGAGATTGATTTACCTGGTCGGATTTACCAAAATTACCTTACCAAATCACCTCTCAGTTTTTACTCAACCTTGTCTAATAACTACCAAGAAGCGATAACATAATTAATTAACCGATTCTTGGCAATATTAGTATATGATACTACTGGTACCTATACACAAGCATGTTACCTAAGTATGAATATTACCTAGAGACACAATACCTCACCCATTATTCAACCGTTAGCAAATCACGAACTACCTTTACCATAAATCTTTGTCCCCAACTGTATTCGCGATCTATTTAAGCGATAGTCTAATGGTTAGTGCTGGGCAAGCGACCGAATAGTAGTTAGGCTAAATAGCTACGATGCAAAAGTCGTGGGCCAGCTCCTAACACACGCTTAGTTCATCGCGATAGGCCCCCACTAGAAGCTACTGTAATGTTCCCCACAACGCTTGTGACCTGTAGATATTGTAAGCTACAAACCCCGGTTCTTGTTCCCTACAATACATTCTTACACATGTCATAATACATACATAATTAACTTACAGTAAAAACACAAATATGTATCATTAGTACTGAACGTAATAGTTATATTTAGGTATTTAACAACTGTCTGATTGTCATGTTCTGTCCATTCACTTGTATCGTAACCAATAGGCCGATGAGTACTGTTTTGTAACCGAACTGCACTTCGCTTGTAGGTACACTTGCACATATTAGGTTTATAGTCCGTAGAAGATGCGTCATGCATGTCATATTATAAGCACCACCCGCGTTATCTATCCGCACGTCACCGATTCACTCCAACTGTTGTACATAAACCGATTGTCCGAGCGTTCTGTTTGTCCCTGATTTGACTGGCTGGCGCAACATCACTAATAGTCGGTAGATTCATGGCTGACGCTGTCTCCGCCTTTCAGTGGTGAAGTCCCTGTACGTGGTGTCGGTGGGCGTGGACGGGCACTTCTCGAAGCCGGGCCTGGGCGCGTACTCCTCCACGGACACGCACTCGGCGCTGTACATCGGCGGCCACGAGCGCCTCGTGCACAAGGTGCGCGGGGCCCGCTCGCGGCGCGGCTTCACCGGCTGCATCAAGAACATCGTCATCGGAGACTCGCCCGTCAAGATCCCGCTCTCCGCCGCAGGCCGCAACACGCACATCTGCGTCTGTCCCATCGACTAAGGGAAGCCGCCGTGCGCTCATGCATGTTATATAAACCGTCTGTAATTGATTAATGCTTCAAACTTATAAGATATGTCTTGTAGTGTACACACCACTTGTATTATCTGCTCCACACCAGTCTTCTCTACTGCTCTGCAATGTTCCCGGCTCTGTTTTCTGCATTTTATGTTGTTTAATTTAATGAGTGCAACATTCAATCTGCAAAAATATTTTGATATTTACATTTTATTCATTTTTAGATTAACAACAGACTTTTGGTATAACACATAGTCAAAGGTACCTTTTCATACGTAGTAACATTGTGAAGTAGTAAGTATTGTTCTTTGGATTAATCCATTTTAAATTCTGCAACAACAAATGTGTAATTTTTTATATTTATCGTAACAAGTGAAAGTCGTATGAAAATATAATAAATTTCAAGTGTGAAATAAAACATACCGATCAGGATCACCCAGGTTTCAGAATGTATCATCACTGTCAGTTTTAGCAATGTTTGGATATTTACGATATTCTGAAAATAATAATAGCAATGATTAACAATCTGTAAAGCATTATGTTTATATTAAAAATATCAAACCATGACTGTATCTACATATAACAATAAAATACTATTCATACCATAATTGTCATGCGTTTTTATTCTTGACACACTCATTTCACAGCGAACCTGTAAAGACGGAGACAGACATTACAATACCTGAAATGTTACCACTTTGATACCTATATCTGTGGATGCAAATGGCAAGTTGTCGTTCATTGTGGCATTCTAAGTGGGAGGCCTTTGTTCAACAGTGAACGTCTTCCGGCTGATGATGATGATGAATCCGTGAAAAAGCTTATCTGTTTTAGGTCTCACTTAAATATGGGAATACGTATTAGTGTTGTAATGAATCATTTAGATAAACGACAACGACTGACTTCGCTGCGCACTCTTGTGCCAGTAGACCATTAAGCCTTTAGGAATCATTTCCTTATACGACGGAATTGACTTCCAACTTTTGTCATACAGGACACTTGAGACATCTAATACCTGAAGGAAAAACAACAGCAAGAAATATTTAAAGAACACTTACCGACGTGTATAGCATTACAAATAATAATGATCTCCTGTGGCTTATCTCAGCTGAGACTAGCCAACTACGCAGGAGATATTCTAGTGCACAAGTTTGCGGATAAACACAGGAGCACTCCCTATTCCCTCACTCTCATAGTCCGATGGGACGGTAGACCGACACGACCGGGGAGAGATCAGGCGCAGGACCAACGGCTTAACGTGCCTTCCGAAGCACGGAAGGGCGACATGTGTAAACGGTCACCTTTCTTAAGACTGACCGCGGCAAGAACGGTTTGGCTTGCAGATCGACTGATCTGCGCGGTAGCCACGTAGTTACCAGCACCTCGAGGATTACAGAACCCAACGGGCCTAAAACTGACACCACACAGACTTTGTTTACACCAACCCATAGTTCTGGCCTGATGTCTCTGACATTCAGGTCAGACTTACAGAGATTACCGAATACCTCCATGTGGTTGATGGTACTTCATGTTCAAAAACTTACTCAAGAGTCAAACTCACTACAGAGTTCCATGATGATGGGACCAATGACTTCCTAAAACACGTTCCTGGACAAAAATACGAGAAACTAAACAAAGACTGATTATTGGTATATAAGTTTAATATGCAGATTACACTGAATTGTAGTACCTACACTACAGTTATTAGACACCAAAGAAGAAGAATAATAATAAGTATTTCTTCTGGATCCTTAAGACAAATACATTTCCAGTTTTATAAAACTACAGGCAGGCGCTGAGACGGGCACTTGGAAAGGAAAAGCCGAGCGCTTTTAATATGACAGAGATTTTTTAATATTCAGATTCCCACAGCGCAAAGCTCGACATCAGGACTGACCAACACCCTCAGGGTGGTCAGGATTAAACAAATTGGGTAACCTAACTACTGGCCGCCGCTTAACACATTCCGCCTTTCTTGCTCTTGGAGACAGCTGAGAAGTGCCTCGGAGGGGGCGTGTCCGGCCGTCGGAAGTTTAGGTCGTCAGCGCTCTGATAAAACTTGGATCGAGACAACCTTGTTGAAAGACGCGCTGCAAGAGTAAAACAATGTTACCTGGTGTGTAACATTACTTTTATATCTACAGTTTATCTTTGACTTTTTAGGTAAGCACAACTCGACCTTCAACCAATGAGGTACGATGACATTTTCAGATTTTATTTAATATCATACTGCCTGCAACATACATCTACTTTGTTACAATACTTTGAGGAAAGAACTATTTTAACATATCTATAGAGATATGGTGCTCATCAACACCACACAATTTACAAATACACAGGAATACTGTGACATTTTAAGAGTGATTATAATAAATATTGATCTGGAGAACATAACATTGAGTTCTCCAAAAAATCTAATTACATTATCCTTACCGATTAGGTTGTTTCTATATACTAATAATAGGTACACAGTTAAGAATAACATGTGTTGTACCAAGTCGTAGTTTAATACCTAATATGATGAAACAATTAAACATTTAATAATACTAAAATTTAGTTAAACTTCTCAAACTATTTTTCCAATCAAGTAGTACATGCAAACTATAATTGTTAATGAACTTGCTTCGCCATAATAAAAGGCGAGCAAGGATCGTTAAACTTAACCTAAGCCACAATGATGGGCTGATCATGATGAACAGGAGGTTTGTTAGATGTTAGTACTATTATGACTATAGTAAAACTCTCCGTAAGGAGCGCGGGCGCCGAAGCGCGCGTTGTGTAACACATAATATCATTAAATTACCTACTCCTTGATTACAATCTAGTTATGTTAATACAGAATTAGCTATAACTTTATCAGAGTTGTCTAAACACACCGCCGCACAATATCGCGAATATCAGTCTATAGTAATGCGTCCATCACTTGCTTATTCAGTAGATAACGAATGACAACTCTGAGCAGTTTTTGAGGGAATGTTCAACTTACCCTAATACACCGGGTATGATGACGAACCTAAATAAAGTACGTTAACACACTGGCTGAAGCTCACGTCCCACTGTTCAACCACGTAACACACGGTCATTTTATTGTACACTAGACCTAGAGTCCACTACGTAACGAGCACTCACTTTGGCACTCTAATCGTTGACAGTGTCACTCTAATTGTTCGGCCTATGAGTGTACAGTGTATTTCAGTCGCAGTCACTCAATTTTAATTCCAAAACTTGCTCAATCACGGACCAATGGATCAGGTCGATTAACTCTGAAAACAACAATATCGTGAGTATACCGAATAAACTGTTAAGGTCCGTCTCCACTTGTAACATAATAACGAACATTCCTCTGTGACCGTAACACAGTCGCGTGTGTCTACCAAACACCCGAAGAACCAGTTTTACGGCAATATGTTACGGACAAATGTTACAAATGTAGCGCACCTTTATTCTTCATCAGAAGTCCGACATAGAACTAGACTAATTATGAGATAAATTAATGATATAGGGTCACACACAGTACTGCAAAGTTATTACCTCTACAACTTACTCTAATGGAAACGATAGAACCCAAAGAAAACCAGGCTCGAATGTTTTTATTTAATTCAGGGGCAGAGACCATAAACAAAGTAATGTTTTAAAATTACTGTATAATGTTTAAACTTGACACAGATTGGGTAACCTATCAGCCCTCTCCCGCTTGTCTCGTTTGTTGTGAAAAGTGATCGAGACAGCTCAGATCGTGAGACATCCACTGAGCTGAGAAATTGGCCACTGCTTCCATTGTGATCTCAACCCTTTGTGCCAGGTATTCGCAAATGATAAGTGGTTCGGCACACAGACATGTCGAGTGCACTGCACCTGGAAAATACAGAGCAATTAAACATCTGTTATAATGTGTAGGAGGGTTAGACAGAGCCTTACCTGTTCCCCGTCCAACAGCGTGTACAGAAAAAACACGTTAAAAGCAATAAACATGTAGGGACACAGTATCACAGGTAAATTAGTAATTGAAAACGTATGTGAGCGCGATGTATGAATCAACAGGCAGTTACTGCGCACTGCCACTGGTCCGATTGAACGGTCGAATTGTGTCTAATGTGAAATATATCCGGTGAATAAACTCTGGCGTTTCTATTTGACCCTGCATACCTACAAGAAGAGTTACTCAAAATAGGTTTCGACTAATACTTTAAGTGTAACAACGATACCTAAAAACACCTAACTCTGTGTGCTGGATACCAGATGTAGGCCTCCTAGATTTAGTTTGGATATTTCGATGCGAAAGCCCAGCCCAGACTTAGGCCAAGCGCATAAATACAACTTTTAATCGAACAATAATTTATAATATGCCAAATGTCCATGTTGATAAAGTTGTATGCCAAAGAGATGATAGCGACTCTACATGCATTTGTTGATACTACATACAGTTGATAGTATGCACAGATGTACAACTAAACAGTTTTTCGATTAAAATGGATGGGAATCGAACCCATAGCCGTGTTATATTGATGAACAGTTCCTCCCCTGTGCTGTCCTCATGCGTCATGCCCCACCATAAAAATGCTTTCTTTCGACCAGGGAGTCGAACCCAAGCCCGAAAACGAGAATACCTCATTTGCCTTAACCGGGAATCGAACCCAAGCCCGAAAACGAGGTTAGCTCATTTGCCTTAACCAGGAATCGAACCCGGGACCTCGCGCACAGCAATTGCGCTTTGCAACTACTAGACCAACAAGGAACACATAATATTTATATAGTATACTAAAACCCCAATTAAACTTTGAATAATCCGGGAATCGAACCCTCAAACGCAACAGTCGCGCTTTGTGACCCCGAGACCAACGTGGCACACTTATAGGTAAAAGAAAATCCCGTTAACACTTTGGGTAACCTGGGAATCGAACCCAAGACCTCACACTCAACAGTCGCGGACTGCGACTACTAAATACTAGACAAACGAGGCTCACATTTAAGTACATAAAAACCCCATTAACACTCAGGATAATGTGGGAATCGAACCCATGACCTTGCGCACAGCAGTTGCGCTTTGCAATCACTAGACGGAAAAAGCACACATACATATAAGTAAGAGAAAACTCCAATTACACTGTATAACCCGGGAATCTAACCCAGGACCTTGCGCTTTGCGTCTACTAGATCAATGAGACACACAATGGGTAAAAAATCCCCAGGCACATTTTCAATAATCTGGGAATCGAACCCAGGACCGCGACGAAAGACGAAAGCTATTTACTTCGCTTGCGATCGGTCGAGTGCGACAGATAACCGCGATCCATAGCTCCGTCTAAGGCGTCCTTTATTATACTATACAATTATAACACATCTGAAACAAAAAACAATAGTATCTGGGAAAAGTAGGTATACTGTATACCGTAGATTACGCTCATGCTGAAGTTCACTCGTCTCCTTAACTCCATCTTGTGAGATATTCAAGATTACCCTTTAGAAAACACAGCGAAGTTTCATATACCCTGCCATGTGAAGAGTTTCCATAGTAGCTTCACAGAGCCCTTTCAGCTGCCCAGCAATTCACGGCCGACCGGGAACAAAAACACACGTGTCATCTAGGATGACAGGAATGTTTACATCTATGACTTCACAGTCATGGCAATGTAACATTCACCTTTGCTTGTTGAGAGTTGTACCCAGGCGATTCCTGTTTGTGATGGGTTCGAAATATCCGATGGGACCCCATTGGTTCTGGACTCACATCCTTCCACCTTATGACTTCACATCTGAAATACAAATATAATATGTTTACGTATCGGTCCCCCCTTTACTTAGTTGGACGCCTATCTCCAACATTTCACAACCACTTCACATTATATTTCAAGCCAACGCGACAGGACGAGAGTTTCTGTAGTTATTTATAAGTATATAGATCAAAAAAGCTCACCATTTCAATATATCTTAGATTACTATTAAAATCGAAGTCCTTTGAAAATGTTTACTCTCTTGGCAGTGATTACTTGGTTTACTATTCTAGATTCTGGTCCGAGTTTGTCCGAATATTCAACCCCACCTGCGACCAATGACAGTGATTAATATGTGAAGTATATGCACGAATTAATATCACAAGGTGATGAAAATATGCTTACCATGTCCTTTAGATAAGAGCGGAGGTTAAAGGATGAAAGGGAAATTCAATAAATAGGAAATAAAAACGAGAAAATTGTCTTTACAATATTTATTTGCAAAAATGAAACATCATACGATCAGGGGGCTTACTCTCTAATAAAATTCCGACCAAAATGCATTGAAATTGTAAAGTTTCGTTCTCTGAACACTGGCGCCAAATTAATTCAATATTATGTGTCCATTGGGAGGAACTAAGAAAGACTTGAGATCAAAAGATTGACAGCATTTTGTTTACAATAAAACTTAATCATGTTTCCGTTAAATCAAGAGTAATGATGCATTGGCCTTGTATTGGAATTGAAATTAAACTAGACAGTAGGCCACCTGATCGTACCTAATTAAATTGGTAAGGGCGACAATATTAATATCAGACTCGTGAACCCCACGCTGCGCTGGTAGATTTATGCCTCGGCCTTCCAGTGGTGAAGTTCATGTACGTGAAGTCGGTGGGCGTGGACGGACAAGGAAAAATTGAGAAGTAATTAGTATAGTCTGACGATATCATGGCGTCATGAAACTGTAACAGTCATGGAAATAATACGTTCACCTGAACTAGTGGGTTTACGTTTCGTGATAGCTCCAAAGTCTCCGAAATAAATCACTTCATAAACCTTGCACTTTAAACTGAACATCTAAAATGAAAATGTTTCTTAAATTAGTCATCTAGTATTATAACAAAGAAACATAGTCTTCACGGCTACTTGTAACTCATCAAATAAGTACCAGACGGAACTATCATGATGGCCGGTGTTTCATGGTCTAGATTTTGGCCAGTAGAGATACCTTTTTCATTTATCGGCAGATTGTCTAAAGACAACTCGATCTGTAAACAAAACTGGCAGTTACTATGTGTAGTATAGGCACCAACTAATAAACATATAGTTATAAAACAAACGCTCACCGTGTTTCCTGTAGAATTTTTTCTCCACCTCAAACATAGAAGAATTTCTATATAGAATATAAAATTGACCTCGTATGTTTTCAGTTAGTTATAGCAAACCTAAATACCTACGAAGTGGACAAAACATTTTTAAACATAAATTAAAAATAGGAAATATACAAACGGGTATTTACATCGAAAGTTATATACCTATACATTACACATGTAAATATCATAGTGCATGTGACAGTAATATAGGTTGTCTGAGTGGGTCTTTAAAGTTCGGTAAGTATCAATACACATTTCAGCAGATCTGTTTACTCTATGCCAAAAGCTAAATACTATCGTTCATAACACCTAAATTAACTATTCAAACAACCTATATTTAACATGGTTTATACAAATTATTTCACAGCTAATCGCTGATAAAAGATACGCTTAGAACCGTAATATAAAACGTTTGTGTTTCATATTGCGGTTTGAAAATTCAAGAATTATTAAACCTTCTGAAGTCCGCGATGTACATTTTTATAGGGGCTCATACTTACCAAGGCCACGGCTATGACGTCGCGTGCGGCGGGAGACGGCTTGACTGGCTTGTTCCACATCTTGATTTATGTTCGTAGGCTAGTAAGCACTACTATTTTGTTGTGGGCGGGGACCATCTCATAATCGTATTGCGATTGATCTCCACCAACAACCAAACAGTAGAGGCTAGTATTCGTTGTTCTTTTCTGAATCACCTGATTCTGCGGTCTTTGAATAAGGTACGTAAAAATATGCTTAAAAGTACAAAACGAATACATATCATATACATACATACCAATTATACAAAATATATATACATATACAAATCTACCTCCAATCATCGCGTTATTACATTCTAAGATGTTATTTTTTTAAGGTATGGAGACACAAATATACAGATACACACACATACAAAGAAAGGTGAAAATAAGCTGACGCACCTAGACCCTGGACACTTAGACTAGTTATAAACAATGATTTAAACGTGTTTTACCTTAAGCGCCTCCTCAATCTATGGACGTCTCTATTCGCAACAAGTAATAAAGATTATTATCATTAATTTTTGCCAACTTTAACACGAATGGGGGTTATGATGTTTTAAAATTTTATAATTTTTTGTGTGTAATGTAAAATATAAAGCTATGGGTGTATACCTGAAATAAACTGATATTTAATTTAATTTATAGGTAGATAATTAGCATATATGAGAGCACTGATAGACGAGTGGTATGACCGTTGGACTGCCAAGTCAAATGTCGCAAGTTCAAATCTCTTATTATTATATATTAATTAGAAATTATTTCACAGCTAATCGCTGATAAAAGATACGCTTAGAACCGTAATATAAAACGTTTATGTTTTATATTGCGGTTTGAAAATTCAAGAATTATTAAACCTTTTGAAGTCCGCGATGTACATTTTTATAGGGGCTCATACTTACCAAGGCCACGGCTATGACGTCGCGTGCGTCGGGAGACGGCTTGACTGGCTTGTTCCACATCTTGATTTATGTTCGTAGGCTAGTAAGCACTACTATTTTGTTGTGGGCGGGGACCATCTCATAATCGTATTGCGATTGATCTCCACCAACAACCAAACAGTAGAGGCTAGTATTCGTTGTTCTTTTCTGAATCACCTGATTCTGCGGTCTTTGAATTAGGTACGTAAAAATATGCTTAAAAGTACAAAACGAATACATATCATTTACATACATACCAATTATACAAAATATATATACATATACAAATCTACCTTCAATCATCGCGTTATTACATTCTAAGATGTTATTTTTTTAAGGTATGGAGACACATATATACAGATACACACACATACAAAGAAAGGTGAAAATAAGCTGACGCACCTAGACGTAGACCCTGGACACTTAGACTACTTATAAACAATGATTTAAACGTGTTTTGCCTTAAGGCGCCGCCTCAATCAATGGAGGTCTCTATTCACGACGAGTAATAAAGATTATTATAATTAATTTTTGCCAACTTTATGATGTTTTAAAATTTTATAATTTTTTGTGTGTAATGTAAAATATAAAGCTATGGGTGTATACCTGAAATAAACTGATATTTAATTTAATTTATAGGTAGATAATTAGCATATATGAGAGCACTGATAGACGAGTGGTATGACCGTTGGACTGCCAAGTCAAATGTCGCAAGTTCAAATCCCGGCTCGTACCAATGTCTTTTCTTGTGCGTACTATAAATTAGTTACCAGTTGCTAAAAACGGTGAAGGAAAACATTGTGAGAAAACCGGCACACCTGAGAGATTTTTCAACGGTGTGTAAAGCCATGTCAGAGGCCTACAGGCGGTTTAAACTGTAAGGTTGTTCATCAACCATACGATAAGAAGACTTAGCATTTTGGACACACTCTCATCAGGTAATGTTCATATAATGTAAAACAGATAAATTGACGAGACGTTTATGCTCGCGGAGGGTCGCGTTGTGTCAGTTATTTTACCTTTCGAGTTGCTTTAAACAAGTTAATAAATAGTATGAGGATATCGTAAATCCGAAGTAAATCTTGCCTAACTCACTGGATTATTCTCAGATATTTTAATGGTGTAGCCGTGAATGACCGTGGGTCTCAACAGACGACAGACGAACGCGTCAATATTGAGTACCACCGTCATAACAGTCAACAACTCAGCGTGTTTATTTGCCGAAAAGATCCTGTCACAAACAAATATACATCGATTGCTGAAAGCTATTTAAAGATCTTATCATAAAACAATTGAAAGTTGAACCTAACTGCCCACTTATCATGAACTCTTAAAGCAGGACAGTTTACGATGTGGAAGCGTGACGCCGCTACGTGCAGTGTAATGCGGCGTCTCGCTTCCACATCCTAAACTGTCCTGCTTTAAGAGTTCATGGTCAGGGGGCTGATCTGCAAATTGTTGGGTCTATTTTATTGACATAAATAAGCGTCACATCTTGGCATTTTAAATCAATGCGTCGCATTTGTTATTTATGTCATCTGTCATCCTCTGGCCGCATTATATTATCTGAATTTCAAAACACTGACTTTTATGTAGGTGTGAAAAAAATCATAAAAGATAAAAAATCGTGTATAATAAATACACTAGGTACATAGTACATAAAAACCTCAGATTTGTTGATTTTAGATACCTACGTCATATTATATGTATTACTTGTACCTACCTAATTATAATCACATAACTGATCATGTTTCTAGCTAAGCCACTGATATATGAATAGGTATGTAGATAACAAATAATGTCACGTTATATACACAAAAAGATACCTAAATGTATAACTTCTTACATATTATATTGTATATGCAAATGACAGGCTGATGGTGATGATGAACAGTTTCTACAGTATGACATTTACCGACTAATTTCTAAGTTTAATGATACGTTACCTATGTGTTTAAGTAGACTACCATCAAACCTAGAGTGTGCCTGTGACGCGCACCAACACGCCTAGCATCGAGGTGCCGTGCTCTGCTGCGCCTGCGCCGACGTAAGTATCATCACGTTCGTTTCTCGGCCTTCTAACTAATATCAAAGTGTAGTTACCAGTTCTGTTCAGCTTAATAATGTCACTTCATATTAGTACATGTACAATATGTACATTGTACATGTATAAATATGACAAACATAATTATATACAAACGATCAAAAGTTTCTAACTACGACAACATTTACTACCGACATTTTAAAATAGAATACATATACATACATTATATAAATTACAGTTTACATATTTCTGTCTAGCTCCTGCCCGCGACTTTGTCCGCGTGGATTTCGAATATCATGCTATGCATGTCAATAAATACATACATAATACAAAGTACCTATGTGAAGGAAGGACACGGACCGCACCACCGCCCACCACAAGTTAGCAAGTACGACGAACGAGGATCAAAGTCGGCGCGGCGCATGTTATTACGCGACGTGAGAAGCCACCATAAGAATCTTGGTGACTTCTCACGTCGCGAACTGTCGAAAACTGTCTCAATGATCCGGTATGGATTAAGCGAGCACGGCAATATTAAATGCTCGTTATACAATGCCTTTGCCCTGCATTGGGACAGTTCCGGCTAGTATTAAGGATTAAGTAGAATTAGAAATATACACACACCATTCTTAATGATCGGCGAATAGTGTGTGTCTCCCTAGAGTCACACACTATTCGCCGATCATTAATGTCATGTGGCAAGACATATCTATTTATATAAAAATTAGTTGCTGTTCGTTAGTCTCGTTGAAACTCGAGAACAGCTGTACCGATTGGGCTAATTTTATTTTTGAAATTTTTGTTGATATTTTATTTACTATATATTCCGGCTATACTCACGTGTATTCGGGAATGCCCGACTAGTTTCTTTCGGCTCGCGATACTGCCGCGTAACCAGCTCATGAATAAGGGCTCCGTTCGATTTCGAAACTAGTCGGGAATTCCCGAATACACACGTGAGTATAACCGGAATATATGTATAGTAAATGATATGGATAAAACTCACGAAAGTTATTACAGTAAAATATTTGTGGAAGTCCACGGAAGGTTTAAATGGTGAGAAGGCGAAAGAAGTTGGTCAGGACAGCTAGTACAAATTAAATAGGTATGAATAGATTCAAATGTACCAAAAGCAGCATTTGGTATGATATAGTTCGTAGTACGTAACACGTATGAGTACTACCTAAAAAAGGGTTATTTGCAGTTGGGTCCAACAGATTTTTTATATCTTTTTATTATTTTTGATATTCACTCAATACGTAACATATTACTAGGCGTACTAGCAGACATACTAGTAAGATTAGTACGAACATAATAAACCGAATAAATAATCATCAATCCTGGAATCATAAGAATACAAACTGACATTAATCTAATGACATTCATATTAAGTGCAGACGATCTTCGGAAGAAACTCTTCTTTCTGGATTGTAGGTGAGTGTCGTGAAATACCATCCTTAAGGCACCTTTTAAACCGTGAATAAAAGGTTAAAATGTGCCTTAATGAAAGTACTTACGAACGAGCTACCGCCAAACAACAGGGCTGTTTTGCTAAATGGAAATTACACAAAAAATAACACAATATGAAAAAATATTACAGACATATAGGGACCTAGCTAAACATACCTGGAACAACACTAATATCAGTGTAATCTTACAAACACTTAATTTAGCACTTAATATAATTAACAAGGCAACTTGGTCAGAATATGTTAGTATAATACAGTGATTTTATTATTTTTAGTACGCCTACTAATATGTTATGTATTAAGTATACATAACATATTAGTAGGCGTACTAGTAGACATACTAGTAAGATTAATACGAACACAGTAAACCGAATAAATATTATTAAACCTGGAAACATAAGAATACACACTGACATTAATCTAATGACTTTCATATTTAATGTGTTATTAAAATGGTGCAGTTCAGACGATCGTCGGGAGAAACTCTTCTTTCTGGATTGAAGGTGTGTGTCGTGAAATACCATCCTTAAGGCACCTTTTATACCGTGAATAAAAGGTTAAAATGTGCCTTAATGAAAGTACTTACGAACGAGCTACCGCCAAACAACAGGGCTGTTTTGCTAAATGAAAATTACACAAAAAAGAACAATATGAAAAAATATTACAGACATATAGGTACCTAGCTAAACGTAACTGGAACAACTCTAATAACAGTGTAATCTTACAAGCACTCAATTTAGTACAAAACATAATTATCAAGTCAACTAGGTCAAAATATGTTTTACAAGTCATTTTATTATTTTTAGTACGACTACTAATATTTTATGTATTGAGTATACATAACATATTAGTAGGCGTACTAGTAGACATACAAGTAAGATTAATACGAACATAATAAACCGAATAAATATTAATTAAGCCTGGAATCATAAGAATACAAACTGACGTTGATCTAATGACAATCATATTTAGTTCAGACGATCTTCGGGAGAAACTCTTCTTTCTGGATTGTAGGTGAGTGTCGTGAAATACCATCCTTAAGGCACCTTTTAAACCGTGAATAAAAGGTTAAAATGTGCCTTAATGAAAGTACTTACGAACGAGCTACCGCCAAACAACAGGGCTGTTTTGCTAAATGAAAATTACACAAAAAAGCACAATATGATAAAATATTACAGACATATAGGTACCTAGCTAAACGTACCTGGAACAACACTAAAATCAGTGTTTTCTTACAAGCACTTAATTTAGCACATAATATAAATAACAAGGCAACTTAGTCATATTAAGTTCTTATTTTTAATTTTGACATTAATAACAGTAAATGTTTCTACCGAAAACTATGGAGACCATATTTCAAGGACCTAAATTATCGGTGAATCTTAAATCTAGCTTAAAACGCTGCAAATTTAACGAAGTAGGCAGAAGACGATACGTTTGTAGAGTACACGTGCCTATGTCCAGAAAATTACCAGTTGCTAACAAGTGACAACATACATGTGTTAAATCACAACGCTGTTTGCAAAAGGTGATTCTGCTGGACATAAGTAAGTGCGTTAATGAAGAAGTGCTGCGCAGTGGTCACATCGCGGTGGTGGACAAAACTGAGCTAAAGACATACTATACTACACAGGTATTAATAATAATATAATAATAAATAATAACAGCCTATAACTGTCCCACTGCAGGGCAAAGGCCTCTTCTTGTATAGAGAAGGATTGAGCACTGATCACCACGCTAGCTCACTGCGGGTTGGCGATTTCAGATAATTAAATCCAGGTTTCCTTACGATGTTTTCCGTCACCGTTAGTCAGTGGTGTCTTAGAATATCTTAGAAAGTATTTATGACATTGAAAAAGTCACATTGATACTTGCCTGGGTTTGAACCTGCAACCTCGTGCATAGAAATCCGGTATGTCAACCTCTAGGCCACCACGACCCACGTATTATCGTCATGGATATCAGACCCCTTAGACAAGTGGCAAAACGCTTGACGAATAGAAATGGAATAGAATGAAAAATGTATGGGAATGACACATGTCATCGATAACATAGTCGAATCATTATGTCATTCCCATCGTCGTCAATCACGAAGACGACGACCTCTATTCGTCAAGCGTTTTGCCACTTGTCTAAGGGGGCAGTTAGGAAAGTGAATTTTACTACACGTAACAATTGTTTAACAACTCGCGGCTTTAGAACATTTTAGTGTAAAATTGTATCTACTCCCTGACTCAGTGTACCACATGCACGTAATTAATTTTATTTAAAGCTCATTTTTCAATACAATCATTACACATCAGTGGAGTTATCTCGATGTCAGACAAAAATTAGACTGACAGAATAAACATTTAAACCTATACCCTCTTATTGATAAACGATGATATATGATTTTTAACTGAAAAATGTTATTACAGAGTAGACGAATTTTTAAACGAGTAATATTTATAAAACTCAAAACCTTACTGTAATAGTTCCTAATTGTATTTTAAATTTACTTTATTGTTATAGTTTAATATTTGTTATTATTATCTAAGCATGTGAATCTAGTTATTAAGTTTGCAACAAAAAAACATTTGTATGCCAATGAAGCAAAACATAGAGCTACTATTATTTTTTTGTTTAATACCATCTATGTAAAACCTATGTTTACAAATGAATAAATGATTATGATAATGATGATAAATCCTGACTTCTCTGTTTCTGTCATCTGTTGGAACTTTGATTACCAACTCAACTTCATAAGTATATTGCCATCGCTTTTCTTTGATATGCACATGACAACGACAGGTATTATTTAAGAGCCATTTCACAAAAAAATTACGTTTGAATTCTGTCAAAATTGTCATGTGTGCGTAGCACACCCACACAAAAATAATGCAAACAGTATAGCGCGAGTTTTGAGACGGAAACATACACAACAACTTGGTCAAAATATGTTAATATAATACCGTGATTTTATTATTTTTAGTACGCCTACTAATATGTTATGTATTGAGTATATCATATTAGTAGGCGTACTAGTAGACATACTAGTAAGATTAGTACGAACATAATAAACCGAATAAATATGATTAAACCTGGAAACATAAGAATAAACACTGACATTAAACTAATGACTTTCATATTTAATGCGTTATTAAAATGGTGCCGTTCAGACGATAGTCGGAAGAAACTCTTCTTTCTGGATTGTAGGTGAGTGTCGTGAAATACCATCCTTAAGGCACCTTTTAAACCGTGAATAAAAGGTTAAAATGTGCCTTAATGAAAGTACTTACGAACGAGCTACCGCCAAACAACAGGGCTGTTTTGCTAAATGAAAATTACACAAAAAAGCACAATATGAAAAAATATTACAGACATATAGGTACCTAGCTAAACGTACCTGGAACAACACTAAAATCAGTGTTAACTAACAAGCACTTAATTTAGCACATAATATAATTAACAAGGCAACTTGGTCAGAATATGTTATTATTTTTAATTTTGACATTAATAACAGTAAATGTTTCTACCGAAAACTATGGAGACCATATTTCAAGGACCTAAATTATCGGTGAATCTTAAATCTAGCTTAAAACGCTGCAAATTTACCGAAGTAGGCAGAAGACGATACGTTTGTAGAGTACACGTGCCTATGTCCAGCCAATTACCAGTTCCTTACAAGTGACTACATATGTACATGTGTTAGATCACAACGCTGTATGCGAAAGGTGATTCTGCTGGACATAAGTAAGTGCGTTAATGAAGAAGTGCTGCGCAGTGGTCACATCGCGGTGGTGGACAAAACTGAGCTAAAGACATACTATACTACACAGGTATTACCGTCATTCTTTTCTTTTCTTTTTTTAAAAAACGTCGCCCCACACTAGGATTTTTTTTGTATCGTGGGTGCGTTTCACAAACATGAAATATCACATACACAAACACCCAGACTCGGGACGAACAAATGTGGATCGCACAAATTTTTGCCCCGTGCAGGAATCGAACCCGCAACCCTTAGCGCAGCAGTCTAATCGCTTAGCCACTGCGCCAATCGGGTCGTCATGTCATGTCATGTCATGGAGATCAGACCCCTTAGACAAGTGGCAAAACGCTTGACGAATAGAAATGGAATAGAATGAAAAATGTATGGGAATGACACATGTCATCGATAACATAGTCGAATCATTATGTCATTCCCATCGTCGTCAATCACGAAGACGACGACCTCTATTCGTCAAGCGTTTTGCCATTTGTCTAAGGGGGCAGTGAGGAAAGTGAATTTTACTACACGTAACAATTGTTTAACAACTCTCGGCTTTAGAACATTTTAGTGTAAAATTGTATCTACTCCCTGACTCAGTGTACCACATGCACGTAATTAATTGTATTTAAAGCTCATTTTTCAATACAATCTTTACACACCAGTGGAGTTATCTCGATGTCAGACAAAAATTAGACTGACAGAATAAACATTTAAACCTATACCCTCTTATTGATAAACGATGATATATGATTTTTAAATGAAAAATGTTATTACAGAGTAGACGAATTTTTAAACGAGAAATATTTATAAAACTCAAAACCTTACTGTAATAGTTCCTAATTATATTTTAAATTTACTTTATTGTTATAGTTTAATATTTGTTATTATTATCTAAGCATGTGAATCTAGTTATTAAGTTTGCAACAAAAAACATTTGTATGCCAATGAAGCAAAACATAGAGCTACTATTATTTTTTTTGTTTAATACCATCTATGTAAAACCTATGTTTACAAATGAATAAATGATTATGATAATGATGATAAAACCTGACGCTTCTTAAGTGTAAATTGATAAAAGAAACTTGATAAGTGTTACGAGCGGGACTTGAACCCGCGACCTACGCCGTGTCATGCCGCAGCTCTAACCAACTGAGCTATCGCGTCGCTGCTCGCTTCTATCAAATTTCAAGTTTCCATTTATAGTATTTACGTCATTAGGGTGGTGTCAGGTGTCATCTGTTGGAACTTTGATTACCAACTCAGCTTCATAAGTATATTGACATCGCTTTTCTTTGATATGCACATGACAACGACAGGTATTATTTAAGAGCCATTTCACAAAAAAAATACGTTCGAATTCTGTCAAAATTGTCATGTGTGCGTAGCACACCCACACAAAAATAATGCAAACAGTGTAGCGCGAGTTTTGAGACGGACATAAAAATCTTGATCGTTATGACAATGTTTTTTCATCGAGATTTATGAAAATATTTTTATTTCATTAGTAATTTATTAAGACAAATTATAATTTCTAGAATAATAATATAATCACCAAATATAAATGTCATATTTTGTAAAATTTATTTTAATTATAAATGTAAGCGATTGTATTTTTAGAGGATTATTACTCCATTACGCAAAAACGGTTAAACGGATATAGACAAAAAATTGCACATAAATAGTTTATAACCTGGATTAACATAATGAAGGCTACAAGCTACTTTTTATGCGTAGAAAAAATCCAAGTGGACCAAGGCGCGGACAAAAATAGTACAGTCAAGATTAAAGTAGCTGAATATTAATCTAATAAAATATCTAAAACTAATAAAATAATATACTTTACTTGATAATAAACAAAACCGAATGAAAATAATACATAGATAATGAAAACGTTGTGGTCGTAGTATAAACATGCGTTTGCAATACGAATTTTCGTAATTTGAAATGGGAAAAAAAGTGACACAGATCTTACCCCTTTGGGCACTCGGGCCCGACTGATCATTCTACGTTTGTGCTCCGTAATTTATTGTGATTTAGAGTGATATTGAAAATGATATGATTTCTAATTACATAAAGGAATTTTAAAAATCACTGTATTATTAGATTTGTTAAAGAGCATAGTTTATAATGACATGATTTTAAAATTAAAATATATCTTTATTCAAAATAAGAAGTCGCGATAAAATTACAGTATAAACCGAGAAAATAGGTTTCAGTTTTATTTTTTTTATCATAATATTAAGTTTTATTAACCGAAAATTTTGCACCGGAAATTGACTCTGCGATGATTTTTCAGAAAACGTGTTGCGGGAGGTTGATCACCGTATAGCAATAAGTTATTTTTTTGTAAATCTATTTATTAGCTTATGTGTCAATGCGAAAGATTGGTCTACATTTAACATTCATATATAAATTCCTAAATACTACCTAAGATTGTAAATTAGGCGTCCGAAATCTTAGAAAACTGCGTATAAATGTAAAATGGCTCTTAATCCATGGTTAAAAATTGTCATTTTTATGAATAAGGGTCATAGCACACATGTCAACTATCGTCACCGTATCGCCTTTCGCCTCGCCGTCAAACATGCGTCCACCTAACGTAAGCAAGTAACCAAAGCGGATCAGCTGCTCCGGTACGTCGCTACGACTAGGCAACGCCGCGCTTACGGCTCGCCGACCGCTGCGTGAAGAGCCGTTTGCTCAGGTACGGATAGACGTAAGCGCGGGGACACCGAGCCATAAGCGCGAGAACTGCAAGTTGACCACGTGAACGCACCGCGGTTCGAGCGTGTCCCGAGACGAGGCGATTACGTTACGAATCCGATTAGTGTGCGTTGCAGTAGGGAGGTTCATACAAAGAATACTGCACGACTTGAGTTGTTACGGTGACGATCCCTTTCCGGGTTGATATGTGTGCTATGACCTTAAGGGGAGGATGTTTAAGTACACAGATAATGTATAGTATAAGTATATTTGCATTTCGTTGAAATTATGCAGCTTCAGTCGATCAGCAGGAGGAACTCTTCTTTCGGGGTTGGTGAAAATTACGTGAAGGACGATGATTAAGGGCCTTTTTTACCTTTATTTATTTACGGTTAAAATGAGCCTTAAAGAAAGGCCTTACACGCATGTCTGTGCTCCGAGCGACAGGGCCGTTTTGCTAAATCTGTTTCACTAATAATACATGAAGCAAAAAGTTTAGGTGCATTTTCACGAAATTAGGAAATTTGGCACAGTTTATGTTTATACTTCCACTAGCTTTTGCCTGCGGCTTCACTCGCGTTAAGAAGCCATCTAATGTCAACATTTACAATTTAACTTAATTTATTCGTTCCATTAGGTACTGATGATAGGTTCAAACTAATACATTTACATCCTCCATCATCCCCTATTTTATCCCCTTAGGGGTGGAATTTATCAAAATCCATTCTTAGGGGATGCTTACGTCATAGTAGCTTTATGCATGCAAAGTCTCAGCCCGATCGGTTTAAAATTGACAAAGTTTCATACAAATTTTCATCCCCTATTTTATCCCCTTAGGGGTAGAATTGATCAAAATCCTTTCTTAACGAATGCCTACGTTATAACATCTACCTGCATGCCAAATTTCAGCCCGATCCGTCTAGTGGTTTGGGCTGTGCGTTGATAGATCACTATGTAAGTCAGTCAGTCACCTTTGAGTTATATATATTTAGATTAGATGAAGGACGACTGCAGAAAGCTAATATTTTCGTACAATTTGCATTAGAAATGAAAACAAATTTTAAAATGACGTTACACCCACTACCATGCGTTTGACACATCTTATCAATGACGTAGCCTGACTGTCATTATGTTTCATTTACTAATGGTTGAAGTCTTTGGTCAAACTTAGAAAAGATTAATATTATTTGTCGTTATTAGCACATGTAACAACCCGGAAAGACGTTACCGTATCGCCAAACGGCTCGCCGTCAAACAGGCGTCAAACTTACGTAAGCACGTAACCCATAGATTTTGAATACCAAGTAGTTTCTACTATAGAATGGCTGTGCTAAACAGATCTTAGAACAGTATAGGATGAAGCGAGATAGGAAGACAAAGTCTTATTTAATAACATGATCACCGTCTAGTGTATATCTGGTCTGAGACGTAACCAAAGCGGATCAGCGGCTCCAATACGTCAGCTCGGCTACGGCTAGGCGACGCCGCGCTTACGGCTGGCCGGTCCCAAAGCGAGGCGATTACGTTGCAAATTGGATTAGAGTGCTTTGCAGTATGGAGTTTCATAAAAATTATACTGCACAGCTTGAGTTGATACGGTTAGAATGTACGGAAGCAGAATGTATTTGAAAGAATTATTTCTCATTGCCTCACAACTGGCATAAGGGGTTTCAACCTAGTAAGAGGTTCTTATAGCACTGCCAAACACTCCAACGCCACTCGTTAAGAGGGAATTTAGGCCCTCTTGGTCTGTGGCTCACCATCACACAGGTTAATTAACAGCCGCCTGTTACTCGGCGTTGCCCTTCCATTGGCAGCATATGGTAAATAGGAGCTACCCAATCAAAACTACAGATAAACTAGAAGGAAAGCTTCCAAATCCAGCTCATCAAGTTAAAATAATTAATTGTGAAAAATGATTCTCCATCTTCCATTAAACGTCGCTCGTTACATATTGAAATAGTCCAGTTTCAATAAAATATTCTTCATTTTCCATTAACAATCGCTTGATACATACTGAAATATTGCAATTCAAATAGAAGACTCTTCATTGTTCATTATAAACCGCTCGTTACATATTGAAATAGTCCAATTTGAATAAAAGATTCTTCATCTTCCATTAAAATCGCTCGTTACGTATTGAAATAGTCCAGTTCGAATAAAAGATTCTTCATCTTCCAGTAAAATCGCTCGTTCCGTATTGAAATAGTCAAATTTGAATAAAAGATTCTTCATCTTCCATTAAAAATCGCTCGTCACGTATTGAAATAGTCCAGTTCGAATAAAAGATTCTTCATCTTCCATTAAAATCGCTCGTTACGTATTTAAATAGTCCAGTTCGAAAAAAAGATTCTTCATCTTCCATTAAAATCGCTCGTTCCGTATTGAAATAGTCAAATTTGAATAAAAGATTATTCATCTTCCATTAAAAATCGCTCGTTACGTATTGAAATAGTCCAGTTCGGATACAAGATTCTTCATCTTCCATTAAAATCGCTCGTTCCGTATTGAAATAGTCCAATTTGAATAAAAGATTCTTCATCTTCCATTAAAATCGCTCGTTCCGTATTGAAATAGTCAAATTTGAATAAAAGATTCTTCATTTTCCATTAAAAATCGCTCGTTACGTATTGAAATAGTCCAGTTCGAATAAAAGATTCTTCATCTTCCAGTAAAATCGCTCGTTCCGTATTGAAATAGTCAAATATGAATAAAAGATTCTTCATCTTCCATTAAAAATCGCTCGTCACGTATTGAAATAGTCCAGTTCGAATAAAAGATTCTTCATCTTCCATTAAAATCGCTCGTTCCGTATTGAAATAGTCAAATTTGAAGAGAAGATTCTTCATCTTTCATTAAAAATCGCTCGTTACGTATTGAAATAGTCCAGTTCGAATAAAAGATTCTTCATCTTCCATTAAAATCGCTCGTTCCGTATTGAAATAGTCAAATTTGAATAAAAGATTCTTCATCTTCCATTAAAAATCGCTCGTTACGTATTGAAATAGTCCAGTTGGGATACAAGATTCTTCATCTTCCATTAAAATCGCTCGTTCCGTATTGAAATAGTCAAATTTGAATAAAAGATTCTTCATCTTCCATTACAAATCGCTCAATGCATATTGAAATAGTCAAATTTGAACAAACGATTCTTCATGTTCCATTAAAAATCGCTTGTTACGTATTGAAATAAGCCATTTGCAATAAAAGGTTCTTCATCTTCCATTAAAAATCGCTCGTTACATATTGAAAAAGTATAAATTGATTAAAAGATCCTTCATCTTCCATGAATCGCTGCCGGATACCAATCTTTACAGTCTTGTTGGAGTAAAAACGGATTCGCCGCCTCAAATACATACTTATAACAGGCAGTGGTGACCACATACAACTATAATAATGGCGATTACACTACCGCCGGATCTGATGCTAATCTTAATAGTCTTGTTTGAATAAATGATTCTTCATCTTCCATTAAACGTCGCTCGTAAATAATAGTTAAATAGTATATTCTGCACAAATGATTCCCTATCTTTTTATTATTTGCCGCTTCTTACTCGGCATCGCTGTTTTAGCTATGAAGGTCAACCACCATTCAGAATGTATTTGAACGAATTATTTCTCATTGCCTAATTACTGGTAAAAGGGGATTCTACCCAGTAAGAGGTTCTTAAAGCACTGTCAAACACTCCGTCGCCACACGTTTAGAGGGAATTTAGGCCCTCTTGGTCTGTGGCTCACCATCACACAGGTTAATTAACCGCCGCCTGTTACTCGGCGTTGCCCTTCCATTGGCAGCATATGGTGAATAGGAACTAACCGATCAAAACTACAGATAAACTAGAAGGAAAGCTTCCTAATCCAGCTCATCAAGTTAAAATAATTAATTGTGAATAATGATTCTCCATCTTCCATTAAACGTCGCTCGTTACATATTGAAATAGTCCAGTTTCAATAAAAGATTCTTCATTTTCCATTAACAATCGCTCGATACATATTGAAATTGTCCAATTTGAATAAATGATTCTTCATCTTCAATTAAAATCGCTCGTTCCGTATTGAAATAGTAAAATTTGAATAAAAGATTCTTCATCTTCCATTAAAAATCCCTCGTTCCGTATTGAAATAGTCCAATTTGAATAAAAAATTGTTGATCTTCCATTAAAAATCGCTAGTTCCGTATTGAAACAGTCAAATTTGAATAAAAAATTGTTCATCATCCATTAAAAATCGCTAGTTCCGTATTGAAACAGTCAAATTTGAATAAATGATTCTTCATCTTCCATTAAAAATCACTCGTGTTTGGCCTGTTTATCGATTTGGCTTGGTTCTTACGACTTTTATGTCATTGAACAACCATGCAGTCTACTGTGTGACTCTTTATGCTACGTTTACGGAAAAGATGATGTCATTAAGGCCAGGAGAAAATATGACGGGTCAGAATGTAGCTTACATCAATAAAAAACTGATGCTGTTCGAAGCCATGGAATATCTGGCGGGGTCTCCTCTTAGTGACGCTATACTTAGACCAGAACCACAACATTTTATAAATAGTCAACAAAATCAATATATGAATTTGAAATCACAGTGGACAATCAATATGTTTGGTCCGTTTATCGATTTGGGTTGGGCGCTCTTCAATGATTCACCGTTTTACGATTTTAGTGTTGTTTTATTACTTTTTATGTTATTGTCACATATTTTTAACTGAGCAACGCGTACATGGATTTAAATAACGTTTACGAGTTCCGAATTGAAGTTAGCTATCAATATATAGTAACACGACATCGTCGCTGCTGCCGACGGTGCTGCCCTCCGCATTATCGATTGTTACGTTGGCTTTGGCCGATAGATGGCATCTTAACAACTCGTTACATATTGAAATAGTTCATTTTGAATAAAAGATTCTTCATCTCACATAAATCACTGCCGGATACCAATCTTTACAGTCTTGTTGGAGTAAAAACGGACTCGCCGCCTCAAATACATACTTTTATCAGGCAGCGGTTACCACATACAACTATAATAATGGCGATTACACTACCGCCGGATCTGGTGCTAATTTTTAAAGTCTTATTTGAATAAATGATTCTTCATCTTCCATTATAAATCACTCGTGTTTGGCCCGTTTATCGATTTGGCTTGGTTCTTACGACTTTTTATGTTATTGTACAATCATGCAGTCTACAGTGTGTCTGTATGCTACGTTTGCGGAAAAGATGATGTCATTAAGGCCAGAAGAAAATGTGACGGGTCAGAATGTGGCTTACATATAGAAATATTCCATTTTGAATAAAGGGTGCTTCATCTTCCATTACAAATCGCTCGTTGCATATTGAAATAGTCAAATTTGAAAAACGATTCTTCATGTTCCATTGAAAATCGCTAGTTGCGTATTAAAATAAGCCATTTGGAATAAAAGGTTCTTCATCTTCCATTAAAAATCGCTCGTTACAAATTGAAACAGTATAAATTGATTAAAAGATTCTTCATCTTCCATGAATCGCTGCCGGATACCAATCATTACAGTGTTGTTGGAGTAAAAACGGACTCGCCACCTCACATACATACTTATAACAGGCGGCGGTTACCACAAACAACTATTATTATGGCGATAACATTACCGCCGGATCTGGTGCCAATATTAATTGTCTTGTTTAAATTAATGATTCTCCATCTTCCATTAAACGTCGCTCGTCACACATTGAAATAGTCCAGTTTGAATAAAAGATACACTACCGCCGGATCTGGTGCTTATCTTAATAGTCTTGTTTGTATAAAAGATTCTTCACTTCCATTAAAAATCGCTCATTACATATTGAAATAGTCCAATTTGAATAAAAGATCTTTCATCTTCCATGAATCGCTGCCGGATACCAATCTTTACAGTCTTGTTGGAGTAAAAACGGACTCGCCGCCTCAAATACATACTTTTATCAGGCAGCGGTTACCACATACAACTATAATAATGGCGATAACATTACCGCCGGATCTGGTGCTAATCTTAATAGTCTTGTTTGAATAAATGATTCTTCATCTTCCATTAAACGTCGCTCGTAAATAATAGTTAAATAGTATATTCTGCACAAATGATTCCCTATCTTTTTATTATTTGCCGCTTCTTACTCGGCATTGCTGTTTCAGCTATGAGTGTCAACCACCATTCAGGAATCAGGTACCGCCAAAAGCCCAAAGAAGCAGAATGTATTTAAAAGAATTATTTATCATTGCCTAACAACTGGTATAAGGGGATTCTACCAAGTAAGAGGTTCTTATAGCACTGCCAAACACTCCGTCGCCACATGTTTAGAGGGGATTTAGGCCCTCTTGGTCTGTGGCTCACCATCACACAGGTTAATTAACCGCCGCCTGTTACTCGGCGTTGCCTTTCGATTGGCAGCATATGGTAAATAGGAACTACCCAATCAAAACTACAGATAAACTTGATGGAAAGCTTCCAAATCCAGCTCATCAAGTTAAAATAATTAATTGTGAATAATGATTCTCCATCTTCCATTACAAATCGCTCAATGCATATTGAAATAGTCAAATTTGAACAAACGATTCTTCATGTTCCATTAAAAATCGCTTGTTACGTATTGAAATAAGCCATTTGCAATAAATGGTTCTTCATCTTCCATTAAAAATCGCTCGTTACATATTGAAAAAGTATAAATTGATTAAAAGATCCTTCATCTTCCATGAATCGCTGCCGGATACCAATCTTTACAGTCTTGTTGGAGTAAAAACGGATTCGCCGCCTCAAATACATACTTATAACAGGCAGTGGTGACCACATACAACTATAATAATGGCGATTACACTACCGCCGGATCTGGAGCTAATCTTAATAGTCTTGTTTGAATAAATGATTCTTCATCTTCCATTAAACGTCGCTCGTAAATAATAGTTAAATAGTATATTCTGCACAAATGATTCCCTATCTTTTTATTATTTGCCGCTTCTTACTCGGCATCGCTGTTTCAGCTATGAGTGTCAACCACCATTCAGAATGTATTTGAACGAATTATTTCTCATTGCCTAATAACTGGTAAAAGGGGATTCTACCCAGTAAGAGGTTCTTAAAGCACTGTCAAACACTCCGTCGCCACACGTTTAGAGGGGATTTAGGCCCTCTTGGTCTGTGGCTCACCATCACACAGGTTAATTAACCGCCGCCTGTTACTCGGCGTTACCCTTCCATTGGCAGCATATGGTAAATAGGAACTACCCGATCAAAACTACAGATAAACTAGAAGGAATGCTTCTAAATCCAGCTCGTCAAGTTAAAATAATTAATTGTGAATAATGATTCTCCATCTTCCATTAAACGTCGCTCGTTACATATTGAAATAGTCCAGTTTCAATAAAAGATTCTTCATTTTCCATTAACAATCGCTCGATACATATTCAAATTGTCCAATTTGAATAAATGATTCTTCATCTTCAATTAAAATCGCTCGTTCCGTATTGAAATAGTAAAATTTGAATAAAAGATTCTTCATCTTCCATTAAAAATCCCTCGTTTCGTATTGAAATAGTCCAATTTGAATAAAAAATTGTTCATCTTTCATTAAAAATCGCTAGTTCCGTATTGAAACAGTAAAATTTGAATAAAAAATTGTTCATCTTCCATTAAAAATCGCTAGTTCCGTATTGAAACAGTCAAATTTGAATAAATGATTCTTCATCTTCCATTAAAAATCACTCGTGTTTGGCCTGTTTATCGATTTGGCTTGGTTCTTACGACTTTTTATGTCATTGTACAACCATGCAGTCTACTGTGTGACTCTTTATGCTACGTTTACGGAAAAGATGATGTCATTAAGGCCAGGAGAAAATATGACGGGTCAGAATGTAGCTTACATCAATAAAGAACTGATGCTGTTCGAAGCCATGGAATATCTGGCGGGGTCTCCTCTTAGTGACGCTATACTTAGACCAGAACCACAACATTTTATAAATAGTCAACAAAATCAATATATGAATTTGAAATCACAGTGGACAATCAATATGTTTGGTCCGTTTATCGATTTGGGTTGGGCGCTCTTCAATGATTCACCGTTTTACGATTTTAGTGTTGTTTTATTACTTTTTATGTTATTGTCACATATTTTTAACTGAGCGACGCGTACATGGATTTAAATTCCGTATACGAGTTCCGAATTGAAGTTAGCTACACGACATCGTCGCTGCTGCCGACGGTGCTGCCCTCCGCATTATCGATTGTAACGTTGGCTTTGGCCGATAGATGGCGTCTTAACAACTCATTACATATTGAAATAGTCCATTTTGAATAAAAGGTTCTTCATCTTCCATGAATCGCTGCCGGATACCAATCTTTACAGTCTTGTTGGAGTAAAAACGGACTCGCCGCCTCAAATACATACTTTTATCAGGCAGCGGTTACCACATACAACTATAATAATGGCGATTACACTACCGCCGGATCTGGTGCTAATTTTAAAAGTCTTATTTGAATAAATGATTCTTCATCTTCCATTATAAATCACTCGTGTTTGGCCCGTTTATCGATTTGGCTTGGTTCTTACGACTTTTTATGTTATTGTACAAGCATGCAGTCCACAGTGTGTCTGTATGCTACGTTTACGGAAAAGATGATGTCATTAAGGCCAGAAGAAAATGTGACGGGTCAGAATGTGGCTTACATATAGAAATATTCCATTTTGAATAAAGGGTGCTTCATCTTCCATTACAAATCGCTCGTTGCATATTGAAATAGTCAAATTTGAAAAACGATTCTTCATGTTCCATTGAAAATCGCTTGTTACGTATTAAAATAAGCCATTTGGAATAAAAGGTTCTTCATCTTCCATTAAAAATCGCTCGTTACAAATTGAAACAGTATAAATTGATTAAAAGATTCTTCATCTTCCATGAATCGCTGCCGGATACCAATCATTACAGTGTTGTTGGAGTAAAAACGGACTCGCCGCCTCAAATACATACTTATAACAGGCGGCGGTTACCACAAACAACTATTATTATGGCGATAACATTACCGCCGGATCTGGTGCCAATATTAATTGTCTTGTTTAAATTAATGATTCTTCATCTTCCATTAATCGTCGCTCGTTATTTATTAAAATAGTCCAATTTCAATAAAAGATTCTTCATCTTTCATTAAACGTCACTCGTAAATTAAAGTTGAATAGTTTTTTTTGCCAAAATGATTTCTCATCTTTTAATTAGCTTCCGCTTGTTTCTCGGCATCGCTGTTTCAGCTGTGTGTGTCTTGCACCATACAGGAATCAGGACCCGCCGAAAGACCGAGGAAGCAGAATGTATTTGAAAGAATTATTTCTCATTGCCTAATTACTGGTATAAGGGTATTCTATCCAGTAAGAGGTTCTTATAGCACTGTCAAACACTCCGTCGCCACACGTTTAGAGGGAATTTAGGCCCTCTTGGTCTGTGGCTCACCATCACACAGGTTAATTAACCGCCGCCTGTTACTCGGCGTTGCCCTTTCATTGGCAGCATATGGTAAATAGGAACTACCCAATCAAAACTACAGATAAACTAGAAGGAAAGCTTCCAAATCCAGCTCATCAAGTTAAAATAATTTATTGTGAATAATGATTCTCCATCTTCCATTAAACGTCGCTCGTCACACATTGAAATAGTCCAGTTTGAATAAAAGATACACTACCGCCGGATCTGGTGCTTATCTTAATAGTCTTGTTTGAATAAAAGATTCTTCACTTCCATTAAAAATCGCTCATTACATATTGAAATAGTCCAATTTGAATAAAAGATCTTTCATCTTCCATGAATCGCTGCCGGATACCAATCTTTACAGTCTTGTTGGAGTAAAAACGGACTCGCCGCCTCAAATACATACTTTTATCAGGCAGCGGTTACCACATACAACTATAATAATGGCGATAACATTACCGCCGGATCTGGTGCTAATCTTAATAGTCTTGTTTGAATAAATGATTCTTCATCTTCCATTAAACGTCGCTCGTATATTATAGTTAAATTGTATATTTTGCACAAATGATTCCTCATCTTTTTAGTAACTGCCGCTTGTTACTCGGCATTGTCTCGTCAGCTATGTGTGTCTACCACCATACAGGAATCAGGACCCGCCGAAAGCCCGAGGAAGCAGAATGTATTTGAAAGAATTATTTATCATTGCCTAACAACTGGTATAAGGGGATTCTACCCAGTAAGAGGTTCTTATAGCACTGCCAAACACTCCGTCGCCACATGTTTAGAGGGGATTTAGGCCCTCTTGGTCTGTGGCTCACCATCACACAGGTTAATTAACCGCCGCCTGTTACTCGGCGTTGCCTTTTGATTGGCAGCATATGGTAAATAGGAACTACCCAATCAAAACTACAGATAAACTAGATGGAAAGCTTCCAAATCCAGCTCATCAAGTTAAAATAATTAATTGTGAATAATGATTCTCCATCTTCCATTAAACGTCGCTCGTTACATATTGAAATAGTCCAGTTTCAATAAAAGATTCTTCATTTTCCATTAACAATCGCTCGATACATATTGAAATATTCTAATTCAAATAGAAGACTCTTCATTGTTCATTAAAAATCGCTCGTTACATATTGAAATAGTCCAATTTGAATAAAAGATTCTTCATCTTCCATTAAAATCGCACGTTCCGTATTGAAATAGTCCAGTTCGAATATAAGATTCTTCATTTTCCATTAAAATCGCTCGTTCCGTATTGAAATAGTCAAATTTGAATAAAAGATTCTTCATCTTCCATTAAAATCGCTTGTTACGTATTGAAATAGTCCAGTTCGAATAAAAGATTCTTCATCTTCCATTACAAATCGCTCGTTACATATTGAAATAGTCGAATTTGAATAAAAGGTTCTTCATCTTTCATGAATCCCTGCCGGAAACCAATCTTTACAGTCTTGTTGGAGTAAAAACGGACTCGCCGCCTCAAATACATACTTTTATCAGGCAGCGGTTACCACATACAACTATAATAATGGCGATAACATTACCGCCGGATCTGGTGCTAATCTTAATAGTCTTGTTTGAATAAATGATTCTTCATCTTCCATTAAACGTCGCTCGTAAATAATAGTTAAATAGTATATTCTGCACAAATGATTCCGTATCTTTTTATTATTTGCCGCTTCTTACTCGGCATCGCTGTTTCAGCTATGATTGTCAACCACCATACAGGAATCAGGACCCGCCAAAAGCCCAAAGAAGCAGAATGTATTTAAAAGAATTATTTATCATTGCCTAACAACTGGTATAAGGGGATTCTACCCAGTAAGAGGTTCTTATAGCACTGCCAAACACTCCGTCGCCACATGTTTAGAGGGGATTTAGGCCCTCTTGGTCTGTGGCTCACCATCACACAGGTTAATTAACCGCCGCCTGTTACTCGGCGTTGCCCTTTCATTGGCAGCATATGGTAAATAGGAACTACCCAATCAAAACTACAGATAAACTAGAAGGAAAGCTTCCAAATCCAGCTCATCAAGTTAAAATAATTTATTGTGAATAATGATTCTCCATCTTCCATTAAACGTCGCTCGTTGCATATTGAAATAGTCCAGTTTCAATAAAAGATTCTTCATTTTCCATTAACAATCGCTCGATACATATTGAAATATTCTAATCCAAATAGAAGACTCTTCATTGTTCATTAAAAATCGCTCGTTACATATTGAAATAGTCCAATTTGAATAAAAGATTCTTCATCTTCTATTAAAATCGCACGTTCCGTATTGAAATAGTCCAGTTCGAATATAAGATTCATCATTTTCCATTAAAATCGCTCGTTCCGTATTGAAATAGTCAAATTTGAATAAAAGATTCTTCATCTTCCATTTAAATCGCTTGTTACGTATTGAAATAGTCCAGTTCGAATAAAAGATTCTTCATCTTCCATTAAAAATCGCTCGTTACATATTGAAATAGTCAAATTTGAATAAAAGGTTCTTCATCTTTCATGAATCCCTGCCGGACACCAATCTTTACAGTCTTGTTGGAGTAAAAACGGACTCGCCGCCTCAAATACATACTTATAACAGGCGGCGGTTACCGTTTTGTTAATTAATTGTTTGTTTTTTTGCTAATCCATAGCCATTTATAAACTTAAAGAGGTTTTAGCTCATAATACTTTTTTTTCATCCTTATTTCGTGCCTTACAGCCAGTACAAGATTCATCTCATTATTGTTATCTAATCCTTAGCATTTGCCATATAAAACTGAAGAGGATTCAACTAAATTGTAACTTTAAATTAATTTTCTAACACAAATGTCGGGTACAGTGAATTGTGTTGTCGTAGCTAGGATCCACAAAAATATACCGTAAGCTGATCGGGAATCGAACCCGTAGAACTGAGTGCCTTTCCCAAGAGCCAGACTTAGTTTCAGGTTTTATCAACAGTCGTGTTTACGTCTATTATAATGTCTTTCATAAAGGAATATAGAGAATGAATTTAAATCCAGAATATTGTCGATAGTTTATTTTCGATATAAATCTTATACATTCAATATATCATGCGGTATATATGTAGATACACAATGAATACAAATCAAATGCGGTTCATATAGAAAATCTTAAATCACACCTCACAGAAATATTTAAGCTAGTGCTAGGAGAGGGTTCACATCAATAGTTCAACATCTAGGTTAAAACCCGCCACCTCTCGATCGCCAGACCAATGTCCTAGCCGTTGGGTTATCGCGAAAATTATGTCATCATGGTCATCATGTCAAGATGCATAGTTTTTATCATCGCGTACACTATAAAGGTGAGTACAGAGATTGATTTACCTGGTCGGATTTACCAAAATTACCTTACCAAATCACCTCTCAGTTTTTACTCAACCTTGTCTAATAACTACCAAGAAGCGATAACATAATTAATTAACCGATTCTTGGCAATATTAGTATATGATACTACTGGTACCTATACACAAGCATGTTACCTAAGTATGAATATTACCTAGAGACACAATACCTCACCCATTATTCAACCGTTAGCAAATCACGAACTACCTTTACCATAAATCTTTGTCCCCAACTGTATTCGCGATCTATTTAAGCGATAGTCTAATGGTTAGTGCTGGGCAAGCGACCGAATAGTAGTTAGGTTAAATAGCTACGATGCAAAAGTCGTGGGCCAGCTCCTAACACACGCTTAGTTCATCGCGATAGGCCCCCACTAGAAGCTACTGTAATGTTCCCCACAACGCTTGTGACCTGTAGATATTGTAAGCTACAAACCCCGGTTCTTGTTCCCTACAATACATTCTTACACATGTCATAATACATACATAATTAACTTACAGTAAAAACACAAATATGTATCATTAGTACTGAACGTAATAGTTATATTTAGGTATTTAACAACTGTCTGATTGTCATGTTCTGTCCATTCACTTGTATCGTAACCAATAGGCCGATGAGTACTGTTTTGTAACCGAACTGCACTTCGCTTGTAGGTACACTTGCACATATTAGGTTTATAGTCCGTAGAAGATGCGTCATGCATGTCATATTATAAGCACCACCCGCGTTATCTATCCGCACGTCACCGATTCACTCCAACTGTTGTACATAAACCGATTGTCCGAGCGTTCTGTTTGTCCCTGATTTGACTGGCTGGCGCAACATCACTAATAGTCGGTAGATTCATGGCTGACGCTGTCTCCGCCTTTCAGTGGTGAAGTCCCTGTACGTGGTGTCGGTGGGCGTGGACGGGCACTTCTCGCAGCCGGGCCTGGGCGCGTACTCCTCCACGGACACGCACTCGGCGCTGTACATCGGCGGCCACGAGCGCCTCGTGCACAAGGTGCGCGGGGCCCGCTCGCGGCGCGGCTTCACCGGCTGCATCAAGAACATCGTCATCGGAGACTAGCCCGTCAAGATCCCGCTCTCCGCCGCAGGCCGCAACACGCACATCGGCGTCAGTCCCATCGATTAAGGGAAGCCGCCGTGCGCTCATGCATGTTATATAAACCGTCTGTAATTGATTAATGCTTCAAACGTATTAGATATGTCTTGTAGTGTACACACCACTCGTATTATCTGCTCCACACCAGTCTTCTCTACTGCTCTGCAATGTTCCCGGCTCTGTTTTCTGCATTTTATGTTGTTTAATTTAATGAGTGCAACATTCAATCTGCAAAAATATTTTGATATTTACATTTTATTCATTTTTAGATTAACAACAGACTTTTGGTATAACACATAGTCAAAGGTACCTTTTCATACGTAGTAACATTGTGAAGTAGTAAGTATTGTTCTTTGGAGTAATCCATTTTAAATTCTGCAACAACAAATGTGTAATTTTTTATATTTATCATAACAAGTACTTATATGAAAATATAATAAATTTCAAGTGTGAAATAAAACATACCGATCAGGATCATCCAGGTTTCAGAATGTATCATCACTGTCAGTTTTAGCAATGTTTGGATATTTACGATATTCTGAAAATAATAATAGCAATGATTAACAATCTGTAAAGCATTATGTTTATATTAAAAATATCAAACCATGACTGTATCTACATATAACAATAAAATACTATTCATACCATAATTGTCACGCGTTTTTATTCTTGACACACTCATTTCACAGCGAACCTGTAAAGACGGAGACAGACATTACAATACCTGAAATGTTACCACTTTGATACCTATATCCGTGGATGCAAATGGCAAGTTGTCGTTCATTGTGGCATTCTAAGTGGGAGGCCTTTATTCAACAGTGAACGTCTTCCGGCTGATGATGATGATGAATCCGTGAAAAAGCTTATCTGTTTTAGGTCTCACTTAAATATGGGAATACGTATTAGTGTTGTGATGAATCATTTAGATAAACGACAACGACTGACTGCTCTGCACACTCTTGTGCCAGTCGACCATTAAGCCTTTAGGAATCATTTCCTTATACGACGGAATTGACTTCCAACTTTTGTCATACAGGACACTTGAGACATCTAATACCTGAAGGAAAAACAACAGCAAGAAATATTTAAAGAACACTTACCGACGTGTATAGCATTACAAATAATAATGATCTTCTGTGGCTTATCTCAGCTGAGACTAGCCAACTACGCAGGAGATATTATAGTGCACAAGTTTGCGGATAAACACAGGTGCACTCCCTATTCCCTCACTCTCATAGTCCGATGGGACGGTAGACCGACACGACCGGGGAGAGATCAGGCGCTGGACCAACGGCTTAACGTGCCTTCCGAAGCACGGAAGGGCGACATGTGTAAACGGTCACCTTTCTTAAGACTGACCGCGGCAAGAACGGTTTGGCTTGCAGATCGACTGATCTGCGCGGTAGCCACGTAGTTACCAGCACCTCGAGGATTACAGAACCCAACGGGCCTAAAACTGACACCACACAGACTTTGTTTACACCAACCCATAGTTCTGGCCTGATGTCTCTGACATTCAGGTCAGACTTACAGAGATTACCGAATACCTCCATGTGGTTGAAGGTACTTCATGTTCAAAAACTTACTCAAGAGTCAAACTCACTACAGAGTTCCATGATGATGGGACCAATGACTTCCTAAAACACGTTCCTGGACAAAAATACGAGAAACTAAACAAAGACTGATTATTGGTATATAAGTTTAATATGCAGATTACACTGAATTGTAGTACCTACACTACAGTTATTAGACACCAAAGAAGAAGAATAATAATAAGTATTTCTTCTGGATCCTTAAGACAAATACATTTCCAGTTTTATAAAACTACAGGCAGGCGCTGAGACGGGCACTTGGAAAGGAAAAGCCGAGCGCTTTTAATATGACAGAGATTTTTTAATATTCAGATTCCCACAGCGCAAAGCTCGACATCAGGACTGACCAACACCCTCAGGGTGGTCAGGATTAAACAAAATTAAACAAAACATATTTTTTTTATATATCAGCCAAGAATTTGGCTAATAACAATATTGCTTCTTTTGAGCAATCAGCTGACATTGTAAATAATTCAATCCATAGATTAGCATGTGACATTTCGAATAATTTAAATTAAATAATAAGACAATAGAGAATATCTCTTGCAGCCCTACACACAATATTAATAGTACTATTTGTGATTCACCTAAAAGCCCAACATTTAATTTGTTATGTAATAATACTGATAACTCTAACTCAAATGTAATTAACCTGGTACATCAAAATATACAAGGAATTATGGGCAAAGACTTAGAAATTGAATTGTTCATGGGCTGTAATAATATTGACATTCTTTGTATTACAGAACATTGGCTTAAGAGTCATCAGGTCATGTTCAACTTCTGTAATCACCAGGTGGGTAGCTCGTTCAATAGAGAAAATGCTATCCATGGTGGCTCATTAATAATTGTTAGTAATCAGCTTAAGTTTAAGGAACGCAAAGATATAGTGAGCCTCTCTGTTGAGCGATCTATTGAAATAGCCTGCGTGGAATTAGAGCATTTTATTGTATTAAGTGTCTATAGACCCCCTTCAGCATTGTATGACAGTTTTGAAAAGATCATGGATGAAGTTTTGCATAAACTGTGTAGGTTGAGTAAAACTATCATCACATGTGGTGACTTTAATGTCAATATTTTAGAAAATTCAGTTACATGCAGTAAAATAAAAAACCTGTTTAAGTCATACAATCTTGAAAACTTGTTCCTGGAGCCTACCAGGATTACACCTACTACAGCCACATGCCTAGATAACATTTATACAGATATTACGCCCCAACATAAACAAATAATTAATTTACTTGAGTCTGATCATTGTGGACAGTTAATTTCAATTCCAAATCATAACAGGAAAGTAGCTAAAAAGAGCATAACTGTTAACCCCAAAACTGCCAATCGCTTGGAAATGTTCAAAAACAAACTTTCTAGTAGATTACCTCTTTTAAAAATGAACCATGATCCAAATGATTCTAATGATTTATACAATTCTTTTTTTAATACATATTGTAAAGAATACGATTCAACATTCACTCCCAAGACGATTGTGGTTAAGGGTAAAGCTTCTTTTAGTGAATGGGCTACAGTTGGCATTCATGTAAGTAGGAGGAGACTATATGAGTTGTATAATGAACGAACATATATTAACACGATTGCATTTAATGAATATGTAAAACAATACTCAAAATTATTTAAAAAGATTTGTTGTATAGCCAAGTCACGTTACCTTGGTTGTAAGATAAAAAATAGTAATAATATTGTTAAAACAACTTGGAGCATAATTAATAGTGAAACTGGTAAAGCTAGGAGCCGGGACAGTAACTACAGCCTTGTGATTAACGACCACCTGATACAATCTGATATACAAGTAGCCTCAGCTTTTGAGACCTTCTTTACTAGCATTCCAGTTTCAACTACTAAACACTTGAATTCCTCTCCTGATATTGCAGAGACACTTCTTCAGCAAAATGTCAACGCTTGCAATAAATTATTTAAATTTCGGTATGTAAATTGTCTGGATATTAAAAAAACTTTTAATACATTGAATGTTAAAAAGACCGCTGACTTGTGGGGTCATTCAGTTGAACTGACTAAATCAATTATTGATATTGTAGCACCTAACTTAGCATTTATTTTTAATAGTAGTATCGATTGCGGCAAATTTCCTGATCTAATGAAAAGCAGTAAAATTATACCATTATTCAAATCGGGTAGTACCTCCGACCCTTCAAACTTTAGACCGATATCGGTGCTACCCACTTTTAGTAAAGTTTTTGAAAAAGTTATTTTAGAGCAGATGTTAAGTTTTTTTAATAAAAATAAACTACTTCACAGTAAACAATTTGGATTCACAAAGGGTCGCTCAACTACCGATGCTGGTGTTGAACTCGTAGGACATATATTCGATGCCTGGGAGGATTCACGCGATGCATTGGGTATTTTTTGTGACTTGTCCAAGGCGTTTGATTGTGTTTTTCATGAAACATTGATCAGGAAATTATATCATTATGGTGTAAGAGACGATGCTCTGAATCTTCTCATTTCTTATTTGAGTGATAGGATTCAGAGGGTTGATATAAATGGCAATAAATCACCGGGATCTCTGGTAACTATGGGGGTTCCGCAAGGTTCAATTCTTGGTCCTTTCTTATTTCTCGTTTATATAAATGACCTGCCTTACCTTGTTAAGGATACTCATGAGATAGTACTGTTTGCAGATGATACCTCACTTTTATTTAAACTTAAGCGTCAACTGCTGATTTCTGAAGATGTAAATAGTGCTCTCTCCAAAGTGGTCCACTGGTTTAATGTTAATAATTTACTTTTAAACGAGAAGAAAACTAAATGCGTTAAATTTACAACACCCAACGTTAGACATGTGAAAACCAGTGTACAGATGAAGGACGAAGAGTTGGAACTTGTAGACAATACAGTCTTTTTGGGTATAACTTTAGATGCTAAGCTACAGTGGGGCCCACACATACATAAATTGTCCAAAAGGCTCAGCTCTGCAGCATACGCAGTAATGAAAATTAGAAACCTAACTGACGTTGATACAGCAAGACTCGTTTATTTTAGTTATTTTCATAGTGTTATGTCGTACGGTATCCTGTTATGGGGGAACGCTGCCGACATAAACACCATTTTCGTGCTGCAGAAAAGGGCAGTTCGGGCAATTTACAAGTTAAGTCCCAGACACTCACTAAGGGATAAATTTAAAGAAATTAATATAATGACTGTCTCATCGCAATATATATACGAAAATTTACTGTATGCTCATAAAAATATAAATCTTTTCATAAGAAACAGTGATGTTCACAATATTAATACTAGAAATAAGCATAAATTCATTGTACCAACCACTAGACTTACGAAAATTAGCAACTCATTTCAATGCCAATGCATACGATTTTATAACAAGATCCCAAATAACATTCAAAAATTAAGTATGAATAATTTCAAGTCTGTTATTAAACGTAACCTTTGTAAAAAAGGGTACTATAGAGTTTTAGACTACTTACAGGACAAAAATGCTTGGGCTTAATTAATTAATTATTTTCTTTTTTTTTTTTTTTTACCGTTATTTTTTTTACCGTATTTGACATGCCTTGATCATTTGATCTTCTTATTTTTTATATTTTTTTATATTTTATTTTTGTTTACAAACTGACATGAAGAATTTCAATGTGAGCATACTGTACAGTATAGGTGGACTGGCGGTTTGAGTCATTTTTTACGGCCTACCCAAATATCCTACAGATGGTACGAGACGGGGCGTCTGTCAGGACAGGTCGACTCAATCCGGCTTTGGTTATTTCATCAAAAGACCATCTCGGGCTACCTACATTGTACATATTGACATGTAATTATATTTAATGTTATAAGTTTACTTGTAAGTGTGAGAATAATGTAGGATTATTTTTTATTTATTTTTTTACTTTTTCTCTATGTTATATGTCTGACGGTTTGAGTATCTCACACGGCCTACCCAAATGTCCTGCAGATGGTACGAGACGGGGCGTCTGTCAGGACAGGTCGACTCAAGCCGGCTTTGGATTTTTTTTCTTAAAAAAAAAACCATCTCGGACGACCTACATTGTTCGCACACAAACTTACGTTTGTCTGGACTTTAAAAGAGACCTTGACCCCTGAGTTTGTTTCGGCATTTCTTCTCAGAGGTAGTCAGTTAGGAAATGCCGGCACCATCGTCCAAACTAGTTTATAAAAAATGACGTGTAAAAGTGTTTTTTTAAAACCTATTTGCAGAAATAAAATCATTTATCATTTATCATTTACACTGAATTGTAGTACCTACACTACAGTTATTAGACACCAAAGAAGAAGAATAATAATAAGTATTTCTTCTGGATCCTTAAGACAAATACATTTCCAGTTTTATAAAACTACAGGCAGGCGCTGAGACGGGCACTTGGAAAAGCCGAGCGCTTTTAATATGACAGAGATTTTTTAATATTCAGATTCCCACAGCGCAAAGCTCGACATCAGGACTGACCAACACCCTCAGGGTGGTCAGGATTAAACAAATTGGGTAACCTAACTACTGGCCGCCGCTTAACACATTCCGCCTTTCTTGCTCTTGGAGACAGCTGAGAAGTGCCTCGGAGGGGGCGTGTCCGGCCGTCGGAAGTTTAGGTCGTCAGCGCTCTGATAAAACTTGGATCGAGACAACCTTGTTGAAAGACGCGCTGCAAGAGTAAAACAATGTTACCTGGTGTGTAACATTACTTTTATATCTACAGTTTATCTTTGACTTTTTAGGTAAGCACAACTCGACCTTCAACCAATGAGGTACGATGACATTTTCAGATTTTATTTAATATCATACTGCCTGCAACATACATCTACTTTGTTACAATACTTTGAGGAAAGAACTATTTTAACATATCTATAGAGATATGGTGCTCATCAACACCACACAATTTACAAATACACAGGAATACTGTGACATTTTAAGAGTGATTATAATAAATATTGATCTGGAGAACATAACATTGAGTTCTCCAAAAAATCTAATTACATTATCCTTACCGATTAGGTTATTTCTATATACTAATAATAGGTACACAGTTAAGAATAACATGTGTTGTACCAAGTCGTAGTTTAATACCTAATATGATGAAACAATTAAACATTTAATAATACTAAAATTTAGTTAAACTTCTCAAACTATTTTTCCAATCAAGTAGTACATGCAAACTATAATTGTTAATGAACTTGCTTCGCCATAATAAAAGGCGAGCAAGGATCGTTAAACTTAACCTAAGCCACAATGATGGGCTGATCATGATGAACAGGAGGTTTGTTAGATGTTAGTACTATTATGACTATAGTAAAACTCTCCGTAAGGAGCGCGGGCGCCGAAGCGCGCGTTGTGTAACACATAATATCATTAAATTACCTACTCCTTGATTACAATCTAGTTATGTTAATACAGAATTAGCTATAACTTTATCAGAGTTGTCTAAACACACCGCCGCACAATATCGCGAATATCAGTCTATAGTAATGCGTCCATCACTTGCTTATTCAGTAGATAACGAATGACAACTCTGAGCAGTTTTTGAGGGAATGTTCAACTTACCCTAATACACCGGGTATGATGACGAACCTAAATAAAGTACGTTAACACACTGGCTGAAGCTCACGTCCCACTGTTCAACCACGTAACACACGGTCATTTTATTGTACACTAGACCTAGAGTCCACTACGTAACGAGCACTCACTTTGGCACTCTAATCGTTGACAGTGTCACTCTAATTGTTCGGCCTATGAGTGTACAGTGTATTTCAGTCGCAGTCACTCAATTTTAATTCCAAAACTTGCTCAATCACGGACCAATGGATCAGGTCGATTAACTCTGAAAACAACAATATCGTGAGTATACCGAATAAACTGTTAAGGTCCGTCTCCACTTGTAACATAATAACGAACATTCCTCTGTGACCGTAACACAGTCGCGTGTGTCTACCAAACACCCGAAGAACCAGTTTTACGGCAATATGTTACGGACAAATGTTACAAATGTAGCGCACCTTTATTCTTCATCAGAAGTCCGACATAGAACTAGACTAATTATGAGATAAATTAATGATATAGGGTCACACACAGTACTGCAAAGTTATTACCTCTACAACTTACTCTAATGGAAACGATAGAACCCAAAGAAAACCAGGCTCGAATGTTTTTATTTAATTCAGGGGCAGAGACCATAAACAAAGTAATGTTTTAAAATTACTGTATAATGTTTAAACTTGACACAGATTGGGTAACCTATCAGCCCTCTCCCGCTTGTCTCGTTTGTTGTGAAAAGTGATCGAGACAGCTCAGATCGTGAGACATCCACTGAGCTGAGAAATTGGCCACTGCTTCCATTGTGATCTCAACCCTTTGTGCCAGGTATTCGCAAATGATAAGTGGTTCGGCACACAGACATGTCGAGTGCACTGCACCTGGAAAATACAGTGCAATTAAACATCTGTTATAATGTGTAGGAGGGTTAGACAGAGCCTTACCTATTCCCCGTCCAACAGCGTGTAAAGAACAAACATGTTAAAAGCAATAAACATGTAGGGACACAGTATCACAGGTAAATTAGTAATTGAAAACGTATGTGAGCGCGATGTATGAATCAACAGGCAGTTACTGCGCACTGCCACTGGTCCGATTGAACGGTCGAATTGTGTCTAACGTGAAATATATCCGGTGAATAAACTCTGGCGTTTCTATTTGACCCTGCATACCTACAAGAAGAGTTACTCAAAATAGGTTTCGACTAATACTTTAAGTGTAACAACGATACCTAAAAACACCTAACTCTGTGTGCTGGATACCAGATGTAGGCCTCCTAGATTTAGTTTGGATATTTCGATGCGAAAGCCCAGCCCAGACTTAGGCCAAGCGCATAAATACAACTTTTAATCGAACAATAATTTATAATATGCCAAATGTCCATGTTGATAAAGTTGTATGCCAAAGAGTTGATAGCGACTCTACATGCATTTGTTGATACTACATACAGTTGATAGTATGCACAGATGTACAACTAAACAGTTTTTCGATTAAAATGGATGGGAATCGAACCCATAGCCGTGTTATATTGATGAACAATTCCTCCCCTGTGCTGTCCTCATGCGTCATGCCCCACCATAAAAATGCTTTCTTTCGACCAGGGAGTCGAACCCAAGCCCGAAAACGAGAATACCTTATTTGCCTTAACCGGGAATCGAACCCAAGCCCGAAAACGAGGTTAGCTCATTTGCCTTAACCAGGAATCGAACCCGGGACCTCGCGCACAGCAATTGCGCTTTGCAACTACTAGACCAACAAGGAACACATAATATTTATATAGTATAAAGAAAACCCCAATTAAACTTTGAATAATCCGGGAATCGAACCCTCAAACGCAACAGTCGCGCTTTGTGACCCCGAGACCAACGTGGCACACTTATAGGTAAAAGAAAATCCCGTTAACACTTTGGGTAACCTGGGAATCGAACCCAAGACCTCACACTCAACAGTCGCGGACTGCGACTACTAAATACTAGACAAACGAGGCTCACATTTAAGTACATAAAAACCCCATTAACACTCAGGATAATGTGGGAATCGAACCCATGACCTTGCGCACAGCAGTTGCGCTTTGCAATCACTAGACGGAAAAAGCACACATACATATAAGTAAGAGAAAACTCCAATTACACTGTATAACCCGGGAATCTAACCCAGGACCTTGCGCTTTGCGTCTACTAGATCAATGAGACACACAATGGGTAAAAAATCCCCAGGCACATTTTCAATAATCTGGGAATCGAACCCAGGACCGCGACGAAAGACGAAAGCTATTTACTTCGCTTGCGATCGGTCGAGTGCGACAGATAACCGCGATCCATAGCTCCGTCTAAGGCGTCCTTTATTATACTATACAATTATAACACATCTGAAAGAAAAAAACAATAGTATCTGGGAAAAGTAGGTATACTGTATACCGTAGATTACGCTCATGCTGAAGTTCACTCGTCTCCTTAACTCCATCTTGTGAGATATTCAAGATTACCCTTTAGAAAACACAGCGAAGTTTCATATACCCTGCCATGTGAAGAGTTTCCATAGTAGCTTCACAGAGCCCTTTCAGCTGCCCAGCAATTCACGGCCGACCGGGAACAAAAACACACGTGTCATCTAGGATGACAGGAATGTTTACATCTATGACTTCACAGTCATGGCAATGTAACATTCACCTTTGCTTGTTGAGAGTTGTACCCAGGCGATTCCTGTTTGTGATGGGTTCGAAATATCCGATGGGACCCCATTGGTTCTGGACTCACATCCTTCCACCTTATGACTTCACATCTGAAATACAAATATAATATGTTTACGTATCGGTCCCCCCTTTACTTAGTTGGACGCCTATCTCCAACATTTCACAACCACTTCACATTATATTTCAAGCCAACGCGACAGGACGAGAGTTTCTGTAGTTATTTATAAGTATATAGATCAAAAAAGCTCACCATTTCAATATATCTTAGATTTCTATTAAAATCGAAGTCCTTTGAAAATGTTTACTCTCTTGGCAGTGATTACTTGGTTTACTATTCTAGATTCTGGTCCGAGTTTGTCCGAATATTCAACCCCACCTGCGACCAATGACAGTGATTAATATGTGAAGTATATGCACGAATTAATATCACAAGGTGATGAAAATATGCTTACCATGTCCTTTAGATAAGAGCGGAGGTTAAAGGATGAAAGGGAAATTCAATAAATAGGAAATAAAAACGAGAAAATTGTCTTTACAATATTTATTTGCAAAAATGAAACATCATACGATCAGGGGGCTTACTGTCTAATATAATTCCGACCAAATTGCATTGAAATTGTAAAGTTTCGTTCTCTGAACACTGGCGCCAAATTAATTCAATATTATGTGTCCATTGGGAGGAACTAAGAAAGACTTGAGATCAAAAGATTGACAGCATTTTGTTTACAATAAAACTTAATCATGTTTCCGTTAAATCAAGAGTAATGATGCATTGGCCTTGTATTGGAATTGAAATTAAACTAGACAGTAGGCCACCTGATCGTACCTAATTAAATTGGTAAGGGCGACAATATTAATATCAGACTCGTGAACCCCACGCTGCGCTGGTAGATTTATGCCTCGGCCTTCCAGTGGTGAAGTTCATGTACGTGAAGTCGGTGGGCGTGGACGGACAAGGAAAAATTGAGAAGTAATTAGTATAGTCTGACGATATCATGGCGTCATGAAACTGTAACAGTCATGGAAATAATACGTTCACCTGAACTAGTGGGTTTACGTTTCGTGATAGCTCCAAAGTCTCCGAAATAAATCACTTCATAAACCTTGCACTTTAAACTGAACATCTAAAATGAAAATGTTTCTTAAATTAGTCATCTAGTATTATAACAAAGAAACATAGTCTTCACGGCTACTTGTAACTCATCAAATAAGTACCAGACGGAACTATCATGATGGCCGGTGTTTCATGGTCTAGATTTTGGCCAGTAGAGATACCTTTTTCATTTATCGGCAGATTGTCTAAAGACAACTCGATCTGTAAACAAAAATGGCAGTTACTATGTGTAGTATAGGCACCAACTAATAAACATATAGTTATAAAACAAACGCTCACCGTGTTTCCTGTAGAATTTTTTCTCCACCTCAAACATAGAAGAATTTCTATATAGAATATAAAATTGACCTCGTATGTTTTCAGTTAGTTATAGCAAACCTAAATACCTACGAAGTGGACAAAACATTTTTAAACATAAATTAAAAATAGGAAATATACAAACGGGTATTTACATCGAAAGTTATATACCTATACATTACACATGTAAATATCATAGTGCATGTGACAGTAATATAGGTTGTCTGAGTGGGTCTTTAAAGTTCGGTAAGTATCAATACACATTTCAGCAGATCTGTTTACTCTATGCCAAAAGCTAAATACTATCGTTCATAACACCTAAATTAACTATTCAAACAACCTATATTTAACATGGTTTATACAAATTATTTCACAGCTAATCGCTGATAAAAGATACGCTTAGAACCGTAATATAAAACGTATGTGTTTCATATTGCGGTTTGAAAATTCAAGAATTATTAAACCTTCTGAAGTCCGCGATGTACATTTTTATAGGGGCTCATACTTACCAAGGCCACGGCTATGACGTCGCGTGCGGCGGGAGACGGCTTGACTGGCTTGTTCCACATCTTGATTTATGTTCGTAGGCTAGTAAGCACTACTATTTTGTTGTGGGCGGGGACCATCTCATAATCGTATTGCGATTGATCTCCACCAACAACCAAACAGTAGAGGCTAGTATTCGTTGTTCTTTTCTGAATCACCTGATTCTGCGGTCTTTGAATTAGGTACGTAAAAATATGCTTAAAAGTACAAAACGAATACATATCATATACATACATACCAATTATACAAATTATATATACATATACAAATCTACCTCCAATCATCGCGTTATTACATTCTATGATGTTATTTTTTTAAGGTATGGAGACACAAATATACAGATACACACACATACAAAGAAACTAGTTCAAACCATTTTAGCACAACCAAAATCAGATGTTGCAAAAAGATTATGTCAGTTGATAAAGTCCATTGATTAGGATTTCTTCTGAATATTAAATTAAGTATCTGTTTATGTTTGTAGAATGTATAAGGCATGATGGGGTTGACGTATTCGTATGAATAAAAACCCCACATTAAATAAAGATTAAAAAAAAAAAAAAAAAAGTAAGGTGAAAATAAGCTGACGCACCTAGACGTAGACCCTGGACACTTAGACTACTTATAAACAATGATTTAAACGTGTTTTACCTTAAGGCGCCGCCTCAATCAATGGAGGTCTCTATTCACGACGAGTAATAAAGATTATTATAATTAATTTTTGCAACTTTATGATGTTTTAAAATTTTATAATTTTTTGTGTGTAATGTAAAATATAAAGCTATGGGTGTATACCTGAAATAAACTGATATTTAATTTAATTTAATTTATAGGTAGATAATTAGCATTTATGAGAGCACTGAAAGACGAGGTGTATGACCGTTGGACTGCCAAGTCAAATGTCGCAAGTTCAAATCCCGGCTCGTACCAATGTCTTTTCTTGTGCGTACTATAAATTAGTTACCAGTTGCTAAAAACGGTGAAGGAAAACATTGTGAGAAAACCGGCACACCTGAGAGATTTTTCAACGGTGTGTAAAGCCATGTCAGAGGCCTACAGGCGGTTTAAACTGTAAGGTTGTTCATCAACCATACGATAAGAAGACTTAGCATTTTGGACACACTCTCATCAGGTAATGTTCATATAATGTAAAACAGATAAATTGACGAGACGTTTATGCTCGCGGAGGGTCGCGTTGTGTCAGTTATTTTACCTTTCGAGTTGCGTTAAACAAGTTAATAAATAGTATCAGGGTATCGTAAATCCGAAGTAAATCTTGCCTAACTCACTGGATTATTGTCAGATATTTTAATGGTGTAGCCGTGAATGACCGTGGGTCTCAACAGACGACAGACGAACGCGTCAATATTGAGTACCACCGTCATAACAGTCAACAACTCAGCGTGTTTATTTGCCGAAAAGATCCTGTCACAAACAAATATACATCGATTGCTGAAAGCTATTTAAAGATCTTATCATAAAACAATTGAAAGTTGAACCTAACTGCCCACTTATCATGAACTCTTAAAGCAGGACAGTTTACGATGTGGAAGCGTGACGCCGCTACGTGCAGTGTAATGCGGCGTCTCGCTTCCACATCCTAAACTGTCCTGCTTTAAGAGTTCATGGTAAGGGGGCTGATCTGCAAATTGTTGGGTCTATTTTATTGACATAAATAAGCGTCACATCTTGGCATTTTAAATCAATGCGTCGCATTTGTTATTTATGTCATCTGTCATCCTCTGGCCGCATTATATTATCTGAATTTCAAAACACTGACTTTTATGTAGGTGTGAAAAAAATCATAAAAGATAAAAAATCGTGTATAATAAATACACTAGGTACATAGTACATAAAAACCTCAGATTTGTTGATATTAGATACCTACGTCATATTATATGTATTACTTGTACCTACCTAATTATAATCACATAACTGATCATGTTTCTAGCTAAGCCACTGATATATGACTAGGTATGTAGATAACAAATAATGTCACGTTATATACACAAAAAGATACCTAAATGTATAACTTCTTACATATTATATTGTATATGCAAATGACAGGCTGATGGTGATGATGAACAGTTTCTACAGTATGACATTTACCGACTAATTTCTAAGTTTAATGATACGTTACCTATGTGTTTAAGTAGACTACCATCAAACCTAGAGTGTGCCTGTGACGCGCACCAACACGCCTAGCATCGAGGTGCCGTGCTCTGCTGCGCCTGCGCCGACGTAAGTATCATCACGTTCGTTTCTCGGCCTTCTAACTAATATCAAAGTGTAGTTACCAGTTCTGTTCAGCTTAATAATGTCACTTCATATTAGTACATGTACAATATGTACATTGTACAATTACAATAGATTCAAATGTACCAACAGCAGCATTTGGTATGATATAGTTCGTAGTACGTAATACGTATGGGTACTACCTAAAAAAGGGTTATTTGCAGTTGGGTCCAACAGATTTTTTATAACTTTTTATTATTTTTGATATTCACTCAATACGTAACATATTACTAGGCGTACTAGCAGACATACTAGTAAGATTAGTACGAACATAATAAACCGAATAAATAATCATCAATCCTGGAATCATAAGAATACAAACTGACATTAATCCAATGACATTCATATTAAGTGCAGATGATCTTCGGAAGAAACTCTTCTTTCTGGATTGTAGGTGAGTGTCGTGAATTACCATCCTTAAGGCACCTTTTAAACCGTGAATAAAAGGTTAAAATGTGCCTTAATGAAAGTACTTACGACCGAGCTACCGCCAAACAACAGGGCTGTTTTGCTAAATGGAAATTACACAAAAAATAACACAATATGAAAAAATATTACAGAGATATAGGTACCTAGCTAAACGTACCTGGAAAAACACTAATATCAGTGTAATCTTACAAACACTTAATTTAGCACTTAATATAATAACAAGGCAACTTGGTCAGAATATGTTAGTATAATACAGTGATTTTATTATTTTTAGTACGCCTACTAATATGTTATGTATTGAGTATACATAACATATTAGTAGGCGTACTAGTAGACATACTAGTAAGATTAATACGAATACAGTAAACCGAATAAATATGATTAAACCTGGAAACATAAGAATACACACTGACATTAATCCAATGACTTTCATATTTAATGTGTAATTAAAATGGTGCAGTTCAGACGATCGTCGGGAGAAACTCTTCTTTCTGGATTGAAGGTGTGTGTCGTGAAATACCATCCTTAAGGCACCTTTTATACCGTGAATAAAAGGTTAAAATGTGCCTTAATGAAAGTACTTACGAACGAGCTACCGCCAAACAACAGGGCTGTTTTGCTAAATGAAAATTACACAAAAAAGCACAATATGATAAAATATTACAGACATATAGGTACCTAGCTAAACGTACCTGGAACAACACTAAAATCAGTGTTAACTAACAAGCACTTAATTTAGCACATAATATAATTAACAAGGCAACTTAGTCATATTAAGTTATTATTTTTAATTTTGACATTAATAACAGTAAATGTTTCTACCGAAAACTATGGAGACCATATTTCAAGGACCTAAATTATCGGTGAATCTTAAATCTAGCTTAAAACGCTGCAAATTTAACGAAGTAGGCAGAAGACGATACGTTTGTAGAGTACACGTGCCTATGTCCAGAAAATTACCAGTTGCTCACAAGTGACTACATATGTACATGTGTTAAATCACAACGCTGTTTGCAAAAGGTGATTCTGCTGGACATAAGTAAGTGCGTTAATGAAGAAGTGCTGCGTAGTGGTCACATCGCGGTGGTGGACAAAACTGAGCTAAAGACATACTATACTACACAGGTATTAATAATAATATAATAATAAATAATAACAGCCTATAACTGTCCCACTGCAGGGCAAAGGCCTCTTCTCGTATAGAGAAGGATTGAGCACTGATCACCACGCTAGCTCACTGCGGGTTGGCGATTTCAGATAATTAAATCCAGGTTTCCTTACGATGTTTTCCGTCACCGTTAGTCAGTGGTGTCTTAGAATATCTTAGAAAGTATTTATGACATTGAAAAAGTCACATTGATACTTGCCTGGGTTTGAACCTGCAACCTCGTGCATAGAAATCCGGTATGTCAACCTCTAGGCCACCACGACCCACGTATTATCGTCATGGATATCAGACCCCTTAGACAAGTGGCAAAACGCTTGACGAATAGAAATGGAATAGAATGAAAAATGTATGGGAATGACACATGTCATCGATAACATAGTCGAATCATTATGTCATTCCCATCGTCGTCAATCACGAAGACGACGACCTCTATTCGTCAAGCGTTTTGCCATTTGTCTAAGGGGGCAGTGAGGAAAGTGAATTTTACTACACGTAACAATTGTTTAACAACTCTCGGCTTTAGAACATTTTAGTGTAAAATTGTATCTACTCCCTGACTCAGTGTACCACATGCACGTAATTAATTTTATTTAAAGCTCATTTTTCAATACAATCTTTACACACCAGTGGAGTTATCTCGATGTCAGACAAAAATTAGACTGACAGAATAAACATTTAAACATATACCCTCTTATTGATAAACGATGATATATGATTTTTAAATGAAAAATGTTATTACAGAGTAGACGAATTTTTAAACGAGACATATTTATAAAACTCAAAACCTTACTGTAATAGTTCCTAATTATATTTTAAATTTACTTTATTGTTATAGTTTAATATTTGTTATTATTATCTAAGCATGTGAATCTAGTTATTAAGTTTGCAACAAAAAACATTTGTATGCCAATGAAGCAAAACATAGAGCTACTATTATTTTTTTTGTTTAATACCATCTATGTAAAACCTATGTTTACAAATGAATAAATGATTATGATAATGATGATAAATCCTGACTTCTCTGTTTCTGTCATCTGTTGGAACTTTGATTACCAACTCAACTTCATAAGTATATTGACATCGCTTTTCTTTGATATGCACATGACAACGACAGGTATTATTTAAGAGCCATTTCACAAAAAAAATACGTTCGAATTCTGTCAAAATTGTCATGTGTGCGTAGCACACCCACACAAAAATAATGCAAACAGTGTAGCGCGAGTTTTGAGACGGACATAAAAATCTTGATCGTTATGACAATGTTTTTTCATCGAGATTTATGAAAATATTTTTATTTCATTAGTAATTTATTTAGACAAATTATAATTTCTGGAATAATAATATAATCACCAAATATAAATGTCATATTTTGTAAAATTTATTTTAATTATAAATGTAAGCGATTGTATTTTTAGAGGATTATTACTCCATTACGCAAAAACGGTTAAACGGATATAGACAAAAAATGGCACATAAATAGTTTATAACCTGGATTAACATAATGAAGGCTACAAGCTACTTTTTATGCGTAGAAAAAATCCAAGTGGACCAAGGCGCGGACAAAAATAGTACAGTCAAGATGCAGAAGCAGTATGTATTTGAAAGAATTATTCCTCATTGCCTAACAACTGGTATAAGGGGATTCTACCCAGTAAGAGGTTCTTATAGCACTGCCAAACACTCCGTCGCCACACGTTTAGAGGGGATTTAGGCCCTCTTGGTCTGTGGCTCACCATCACACAGGTTAATTAACCGCCGCCTGTTACTCGGCGTTGCCCTTCCATTGGCAGCATATGGTAAATAGGAACTACCCAATCAAAACTACAGATAAACTAGGAGGAAAGCTTCCAAATCCATTTTGAATAAAGGGTTCTTCATCTTCCATTACAAATCATCCGTTACATATTGAAATAGTCAAATTTGAATAAAAGGTTCTTCATCTTCCATGAATCGCTGCCGGATACCAATCTTTACAGTCTTGTTGGAGTAAAAACGGACTCGCCGCCTCAAATACATACTTATAACAGGCAGTGGTTACCACGTACAACTATAATAATGGCGATTACACTACCGCCGGATCTGGTGCTTATCTTAACAGTCTAGTTTGAATAAATGATTCTTCATCTTCCATTTAAAATCGCTCGTTACATATTGATATAGTCCAATTTGAATGAAAGTTTCTTTATCTTACATTAAAAAGCACGAAAAAGATATTGAAACTCTGTTTAAATAAATGATTCTTCATCTTCCATTAAAAATCACTCGTGTTTGGCCCGTTTATCGATTTGGCTTGGTTCTTACGACTTTTTATGTTATTGTACAAGCATGCAGTCAACAGTGAGTCTCTATATGCTACGTTTACGGAAAAGATGATGTCATTAAGGCCAGGAGAAAATATGACGGGTCAGAATGTAGCTTACATATTGAAAAATTCCATTTTGAATAAAGGGTTCTTCATCTTCCATTACAAATCGCTCGTTACATATTGATATAGTCCAATTTGAATGAAAGTTTCTTTATCTTCCTTTATAAAGCACGAAAACGATATTGAAAGGAGAGACTATTTTGGGAATCAAGTGAATGGGGCACTACACTCCTTTATGACCACCCAGAAAGAAGTATGTCAGGATCGTAGCAAATGGAAATCCGTGGTCTCTCCTACCCCTCGTGGAAATAGGCGTGACTTTATGTAATCTTAAAAGTCTTATTTGAATAAATGATTCTTCATCTTCCATTAAACGTCACTCGTAAATTATAGTTAAATTGTATATTGTGCACAAATGATTCCTCATCTTTTTATTATTTGCCGCTTGTTACTTGGCATCGCTGTGTCAGCTATGTGTGTCTACCACCATACAGGAATCAGGACCCGCCGAAAGCCCGAGGAAGCAGAATGTATTTGAAAGAATTATTTCTCATTGCCTAACAACTGGTATAAGGGGATTCTACCCAGTAAGAGGTTCTTATAGCACTGCCAAACACTCCGTCGCCACACGTTTAGAGGGGATTTAGGCCCTCTTGGTCTGTGGCTCACCATCACACAGGTTAATTAACCGCCGCCTGTTACTCGGCGTTGCCCTTCCATTGGCAGCATATGGTAAATAGGAACTACCCAATCAAAACTACAGATAAACTAGAAGTAAAGCTTCTTAATCCAGCTCGTCAAGTTAAAATATATAATTGTGAATGATTGATTCCCCATCTTCCATTGAACGTCGCTCGTCACACATTGAAATAGCCCAGTTTGAATAAAAAATACTTCATCTTCCATTAAACAACGCTCGTTACATATTGAAATAGTCAGATTTGAATAAACGATTCTTCATGTTGCATTAAAAATCGCTTGTTACGTATTGAAATAAGCCATTTGGAATAAAAGGTTCTTCATCTTCCATTACAAATCGCTCGTTACGTATGGAAATATTTTATTTTAACAAAAGGTTCCTCATCTTTCATTAAAAAAATCGCTCGTTACATATTGAAACAGTATAAATTGATTAAAAAATTCTTCATCTTCCATGAATCGCTGCCGGATACCAATCCTTATAGTGTTGTTGGAGTAAAAACGGACTCGCCGCCTCAAATACATACTTATAACAGGCAGTGGTTACCACGTACAACTATAATAATGGCGATTACACTACCGCCGGATCTGGTGCTTATCTTAACAGTCTAGTTTGAATAAATGATTCTTCATCTTCCATTTAAAATCGCTCGTTACATATTGATATAGTCCAATTTGAATGAAAGTTTCTTTATCTTACATTAAAAAGCACGAAAAAGATATTGAAACTCTGTTTAAATAAATGATTCTTCATCTTCCATTAAAAATCACTCGTGTTTGGCCCGTTTATCGATTTGGCTTGGTTCTTACGACTTTTTATGTTATTGTACAAGCATGCAGTCAACAGTGAGTCTCTATATGCTACGTTTACGGAAAAGATGATGTCATTAAGGCCAGGAGAAAATATGACGGGTCAGAATGTAGCTTACATATTGAAAAATTCCATTTTGAATAAAGGGTTCTTCATCTTCCATTACAAATCGCTCGTTACATATTGATATAGTCCAATTTGAATGAAAGTTTCTTTATCTTCCTTTAAAAAGCACGAAAAAGATATTGAAAGGAGAGACTATTTTGGGAATCAAGTGAATGGGGCACTACACTCCTTTATGACCACCCAGAAAGAAGTATGTCAGGATCGTAGCAAATGGAAATCCGTGGTCTCTCCTACCCCTCGTGGAAATAGGCGTGACTTTATGTAATCTTAAAAGTCTTATTTGAATAAATGATTCTTCATCTTCCATTAAACGTCACTCGTAAATTATAGTTAAATTGTATATTGTGCACAAATGATTCCTCATCTTTTTATTATTTGCCGCTTGTTACTTGGCATCGCTGTGTCAGCTATGTGTGTCTACCACCATACAGGAATCAGGACCCGCCGAAAGCCCGAGGAAGCAGAATGTATTTGAAAGAATTATTTCTCATTGCCTAACAACTGGTATAAGGGGATTCTACCCAGTAAGAGGTTCTTATAGCACTGCCAAACACTCCGTCGCCACACGTTTAGAGGGGATTTAGGCCCTCTTGGTCTGTGGCTCACCATCACACAGGTTAATTAACCGCCGCCTGTTACTCGGCGTTGCCCTTCCATTGGCAGCATATGGTAAATAGGAACTACCCAATCAAAACTACAGATAAACTAGAAGTAAAGCTCCCAAATCCATTTTGAATAAAGGGTTCTTCATCTTCCATTACAAATCATCCGTTACATATTGAAATAGTCAAATTTGAATAAAAGGTTCTTCATCTTCCATGAATCGCTGCCGGATACCAATCTTTACAGTCTTGATGGTGTAAAAACGGACTGCTTCTTAATCCAGCTCGTCAAGTTAAAATATATAATTGTGAATGATTGATTCCCCATCTTCCATTGAACGTCGCTAGTCACACATTGAAATAGCCCAGTTTGAATAAAAAATACTTCATCTTCCATTAAACAACGCTCGTTACATATTGAAATAGTCAGATTTGAATAAACGATTCTTCATGTTGCATTAAAAATCGCTTGTTACGTATTGAAATAAGCCATTTGGAATAAAAGGTTCTTCATCTTCCATTACAAATCGCTCGTTACGTATGGAAATATTTTATTTTAACAAAAGGTTCCTCATCTTTCATTAAAAAAATCGCTCGTTACATATTGAAACAGTATAAATTGATTAAAAAATTCTTCATCTTCCATGAATCGCTGCCGGATACCAATCCTTATAGTGTTGTTGGAGTAAAAACGGACTCGCCGCCTCAAATACATACTTATAACAGGCAGTGGTTACCACGTACAACTATAATAATGGCGATTACACTACCGCCGGATCTGGTGCTTATCTTAACAGTCTAGTTTGAATAAATGATTCTTCATCTTCCATTTAAAATCGCTCGTTACATATTGATATAGTCCAATTTGAATGAAAGTTTCTTTATCTTACATTAAAAAGCACGAAAAAGATATTGAAACTCTGTTTAAATAAATGATTCTTCATCTTCCATTAAAAATCACTCGTGTTTGGCCCGTTTATCGATTTGGCTTGGTTCTTACGACTTTTTATGTTATTGTACAAGCATGCAGTCAACAGTGAGTCTCTATATGCTACGTTTACGGAAAAGATGATGTCATTAAGGCCAGGAGAAAATATGACGGGTCAGAATGTAGCTTACATATTGAAAAATTCCATTTTGAATAAAGGGTTCTTCATCTTCCATTACAAATCGCTCGTTACATATTGATATAGTCCAATTTGAATGAAAGTTTCTTTATCTTCCTTTAAAAAGCACGAAAAAGATATTGAAAGGAGAGACTATTTTGGGAATCAAGTGAATGGGGCACTACACTCCTTTATGACCACCCAGAAAGAAGTATGTCAGGATCGTAGCAAATGGAAATCCGTGGTCTCTCCTACCCCTCGTGGAAATAGGCGTGACTTTATGTAATCTTAAAAGTCTTATTTGAATAAATGATTCTTCATCTTCCATTAAACGTCACTCGTAAATTATAGTTAAATTGTATATTGTGCACAAATGATTCCTCATCTTTTTATTATTTGCCGCTTGTTACTTGGCATCGCTGTGTCAGCTATGTGTGTCTACCACCATACAGGAATCAGGACCCGCCGAAAGCCCGAGGAAGCAGAATGTATTTGAAAGAATTATTTCTCATTGCCTAACAACTGGTATAAGGGGATTCTACCCAGTAAGAGGTTCTTATAGCACTGCCAAACACTCCGTCGCCACACGTTTAGAGGGGATTTAGGCCCTCTTGGTCTGTGGCTCACCATCACACAGGTTAATTAACCGCCGCCTGTTACTCGGCGTTGCCCTTCCATTGGCAGCATATGGTAAATAGGAACTACCCAATCAAAACTACAGATAAACTAGAAGTAAAGCTTCTTAATCCAGCTCGTCAAGTTAAAATATATAATTGTGAATGATTGATTCCCCATCTTCCATTGAACGTCGCTCGTCACACATTGAAATAGCCCAGTTTGAATAAAAAATACTTCATCTTCCATTAAACAACGCTCGTTACATATTGAAATAGTCAGATTTGAATAAACGATTCTTCATGTTGCATTAAAAATCGCTTGTTACGTATTGAAATAAGCCATTTGGAATAAAAGGTTCTTCATCTTCCATTACAAATCGCTCGTTACGTATGGAAATATTTTATTTTAACAAAAGGTTCCTCATCTTTCATTAAAAAAATCGCTCGTTACATATTGAAACAGTATAAATTGATTAAAAAATTCTTCATCTTCCATGAATCGCTGCCGGATACCAATCCTTATAGTGTTGTTGGAGTAAAAACGGACTCGCCGCCTCAAATACATACTTATAACAGGCAGTGGTTACCACGTACAACTATAATAATGGCGATTACACTACCGCCGGATCTGGTGCTTATCTTAACAGTCTAGTTTGAATAAATGATTCTTCATCTTCCATTTAAAATCGCTCGTTACATATTGATATAGTCCAATTTGAATGAAAGTTTCTTTATCTTACATTAAAAAGCACGAAAAAGATATTGAAACTCTGTTTAAATAAATGATTCTTCATCTTCCATTAAAAATCACTCGTGTTTGGCCCGTTTATCGATTTGGCTTGGTTCTTACGACTTTTTATGTTATTGTACAAGCATGCAGTCAACAGTGAGTCTCTATATGCTACGTTTACGGAAAAGATGATGTCATTAAGGCCAGGAGAAAATATGACGGGTCAGAATGTAGCTTACATATTGAAAAATTCCATTTTGAATAAAGGGTTCTTCATCTTCCATTACAAATCGCTCGTTACATATTGATATAGTCCAATTTGAATGAAAGTTTCTTTATCTTCCTTTAAAAAGCACGAAAAAGATATTGAAAGGAGAGACTATTTTGGGAATCAAGTGAATGGGGCACTACACTCCTTTATGACCACCCAGAAAGAAGTATGTCAGGATCGTAGCAAATGGAAATCCGTGGTCTCTCCTACCCCTCGTGGAAATAGGCGTGACTTTATGTAATCTTAAAAGTCTTATTTGAATAAATGATTCTTCATCTTCCATTAAACGTCACTCGTAAATTATAGTTAAATTGTATATTGTGCACAAATGATTCCTCATCTTTTTATTATTTGCCGCTTGTTACTTGGCATCGCTGTGTCAGCTATGTGTGTCTACCACCATACAGGAATCAGGACCCGCCGAAAGCCCGAGGAAGCAGAATGTATTTGAAAGAATTATTTCTCATTGCCTAACAACTGGTATAAGGGGATTCTACCCAGTAAGAGGTTCTTATAGCACTGCCAAACACTCCGTCGCCACACGTTTAGAGGGGATTTAGGCCCTCTTGGTCTGTGGCTCACCATCACACAGGTTAATTAACCGCCGCCTGTTACTCGGCGTTGCCCTTCCATTGGCAGCATATGGTAAATAGGAACTACCCAATCAAAACTACAGATAAACTAGAAGTAAAGCTTCTTAATCCAGCTCGTCAAGTTAAAATATATAATTGTGAATGATTGATTCCCCATCTTCCATTGAACGTCGCTCGTCACACATTGAAATAGCCCAGTTTGAATAAAAAATACTTCATCTTCCATTAAACAACGCTCGTTACATATTGAAATAGTCAGATTTGAATAAACGATTCTTCATGTTGCATTAAAAATCGCTTGTTACGTATTGAAATAAGCCATTTGGAATAAAAGGTTCTTCATCTTCCATTACAAATCGCTCGTTACGTATGGAAATATTTTATTTTAACAAAAGGTTCCTCATCTTTCATTAAAAAAATCGCTCGTTACATATTGAAACAGTATAAATTGATTAAAAAATTCTTCATCTTCCATGAATCGCTGCCGGATACCAATCCTTATAGTGTTGTTGGAGTAAAAACGGACTCGCCGCCTCAAATACATACTTATAACAGGCAGTGGTTACCACGTACAACTATAATAATGGCGATTACACTACCGCCGGATCTGGTGCTTATCTTAACAGTCTAGTTTGAATAAATGATTCTTCATCTTCCATTTAAAATCGCTCGTTACATATTGATATAGTCCAATTTGAATGAAAGTTTCTTTATCTTACATTAAAAAGCACGAAAAAGATATTGAAACTCTGTTTAAATAAATGATTCTTCATCTTCCATTAAAAATCACTCGTGTTTGGCCCGTTTATCGATTTGGCTTGGTTCTTACGACTTTTTATGTTATTGTACAAGCATGCAGTCAACAGTGAGTCTCTATATGCTACGTTTACGGAAAAGATGATGTCATTAAGGCCAGGAGAAAATATGACGGGTCAGAATGTAGCTTACATATTGAAAAATTCCATTTTGAATAAAGGGTTCTTCATCTTCCATTACAAATCGCTCGTTACATATTGATATAGTCCAATTTGAATGAAAGTTTCTTTATCTTCCTTTAAAAAGCACGAAAAAGATATTGAAAGGAGAGACTATTTTGGGAATCAAGTGAATGGGGCACTACACTCCTTTATGACCACCCAGAAAGAAGTATGTCAGGATCGTAGCAAATGGAAATCCGTGGTCTCTCCTACCCCTCGTGGAAATAGGCGTGACTTTATGTAATCTTAAAAGTCTTATTTGAATAAATGATTCTTCATCTTCCATTAAACGTCACTCGTAAATTATAGTTAAATTGTATATTGTGCACAAATGATTCCTCATCTTTTTATTATTTGCCGCTTGTTACTTGGCATCGCTGTGTCAGCTATGTGTGTCTACCACCATACAGGAATCAGGACCCGCCGAAAGCCCGAGGAAGCAGAATGTATTTGAAAGAATTATTTCTCATTGCCTAACAACTGGTATAAGGGGATTCTACCCAGTAAGAGGTTCTTATAGCACTGCCAAACACTCCGTCGCCACACGTTTAGAGGGGATTTAGGCCCTCTTGGTCTGTGGCTCACCATCACACAGGTTAATTAACCGCCGCCTGTTACTCGGCGTTGCCCTTCCATTGGCAGCATATGGTAAATAGGAACTACCCAATCAAAACTACAGATAAACTAGAAGTAAAGCTTCTTAATCCAGCTCGTCAAGTTAAAATATATAATTGTGAATGATTGATTCCCCATCTTCCATTGAACGTCGCTCGTCACACATTGAAATAGCCCAGTTTGAATAAAAAATACTTCATCTTCCATTAAACAACGCTCGTTACATATTGAAATAGTCAGATTTGAATAAACGATTCTTCATGTTGCATTAAAAATCGCTTGTTACGTATTGAAATAAGCCATTTGGAATAAAAGGTTCTTCATCTTCCATTACAAATCGCTCGTTACGTATGGAAATATTTTATTTTAACAAAAGGTTCCTCATCTTTCATTAAAAAAATCGCTCGTTACATATTGAAACAGTATAAATTGATTAAAAAATTCTTCATCTTCCATGAATCGCTGCCGGATACCAATCCTTATAGTGTTGTTGGAGTAAAAACGGACTCGCCGCCTCAAATACATACTTATAACAGGCAGTGGTTACCACGTACAACTATAATAATGGCGATTACACTACCGCCGGATCTGGTGCTTATCTTAACAGTCTAGTTTGAATAAATGATTCTTCATCTTCCATTTAAAATCGCTCGTTACATATTGATATAGTCCAATTTGAATGAAAGTTTCTTTATCTTACATTAAAAAGCACGAAAAAGATATTGAAACTCTGTTTAAATAAATGATTCTTCATCTTCCATTAAAAATCACTCGTGTTTGGCCCGTTTATCGATTTGGCTTGGTTCTTACGACTTTTTATGTTATTGTACAAGCATGCAGTCAACAGTGAGTCTCTATATGCTACGTTTACGGAAAAGATGATGTCATTAAGGCCAGGAGAAAATATGACGGGTCAGAATGTAGCTTACATATTGAAAAATTCCATTTTGAATAAAGGGTTCTTCATCTTCCATTACAAATCGCTCGTTACATATTGATATAGTCCAATTTGAATGAAAGTTTCTTTATCTTCCTTTAAAAAGCACGAAAAAGATATTGAAAGGAGAGACTATTTTGGGAATCAAGTGAATGGGGCACTACACTCCTTTATGACCACCCAGAAAGAAGTATGTCAGGATCGTAGCAAATGGAAATCCGTGGTCTCTCCTACCCCTCGTGGAAATAGGCGTGACTTTATGTAATCTTAAAAGTCTTATTTGAATAAATGATTCTTCATCTTCCATTAAACGTCACTCGTAAATTATAGTTAAATTGTATATTGTGCACAAATGATTCCTCATCTTTTTATTATTTGCCGCTTGTTACTTGGCATCGCTGTGTCAGCTATGTGTGTCTACCACCATACAGGAATCAGGACCCGCCGAAAGCCCGAGGAAGCAGAATGTATTTGAAAGAATTATTTCTCATTGCCTAACAACTGGTATAAGGGGATTCTACCCAGTAAGAGGTTCTTATAGCACTGCCAAACACTCCGTCGCCACACGTTTAGAGGGGATTTAGGCCCTCTTGGTCTGTGGCTCACCATCACACAGGTTAATTAACCGCCGCCTGTTACTCGGCGTTGCCCTTCCATTGGCAGCATATGGTAAATAGGAACTACCCAATCAAAACTACAGATAAACTAGAAGTAAAGCTTCTTAATCCAGCTCGTCAAGTTAAAATATATAATTGTGAATGATTGATTCCCCATCTTCCATTGAACGTCGCTCGTCACACATTGAAATAGCCCAGTTTGAATAAAAAATACTTCATCTTCCATTAAACAACGCTCGTTACATATTGAAATAGTCAGATTTGAATAAACGATTCTTCATGTTGCATTAAAAATCGCTTGTTACGTATTGAAATAAGCCATTTGGAATAAAAGGTTCTTCATCTTCCATTACAAATCGCTCGTTACGTATGGAAATATTTTATTTTAACAAAAGGTTCCTCATCTTTCATTAAAAAAATCGCTCGTTACATATTGAAACAGTATAAATTGATTAAAAAATTCTTCATCTTCCATGAATCGCTGCCGGATACCAATCCTTATAGTGTTGTTGGAGTAAAAACGGACTCGCCGCCTCAAATACATACTTATAACAGGCAGTGGTTACCACGTACAACTATAATAATGGCGATTACACTACCGCCGGATCTGGTGCTTATCTTAACAGTCTAGTTTGAATAAATGATTCTTCATCTTCCATTTAAAATCGCTCGTTACATATTGATATAGTCCAATTTGAATGAAAGTTTCTTTATCTTACATTAAAAAGCACGAAAAAGATATTGAAACTCTGTTTAAATAAATGATTCTTCATCTTCCATTAAAAATCACTCGTGTTTGGCCCGTTTATCGATTTGGCTTGGTTCTTACGACTTTTTATGTTATTGTACAAGCATGCAGTCAACAGTGAGTCTCTATATGCTACGTTTACGGAAAAGATGATGTCATTAAGGCCAGGAGAAAATATGACGGGTCAGAATGTAGCTTACATATTGAAAAATTCCATTTTGAATAAAGGGTTCTTCATCTTCCATTACAAATCGCTCGTTACATATTGATATAGTCCAATTTGAATGAAAGTTTCTTTATCTTCCTTTAAAAAGCACGAAAAAGATATTGAAAGGAGAGACTATTTTGGGAATCAAGTGAATGGGGCACTACACTCCTTTATGACCACCCAGAAAGAAGTATGTCAGGATCGTAGCAAATGGAAATCCGTGGTCTCTCCTACCCCTCGTGGAAATAGGCGTGACTTTATGTAATCTTAAAAGTCTTATTTGAATAAATGATTCTTCATCTTCCATTAAACGTCACTCGTAAATTATAGTTAAATTGTATATTGTGCACAAATGATTCCTCATCTTTTTATTATTTGCCGCTTGTTACTTGGCATCGCTGTGTCAGCTATGTGTGTCTACCACCATACAGGAATCAGGACCCGCCGAAAGCCCGAGGAAGCAGAATGTATTTGAAAGAATTATTTCTCATTGCCTAACAACTGGTATAAGGGGATTCTACCCAGTAAGAGGTTCTTATAGCACTGCCAAACACTCCGTCGCCACACGTTTAGAGTGGATTTAGGCCCTCTTGGTCTGTGGCTCACCATCACACAGGTTAATTAACCGCCGCCTGTTACTCGGCGTTGCCCTTCCATTGGCAGCATATGGTAAATAGGAACTACCCAATCAAAACTACAGATAAACTAGAAGGAAAGCTTCCAAATCCATTTTGAATAAAGGGTTCTTCATCTTCCATTACAAATCATCCGTTACATATTGAAATAGTCAAATTTGAATAAAAGGTTCTTCATCTTCCATTACAAATCGCTCGTTACGTATGGAAATATTTTATTTTAACAAAAGGTTCCTCATCTTTCATCAAAAAAATCGCTCGTTAGATATTGAAACAGTATAAATTGATTAAAAAATTCTTCATCTTCCATGAATCGCTGCCGGATACCAATCTTTACAGTCTTGTTGGTGTAAAAACGGACTCGCCGCCTCAAATACATACTTATAACAGGCAGTGGTTACCACGTACAACTATAATAATGGCGATTACACTACCGCCGGATCTGGTGCTTATCTTAACAGTCTAGTTTGAATAAATGATTCTTCATCTTCCATTTAAAATCGCTCGTTACATATTGATATAGTCCAATTTGAATGAAAGTTTCTTTATCTTACATTAAAAAGCACGAAAAAGATATTGAAACTCTGTTTAAATAAATGATTCTTCATCTTCCATTAAAAATCACTCGTGTTTGGCCGTTTATCGATTTGGCTTGGTTCTTACGACTTTTTATGTTATTGTACAAGCATGCAGTCAACAGTGAGTCTCTATATGCTACGTTTACGGAAAAGATGATGTCATTAAGGCCAGGAGAAAATATGACGGGTCAGAATGTAGCTTACATATTGAAAAATTCCATTTTGAATAAAGGGTTCTTCATCTTCCATTACAAATCGCTCGTTACATATTGATATAGTCCAATTTGAATGAAAGTTTCTTTATCTTCCTTTAAAAAGCACGAAAAAGATATTGAAAGGAGGGACTATTTTGGGAATCAAGTGAATGGGGCACTACACTCCTTTATGACCACCCAGAAAGAAGTATGTCAGGATCGTAGCAAATGGAAATCCGTGGTCTCTCCTACCTCTCGTGGAAGTAGGCGTGACTTTATGTATGTATGTAAAAATCGCTCGTTACATATTGAAAAATACCAATTTGAATAAAAGATTCTTCATTTTCCATGAATCGCTGCCGGATACCAATCTTTACAGTCTTGTTGGAGTAAAAACGGACTCACCGCCTCAAATACATACTTATAACAGGCAGTGGTTACCACGTACAACTATAATAATGGCGATTACACTACCGCCGGATCTGGTGCTAATCTTAAAAGTCTTATTTGAATAAATGATTCTTCATCTTCCATTAAACGTCACTCGTAAATTATAGTTAAATTGTATATTGTGCACAAATGATTCCTCATCTTTTTATTATTTGCCGCTTGTTACTTGGCATCGCTGTGTCAGCTATGTGTGTCTACCACCATACAGGAATCAGGACCCGCCGAAAGCCCGAGGAAGCAGAATGTATTTGAAAGAATTATTTCTCATTGCCTAACAACTGGTATAAGGGGATTCTACCCAGTAAGAGGTTCTTATAGCACTGCCAAACACTCCGTCGCCACACGTTTAGAGGGGATTTAGGCCCTCTTGGTCTGTGGCTCACCATCACACAGGTTAATTAACCGCCGCCTGTTACTCGGCGTTGCCCTTCCATTGGCAGCATATGGTAAATAGGAACTACCCAATCAAAACTACAGATAAACTAGAAGTAAAGCTCCCAAATCCATTTTGAATAAAGGGTTCTTCATCTTCCATTACAAATCATCCGTTACATATTGAAATAGTCAAATTTGAATAAAAGGTTCTTCATCTTCCATGAATCGCTGCCGGATACCAATCTTTACAGTCTTGATGGTGTAAAAACGGACTCGCCGCCTCAAATACATACTTATAACAGGCAGTGGTTACCACGTACAACTATAATAATGGCGATTACACTACCGCCGGATCTGGTGCTTATCTTAAAAGTCTTATTTGAATAAATGATTATTCATCTTCCATTAAAAATACTCGTGTTTGGCCCGTTTATCGATTTGGCTTGGTTCTTACGACTTTTTATGTTATTGTACAAGCATGCAGTCAACAGTGAGTCTCTATATGCTACGTTTACGGAAAAGATGATGTCATTAAGGCCAGGAGAAAATATGACGGGTCAGAATGTAGCTTACATCAATAAAGAACTGATGCTGTTCGAAGCCATGGAATATCTGGCGGGGTCTCCTCTTAGTGACGCTATACTTAGACCAGAACCACAACATTTTATAAATAGTCAACAAAATCAATAAATGAATTTGAAATCAGAGTGGACAATCAATATGTTTGGTCCGTTTATCGATTTGGGTTGGGCGCTCTTCAATGATTCACCGTTTTACGATTTTAGTGTTGTTTTATTACTTTTTATGTTATTGTCACATAATTTTAACTGAGCGACGCGTACATGGATTTAAATTCCGTATACGAGTTCCGAATTGAAGTTAGCTACACGACATCGTCGCTGCTGCCGACGGTGCTGCCCTCCGCATTATCGATTGTAACGTTGGCTTTGGCCGATAGATGGCGTCTTAACAACTCATTACATATTGAAATAGTCCATTTTGAATAAAAGGTTCTTCATCTTCCATGAATCGCTGCCGGATACCAATCTTTACAGTCTTGTTGGAGTAAAAACGGACTCGCCGCCTCAAATACATACTTATAACAGGCAGCGGTTACCACGTACAACTATAATAATGGCGATTACACTACCGCCGGATCTGGTGCTAATCTTAAAAGTCTTATTTGAATAAATGATTCTTCATCTTCCATTAAACGTCACTCGTAAATTATAGTTAAATTGTATATTGTGCACAAATGATTCCTCATCTTTTTATTATTTGCCGCTTGTTACTTGGCATCGCTGTGTCAGCTATGTGTGTCTACCACCATACAGGAATCAGGACCCGCCGAAAGCCCGAGGAAGCAGAATGTATTTGAAAGAATTATTTCTCATTGCCTAACAACTGGTATAAGGGGATTCTACCCAGTAAGATGTTCATATAGCACTGCCAAACACTCCGTCGCCACACGTTTAGAGGGGATTTAGGCCCTCTTGGTCTGTGGCTCACCATCACACAGGTTAATTAACCGCCGCCTGTTACTCGGCGTTGCCCTTCCATTGGCAGCATATGGTAAATAGGAACTACCCAATCAAAACTACAGATAAACTAGAAGTAAAGCTCCCAAATCCATTTTGAATAAAGGGTTCTTCATCTTCCATTACAAATCATCCGTTACATATTGAAATAGTCAAATTTGAATAAAAGGTTCTTCATCTTCCATGAATCGCTGCCGGATACCAATCTTTACAGTCTTGATGGTGTAAAAACGGACTCGCCGCCTCAAATACATACTTATAACAGGCAGTGGTTACCACGTACAACTATAATAATGGCGATTACACTACCGCCGGATCTGGTGCTTATCTTAAAAGTCTTATTTGAATAAATGATTCTTCATCTTCCATTAAAAATACTCGTGTTTGGCCCGTTTATCGATTTGGCTTGGTTCTTACGACTTTTTATGTTATTGTACAAGCATGCAGTCAACAGTGAGTCTCTATATGCTACGTTTACGGAAAAGATGATGTCATTAAGGCCAGGAGAAAATATGACGGGTCAGAATGTAGCTTACATCAATAAAGAACTGATGCTGTTCGAAGCCATGGAATATCTGGCGGGGTCTCCTCTTAGTGACGCTATACTTAGACCAGAACCACAACATTTTATAAATAGTCAACAAAATCAATAAATGAATTTGAAATCAGAGTGGACAATCAATATGTTTGGTCCGTTTATCGATTTGGGTTGGGCGCTCTTCAATGATTCACCGTTTTACGATTTTAGTGTTGTTTTATTACTTTTTATGTTATTGTCACATAATTTTAACTGAGCGACGCGTACATGGATTTAAATTCCGTATACGAGTTCCGAATTGAAGTTAGCTACACGACATCGTCGCTGCTGCCGACGGTGCTGCCCTCCGCATTATCGATTGTAACGTTGGCTTTGGCCGATAGATGGCGTCTTAACAACTCATTACATATTGAAATAGTCCATTTTGAATAAAAGGTTCTTCATCTTCCATGAATCGCTGCCGGATACCAATCTTTACAGTCTTGTTGGAGTAAAAACGGACTCGCCGCCTCAAATACATACTTATAACAGGCAGCGGTTACCACAAACAACTATAATAATGGCGATTACACTTCCGCTCGATCTGGTGCCAATCTTAATAGTCTTGTTCGAATAAATGATTCTCCATGTTCCATTAAACGTCGCTCTTTACATATTGAAATAGTTCAATTTGAATAAAAGTTTCTTCATCTTCCATGATCTCTGCTGGATACCATTCCTTACAGTCTTGTTTGAATAAAAATACAAAACCGGTCAAGTGTGTGTCGCATACGAAGGGTTCCGTACCAGTGTCTAGGTAAACAACAGTAGGTACACACATTTCATATTGTAACCTTTTTTTAGTTTCTCTTGTCCTGGTGTCTCTCTGTAACTATGGAGTCTGGCTGTAACCAAATCTTGCAAGCAAAATTTGATTCCTTTCATGGTTTTTGGCATGAGGAATAAGTAATTAGGTAATAAAATGTAAATGGTTATTAGATATGTATAGAGCCCCCCCCCCCCCCCCTAAACATTTTTTTATATTAATTTAATTATTTTTTGTAAAGTAAAAATACAACTGAGTATTTGTAAAAAATTCGAAATAATCGCGTTTGTTGTATGGGAGCCCCCCCTTAAATAATTGTTTATAGTGTTTGTTGTTATAGCGGTAACAGAAATACAAAATTTGTGAAAATTTCAACTGTCTAGCTATTGCGGTTCTTTAGATACAGCCTGGTGACAGACAGACGGACGGACAGACAGCGAAGTCTTAGTAATAGGGTCCCGTTTTTAACCCTTTGGGTACGGAGCCCTAAAACTCGATCGGCCTGATGATAAGCAGCCAATCCTCCTCCCTTCTTTAAAATTCATATCAAAACGAACTGACAGATACTTAACGTATGGGCGGGATTTTGGTCAAGGATTACGACAATTAAGGTTGTGCATGTAAATTAACAAACGTGTCTTCGTTTCCGCTTTCTCATAACACTCTGAGATTGGTCACGGATTTAGAGGGACACGAGTCCCTTTCCTCTATCTTCTTATCCTCACAATCTCAGGAGATTGCGAGGATAAGAAGATAGAAGTTGTAATCTTAATAAAAAATGCATTTATAATAGTTTTGACAGGACACAGGCCCTAAAAAAAAATCTAATTTTCCGGCGGAACCCTAAATATTTTTAAAACCTCCACGGCCCATCAGCTATCAGCCAGTGTAAGTTCCGCCAAAATCGATCCAGCCTTATCGGAAGTTAGACGGACCAGACAGAAATACAGACTAAAAATTTTAAATTAGACTAAACTTTTTAATTTACAGAAACAATTCTTACTCAAATATGGAAAAACATAAACATTAATTGCTTAATTGGTTAGAGCAGCGCCACGGATCGGCGAAGGTCGCGGGTTCGAATCCCGCTCGTGTCCATCATTTTTCAAATTTCCTTTATCAATTTAGATTCAAGCTCAGCATGGGCAACATGCTAAAATGGCACCAAAAGTCATATTAATTGCTTATGTTTTTTTCTAGTATTTATTTGTACCTGTGTCTCTTATAATATACCAGCAATAGTCACCTAACATGGCCTGGTCCCAGTATCCTTGATAATTTTACTTCAAATATGTGAGGTCCTGATGAAAACTCTCTGCATGTTTGTCGCTGACACGTCCAAGATTTTCTGGCAAGAAATCGAGCTGCGAGTAAGGGAAGGTGAACTTTCAAAGACATGTTGACAAAAACCACACCAAACCGTTGTTTTATCAGGTTATAATGGCAGCTCTTTAATTTCTTCAGGTTACGCTTCAAACCAAATACGGCAATTTTGTTTGTTGCACTATCCGTTAATCTAAACATGTGCCTTATCGCAAAACAATTTATTTATACAAAACAGTGTATTTTCTTCAAACTTTTCAAGAGACCAACGATTAAATCGATAGACCATAAGGTGCACTAAGTATACGAATCACATTCCTCGTAGAACGCTGATTTTCGTAATACAGCTAAATAATTCGTAGGCGCCGTGCCGTGTGTGAAGTAAGCATATCAAGTGTGAGCATCTCACAATTAAACTTATGAAAACGTGGCATCCAGCATAGTTCTACAGTTCTTGATTACTTTTAATAATAGTTTTATCGATTAAACTATAAAAAAATCGATGTAAAAAAATGAGATGCTAATTTCGCAAATCCATATCAGCATCTCATCGGAATCCGAGAAAGAAGCAACAAAGGAGGCGATATACGTTGAGTTCTATGTTTAAAATAAGTCTTAACAATAGTTCTGTCGATTTTTAATAAAAATTATATTTTTTTAATGAGAAGTGTAAGATGCTGGCCTTTTTTTAAGTTCTGTGGCTAAAACTATGTTAAAACGAATACAATCACAATACGTCTAAATCCAAAGAGTTCTGTTCTCTAGTATACTTAAAAAGAAAAAAAATGAGTTTTTTTTTTAGATTTTTGCGTTGCCGGTCTTTTTCTTTAAAATTCTGGGGCCTAAACTATATTTAAACTATATATACTATCACGATACGTCTAAATCTTAAGAATATTTAAATAAATTATACAGTGAAAGTAACTTTGTGGCGTACGAGGCCTATGTCCAGCAGTGGACTGCAACGGCTGATGATGATGATGGTGTAGTGAAAATTTAAACAAGTGTGAGATCGTGGCCTTTTTTTAGCCAGGCTAAGACGAAATATTTAACTATATTGAACAATATTATCATGATAGAAAAACACGACTCACGCTTCATCTGTCAAAACATCGATGGACAAAAAAGTACCTCTAAATGAATCAACTGATGGTATAATATCGCGCCATACTAACTTTTGTTTAGCTCAAAAATACCTATTCAACGATGTAACACGTGGCTGTCGGAGGGTGGAACCAAAGTCCTTGCAAAACCTGTCATCTTCATTTTGCGGCAGTTAAGTTATAAAAATAGGAAAATGCGACGTTGTAAGTGCCGACAAAAATTCGTACTCCGGGTGAGTTCTATCGCATAAATTAATTATTATTAGAATCGTGTCGTAATGGTTTATTCCATTTAAGTTAACGAAAACTAGTTACAAAACGTGAAATCAAGTTGCGCGATTCAAATATGTCGTTCCTATCTACGAATAAGTCATTATGTAAAATAATTTATATTTTACTTGCAAAAAATAAAAAAATGCAAATATACATACTTAATATTATACTTGTGTCACTACAGGGTGTCCACATCTGGTACCAAAACCCCGGTTCAGGAATCACCGCCAGCCAAGAAGTGATAGGTACTATAACTCAAGCGTGGTCCAACTCACAAGTGTCCCCACTGAACCCTGTAGGAAGTTATAACCGTCGTAGACTCCTCGGTTAGCTGTTGAGGTTACTAAAATATTTGAAAATATACCTAACAATTTATTAAGTCAAGTTTAGACTTTCAATCTTCCTCACTAACATACCCTTCCCCGAAATTTGAAAATAACGTTACGGTAGGCCGCTGTGGAACTTATTGGGTTCATGGTGGAGAGTCCTACATACCCCCGTCGTCTCTCAGCGGCGGGGGATGCGTCATGCATTTTCCTCATATATAAGTAAATACGCATTTACAACATCACGCACCGAAGGGGTAGGTAGAGGTGTATAGTACACCCTCATTTCGCCAGTTATGTTGTGGGTCCCAATGTAATAGGGGGCGAGCCTATTGCCATTAACCGGGCACAAATCCAAAATCAAAATTACTGAGAATTAACCTAATAAAAAAACCGAAAACAACTATGCAGGACCCGGGATTCAAACCCAGGACATCATACTCAGCGGTCGCGCTTAGCGACCACTAGACCAACGAGGCAGTCTTAATTATTATCCAGAATCCAAAAAAAAAATATATGTGATACGTACGTATACACAACTTTGGATTAACTTAGTAGTTTTCGATTTTAATTTCTCAAAGGCAAAGAGTAGAAAAGAATAGAAAAGTTAATATATAGTGGCAGATAAATAATGAACTAATGAGTAGGTAATTCATTTTCGGTGTTATCGAAGCTTTTGATTATTACCATAAAAAATAGAATGTTAATTTTGAAACTTTAATTTGACATAATATGACATAATATATTATAATGTAGGTACCTTTAAAAAGGTACACAACATATATTTTACCAGTCTATGTATTTTTTGTCAGACAAAACACGCGGCCCAAAACGGCGTTCAGAAGAAGGGTTAATAGAATGAAAATAAACAAACCTCACATTTAAGACGTATATTAATATTACAGATTACATTTTACTTCATCAATTTGTTGAATGTAAATTACAGATTACATTTATTTTTTGAATATACTAAACAGACTCAATTTTTTGAATATACATATGACTTCATTAAGTTTTTTAATGTAGGTACATTACAGACTACTATTTCTCACAGATTGCGTGTAGTTTTATAGACTTACAATAAACACCTAAGATACACCTACATACTATGACATAGATTTCCTTGGCTCACGACCACCAAATTTTTTTAGTCAAATGTTTCCCACCTTACTCTTATAACCGTTCAAGCCAACATAGCCGAATTCTCTTAGCCTTTAGTGTACTCCTTGGTAGTGATACCCGTACGTCCTGGAAGCTGTCATGAGAGCCAGCATCAGACCTATGGCTGCATGCGGTCAGTGCATCTGGTGGAATAAAAGGCAATAAGTCAACGGTCAGTCAACACACAGACTCTCACAACAGCTTAGATTAAAAAGAGGCTACATTACATTAATTAACTCTATAGTATGAAAGAGGATAAAAACAGAACACAATTTGGAAGAAACCCCTTTTTTGATGTCTGTTTGGATTTTATTAATTACCCAAAGGTAAGGAATCCAAACTTAAAGGGGAATGAAGAAAAAGATAGGAAGACTAGGAATTAAGGAAGTGGGACCTGAGATTAAAGTATTTTAGTGCCTAATGTAGTGAAATGAGGAAAAACGTATTTTGAATTTATTTCGAAAATGTAAAGCGAAATTAAATTTTGACAAAAGTTGGTAAATTGGGCCTTTTGGGTCCAGGGAATTAGAGAGAGTGATAGGGAATATATCGATGGAAATAAAGGATACTTAACCTCAAAGTTAAATGTGTGTTTTTGACAAATAAAGGGAGGGAAAAAATATAAACAATTTAACACTTTAGACATAATATATTACGTTAAGATTATAATCTACATTATATACTCGCGAGTTTCTTTGTAATAAGAGTCGGTTATTAATATCTTACCCTAAATACTTAAGCTAACTATAAATATATACGTTTTACATTATGCCACAAATTTTCTTTACTTGCAATCCAATTTTTTTTGGCAACTTTTCCAAATTTTCATCCCGACACTCGCCCCCAGGCACCGCTTATAACCGTTCGAACCAACTGTCTTTACCAACAATCAAAGTCGAAATCTCGTTTAGTGTACTCCTTGGTGGTGATACCCGTACGTCCTGGAAGCTGTCATGAGAGCCAGTATCAGACCTGCATGCGGTCATTGCATCAGGTGGAATAAATTGCAACTAGTCAACGTTCAGTCAACACACAGACTCTCACAACAGCTTGGATTTGAAGTAAAGGAGCCGACTGCATTTCATTTTCAATATAAAAGATCAATAATGGAAATAATGATTAATTGAAAAAATACCCCATCTGTTTGGATTTTATTAATTACATTGACGTAAAATGTATCCAAACTTAAAGGGGTAAAGGAAAGGAATCGTTAGAAGGCGTTTTAGAAATTTAGTAAGTGAGAACAAAGATATGATGGCCTGAAAGGAAGATGACATCAATAAACATTGAAACTAAAGTTGATGAAATGAGAAGGATAATTTGAAGCTAACTCGAAATGTAAAGGAAAGTAAAGTAAAATGAAGATCATAATGAAATCAGACGTTAATGGAGATGAGATGATGTATGGGATAAAACATGAACAGTAGGTGAAAATATGATAGGAAAAGTTAAGATTCATTTACTTAGTCAACGAAGGAAGAAGATGAAAAGGAGGATATAAGAAACAACAATTTGGGGGTGTATAAGAGACGGAACTTAGATGGAGAAATAGATTTACAAATAATTCGATAGAACTGGGTAGGAAATTAAAGATAACACGTTCAACTCTTACATACCAACGAAAGAAAAATGTGGCAATGTTAAAACGTACATAAATATACAAAGTGGACAGAAAGATGTTAAGTTCCGTTATAATTAAATCAACAGATAAGAAACACTGACTTCATTGAGACCCAGATTTTAACCATCTCTAAACAAACCACTACACCACTCCACAAATATTATGCTAATAAAGACACTGTTACTTATCTGTATGAAATAATATTAAAATCCTCAGAAGAACAGAAAAAACACCGGACTTACATTAACTTACATTCTATTGAACATAATAACAAATTAAAAACACCACTGAATTGATTTACAGTAGTCAAATTAACGACATTTACAATTAAAATACTCGAACTAAGTAAATATAAATAATACAATAATATTTGGTAACACAGTAAAATTTATTTTTTCAACGCAGTTCATCGTAATTGGTAACTATAAAACGATAACAATTAGTAACGAGAAAACAATGACATCGACATAACCTTAAACAATAGCACATCAAAATGGAATAAAATTTACAACACACAGTTATCAAAAATACTTCCATCTATTAACACCAAATCTTACCTAATCTTAATGACTAATTTTTTAGGGTCTACGTCATATTACTAAAGGCTTTTTTAAAAGGTGTTAATCCAAAAGTATGCACGACACAAATTACGGAACGAAACAAATTGTTAATGATAAATGATTTCTCAATTTTGTATCATTCAAAATAGCCCCCATACCATGAAATCAAGCAAGGCAGTTTAAGGTGTAAACGCGGCGATCACTTCCACAACTTAAAATGTCTTGTCTAAAGAGTTCATGGTGTGGGGACTGTGTTGAATGATACAAAGAAAGCAGGTGTTATGAAAGATTCACACGGTGTTGGACACGGTGCTTCTTTGGTGAAGGTGAAGATGATAAAAACCTAACACAATTTTGCCGTAAGGAAGTGACGGGAGTTACGCAGTAATTTAGTTCGAAATAATATGAAATATAGATTTTGGAATTTAGACAAGAATTTTAGATTTATACAAAAATCACCATCTTACAAGTGAAATAGTTATGATCTTCAAGGACCTTAGGACCTCAATGATCTTAATGGTCACAATTATTTCACTAGTCATAATCATAAATAAAAAGTAAAGATTAGGGTACAAAAATGATAGGTAAATTAAAGAAGCCGATTGAGGTCGATAAAGATTTTAATAAGGGCACAAGAGGGTTTAAAAAGTAAGGAAAAAGGTATTGTAGGGAAAGATCTCACAAGAAAACGATAATGATTTAGAATTATATTTTAAGGTTTTATAAGGAAAGAAAAGACCTACACATAAAAAGATAAAGGGTGCCTTATTTCTTTACCTTTTCATGTGTATGTTTCATAGGAATAAGAAGGCGCTTCATAGGATAAGGATAAGATTTCATATGGAAAGAAAAAGGTTGCACCAGGTAGAAAGGTTTTATAAGGACAGCATAAGGTATTATAAGGAAAGGAAAAGGTAACCTATAGAAGGGCGTACACATGAAAAGATAAAGAAAAGGGTGCCTTATTTCTTTACCTTTTCATGTGTATGTTTCATAGGAATAAGAAGGCGCTTCATAGGATAAGGATAAGATTTCATATGGAAAGAAAAAGGTTACACAAGGAATATAGGTTTTATAAGGAAATCAAAAGGTATTATATGGAAAGGAAAAGGTAACCTCTAGAAGGGCATACACATGAAAAGATAAAGAAAAGGGTGCCTTATTTCTTTACCTTTTCATTTGTATGTTTCATAGGAATAAGAAGGCGCTTCATAGGATAAGGATAAGATTTCATATGGAAAGAAAAAGGTTACACAAGGAATAAAGGTTTTATAAGGAAATCAAAAGGTATTATAAGGAAAGGAAAAGGTAACCTCTAGAAGGGCATACTCATGAAAAGATAAATAAAAGGGTGGCTTATTTCTTTACCTTTTCATGTGTATGTTTCATAGGAATAAGAAAGCGCTTCGTAAGAAAAGGATAAGATTTCATTTGGAAAGAAAAAGGTTGCACCAGGTAGAAAGGTTTTATAAGGACAGCATAAGGTATTATAAGGAAAGGAAAAGGTAACCTATAGAAAGGCATACACATGAAAAGATAAAGAAAAGGGTGCCTTATTTCTTTACCTTTTCGTGTGTATGTTTCATAGGAATAAGAAGGCACTTCATAAGAAAAGGATAAGGATTCTTAAGAAAGAAATAAGATTTTATACGTTAAGAAAAAAGTTACAACACAAGAAAGGTTAATATAAAAAATTTAGGATCAAATAAGAAAAAAATATCGTAATACTATAACGAGAACATTGGACTTTAAAATATAGAAGATCAATTTTGAAATGGAAAATATTAATTAATACACCGAGATTGAATAAGTTGAAAGGGAACGACGAGACGTAAACAATGAAAAAGAAGAAAATAGAAGATAAACAGCCTTTAAAAAAAGTATTAATTCTAGGGAATGGATTATATAGACACATATTACTCTAATATTAAAATAGGTTTAAGATTTGGTTATAATTATTTATTTAATGGTATACAACAATGATTATTGACTAGGTGACACATAAGATTAATTTATAGACGATGATACAGACATTTAACATTTAACCGCGTTGCCAAACCTGAGTTGGTGGTTAGGGAAAGTATCGGGACGGGGTTTACATTTTATATTGTCACGACTGTCTGTCAAATCGATGTTAAATAACAACGAGTTTGATAGGTAGTCCGACAATACGAAAATACCCGTGCCGATTCTATCCCCGAGCAGCGTACCTCACTATCGGCAACACGGAGTCAGGTGCTTACACACACTTATTAGTTCTAATACAGAAAAACGCGCTTATAAAAATACATCCAAACCTTAACACTACTTACATTTAACACTCATTAATAAATACGTTACGACTACCTATTGCTATTACGAATAACTATTGCAACTGGTAAACAAAATGTATACACTAGACACAAAGAACTTAAAGTAAATTAAAGAACTTAAAAACAAAAGCATCTAGTTATCATCGTACTAAGGCTTATCGTGAAGATGACGTGTCGCTTACCCTTCGGGCGCTGTGAAGAGATCGAGCAGTGAATGTCGCTGGGAAACATTTCCACGAGCGTTTTTGGCTATTCAAAAAAGCAACACATGTCGTCTTCAGTCATACTGCCTTGGCACAATGATAAGTAAATGTATCCTCCTTATATGGTTGAAACGCCATTAAGTATGAATTAATGGAGTTCCTTCCACCCACCGAAGCGCGTCAAAAAGAAACATAATAATGCATTTGTGGTGTTACTGATATTAGATCCAATTAACCCAGCCCCCCCTGCCCTTGACATTTCCACGTCTCGGTCCAGAGAGATTGATTGTAGATGCTGTGGAACCACTACAATAGATCTCGCTATATAGACCATGTACCAGCCTCAGAATTAACTGAAACCGATACACGTTTCTATATCGTAACCGCTACTCAAGATGTTGCAATCTAGGTTTACAACGCCTGATGTTTCCGCCTTATCAAACCAAGCCAAGTCTTTTCGCCACTAACACTTTGTAAGTGTAGCGGTGACATGTATTTTTGTAGTATAACGGACTTGTCTCGTTTCATAACCGAGACAAGTCCGTCGATTGACATCAGGTAGTCACGATACGTCATGTACGCAAGAATCCCAGCCAGCCCTGACACTGTCGAACACACATGAATTATCGTCACTAATTACGCCCGGTGCTTGACCTCCGGTGACTAGATCAAGCACTTAATATGCATACGTACACCCAGCACCAAGTGCTTGACCTCCGGCGACTAGATCAAGCACTTAATATGCATACGTACACATGCATATTTTATGATTATCTAGTGGTCAAGATCAACCATAGAATATGCACGACTGGCCGCGGCATACGGGCGCATGGCACCTAACAACAGAGAGATATTAGTTATTACCAGCTTGCTCCATACCAGTAACCCCAAATATTCGCTGTTATTATCTTAGGACTAGACAAGACCATGCCAATATATGTGAACCTGCGGTGAAGGCACACGCATAATGAACTGAACTCGTCTAAATCAAGGCCATTCCACTACATGAAATACATTTTACACTTACAAAGGGTGAAAGACTGCCATCGACAGAACAAAACCCTCATCCGAATGTTATCGCAATCAGGTAATGTTAACACCATTCCAGACCTTCTCCCAGGAAACTAATATTAGTAACCCGACATTAAAAACGGACGCGATCAGTGGAAAGGTGGATTATATCTTCACGTTCGTGATCCCTTACTTCGGCGAGATTTCGGAACATGAAGATATAATGTTGGTAGGATACAAAACCTATCTCCAATACGTAATCGGAGTCCAGTTTTTATCAAACAATATAGGGCGTTCAAAATCACTAACAAGCCTACCTAACTTACCACCGACCCCCATCGCACATTCTCACCAATTTCTCAATCCTTTTGTAGTCAATGATGCTGATCGCCAAAGTAAAAGAGTTGCAAAACTTATCCTAGAGATTATAGACACCAATAACATCGAACACATATTCACAATGATCAATGAAATAACGCAAGAAAATATTCCCGAGATCATTAATGAAACACTACTTTTTTAATTTTCTTTGCCTTGGCACAATGATAAGTAAATGTATCCTCCTTATATGGTTGAAACGCCATTAAGTATGAATTAATGGAGTTCCTTCCATCCACCGAAGCGCGTCAAAAAGAAACATAATAATGCATTTGTGGTGTTACTGATATTAGATCCAATTAACCCAGCCCCCCCTGCCCTTGACATTTCCACGTCTCGGTCCAGAGAGATTGATTGTAGATGCTGTGGAACCACTACAATAGATCTCGCTATATAGACCATGTACCAGCCTCAGAATTAACTGAAACCGATACACGTTTCTATATCGTAACCGCTACTCAAGATGTTGCAATCTAGGTTTACAACGCCTGATGTTTCCGCCTTATCAAACCAAGCCAAGTCTTTTCGCCACTAACACTTTGTAAGTGTAGCGGTGACATGTATTTTTGTAGTATAACGGACTTGTCCGTTTCATAACCGAGACAAGTCCGTCGATTGACTTCAAGTAGTCACGATACGTCATGTACGTAAGAATCCCAGCCAGCCCTGACACTGTCGAACACACATGAATTATCGTCACTAATTACGCCCGGTGCTTGACCTCCGGTGACTAGATCAAGCACTTAATATGCATACGTACACCCAGCACCAAGTGCTTGACCTCCGGCGACTAGATCAAGCACTTAATATGCATACGTACACATGCATTACGTACACATGCATATTTTATGATTATCTAGTGGTCAAGATCAACCATAGAATATGCACGTGTTGGCCGCGGCATACGGGCGCATGGCACCTAACAACAGAGAGATATTAGTTATTACCAGCTTGCTCCATACCAGTAACCCCAAATATTCGCTGTTATTATCTTAGGACTAGACAAGACCATGCCAATATATGTGAACCTGCGGTGAAGGCACACGCATAATGAACTGAACTCGTCTAAATCAAGGCCATTCCACTACATGAAATACATTTTACACTTACAAAGGGTGAAAGACTGCCATCGACAGAACAAAACCCTCATCCGAATGTTATCGCAATCAGGTAATGTTAACACCATTCCAGACCTTCTCCCAGGAAACTAATATTAGTAACCCGACATTAAAAACGGACGCGATCAGTGGAAAGGTGGATTATATCTTCACGTTCGTGATCCCTTACTTCGGCGAGATTTCGGAACATGAAGATATAATGTTGGTAGGATACAAAACCTATCTCCAATACGTAATCGGAGTCCAGTTTTTATCAAACAATATAGGGCGTTCAAAATCACTAACAAGCCTACCTAACTTACCACCGACCCCCATCGCACATTCTCACCAATTTCTCAATCCTTTTGTAGTCAATGATGCTGATCGCCAAAGTAAAAGAGTTGCAAAACTTATCCTAGAGATTATAGACACCAATAACATCGAACACATATTCACAATGATCAATGAAATAACGCAAGAAAATATTCCCGAGATCATTAATGAAACACTACTTTTTTAATTTTCTTTATTTTTTTATAAAACACGACGAATAATACAAAAGAGTTTATATAATTAGTAAGAAATGAAGACGAGGGATAGCTGCGGACCTTTACCCTCGTCTTAATAACTGCCCAACGATATTAAACTTGGGAGCTTCCTAGCTCGTGTGCCGTAGATACATGCCAACCTACGGCACCTAACCTAACACTGAGATGGTATAGATTCTAAATCACGAGCATAAGGACTTGCTCAGCATGTGACTCAGCAACTATACACAAACGCACAACATCAAATATTAACCTAACATCGATTAACCTAACACCGATTAACCTAACACCGATTAACCTAACACTGACTAACCTAACACGTATTAACCTAACACATTAACCTAACACGGATTAGCCTAACACAGCTTAGCCTAACAAATTAACCTAACACATATTAGCCTAACACGTTCACCTAACATCGATTAGCCTAATACATTAACCTAACACAGATTAACCAACACCTAACACTAGTTACTTATTATACTTAAAACTAACTATATCTAGATAAATTATACAACATATTATTGCAAAAAAGAGGTATTAAGAGTGACATCTGCGTGCTGACGGCTAAGGTTTGATGATAAACGGTCAAAGATGGTATTCCTGCAAACAAAGAAAAATATATATGGATTACTGAAAAAGAGAACATAATAAAACATTAGAGCAATTGCAATGCGTTCAAACACTAGCTTAAACAAAAAGTACGAGCATGTTATAAAATGTTTACAACAATTGCTTTTGCTACATAAAAATAAAATAATGGTTTTACAAATTGCAAGAGCAAATTATGAGTAACGCAAGCCTGTTTTAGTAAAGAAACGATGATACTGACCCTGTAGCACCCGCTACTGATGTTGGCTCTCGACAATCAGCATGATGGACTGGTGCTGCTGAGAGTCGGCGTGGAGGGTGGGCACAGTGCGTAAGCACTCGATCTGATGAGCCGCCCAGTCTTTTTTCTGGCAGTACGTAGAGCAGTACAGGGTGCGGCGACAGAGAGAGCACTCGGCCGATGCCTCGCGGTTGCAATTCGCACACTATATGGACAGATTTGTTTTTAAGGAATAAGGAGAAAGAAAACCATGGTTCAGGATAATGAAAGCGTAGCCATAACTTGATTTTGAGAGGTGTAAGGAAGAACAATGTTTGGGAATACAAAAGGTAGTATTGGGGGATGAATGTTTAATGAAAAACAAAATGTAGAAAGAAAACAGGTGATAATCATTTAAAATTATATAAGATAGGTAAAATATATTTAATGATATGGGGGGTATACAATCCCTTAAAATCACATAATGACTACGCCCAAGATGGGTGGATATCGAAATTATAAAAACAATGGGTGGTAAAGTCTTGATAGGGCTTAGCAATGGGTTGTGGTAAGGATGAGGGTTGGGAGAGGCACATTTTTGGTAGATGCAGTTGTTCAAATAGAACCGAGTTGAGCAGATTTTTGGCTGATAATTTACAATTTTATTGCTTCACCATAATATCTTTAACGTATAAAACACAAATGTAAGCGACCGGCCGTGACTTTAAACACGATTTCTTATTGACATAATAAATACGGCAATCAGTTTATATTAAACAAAAAAAAAATGAAAAATATAGTGGTAAATATAAAGATAGGTAAACTTTATCCTAAATTACACGATAATTGCGAATCCCTGAAGTGTTATCCAGATTTAGGCGTACGTAGGTCACAAAATATGTGTAGCAATCGATCTTATTATAATATTATCTACCTACGCACCGATTTGCGCAGCGGCTAAGAAATTGGACTGCTGCGTTAAGGGCTGCAGCTTCGAGTCCCGCATGGGATAAAAAATCGTGTGATCTGCAGACGTTTGTCCCGAGTCTTTAATCTTCTTAATGTACATATGTGAAACGCACCCACGATATAGGAGAAATTCCTAGTGCGGGGCGACGTTAAAAAAAACACACTCCAAGTCACACGGACTTGGAGAACTAAACGATCGAATAGTCAGAAACTATTCATCTATTGCTGCTAATTGAATTATTAAATATATATATGTACCTATGTATATACCAATCAAATGTTACAACTGTTGAGTTAATCAATATAATAATAATAATCCAGTTTTAATATCGTTACATTTTAAGACAGCGTTCGAAATATAATGTAGTTTTTTTTTTTATTAATAATATATTTATTACTATAGTGTATTCACGGAGACGAGTTAGTAGAGCGCTATCTCACTCACACAATTTTTTAACTGCGATTGGTCAGTGATAAACGCTAAGGCGGTGTACACAGTACGAGTACTTTTTAGTCTACTCATACTTCCCGTACTGTGCAGACGTGCTCTTACTTGTGACTGTATGCTCAACTTGTGAACCGGCTGGTGTATTGGATTTTATGATTGATTGCTTTCTTGACGACTTGGCGGCTTGTGAAAAGGACTTTTCATTGTGAACTGAAATAGTGCGATAATGGCGGATATCGAACAAACTGCTGAGAAAAGAAAACGGCGGGCTTTTTTGTCTACCGAGAAGACTATGATTTTAAATATGTACCACGCAATGAGAAATGCAGACTCTTCGGCCTCCAAGGGTGACATTCTGAAAGCTGTTGCATCTTCTTTAGGTGTTCACTGGGCTTCTGTTCATAGAATAGTAAAAGAGAAGAATGATAGTGGTGAGCTAAAATCTCCGAAGAAATTGAAGCAACGTTTGTCAATTGTTGATACGATTGATAACTTTACAAAATGTGCCATCAGAAATATAGTCCACAATTTCTTCGCGCAGAATGAAATACCTACTCTAGATAAGATTTTAAAGAAAATCAGTGATGATGGCACTTTGGGCATTATAAAGAGAACGACGCTACATAAAATATTAAAAAAAATTGGTTTTAAATTCTGTAAGAGAAGCAGAAATAGCTTATTGCTGGATCGCGATGACATATTCTTTTGGAGAAGAAATTATCTGCGAGCCATCAAAAATGCACGAAATAATCATCAAAAAATTTACTATTTAGATGAAACTTGGGTGAATGAAGGTCACACTACCTCAAAAGCTTGGGTCGATACCACAGTGAAAAGCAGGCGAGACGCTTTTATTAATGGATTAACGACTGGCTTGAAAACACCTTCAGGTGTGTATTTTTTTTCTAATTTAATGGTCAATGGAAATTTTTAAGCAGCCCAGGTGTGCTAATGACCCGTTTATTGTTCTTTTGTCATAAATGAGCATTGTCATAATAACATACTTTTTCCCAATTTTTGTATAGTAAACTTATCCCAGGTGCGCTACATCCATTGTTATCATTATCATTAAGTTATTGTTATATTCTCATTGTTGAAACACGTGTTTTATAACATGTTTTATATTCTCGTTACAGGAAAAGGCAAAAGACTAATTATTACTCACATCGGGAGTGAGGATGGATTCGTCGAAGGTGGTTTAAATATGTTTGAGTCGAAGAAACAAGGCGATTATCACAAGGAGATGAATGCCGAAGAATTTGAAAATTGGTTTAGAGAAGTTTTAAATAAGCTAGATGATAATTCTGTGATAGTCATGGATAACGCTTCCTATCACTCTAGGAAAATAGAGCGAATCCCAACGGCCAAATGTAAAAAACAGGATATATTTAATTGGTTACGCGAAAAAAATATTAGCTGTAACGCTGAAATGTTGAAACGGGAATTATTAAACATCGTTAAAAATCATAGACAGCGATACGACGCTTGCATTATAGACGAAATGGCAAAATCACAAAACAAAACTGTATTGAGACTGCCGCCGTATCATTGCGAATTAAATCCAATTGAGCTACTGTGGGCTCAAGTTAAAGGAAATGTAGCTTCACACATGAAAACACACAAAATGGCAGAATTAAAAATTTTATTAAACGAATCAATTCAAAATATTGACGCAGAGAAATGGAAAAAATGTATAAAGCATGTCATAGAAATAGTTGAGCCCAAAATGGATGCCATGGACAGAAATGTGGAAGCAATGACTGAAAGATTCATAATAAATGTAGGAAACGACGACAGTAGTGATAGTACGGAGAGTGATGATGATGATGATATGTTATAAACTTGTATAGGTAGATATTATAATATAATAAAGAAAATTTAATCATCAACTCTCGATTTTATTTCTTTCCTTCATATCCATCATATATATAAAAAAGTAGGTACCCATAAAAAAATTCTATCAAATAAATGTCTCTCAATTTATACGACAGACGAAGCCGCAGGAATAAACTAAGCGAACTTTTAAGAAGCGCAGTGTGAACGCACATTTACATTTCTAAGGTATTGTTAACGCCCACTGACCCTAAAAAAGTTTTTTTTGTCTTTGTCATTTGTATGATAATGTGCGATAGAGAAGGCGCTATACTAACTCGTCTCCGTGAATACACTATAATCAAAATATTAAGCATAGAGGCGAAATTTTATGTATGTTATATTATATGAATTACGGCTGTTGCTGGCCACTGTTTCTTTAACAAAGCAAAATATGAATACATTTCAAAAGTAAACTTTTAAAAAATCCTGTGACAGTATTTTAAAATTATAAAAAAAAATTCAATAAAAAAATAAAACCTCCTTCAAAAAACTCAAAAGTTAAAAATAATATTTTATCACTTCATTTACATATGCGAAGTGGAAGTGTTATGTTTTATTTTTTACTTTTTAGTCAGTATTTTATGAAGGTATGATATTTAATAATGTTCAACGGGTATTATACTGTGAATATGGGTACCTACTCGCACAGAAGTAAAGGTTTAATTTGTTAAGCTATTGAATCAATCGAGCCCTTAATCGGTGGGGATTGTGTTGTTTTATCACAGAGATCCCGGGGCCGCCTTCCATCTTTATCGTCAGACCCTGGATATCATCTAGGAGTAAAGTGCTCATCAAGACCAATCGATCAAGCCCTAACTCGGTGGGATTATGTTGTTTTATCACAGAGATCCCGGGGCCGCCTTCCAGCTTCATCATCAGACCCTGGATATCATCTAGGAGTAAAGTGCTCAATGAGACCAATCAATCAAGGCCTAACTTGGTGGGGTTACGTTGTTTTATCACAGAGATGCCGTGGCTGCCTTCCAGCTTCATCATCAGACCCTGGATATCATCTAGGAGTAAAGTGCTCATCGAGACCAATCAATCAAGCCCTTACTCGGTGGGGTTACGTTGTTTTATCACCGAGATGCCATGGCCGCCTTCCAGCTTCATCATCAGACCCTGGATATCATCTAGGAGTAAAGTTCTCATCAAGAAGAATCAATCAAGCTTAAACTCGGTGGGATTAAGTTATATTATCACAAAGATCATGTGTCCACCTTCCGGCTGCATCATGAGATCAGTTCATTGGTACCATAATATTGCAGTATCGCCCAAATTACGTAAAGTTTCAGCTCATTATTATATCATCGAATAATGGGAAGTAGGTCTAATTTATGGTATAACACCTTTTTTTAAACTGTTTTAAGTCAATACCGAGGTCGTAATGATCCAGTAGCATTTTTATTTAAACTTTATAAAACCGAGAAATGCTTTAAAATCATAAGTTCATTCATGATTTGGAATTTTCGCGGCATTTAAGATATCGTCAGAGTTGCGGGCAACCGGTGGATGCAAATGGCAAGCTGTCGTTCATTGTGGCGTTCTAAGGGGGAGGCCTTTGTCCAGCAGTGGACGTCTTCCGGCTGATGATAATGATGATGACGGTTAGCTAACGCTTACCGCCATGCTTTTCGGCTCGTATCGTCACTCGATTATTGAATAATATACAGAACGTAATTACATATATACCCTGACGAGTTAGTACTAAAGGAGTGACGTCACGTCGGAATTAATATGGCAAATAGTGTTTTAGACATTTGAAAAACAATAAAAAAGACGATTTTTAAAATATAAATTTTTATTGAACTTTTATTAATAAATACCGACGTTTCTCGTTTAGTTTTTACGAAATCTATCATAATCATGATTTTTTATATTTTTTCTTAGATGTTCTAAAATAGTCTATTTAGCTTGGAGGACTATATTATTACGGACATACAGATAACGGGACAGGTGAAACTAAATAGAAGCTTGCAATAAACAACACATGTCCAAGGGATTTAAAAAAATCTTTATGTGGATGAAAACGTCACGCATGTTTCGATGACAATTAAAATTGAATATTATCTTGAACTTTTTTAAATAGCGCCTACTTTGCCTAGGTAAATCGGGAATACAAATTTGGTTAAGGAGTCTGGTATTATCAAAGTCAGAAGCCAAGAAGTTAAATAACTTATGATTGGAAATTAAGCTAACGCATAACATTATGCGCCAACTTCAATTACTTCGCTTATATAAAGTAAGAGCGCTTTTTTTTTTTCTTTAAGCTTTTTTTTTTTCATGTTTATTCAGTAAAGTCTTAACCAATTTTACTGCTGATATTGGTTGATAATTTTGGCATTTAGATTTTAACTACCCAAATATGATCAGTAACGGGTACCGAAACCCAATTTTTATTATACTAATTAAAAATTAGTGTTGTATCATTGTTTATAGGTATACATATAGGTATCGGTGTAACGTAAACGGCTAATATTACCAGCTATTAGACTATTTTACTAACCGCTAGATTGGTACACGATTGGAATTAACTACCTGCTATCTTTAGATTAATTTTAGGTATTTGACTCGTACTTTTCTATATCCCTTGCTAAATTACTTATTTTGCATAACTATTATACACATCCAAGGGCTCCGTTCGAGTTCGAAACTAGTCGGGCATTCCCGAATACACACGTGAATATAACCGGAATATATAGTAAATAATATGGATAACACTCATGAAAGTTATTACAGTAAAATTGGGTAGTTTACACCATTAACCAATACTTAATTCCAAGACACTACTGCTCCAAAAAGTGCTTTGTATCAGCCCTAAAAACCCCCTATATATTTTTAATTAACTGTAAAATTCAATCACTATTTTCTTTGAAATCAATAAATAGTAAGTCAATTGAGTTTGCGAACTAGTGACTTCACAGATGCCTATTGCCATACAAAATCTATGGGCGAATAGCATTTTAACAGATCGTAAAAGTAAGTCGATCGATTGGTGGAGTGAACTAGCCAATTTGTTACAGTAATCAACAACAGGAGATTCGCAATTCGGCTGTATTTGTTTAACAAACGAATTCATTTTAACTGTATCTTTTTTTTAAGTGTGCGTACGTAGGTCGTGACGTATTAATGTAGTTCTTCGATCAACAATGTACTAGATTACCGACCAGGGCTTCAGATAGAAGAGCACAAATAATTTCGTGTTCTTATTTGAAGTTAGTATGCTCCAATCGTAGCCAACATTAAGACGTTAACATGCCTCAGGGCGCGTTCAATGATTGCGTAAATAATTATCGGAATACTCAGATTTCCGAAGGAAGAACTTTTTCTCGGTACTTATTTCCATAGTAAGAGTAAAACTAATTATGAGATTTAACAATATTTTGTTTGGCACAACTCGAAAACGCACCAACATTTGTGTCCAACATTGACTATTTTAGAATACCAAGAACTCCCTAGTTTAAAAATATAATAAGCACCAATAGTTAACATTTTATTTTGAACTAGATTGCTTAGGTGTTTTGTAATATTTTAGACTAAATATTTTTGAAGATATTAAAAAAAACTTCTCAATTTCGAACGACATTTTAAATTTATTATTTTTACGTATTATTGACCCCTAGCCTCCACGATGATGATGACATTGAACGGGAGCGGAGAGCGTTGTCGATTAGAGCGAACATGCTGGCCCGTAGGTTTGCACGTTGTTCCCTTCACGTAAAGATCACACTTTTCAGGGCTTACTGTACTTCTTTCTACACGTGCAGCCTATGGGCCAGATATACTCAAAGGTCATACAGCGCTCTCCGCGTTCAATACAATAACGCGTTTAGGATACTGGTGGGGCTGCCTCGCTTCTGTAGCGCATCGGGGATGTTTGCTGACGCACACGTAGATTGCTTTTATGCGACTATGCGAAAGAGGTGTGCTTCTCTGGTGCGCAGGGTGCGGGACAGCTCCAACAGTGTCCTGAGTATGATAGCTGGGCGTCTCGACTGTGCATACGTGAGGCATTGTTGTGCCGTCTCGCATGGGATAAGGCAGCAATAAATTAAGTTGTAAAATGTTACTAACATAGTTTTAGGTAATACTAACATTATTGAGTCATGGTTACTCGAATAAAGAAATTTATTATTATTATTATATTATACGATGACAAAATGTCTTGAATAGGAATATAATGCATACGATATAAGAGTTTATGCTTGAGAATTAAGGTTTAAAATTAATTGAAGTTATTGATACTTTTTATTCTTCTTTCGAGAAGATATACAAATGTATACCGTTCTCGGCCACTTATACGATATGATTTTGCTGTTGATCCTGAATCTAGTATATAGTTGATCGAAGATGTAGGTATTATAAAACTCAATATAATGTGTTTTGGATACGTAGTCAGTTCGGCAGGCGAATCCGTTTCACATACTCATGAATAAGGACTCCATTAGACTCCGATTAAGTCAGGCATTCAAGATATTATGCTCCATTATAAATTAGCCAGATAACTAATATTTGCCAAGTACGTTTTAATATTTAGATATATCTAGTATCTGTCTCAGTAAGATTTGTACAACTGCACCTTTTAGGGGTAATCCGTCAATCTTTGTGAAAATCTAATAGATCATATATGACATTATGTCAAATTACTTTTTTCTAGGGATACCTATGGACCAAAGGATTTACTTAGGGAAAACCGGGGTAGATGCCAAACTTTTTGAAATCATTTTATCTCCTAGTAATAAAATAACATAAGTAAATATTTAATTTCCGTGTTGTAGTTTAATTATTATAATGCAACGCGATAGTTTAAAACTTAGTATATATTTCATTTGTAAAACTGGCTTCTACGTGGGTTTTTCATCTACAAATTATTAAAAGTAAAATAATAAAATCGTTGATATTTTTAGAGTATTAGCGATTTTTGCGGACCTCTAGGTTTTGGGTCATCTATCCCATTTAATAGATAGTTCCATATAAATTACGTTAAGGATAGACGACCAGCTAAGAAACAGGGCATCTATCCCGAAAAAACTTTGATCGCACCTTGCCTTCCCATGCAATCGCACAGACTTGAGACAAGCTCCACTTAGCGGTGGTTGGAAAATCTTTAAATAAATAAGTAATATAGCACGCGATTCATCCGTGAAACTGGAGTAATTACAATCGGGGCACGTATACCTCTGGGGCGCCTTTCCCGGTTTAACCCTACCACTTCAAGAGCAAAAAGGTCCACGGTAATGTATCCTGATTGAACAAGTTATCAATTTCAAATCTAGGGTGTAAGAAGTACATAGAATAATGATTAATTATTCTATAGATACCAATTCCATAGTACTAGTTACATTTTATTTTATTCAAATTAGTTCATCGACTTTTTTAGACTCCCTACTTAAATCAAATGTTATTCTAACACGATTAAAACGGTAACACCGCTACAAAGACAATCTATACTGATGATGATTCTGCGATTACCTAAACAATACTAAGAAACTATGCTTTATTAAATTGTATGGATAACATTAACATATCGCGTCATATAAATTAGCTATCTTGCTAAAAACAGTGACGGAAATCATCTGAGGAAACCGGCAAACCTGAGATTTTTCCACGGTGTGTAAAGCCATGTCAGAGGCCTACAAGCGGTTAAACTCAGAGTCCAGGATGTCATCAACCATATGGATAAGAAGAAGAACGTCTCTATGAGTTACCTATGGGTCTATGACGTATGGAGTGTCAAAGCCGACCTATTAGATTTTCAAGATAATCGGATTACTATTTAAAAAGGTTTTGATTTAATTTAATGCCCTATTCACAAAATTAAATCCAGGAACGAGAAAGTTAAGTTAGTATAACATTACAAGGAAGCAAGTCGGAAGTTTGGATCGGTAGGAGCAAAAAGAATACAATTTTAAATTTATTAGTATTTTAGAAATATTATTTATGTTACATATATTACAAGGTTAATTATATAATATATATATGATTAAATATATTAATTAAATAAATGTTATATTTCAGGTATCTTTTAGTGACCGATTAAACATTGTTCAATTTAGTAATATCATGCGTGTTCCGAACAACATTTTTTTTAGTGGAGCCAAGCATATTGGAAATGTTTAATACTTATCAGAAGCAATAAGTATTGTATCAAAAGCGTTATATAAAACCACCACTGAAGAGCATCCGGATAATTTCTAATTAGCATAAGTGTGTTAGTATAAGGCGTAATTATGCTAAGTGAAGTTGAGTTGTTAATCCAAAGCACTTAAAACTAGGGAAAATATTAACGTAAGATATTGTTAAAGACCATTAATATATATTAATTAAATTATTCTATCTAGCAGTGAAGGTGTACTGCACTAGCGCTAGGCCAAAACCGTTACCAAAAACTATCTAAGTTTTAAAATATAAAAAAGTCGGCTTTTGAATAAAAAAATATAAAAGAGATTTAACTAACTTTAAAAATATTCAAAAATAATATTTTATTTTATTTATGTTGTCAATTTTATTAGTTAGTAGTAACATAGGTTTGAATTTGGCCGAACTAAGATGGCGATGCGCAAGCGCTACAAGTTCAGTTTGCTTCTAAAATGACAAAGTTTTAGCACAAGATGGCGGTTATTGGATGCAAGACGCATGCGCGCACTGTTGTCTAATATGGCGGTTCCCAAAAGCTAAAAATGATTAAGCTTAATATGTTTAATAGCTGATATAGCTTCTTAATTGGCATCAAATATAATAACTGTCATTAGATTTTTTTATTAAAGTGTGTATGAAGAAGAAATCTCCAATATGGCATCATCAAAACAAGATGGCGGTGACAAACACGATGGCATTTGATACTAGATGGCGCCATCGCATATGTTGACATTTAAAATAAGATGGCGTCATGGAACACGTTGACGTTTGAAAGTAGATGACGCCGTTCAAAATGTTGCCGTTTGAAACAAGATGGCGGTGCCCGATACAGCGACATCTATGCGCAGTGGTGGTGCACAAAAGTGACATCGTGTAACAAAATGGCGGATGTCGGCACCCCCCAAGATGGCGTCCAAAATGGCGGACGGTAGCGTCAAAATGGCGGACGGTGGCGTCCAAAATGGCGGAAACCGCATCCAAAATGGCGGACGGTAGCGTCAAAATGGCGGACGGTGGCTTCCAAAATGGCGAACGGTCGCACCCAAAGTGGCAGACGAGGTGGTTATACATTTTGACAGTTATTACAAAATGGCGGACGGTGGCTTCCAAAATGGCGGACGGCCGCACCCAAAATGGCAGACGAGGCCGTTATACATTTTGACAGTTATTACAAAATGGCGCCTAAGATAGCAATTATTTTTATTGTAACGAGGGTTGGATAAGTGCTTGTTAAGGACAAAGTCGTTGAGATGTAATACCCTGTTGTTAAAAAGGTAAAAAACACAAGCAGCAATAATATCGTCATTTATTAAGATCCCGTGATGCTGCTATAAGCAAAGCAAATCTCCAGATTCCTAGTTAGAATAAATACAGTTGGTATGTCATCCGGCGGCCCGATGTTAGTAAGCTAGATACATATGAACATAAGAAGTCGGTCAAAAATAGCAATCACCTGAAAATGCCTACGACTACACTGACCTTTTTAGCTTCGGTGTCTTCCACGGCCTGCAGCGACACTTGGTCGGTGTCGACGTGGGCTTCGACGCTCGCGGCTAACAACGCGGTGGCTCGTTCTTGCTCCAGGCGCTCCAACTGCCGTGCACTCACAACCCGAACGTCCTCGACGCACTGTTTTAGTTCCGACGCTAACCTCACTAGGGATTGACCGATGTCGTCTAGTCTTTTGACTACACCACCCATATCGGGAAGCCCTAAAACAATGTTTTATTTTTTTAATATTTTTCCAAATTATCATTGAATGTAAGAGTAAGTACGAGATTAATTTTCGTAAACGATTGTCTTTATTTTATTTAAAATCTTATCGCTGTAAGTTTGAACCCTAAGTATATGTATCTATATCTCGATCGATGTCCATATTTTAAGTAAGATAAAATAATATTGAATTATGATTTAATATTTTAAAAGACTGCGAAATTATTTTTATTTTCCTACATTTCGAATCGCACATACACTATGAATCTTTAATTTTTAAACGACCAATATCCATATTTTAAGTGAGATAAAATAATTTTGTAGTAATAATGAATTAAGATTTAAAATTTTCAAAGACTGCGAAATCATTTTTATTTCCCTACATTTCGAATCGCGGATACACTATGAATCTAAAATTTTAAACGACCGATGATAAATACTGAGTAATGATTTAAAATTTTAAAAGACTGCGACATTTTTATTTTGTCCTTACATTTCGAATCGCGGATACACACCCGGCCATCCGCTGCCTCATATAGGGCTGCAGATGGCCGGTCACTAAACACGACTTCACTCAACAACGGCAGACGCGATAATGAACGGAGCTCCGGAAATCTAGGATCCCTATCCTCCGACCGTTGGGTGAGGGGAGGGGAGGGGTTGGGTGGATATGGGTGCAGGTGGGTAGTGGGTGGGTGCAGGTGGGTGTTGCGTGGGTGGTGGGTGGATGCAGGTGGGAGGTGGGGTGTGGGTGGATGCAGGTGGGAGGTGGGTGGTGGGTGGATGCAGGTGGGAGGTGGGTGGTGGGTGGAAGGACTGGCCGGAGGGGCTTGTGACCTAATAGGCGCTTGAAAGAAGCCTAACGCAAAGGGAAAGGATAAAAATAAGATTGATCTCAAACGCAGCGTTCTAGATCATTTGCGTATCAACGTTATAATGGCATGATAATGTAGGTAAGATAAGTTTATTACTAATACAAATAAATAATTTGCAGGGCAGTTTTATATTTAAATTTTAGCCCTTATATACCTATACATTATAGGTTTGTAAGACGTACGTCTGAAACGCAGTCAAAAATAAACTAAAGTACAATAAGGGACAAGAGGACAAGGAGTTCGGGGTCGACGATTAACTTACTTAGATTTTTTACGCCGAGACTTAGTTGCATCCTCACAATTGATGTTATTCGAGAACGCGGCATCGTGCGTAAGTTACAGAAAGATTGAAAAAACTTAAGAGTGTATAGACACTGTTCGTGAACAAAAGCAACTACGTGCCCCATCGAAGATATAATAATTTCCGGAAGTCGAAAAAAATATTTTGATTTCTATTTAAACGCGGTTGACACTCTTTATACAAATAAACGGATAGTTTTAATTCAAATTAATCACTTAATAATTTTGAAAACGCGGAATTGATAACCGAATATTAACACAAATTTGAATGGACCGGGCCACCGGTCCTCGTACGAAACCGAAGGCGACCGAACTGAACAACGAAACGAACCGAAATGAAGCAGACTCCGGCCGCTCAGACGACCTGAGCTCGGTCCTGGGGCTCTCTATCCTACGCATGCGCAACAAGTTTAGGGCTTGAATTTCGTGCAAATCTAGACCTTAACGATGATAGCTCCGTCCGTGTGAGCTATCCGTTCCTTTCATACTGCAGAATGCATCTCGCTCATCACAGCGAGATAAAAAATAAAATACTGGAGTGGGAAATCAGCTCTATTGATCGTGCCCGGGCCGCGCGCCGGGCCGTTGCTAAGCAATTCCGGAACAAAGACCTTTAACTTTCACGACAGCTGAGACCCTAAGGACCCTACTTGTTCGTAAACATGATCGTGCAGAGTAGGTCAAGATTGTATTTAAAGATGAACGCCAAAACGGATGATTAGGGTATTTTTTTTTTTTACCTTCTTCCTTAAGTATTCATAACGTACTTAAGAATAATCGTAGAAGAATATTTTGGATTACCGAGCACTTTTAAGACGTAACGGAACAAAATAACCGGTTAAAAATTTAAAATATTCTACAGTAGTGAATTTTGCTAGGACAAGACAAGATTATAATCGTAGTTTAGCAATTTAAGTCTACTACTGAGCTTTCCGAACTTAGATAACATTGAGGAAGAGCTTTCGAAACAATGGTCCCTCTTGGATGGGACCAGAAACATAATTGATGAACGTTGGGCAATGACCTTGTACCCTTGTATCGTGATGTTGGTATAGGTCGGAGACGGCGTACCCAAGCAATATTTGGTTTAGCGAGATTTGGTTTTGGCTTAGCGAGAATGCCTTAAAAAATTATAGTTGGCGTATAATTTAAGGTAATCTACATGCTCATTACACATAGATATGATATAGAACATAATTGTTTAATGTTATGCATTAATTAAATTATCTAATTACCTAGTTGATATTTGGTAGAGCAGTATCTAAATAACAAAGGGCGTGGTGAGTGATGGCGTGGGATTCATACCTCTATCGATCAGCCCGAGCTACGATTCCAGGAACTAAGAACTGCAGTGTACGCAGTAGGATGAAAGGTGGGATGGGCAGGGTGCTTTAAATTTAAACTAGGTACGCTGAAATGTATACTCAGGTAAGGGGATGGGTAAGGGTGGCAGGGAGGCGCCATCTCTCTCATCCCCGAATACTCTTTCACCCGCGTAGGGGTGCATTTATTGATTAATGACCCATCCGGCCATTTTGGGTGCTCAGTTAGAGAACAAAGAAAACTATATTTTGACAACCTGGCTTATAATGAACTGATTATGGTGAACACAGCGCTAAGACTAAGGCCGAATAAGGCGCGATAACGCGCATAATTATTTTTCGTAAGAAAGTGTATCAAAGATTCTATTCCTTTGTCGTAAATGAGTTGTATAGAAATTAATTAGACATCAACTGTGACTTTGTTCTAGTGGTCAGCCAACGCGACTACTGAGCAATTAGGTCCAGGGTTCGATTCCCAGGTCGGATACTGTTATTGGGTTTTTCCATTTTCCAGGCACAAATCCTGACTCCGTGCTGCTACTGAGAATGACCTAATGGAAAAACTATTACCACTTTGCCCGACCAGGGATTCGAACCCAGGACCTCGCATACGGCAGTCGTGCTTAGCGACCACCAGACCGTGAGACATTTATTGACCACTTTTAGGTTAATGCAATAATAATTAGGCCATTATCAGTAGCAGCACCGAATCAGGATTTGTGCCCGGGTAATAAGGACGATCTTACGACCCGAATTGAGGACCTTATTTATGACGATAGTACTGGCCTTTGTAACGTTTATTACCTACATATTATTATTTAAACAGTCGGTACATTAAAGCAGGGAACGCAACCCTATCATTTGTCATTCGACGACCCGATTAGCGCAGTGGCTAAGCGATTGAACTGCTGCGCCAAGTGTTGCGGGTTCGATTCCCGCACGGGGCAAACATTTGTGCTAACCACAGATGTTTGTCCCGAGTCTGGGTGTTTGTGTATGTGATATTTCATACGTGGAGCGACGTTTTTTTTTTTAAAAAAAGGCTGTCGTTAGTAATATTTTCGCCTTGTTAGTCATTATATAGGACCATAACATAACTGGCAAAATGTCAGTGTAGGTACTATTCAGTTCACCTCTGCCAACCCCTTCTGGGGATACAGCAATCAACCGTAATGTTATGTCATGTTTAAAAATCCAATTTTTAATCAAAATTATGTAAATCAATAGTTTTTAATTAGTTTATTACTTTGCGTGATGGCCGGGCTGCATTGAGAGCGCCCGGGAGAGCTCGTTGCATGGCAACATTGATCGAACCAGACATCTATGCAATAGGGCATCTAGATGTGCCGCGAACACTAAAATATTACACTCAAATACGGGATTTATCGTTTCATTTTTTGGTAATCTCACTGGTAACATAACCAGACTATGATTATATTTTATTATCATGTAAAAACAACCTGAAAGTTGCAAAGAAGCTCTGATTGATTAAGTAACTACTTGTGAAGATTATTATGGCAATCATCATACAAACAATACTCAGAGCAACAAAAATCCCATACTGACTACCCTAAAAATCGTTGAACTAACAAAAAAACATCCCGTTACCATTTAAATGTTAACCCTGGCATTCGGTACGGCCTATAGGCCATTAATCTCAATAAGCTGTTGCCGCGCGCCATTTCCCAACAAATTGCCCCCACGTTCAAAATTTGCATCTACGCATCAACAGGTTGGCCACATGGCACCGTTCACCGCACGAGGATCTAGGTGCGCAGCAAAACAGTATCGATCCCTCCCACAATTCTGAGTTGGTCCGCTACCCTGGGGGATGTAGAATTTGACCTTGTGGTGGCAACAAGTGCCGTGAGTCGACTACGTTATTCATGACGTCATTTTAGATAGGTCGGGGTTCGTATCTAGGGGAAACGAACTGAAACGCTGACGTCATCGTTTTTACAGCCACAACAAACCGCCAAGCCCTCTTCTCATTCATGAAACTGAAGGTTAGCGTGATTCTGGTGCGCATGCTTAGTGATCTGCCAAGTGGAGATAAAGGAAATTAAAAGTTTTCACGTTCCCTCGTTTATCGTTAAACAGTGTAAGTATCTTTTAACTAATCAGATTTTGTAAAATGTCATCTCGGGTATATTTTGGCAAAGGATGTATCATCAAGCGTCAAAAATTTGTTGTGAGCACAGCAACAGGTGTACCAGGAGCAACAGGATGCCACGCGTCGGTACTTTATCCAAAGTGCACTAATCAACTGATGGCCATGCGCTTTATTATTCTGCATCTAAGTCCGCGAGTTCAGAGCCGCATAAATCAACTATTTTATGATGTTAATGTCAATTCACCTTAACATTTATGAACGTTATTGAACACGATATTGTTGTAACAAAGGCCGTTGTAATGACAGTTGAATTGTAATTAGATTACATATAGTATCACTAAATAATAGTATTTAGTTCAATATATTAACTATTTATGCAAAACTATTAAAGGACCGTGGTCGCAATGGTTTGCTTTATATCCTTGTACAGGATGCGCGTTGCAGGCGCCACGCAGATATCGGGGGATGAATAAGTGCCACACCCAACTAATGTCAGGCTTCCTACATTGCCTAGGCAGAACAAAGGAAGTACTGATAGTCATGTTTTGCCACTGAGATTAATATTTAGACTAAGATTGAATTGTACATTGTTATTAATGTATTTAGCTAATTAGATATGGATATTTTTCGAAGATTGATATGATTTAAGGGTGATTTGCGAGCATTGTGCTGAACAACTTAGACTACTGGTTAATGACGTTGGGGGCGTTAATATCAAGAGCAGATTCAGAACTTGCAACATTTTCGGGCTTCTTACTAAAATATACGTATCGATACTTCTACGACTATCGCGTACGATGGTGTCGCCCAACATGGGGTTAACGCCAGGGCAACTTGCCAACTGTTTAAAGATGCCAGGGGTTAAGGTTACTATTTACTTTCTCCCAGTCGGGTTTCCCCGTTCATGAAGAGGAAAACTGGCGGACTGCCAACTACGGCACGTTCACGACCGCTGGGGGTGTGCTTAGCATAATCGCTTTCCCTACGTATATGGGTGGAAGCAAGGGGTTGGGACAAAAGAACCTTGAACTTGTGGCAGCAAGTGTGCCAGACGCTCATCATGAGGTGAGGAGCTGGCAGACTTTGCGCTTTGGTAATCACGACATTTTACCATTGTCCGGGGGTAGTTTTTCATGTATAGTGTTATATTGGCATACAGATTTAATTTCAAATATAAATTAGCTGTGTTATCTTATTAGATTTTGAATTTTGAGAACAAAGAGATTCATATCCGCATGTTGTAATTAAATATACGCGCAGTAGCCGAACTGCGCGGGGCCCGGGGTGCATAGATTTATTGATTCGTTGGGGAGGTCAGCCATCTTTAGGTTGCCTAGAAACGAAGCTCGGTAGAACGGGGACCAGGGTGCGGGACAGTGTTCCCACCTCACCCCTTCTCCCGAACCACCCAAAGCGCAACTACAAACATAAATGCATATGTGTGCAACTCACCTCCCGCCATGGGTCAAGCCCTGTTTAGTTTGAGAACAAAAAACTAATTTACAACGTTTAAATTAATCAGGATTATTTAGATTTTATATACATTATTAATGATACTTAAAAATCCTGCCAAATTATTTTATTCCCTAAATAAAAATGTATAGCAAAGTTGTTACGTAAGTTGTGCAATGTATAGACAACAAAATGGATCCCGGGTGTGGTGGTAAACATCTGCATTGCGGATGAAACTGCGCACTGCAATCAGGTGCAATGCGCATTCTCGAACTTTTAGGCACGCAGCAATATCGACCTGGAATATTCTAGGATGGCGTCCGTACCCCACCCACGTACCTCACGAACAAAGAAGCTGTTTATTGCTTACAACTATCTTTAAGGACTATGATTTTAAATGTAATGACGACATAGATATTTTCCGTAGAAAATAAGTGAATTTATAGATCGAATCATAGATATTATTTATTGTTATAATGTCTTATTTTTAACCGACTTCAAAAAAAGGAGGAGGGTCTCAATTCGTCGGGATTTTTTTTTTGTGTGACTTGTCTTTGACATTATGGGAAATCGAGTAGTCATGTCGACTGAACCGGTTTCGAACCTCGGCGCGGACACCGTCCTTCTTTGCCTAAAACTTAGAGGGATAAGCATGTCTTAATGCAGTACGCAACAAGTATAAAAGATACAGGGTGTATTTATATTAAGTTTATGATATTTTAATGTTTTCTCTTTAATACCTACATATATTAGGAGAAAATATTCATTTAGTATAGTTAATCTCTAGATGTTAGAACTTTGACGGTTAAGCATGTCTTAATGCAGTCCGCAATAAGTATAAAAGATACAGAATGTATTTATTTTAAGTATGAAGATATTTTAATGTTTTTCTCTTTAATACCTACATATATTAGGAGAAAATAGTCATTTTGTATAGTTGATCTCTAGGTGTTAGATAACAATCAGAAACAGATATTACTCGAGTTTTTATTTTAAAAAAAATTGGTAATAAATGTACTTAATGCTCACGATTAATTGTTCTCTCGGCATAAATGATAATTCTCCGTAATCACAAGAGAATCAAGAGATATTTAAGATATGAGTTGTATCAAAAAATGGTGTTTTAATGTCCCTATTGAAAAGTCAGCCTATAGATAGGTATATACCTACGTACAGATATTATTATTATTATATAGAACGCCAATGGTCCTGATATACAAAAAAAATGTGATTGCAAACCTAAGGTACGCATTAGGGGATTTAAAAAAAATGGTTAAAGTTCGATTCACAAATGGCTACATGTAACTCCACATCTTTGATAGGTGCAAGTTGAACCTTCACGAGTGATGATGCGTAAGTACATTGTGCGCACCTAAGGCGGTCGCCTCGCTAGGTACTTGTTACTTGGTCCTCATAGGTACTTGTTGCTTGATTTCTGATTTCTACACCGTTACCAAATGATAATTAGCTTAAGCCGTGAAGATGAACTTCTTTTCTAACAGAAGATATAGCTAGCTTTGATGTTCGATAAGGTATTATGTAAGATTGTTGCAAGGTATCTTTATATAACTGTATGAAAATATAACGCATGACTGTTTGCCCTTTTCCTTTGTACAGTACATGCACCCACACTAATTGGGAGACGGGAGTGGCAGGGAGACGCACTACATCAATGTAGCTATAAACGTCGGTAGGGAGATGCGCTTCGCTCGCAAACATTACCATATATGGTCATGAAATCAGACTCGTACAGGGAGGTGCATCATTGATTGGGGTATTTATATTGAATCCGGCCCTACCCACCCCATCACCCTGTAAAGGTGGGCAGCCGGTGATACGAAGCCGACATCCTGTCTGCCCACCCTACGAAAAGCACTATAGAAATACATTTATGATGAATTTGCGGCCCGGGCAGAGCTACTATCGACGAGGTAAAACGAGCCGGCCGGTTTTTCTCGATACATAGTTTCGGCCAAGTATCAATATTTTAACGACAATAACTTGTAAGATAACATCTCGCCTGTATGAGGTCATAGTACCTACCCCCACTTTTCAACAGGTAGGCTATTTGTCCTAATGTGATGTGATGATGACATTCTAGCCGATTTCAGCCACGGCGAATGCTTCAGTTCTGTCTTAATGTACATAATATAGGGCAAGCATATTGTCATTACCAGACACAAATCCAGACTTCGCGCAAGAACAAGGAATTCCCTAACGTAAAACCCCAAAATTACTTTGCGTCAAACTCAGGATTGGCAGTCTTAATTAAATTGTCAAAATTGGTATTTAACTCGGTGACTGATATATGAGGGATAAAGGAGGATATTTTACGCTACGTAGGAAAAAAAGGTTTGTAATTTTCGCGGTCGAAGTGTGCGGACGGAAACTAGCCTCTTTATCTTTAATATGCTAATTTCGAATAAGACAAATGATACTTTTAACCATCATCTTATCTGTCTTACATACCTAAGATACCAATCTTTGTGACAAAAATATTGCGATTTATAAGCACAAGGCTTGATCATTTCAACGATACGTAAACGTTCTGAAAAAAGTTAAAGAGGTTGTAAAACGTGCCAGTGTTGCGATACGAAAACGTTGGTAAAACGACACACATAATGTTAAAAAATACTTTAGTAATATTATCTTACACCGGTGTTATTCATAAGCGGAGACTAGGCATGTCTTTAGATTAGTTAAAATTTGTATACATAAACGAGAAATAAGGAGGCAGTTACCTAATTCTGCATTAACTTAATGCTGAGACCAGACTTCTCAGAGAGATGGAGAGTTAGGCCTTGGTTTTACGACAAAATTACTTTGAAATCTACGTTAATAGTAGGTATAAACAGCCTAAATAGATATACAACCTAAGAAGTTAGTAAAACACATGGATTATTCTTTACGAAATGAAGCGAATGGTCAGTTTGAGACTGGAGAATTTCGAAACTATGTTATTAATTATTTACAAATACCAAATGCTTGATAAATGCGTAGACTTAATAGTTCAGTAAGGTTTTATGGATTTAATGACGATAGAACTGACCTTTGTATCGTATATCACCTACATATTATTATTTAAACAGTCGGTACATTAAAGCAGGGAACGCAACCCTATCATTTGTCATTCGACGACCCGATTAGCGCAGTGGCTAAGCGATTGGACTGATGCGCTAAGGGTTGCGGGTTCGTTTCCCGCACGGGACATAAATTTGTGCGATCCGCAGATATTTGTCCCGAGTGTGGGTGTTTGTGTACTTATGTGATATTATATGTTTGTAAAACGCACTGTACGGCGACGTTTAAAAAAAATCCTTGTAGGTACTAGAGCTGGAGCTACTGTTGCAAGGCATGGGCAGAAGAACTATCCGCTGATGTGTACCCGCATTGTGAAGTTTATCGTGTGGTTTTTATTTTGGGTACGGTATCAAGATGTTGTCAAGCCAATCTGTTGAGTTCTTTTCTAAAAAAGTTCCCTACAAATACTTTAAAAGTGCTTTTTAACACTTTGAATAAGATGATAATATTAAATTGATAAAGGAAGTTTGAAAAATGATGGACACGAGCAGGACTTGAACCTGCGACCTCCGCCGTACCAGACAAGGGTCAAGTCCTGTTCGTGTCCATCACTTTTCAAATTTCCTTTATCAATTTAGATTCAAGCTTAGAATGGGCAACATGGAAAAATGACAACTAAAGTCATACATGGATGATGATTACCAAATAAGCATTGATAGCCGAGAGGTATGACCGTAGGACTGCCACGTCAAAGGTCGCAAGTTCAAACCCCGGCACGCACCAATGCATTTTCGAATTCATGTGCGTATTATAAATTAGTTATCAGTTGCTAAAACGGTGAAGGAAAAAATCGTGAGGAAACCGGCACACCTGAGAGATTTCTTAACGGTGTGTAAAGCCATGTCAGAGGCCTACAGGCGGTTTAAACTCTGACTCCAGGTTGTTCATCAACCATACGAAGAACCAAATAAATACAATGAAATTTGTTTTTCTTTTCTTTCGAACATAACTAGTTTTAAACCCTGAGTACCTATATAAATAAATATACACAGCTTAGCAAAATGTTTTTATTATACTAGAGGTATATTATTACGTACAATATAACTAAATACTGTGCTTAGGTAGGTGTATCATAATACTGTTGAAACGAAATGATAATAATTAATCGTTAATTAAGATGTTTTATTATGTCCGGTCACGTTTTGATTCTTGATATCTTAGTATCCTGTTACAGAAAATATTGCTTGTTATCTTCACATTCTAAGAAATAAATAAACATACATTTCTTTCTTCTCTTCAACAAAAACATGTTCTGTAATTAGCATTTGTTTTAGTAGTTTTAGTACCTATCGTCTCTGGGAATGTCATCAGCGCGCAAAAAGTTAATTATTAGTCCACTGATTCAATTCTTTTACATAACATAACAGGCAGAGGTGAACATATAGTAAACCCACATTTCGCCAGTTATGTTGTAAGTCCCAATGTAATAGGGGGCGAGCCTATTGCCATCAACCGGGCACAAATCCAGACTCCGTGCTGCTACTGAGAATTACCTCATGGAAAACTCCGTAACACATTGCCCGACCCGGGATTTGAACCCAGGACCTCTTGCTCAGCAGTCGCGCTTAGCGACTACTAGACCAACGAGGCAGTCAATTCTTTTACTTTTAAAATATGAGGGTTGGCTTAAAATCTTTAATTCTGGTACAGGTCATGTATATCTATTTGAGGTTGTGTCACGTTTGAAACTCAAACTAATATGATGTTAGTCTAAGACAACATAGCCTAAGTACAACTTCAGATGATGCCTGCGATTCTTATGAATAACACTGTAACCCATTCATAAACGAGGATCATACCGGCATTAACTAAACCCCGTATTAAGTCTATTGAAATGACTATTTTTTAATAGGTATAATTTAATCCTTACTTTGAAATTGTGATTTTTATGAATTATAAGAATAAATATGAATAGACAGAGTTTTAAAAATACATGAAATGTGTTTAATTATAAGTTTGGTGATTAAGAGATTCGTCCCAAATAATTATAGGTTAAAAGTTTGCTGTCAGAGAACTCATTTTTGAGTTAAGCTCGCCTCTGTACATCATATACCATTTTGTTAATTTTTTTACTGAATATTTTGTGTGTACAATAAAGAATTAAAAATAGTCGGAGGAGCTTCTTGTCCTATAGATCTGTAGACACCATATCAGTACTTGTAGCATAAAGCTATGTTCTTAATACTGTATGAACTCAGCTGAAAATAGTAGTACATACCATTGTTCCTAAACTATAAAATCATATAATATTATAGAAGCCATACGATTACAACATCAAAAAGAAATACATATTTTGCAGAAACCGGTTACTAAGTGAGCTAAATAGTTTATTGTGATTAATACACGTGACTCTATGGCGTTGACGACAATGTTGCCTAGAGACGGTATTGATTTGCTCCTCGATGTTTTGCTAAAAATATTCTAACAAGACGCGTGCCCAATTACGAATACTGAGAACACGGTAAGTCTTTAAGAACCTCCAGAAGGTTCTTAAGTACCGAGAAATTATTTTTTTAAATTACTACCTTAAAATATTTTTCCAATGAATAGCTACTTTTTAATCAGTCTCCATCAAAGTGGCCCAAGAAACTAATCAAAAGCAGACGTACAGCTTTCACTCTTTAGAAATATTCAATATAATATTTAATGCTCTTAGATATTTCATTAGAATGTAGAGATAATTAATTATTTCTTTGATATTTCATTAGGGATAATAAATTATTTATGTAAGTTTAAACTCAATTTAATTTCAATGTTGTGATAAAAGTTTTGACATTCTTTTATTACAAACACATCTCACATTTGATATTAAATCTAAGAAACAGGGCCGTAAGTGTTTAAGTATACGAGAATTAAATGAGTGTCGAGTCATTTCTCGATGGTTTTTTATGTTTATCGTGTCGATCCTGGCTTACAATGATAGGCAAGAGTAGTGGGCTTGTCCCGAAAAAAAAAGGGGCAACACATCACAGTTACAGCATAATAGATACTAGGACGGAGGAAGAACTGGTCTGACAGACTTTCAGGCATTTGTCCCATCGACTGTCAAAGATCTACGAAAGAAATACTCACAGCTAAACGCGATTCTCGGTATGATAAAAGATGGTCATTTATCTACGGACCGCGAACGGCTAGGGCAGCTTATTAAATTTGTTGGGAACTACTTAGCCACGGCCCTTTTGACAACAAAGAAGAAAAACCGCTTATCCTATATAGACTATGTACAACATAATGAACGTAGAATCAACATCACATTTTACATGGTCTTTGATGAGGGAACAATGGAACTGAATACAATAGGGCTTTTAAAGCATTAGAGTATTTACGGGCTTCTCTCATAACAGGCATTCGAGCCAGAGTTAAAAGAAATACGTTGGCACGTGTAACGACGGACGCCCTTACACGTGGAATATTTTCATGGAAACTTGAGACACTAATCAATACGGATAATAAAGCTCTTAGAAATCAGGTACGCCCACACAGTCTCCGTCCTTAGTGATGTTTTGACATAATAAAACCAAATAAATACCTAGCTAAGAAGCAACCTTAAAAGCTCCGTTAATAGAAAGGCTTCGTGTAAAACGAAAGTACAATAATATTTCATTTTCAGTTTATGATGTTCAGTGGCTTACACAATACGATGTACCTAGACTCTAAATTTTGTAAACTATGTCTTAGCGAGGTCTAAGCAAATAATATACAATGAAAAAGTAACTTTAATATTATAAGTACCATAATCTATCTCCGAAGATCTCTTCCAGGTCTTCATTTTTACGGCTTAGGTAAATCTTCGAAAGAATGCTATTTCAAGGAAAACAAGTTAAATAAAAATCATACAGATGAGTTTAATTTCCCAATTTTTTATAAGTCGAATAGATATTTATAAAATATACCTAATAATAAAACTATGTTATAATGTTCAAATTATAATTACGCACGTTTCTGAAAATTTCACAATTTTTCAGTAAATGAAGCAGGTACAAACAAGTCGTCATGAACATAACAAAAATAATATTAACGAAACAAACTTTTATATGGAATCCTAATGAATTCCTTTGAACTCGTAAAACTTTGAAATGGGTACAGTACTTGCGGAGTTTCATTTTAATTCAACATTAACAAAACTTAATAAAGTATAAAACTTCCTTAACCTAGTATACTTTGTTGTATCGATTTCATTATAAACGGGGTTAATAAAAATTACAGCTACATTCGCGCGGTAAGAATTAAACTGACCGAAGCTTTTTTTTTTATTTGTATCTACCAGCTTTTTGTACGTAGGTACACGTGCACAAACGTATTCACAAAAACGTGTTTTCAATGTTCAATTACCCGTTTGACGAATTGCATCTGCTTCAAAAACTGTACAATGAATACAGCATATTCAGTTGAATTGAACCTTAAGTAATAGACTAACAATATTGTGAATCAAACCAGTATTCGTGGCGATTCACGTTCTCACGTCTGGCCGATAACAACAAAAAGCTCTCCCTAATTTTTATGCTGTCCAGTTTGTACTAATACACAACATGATTAAATCTGACGAGTACACCTTTTGACGTCAATCATCCATTACGGTCCACAAAGTAGAATGTTCGAGATAAATCTAAAACGCAATAAAAGCTTACACGTGGCATCTTTAACCTTGAAAAGAGATTTGCAAACAGGGGAACGAAATACACAATGTTCCCCATTATAAATACATAATACGTCTGGTCGAAAGGGAGTTAATAACTGCGCATAAAGTCGCAGACAAGTACCATTCCCCCAAAAACCACCCAGCGTCCCACCGAGGGGTGGACGTAATACCATCAAAGTACACCTTTTGTACTGAATCTCCCCTGTCTGGCTTAGGGAGAAATCATAAAGTACCTCTGTAACACAATATCATTGTATACATCGGTAACATGCGTAACATTAAAGCAATAAACGATAATATCTTTCTTAGTTTTGTGACCTCCACCAAAGGTGACACGTGCCGACCTAACAGAACTAAATGATTAGGTATATATGAAATATAAGATGTGGCACGTTGTTGTTAGTAAAGAAAAATAAAAGTTTTTCTTTCGTTTTAACTGTAGTTACGTAAACATAACATCACGTCTGTATTCCACGAAGGGGTAGGCAGAGGGTTACTGTAGAGTACACCTTTCGCCACCCACATTTCGGCAGTTATGTTATAGGTCCCATGTAAAAAGGAGCGAGGCTATTTTCCTCAACCGGGCACAAATCAAGCATCCGTGCTGCTAATGAGAATTACCTAATGGAAAAACCCAGTAACACTATGACTATCCCGGGATTCGAACTTGGGACCTCATGCTCAGCAGTCGCGCTAAGCGACCACTAGACCTAAGAGGCAGACTGTACGATTTCCACTCAGTTGAAGTTAAATCTCAAATAAGCTGCAGCCAGTGAAAGACGTAATAGGCTACTTGATTTCTTTATTTTGTTTTTACAATTAATATTTCCTGCAGTATTGGGCTAAGGAAACTAAAATATATCGATTTTAATCAAGTAAAGTAAATGCTTGCTTTAAAATATCGATTTAGAATTCAAATTTATATCTTTTATTTTGACGCGCTAAAAAAGTAAATGGCGGACAGCGTTTTCGTCTCTTTAGGAAAAGTACCTTTTTATAATAAAGTTTTACTGTTGCTACCCAGGTTTTCTAGGTCTCAAAAAATTATAGTAATATTTTTTTTTGGTCTAACAGAACAATATTACGTAAACAGACTTACTTTAAAAAGAGTCAAATATACGTTTAAGTTTCAAATCCTCCTCCTCCTATTGACGTTTCATTAAAATGAGAGTTGATACTAATAACTGCGAATCTCTAATCGGCAGGACTATTTGCTAACTCAGTTGTATACCATTTTGAGTTGTACGCTGGGCTTTTTGACATAAATAAACGTCAAACGTCGACTTTGGTATTGTCTATCTTATGTCTATAACTGGGATGACGTCATAAGCACCCAATATTTCCAATAGCCACCGTAAGACCATGTGAAAATCGTTTTTGTATCGATAAACAAAAAATTGCGATTATTTAATCACAGTTGACATCAACTTTTAGAGCACTGCCATTGTCATATGTTTCGTGGTAGTCACAATTAAAAGTTAGTGTTTTACGAGTGATAAGGTGGTCACTTTCAATATATTTAGGTTACAGTCTTAAAATAACACCGTAGCCGGTATTATTATATGTTTAGAAGTAGTTTATTTAAGTTCTGAAGATTAATTTGAATAATATTCTATTCATTGATACTTTAATTTGTATGAAAATAAAGTTCAACGAGATTAATTTTATGGTGTCATCTTTAAAATCTAATTTTAAAGATGACACCATAAAATTAATCTCTCTCTCTCGATCAAAATTTTACCTTTCATGGCATATCAATAAAATATAGGTATCTACAATGTTTAACTACACATTAAAACTACCAGTTATAATAAAATCAAATACAAATCATAATAATTGTAAAAGTAGTTATTATAATATACTTAATCAAACCTTTTTTTGTAACTAACTACGTATTTTATGTAACGGCCCACTGGCCAGAAATTAAAAAGGCTTTATTAAAAACAAAGAGTATAAACCGCATAAACAAAAATGTCCTTTAAAATGTTGTAGAATATCACTAATACTTGTAATTTAAATATGCTGTATAATACGTCGTGCAACAATTACGATGTCAAGTAGTAGGGGAGTAGAGGGGCACAGTGAATCACTTTTTACCCGACTGCACGATGCAAAGGAGGTTGATGTGTTTATCAGCCTATGAATGTATGTATGTTTGTCCCTTTGTGGCGTTTGTTGTTGGCCCCCTAAAAACCAAACGACGGGTTCGATCTCTAGAGCTCCAGAATGATTGATTTTGATGATTCTTACGTCTAACGGTTTGTCTTATTCATGCGAGTGTGAGTAAGGACATGACAATAATTCAAATTCAATATGGGGACCACCAGATACCATATTTGGAATAAGAAAGTCAATTAGGTATTAAATAGATATTTGAAAATCATCTTAAGGTTACTTTTATAATTTTTCATCAGACCATTTAGAATCTTTATCGATTTAAAGTGATTCACTTAACCCCAGCTCCCCTACGTTGTACAAAATTAGAGATGTCAAGCGGTGTGTCAATGATATCCATAGGCACCGTTAATGAGCGTAGTGCACCGTAACTCCGTAGTCACTCACTGAGTTAGACAATACCAATTTTATGTCATTCTCAATATACAACCAATTTCGGTGTACAACTTAATCGAGAGTGTATGGTTGTATGTCAGAATTAGCAAATAGCCCTGCAGAACGCCTAAAGCCATAAGATACTTGACTAATCCAATCCAAATAATTAGTTCTAACCACAAAAAATACATGTATTATCTGTATCTCGCTACGCAAAAAAAAAACAAACGAAGCAGCCATACTTGCGAGTAACCATGGTAACTAATATTTACTTAGATGAAAGGGAATGTGAAAAGGTCGATGGAAATTTGATACGATACCTTAATGATAACATAATTTATTTGATGAAAAGAACGAAGTGGGCGGCCGAATCAAAGCACTTATTGATCCAGGACTACAAAAATAACCATGCCTTAGTCCGTAGACATTTTAAGAGAAAATTTTCCAAGACTTAGAGTAAATAATCTTTTACTGAAATTGTCATGGACTGGAGTTCTATGTAGCTTTTTTTATGGTTGTTGGCTTTCATTATATATATGTCTAGATGGAGTGTCAAGACCCTGACAGCGTCGGGATTTTTTAGTGCCAATTCCTCACAATTGGCGCTAAAAACCTACCCTACAGCTTTTTGGCGCCAACAGTGTCAATGGAGACGCTTGTTTTTCTATCATAAAATAACGTAATAAAAATGGCGAAATGAGCTATTAAGGTGTGTAGAAATTACAGAGGCCGATTGAATATTAATAAATATGTATCCTATCACCCGTGTGTTAAATAAATTATATACTTGTGTAAGACGTAGCTGTCACGCATACATGCAAAAAAAAAACAATTGGCACGTTGATTTTTGTTTCAATGTAGCGCCAGACTCCATCTAGATAATCTAAGGTTGTTGGTATCCCCAATAAATTCATTAAGATTCTTTTAATTTTTCCATATACCTAAGTAGGTACCATTATTTTAAAGAACAGTTTGTAACATAGGTGAATTCATAAATTATTTATTATCATAGTGAAAAGAACAGTATGAAGTACACCTATGCACATAACGAAAGGTCAAATAACTGTATAATTAAAATACCTTAAACTTTAAAAAGTAAAAAGAATAAGATTTTGGACAATAGACACGACCGCGACTCCAACTTAATAAAATACCGAGAATGTTCCACGCTTTGATCTTCTCTCCGTGCGAATATTTCTTTACAAACAGCTCAAAATTACAACGAATATGTAAGGATCACACAAATTATTAACCAGGCGGAGATCGAACCCACCCTCTGCATTAGCTCAGCAGTCCAACCAATAACCACTGCGTCGATTTGGTCATAATCTTAAGTTGTATTAAAACCTTTATTTTAAACATCTTACAAATAAATTACATTTTTAAATATATTACTATTATTAATGTGAATAACTAACTGTCTGTGTAGAAATAGCATACTTTAAGAAATAACATGTCATAGGGTATTGCACAGAAAACGTGGGGTAAAATGTTCAAGCGGGAAAGTCGTTTCTTTATAAGATATATCGAAATTACGTCCAGCAAGCTAACACGCCATGTCTCATAAAATATTTCTTCAAGCCTAATTGCTACGAGTGAACTTTTAAGCGAACTTTCACATAGTATCGAAGCTATCGAGAGGAAACGGCACACGCACATTTGATTAAAAAATAATATTGTGTATTATTGTTAAAGTCTTATTTACTAAGACGCACAGCAATAAATTAACAAATTGATTGATACAGGGTTAAATAATGGTCTACAGCGTTCAGGATTGCGGGTTCTATCCCCGCGTAGGACATCTTTGTGTGTTTTGCACATATTTTTACGACTCCGGAAGACTGTATTACGATAGTACATTTAAACCGTACCCTACAGAAGAAATTTTTTGTGAGAAACAGCGTTAAAACCCAACCACAAATAAGTTTCATTTTTTATATCCCTCATATAATAATTGTTGATGATTTGATGTAATAAGAAAATTTAGTCTGACACAGAGAAGTCATTGTCAGTCACATTTGTACTAAATTGGATTCGAAAGCGACCTTTCGCACATGAACCATGACCGTAAAGCTAGAGAGCAAAGCAGTCGCATAGATAGACATATAAATAAAATGATACAATAATATTATATTACTCCGTTCAATACATTAGGAATACTAAACAAACAAAAGTGAATCAACAACGAACTCTTATAAAGAAATAACGCAACGAATTTGTCTACAATTAATGTAGCGGAGACGAAGCGCCAATCCGAGCGCGTATACGACATCCAGGCTAGAGCAAGACAAATTAATTGTTTATTTTTAACTAGAATAAAAATCAATATTATTACAGTGCTGTGCAGCAGTGGAAGTCGCAAGATATCGGAAACCTCCTAAGTAGTATCCCGCCCACTCCGCGAAGGGCCACTACATTAAATTAATAGATGTCACTAAATGACATGCGCACAGCGCGAAGCAATTCATTGATATCGGAATCTCTCACCTGTGACCACTATCAAATAAAATTTTTATTATCTGAGTTCTAATTAACAGGCGGTTAGCGTTTTGGAGTCGGGAAGTTAAATAAACAAGTGAACGTCCATCAATAACACGAAATACGAAAAGTGTTCGCGTAATTTACGATATGTGGCGATATATCCACTAAAAAGGTACAAAGCTTTAAAGCTTTTCGTCAATGATCGCGCCTCAGTGAATATATTTTGTTCGCGGAGCATAGGTAACTCACTAATTGGTAATTATTTGTATACTTGTATCGTAGAGGAAAACATGAGGGTTCAGGAACTACAGAATGTTTTGTAATATTTTCACAGCATTCAGGGTGATAAGACATTTGGTACGATGATTACGCGCAGCAAAAGAACCAAACTAGAAATTCATTGTAGGTAACAATAGATAAAAAAAATTTTTAGCGCACATATGTTTTAATTTTAGCAAAATGAGGATCGCGCAATCTCAATATAGTTCGCATTGTTACCACTTGCGGTAACCATACCATGGCGTGTACCTAAATATCAAATGACAAAAAATGGAAATATTTTATCAAAGAAGTTCACTCAATTCCCTAACAACGTCGTAATAACGGTGGATAATATTATAATGGTAAGTTTTGTTATATTACTAAGGCAAATTAGCAGTATATGTAACATAATATTAATTTTTTAGAAGTTTCCAGTTACATTTCAGTAGGAGATAAATACTAGAATTGCTCTTATTTTCTCTCTATCCCAGAAAATATTATTTAAAAACTAAGTCTTACCTGAGACTGAATCATTGTTGGATTCCGGGTTCTCCAACAGGTGGTAGTCGGTGTTGGTATCCAAGCCCTCCGCTATAGTCTGCCATGCTTCCTTAGAGTTATTGCTATTGTTACTGCTTTGATGTATGTTATCGACTTCTACTTCTACTTCTCCCAAACTAGATTCTCTTCTAACTTTTGGTTTCTTTTCTTCGCCATCCTGGTTATTCCGTCTCCTTCTTTTGTATGGTGTGAAAAACCGCACAGGACCCATTGCTGAGGACAAAAAGATTTAATTAGATTTCATTCACCACATCATTCATTAACTATAACTTGGCATTGCTTTGATCCTGTTGTTGTATAGCTGACATAAACGGTGTATATTACACAAACTCGAATTCAACTCAGTTTTTTACTCAAATAAAGTTTGATATAAAAGTATATATGTAATATAACACTTTTTTCATTAATTAAAATGGTATTTCAAATTGTAATATACCTTAAACAAAATAATACTATAATTAAATACAATTGGTACAACCGAATCAAAAAAAAATTAAGTATTTAGTTAGCTAACAGTTATATTCTAATCACATTCACATTTTATATCAAACTTATTTGACACAGAGTATACACCCAGACATATACAAGATTAGTATAATTGAATTGTATGTGTGACTGTGAGTAATAAATTGAAAAGGTGGGCAGACATCTAAAGAACATGTACACCTATAGTATACCTGCTTATAAATTGCTTCCATATGCAAGTTGCTGGTAAATTCAAATAATAAGCCAAATGTTGGGTAATCATCAACTATGTAATAAGATTGAATTTATTATATTTTAATTTATCACAGTAAGGTATTGTTTACCTTTGTTGTGTAAATAAATACTGGGTTTCATTCACATTGAGATGCAGTTTGTAGTTTCATGGCCCCTTAAATAAATTGTAATAAAAGCATAACATTTTGTTATGTGTTGAATGTATTCTTGCAGGATAGAAGCTGATTTAACTAATGAGCATGAATGCTTTAAAAATAATATCCTGTGAGTCATTTAGTAACATAATCCAGCCTCACAGACCCTATTAGTGTATATCATCAACTCCGTAGGCCCAATAGTGAGTTGTGTCCAATTATTAATGGGAGACAATCATATGTGTGTGCTCCGGCTTCCTTAAAATGTGAATGTGTCTTGGATGTAGTTTTATGTTAGCTTTTATAAAAGTGTTTGTGTATTCATAATGTAATTAAACCTACTAAGTAAGGATGAGGGTAATAAAAATATAGGATTTTTACTGAAACTACTTTGTCATTTATTGTACTTAATACATATTTAATAAAATAGTGACTAGACAATAGCTACAATTCACAATGCTTAAGTGTAAAAACTTAATTTAAAAAAATGCCTCCTGTAATTTCCACAATTTAATATTGTAGTCTAAATAATGTAATACAGTCTGAATGAACAGCTTAGGCAACAAAAAAATTCTGGCTGCCATGCTACTGCTAATGAAATATAATAATATTAAAAAGTCTACATTAATTTTGGCTAGTGTTTCTACACAGAGAAGAATGCCTAGGATCTAATACTTTCCTTACAGAGTAGGTACATGTGTTATGGTTTTTTGACAGCTAGACTAATTCAGTATGTTGTTTTATCTATTAATATGATCTTGTTTAAGAGCCTATTTCTATTATTAGTGCAGTACTATTTACAATGTTTATGCATGATTATGCTTGGCTAATTACTGACTTACTGTATCACAATAAAGTACTGTCACAGTCCCCACCTGACTGATCATCACAGCATGCCCCACAAGTACAGCTTGTAGCATGAGGAGTTAAGATCCCTTCATCTATCAGTGCCTGAATTCTTCTCCCACCAAACATGATAGACCTCTTCCAGTCTTTACTAGAAGCCCTCCCACAAAGAGCCTCAAACTCACTAGGTGTATACCATTCCAAACCATATTTGATACACCTTCCTCTGCCACCTGACCCAAACTTTTGTTTATGCAGTTCTGCTGATGTATTCTTACATCTAATTGGCAGTATTGGCATGTTAGCTGTTTCTGTCCAGGAGCGTGAGCTCTTAGACCGTGCATTGGGCGTGCTAGAGCTACTACTGCTTTCCTCCTGTCGCGAGACAGGCGAATGGGGATTTTGTATGACAATATGAGTCGGTTTAATGTCATCGGGTACTGGCCCACCTGATATAAACCCATTATCAACACATATCATAGGTTTAAAATGCGGCAGCTGATCTGACGTTATCACATTAAATGTCGTGCCAGTAATAAGTGTGCCGACGGGCAGGGATACTGGTACCGTGATCACGCCATTACTATCACCAGACAATCGTGAATTTTTGATTGCAGTCGACAAAACAGCCCCGCCATCAGATCTGTCGGCATCACGATCGGCCCCCGCCGACAGGGGATCGGCTTCGGATACTTCGGTAATGTCCGGCATAACGACGTTGTCCGAACTTCTATTCTCCGCCATATCTTGTTTCCTCCCGCCCCTGTATACACCCTCGCGGTGCAACCGATTATTTGTCGATCACATGAACCTTTTACAACTTGTAGCGCTTGCACTAAATAATCCTTCGTTCACCTAATGTCCGCCATAATTTAATCGAAAATGAAAATCCATTCACGTAAGCTGCTTAGGTTAAGGCGGGATTTTTAAATTCTTAACCCTTTAATATATTCTATATTTTTGTTTTTGACATTTTGTGTTGTGGATTATACTACTAAATCGTTCTCTTGATTTAATAAAATTTGTAGAGATACAGACAGATAACAGAATAATGTCATTTTATGTTAATGTTACATTTAGGTTTTAATAATTGTAAAATATGTCATCTATTACTTGTATGTGTATGTATATTAATGAGAGTAAATAAAAATATATAATTCATAAAATAAGTTTTTTTTTTAGTAAAGGAGAATTGTAATAAATGAATAGCATTGAAGCCGAGTATATTAATTCATTGTAGTAGTTCTCGGAATCTCGGTTCCGTAATCGGTTCTTCCCTTCTCGGTTCTCGGTTCTCGGTATCGATAAGCTAGACAGCTGTGTTGCAACATTCCAAAACTAGAAATCTACTATTGAAATTTTATACAGCTGACCTTTTATAATTTTAAGCAATCCTTTGAATCATTGAATAAAATGAAGAGATTATTAAATATCTGTTACTAGAAATTTAGTCAGCTTAATTTCCCGCTATGCATAAGTTATGCGCTTAATGATTTGACCTAATATGTTTCCGAAATCGATCATAATGCCTTATAACGTTTTTATTCCAGAAAGACATGCAGAACAGAATATAGTCATGGCTGGAAAACTACAACAAACTGTTTTAACTGAATTACTGGATAAATACTAATTTCTGTACTCGGTGTTTGGTTTCTTGGAAGTGGATGAATTCTACTAAATCTGCTCCCAACCAACATACTATTACTTCTGATACTATTCAGTCGTTTAATTCTCGTATGAACTTAAATATTGTTTGTTTTTTTTATCGGTAAGTAAGGTAGTAACAGTATTAATATTTCGCGAAAAATTGTTTAAAAGTATTATACTGTCAAATTTATATCTGCCAATACCTAAGTAACATGTCGAGATCTTGCTATATATTTTGTTTAAATAAAAGGATTTAAACTGCTCTCAATAGAGCCATATAGAACTAAGAAAATATTTTGTTCGATATAGATTATTGATTTTCATTAAGTCGGTCGGTAAGGTGTAATTTCAAGGTAGTCAAATAATAGATACCTAACTATTGCTCAGCTGTATAGGTAATCAAATCGTATAGTTATTGGATTTAGATGTTTTAAGGTACATTGCTAGTGGCCTATATCCAGCAGTGGACTGCAACGGGCTGATGATGATAATAATGAAGGCACCTGTGGATGGAAATGGCAAATGTCGTTCATTGTGGCGTCTTTGACGTTTTCCGGCCGATGATCATGATAATGAAGGCACTTAAGTGTGGTGCTTTGATTAAATATAACATATATGTATAAACATTATTAAGTCTAGGTAGACTCCTGCTGTCAGGGGTCTTTTTGACGTGTTTATTTTGTACCTACAGTTTGTATTTTACAGGTTTCATTGTCGTAATAAAATTACGAAACGTCCCCTGTAACCCTCATTTTACATGAATTCTGGCTTGTTCCGGCATAATAAGCTATAGAAAATTTACGAAAATAAATCAATTATGCTTGCCATTTTTTAGGTGTGGCTGGTTTATGATACTAAAATTCCCCTTTTAATTGGCAATGTATTTTAACTGGTATCATTACCCACAAACGACGATCAAAATGACATTTTTAACTGGAATGTCATGTGTGAGACTGAGACGTAGGTCGTAGCTGTCACACACGTCGTGTCGCACACATGAAAACATTATGATTTTTGATTCTACATAATAGTAATGTAAGGATTTTGATTATTATTTGCGTGAAACTCTTTCTACATAGGCTAAACTGTAGTTTATCTACTCATCCCTTTAGTCTTATTCCTTCCAGATATTGAAGTTCATAAACACCAAAATTGTAAGCGGTACTTTGTATTTAGCCGATTGAAACGGTTCATAGTATTAATACAGACAGCATTAATATGAATAGTTAAGAAAATGACGATGGATACCTAGGTAGGTACGTAATATTGTAAAATTTTGGTAGTTATTAATTTTGAAAAAAGGACTACCGAAGACCGTAGCTATAATTTTTGTAAATAAATAATTTTATCTGTGGTGTCTGTACAGCTGTAGTTATTATTTTTACTTTAGTTCCTAAACTAACTCAAATCTCAATCTTTAGTACATTAATATTTATGTGTAGGTACTAACTTGTTTAATGTGAGGGTTACAAGGACAGGTACCGGATTAATTACGGGGAGTGATTACTTAGTCTGGTGGGGCTTATGTTGAGCAGCTAGAAAGTTACGATACATACATTATGTATCGTAATAAGTATAGGATAGGATAGGATTTATAACGGATAGAGAATATAAGGATTTAAATAATAACCTGATTGATGTCAAAAACTGATGAAAGCGGTAGTCCGCAGTGAAAAATCGCTGTAACAAACAACATATTTGTAACAGGATATGGACAGGTAGAAAATATAACTACCCACCTAATTAGAAACATGAAACCACCGACATAAGTAAACAACTATTGCTCGAACACGACACGGGCACAAATAATAACAAAATCTGTGGTGGTCGTAACGCTGAAAGAAAAATAAATAGCAAGGCCGAAGAATCGAGTATACAATAACAAACATGAAATTCACGACATTTATTTACTTCATAAACATTTATGTTTAGATGTAACTTATTACTAGACACAAAGATGATTGTTTCAATGTTATACAATATTATATTGTAGGTATACCTACGTACGTTACTAATGAGTCTACTGACATTGAGATCGTAATTAATAATTTAATAAATTAGGCAAGTATGATGTACCTATTATAAGATTACATGTATGGCTAAAACATCCGAAAAGCATGATTGCAGCGTATATTGTGCCATAGGTTTTACACGACTACGCGACTGCCTAAAAAAAAGAGTGTAATGATTTCAGCGTTCATGTAAGTATGCTGATTAGTCTATGGTATGTGCCTATGTGTGTTTCTTTATTCCACCATAACTTCTGAATGCCAGAATCGATTTTGATGTGCATAAGGAATGTCGTTAGAATCCTTGCGAGTAAGATAGGGAAAGAAAAAAACAAGTATAATTTCGACCATATTATGACCGACTGCGATGGAACTCGTATTTTACTTTTTAATTCGAATGTCGACATGGCAGGCGTGTCTTTTAATTTTTTTTTTATTAGTACAACAGTAATTCATTAAATTCAGTACTAATTCATTAACCAGATTATGACATGTAAAGGACAAAATGTTAATAAGACAAAATTTATTTAAATCGGAACTATTTTATTACTTCTTGCACTGTGTCTTTAAATTGAACATGGCTACCCAATTTCTTATTATTTTTTCAATTAATTTATGATGAATTGACTAGGTACCTAATCTTTTTTATAGGGACTGAATAAAAAGCAGGCTAATTTAGTAGGTTGAAATACCTAAGTAGGTACTTCATCCATGGGCTAAGTTTTCTGTGATTAAAGCAGACATCATACAATACTTAAATGACATCACGACAACACAGCTTTAAAATCCTTACATAGTAAAATATTCTTGACGAAAAAAGCTATTCACTACCTAGCATGTACCTACGGACCTAACTAAGTAGGAGAAGATGTTTGATAGCTACTCATAAATGATGACTGACTTATTAAATTGTGGTAGGTAATATCTAACTGACATAAATGACGAACATTCTAGTCAGCGGTAGATGGTCGGTAATACTGATGGTACGCTGCAATCAATACTGACTGTTTAAATATATAAAACATGATTTAAAAGCTGTTAAATATGCTTAAGCTTATCCTTATTTACTAAAACACTAATAAAGAAACACATTTTATATTAATGAATAAAATAGACATCGAATGACAACACCGTTACACATTTTTTAAATTTGAAATGAATAAATATTTGTATATCAGAGAGAAAATTGTAAATAAATTCCTATCCTAGTAAAAGAAGTTGATTACGCATACAAAACCTTTAGATGTGAAAATTGGTTAGATACTAATAGGTCCGAAGACTCCCGAAGTACTTTTAAAATATCGTCAAATATTAAAAAGTTGTGATTACATCACACAATTCAATTTCGTTTGGATTCCGATATGATAGACGTTAATTATGATATACCTACCTAGTTCAAAGGATAGATACAGCTAATCTGTATTTGTGTAATGTTGTGTAAATTCGTAAAAGTATATACCCTAATCTATATCAATATATTAATAATATATTATCACACCAATTTCATTTCTGTAAATCTACATACCTAGTAGGTAGTCGTTGTCTCTTTTTAGTTGAAATGTCTGTTAATTGCAATACATTCACATGGTTTCCTTTCATTCGTGGATAAGTACGCAAAGTAAATGTAGATTCACAAATAAAAATTGATAATCATAATATTCTAAACATTACATCAATAAGAATATTAAGCTATAGGTATGAAATATTAGGTCGGCACAAGTGATGTGCCGAATATTACCCAAATACCCATATCCAAAAGAAAGAAGTATGTCAGGATCGTAGCAAATGGAAATCCGTGGTCTCTGCCTACCCCTCGTGGAAATAGGCGTGACTTTATGTATGTATGTACCCATATCCACGGATATCCAATGGAAAAAATCTGTACTAGGTACATGTAGATCCGGCACATCTCTGGTGGGCACTTACACAAAGTTACATGTTACGCGGTGGTATAATACCTACTATTATATTCTATTACATCAAATGGGTATATAGACATAAAACAAGTTCGCGACTGAGTCACGATTAATTCTACAAGACCAAATAATTCCATTTTCAGCCTGGCTTTTCAACACATGAGACATTTCTTCCATTCCTTTGGTTTGTATCCTTCAATTCATCTGCCAATAGTTCGACATACGCTGCTGGGAAAAAAAAGTCAAAATAAGTGGTGTTTCGTGGCATTCGTCTCACGTATTAGGTAGGCTACCTAATTATCTATACCATTCTAAACCTTGCATTCTGAACTAAATTATTGCGATGTGTTATGAGGCGAATAGGACTTCTTTGATTACCTAGACATTGCTTCTTCATTCAGGTGACACTGTTCGAATATTTTATCAGAACTACTGTGTCACCAATTGTAGGACGCATTCATTTTTAGCTACCGTATAAAGTGCTTCCGTCACCAAACGCACTTTCAGGTGCAAGTGCTTACCTAACATAAAATGTATCTAATAGTATTGTACTATTCCTAAGTAATGAATATGATGAAAAGTGTACAAATAAAATAAACCCTATGTTATGAAAAGCTGTAATGATGATATCTAACAAAAAAAAAACAAAAATTAAGCATCTTTGGATTACACATCCCATAGTATTGGCGTAAAAGATTTTTACAATATAATATTATATGCTAAACGCATCCATTAAGTACTGTGGTCCACCGGTGTAACCGGGTTATTTTTTTTAGGTTAACAAAATAAATTCGAGTTATGTATTCTCCTTCTACTAATGTTTATCTTTGACCCATTCATAAGATGTATTTCTAGTCATGTCGATTTTCTAGCCGTTTGGACACCACGTTACATCCGATAAAGTAATGGACGAAAATACATTACCAGGACTCTAATTCCGATTCTCCTGGGGACACTTAGCTTCTGAGTCTGGCACAGGTTCGCAATCATTCTCGTGTATAGACCAGTTCCCGTGCTGGCAAAGGGACGTGCAGTATGGCATGACGCGGCATAGCCCGCACACGTAATTAGTGTTGCTGTTGCAGTACGCGCACTGAACATACAATCAGGGCGATATAAATATATTATGGCGCTGACCATTCTCAACAAGCTAGGGTAGCTAAACAATACTGTAAATACTAGTCATCGAAGTTACATTGTACAAGACTAACGTAATGCGAAAATAATTAAATAAATAAATATGCTGTGTATAAAGTGGCTATAAATAGTTCCAAGCTCAAAATTACAGGTACCTATGTAATAAAAACAACACCTGTAAAATGAGCATACTATAGCGTGGCTGCATTGAAATGATAATTCAGAAGATATGGGCAAAAGGCATCTAGCAAAACTATTATATAGAAGCTTTCGAAATAATATATGATTTTTTCAAACCTTACCCTTTTAGTGCGCACAGCTTTAACGACGTAAAGCGGAATTACTTTACGCTGTGACAAAGGGACAACCGCGGGGGGAGGAGATGACGCTGGCGGTGTCGGATATCTAGACCGCATACCCTCAATAAACAGTAAACGCCTTTGATGCAGCTCGTCTAACGTATTGAACGCTCTTCGAAAGTCTTCGGCCAAGCTCGCCGCTGCTCTTCTGTGCGTCTCCATACGCTGTGAAAGCTCTTGAAAGCCTATGACTAACGAAAAGACAATCTAAAGTAAAATGAAAATATTGCTTTTTAGACAATGGTATCTGGTATCGACTTAACCCCGAATCTTGTTGGTCTGCAATAATACATATTGTAATATATTACATGTCAATCTTTCATGTATTTTTAATTAACTAACATTTGAAAGACACCAGTGTTTTAGCCAATTATTTGTAATACTGATTAAATTGTATATACTGTTAGCTATACAGATTATTGTATTACCAATCATTGGCTAAAAAACTGTGATTTTTCCTCGAAATGAACAAAACACCTCATTTTAATTAGCACAGGACTAAGTAAATAGTATTTCGTAAGATGGTCTATCTTATCAAACACTATTGACATAATACGCAACAATACCAAGGCTGATAAATATCTTTTTAGATAGAATAATTAGTATACCTTCCAAGTCCCTGGCAGTATAGCTGGTTCTTGTATTGGCGGGGCGATTAGCTGGGCGTGCATGCACAATCACTGTAGAAAAATAAACGAATAAGTAAATTGTAATGTGTAAAGAACAATTAATGTTCTGTTTTTAATAGCACTGAAATCAAGATATTTTCCCTATCTTAGCATTTGTGCTGCATGGCTAATGGTATGATGGTTACGGAAGAAAATCAGTGCAATAAAAACTAAATCGATAAGGGCAGATTCTGAAGAAAGGACCAAAAGAAATCGAAATTGGCGAGCATGTATGAAAAATGTATGTAAGCATCATCTCTTCTGTCTCATTTAAAGTTATTTCTTGTTTCTCCATTGTAATTTATTACAAGTATTAAAAATGTTATTCAGTCAATTATTTTCTTTGTTACTCCTCGGAGAAAACGAGGTATCTTCGTCATATACCATACCTACAGCACCAATCACATTCTTTGTGCTGTCCATTAAAGTATATTATTCACATAAGAGTATTCCAGCCAAGTTTATAAATTTTATGGATTAAAATCTGGGAATCGCAAACGTGCGGGATTTGCGAATATATAAATATAGCATGTGAGTTGCGTACTTAAAACATTTTGAGCACCACGATTTTATATAGAAAACAAACGTTTTAGTGCCCCCCACCAAAAAAAAATCGTAATAAAATGTACGATTAGACATTGTTTTTAACCGCCTTCAAAAAAAAGGAGGTGGTTCTCAATTCGTCGGGATGTTTTTTTTTATGTATGTGCCCTCATAACTGAGTCATTTATGAACCGATTTGAATTTTTTTTTTCATATGTATGGGTTTACTTTCCGAATGGTCCCCTAGAAATTTTGTCATTACCTGATGATGAACTTCAAAGATATGGAACGGAACTCCTCATAGGGTCACAGCAAAAAGCCCGTATCTTGATGATGTGATAATGATATTGCTTGTTGATGTGATAATGATAAGTCGGTTAAAAACAATGTCCAATCGTACATTATATTACGATTATTTTTTATTAATACATTACTCAAATTGTCTTCTAATAAAGTTATGGCGCGGAGAGCACGGCTACGTTTGTCTTCTATACAAAACCGTGGCGCTCAAAGGGTTAAGTATGCATACTAAGGTACTCAGCACTCACCTGGAGCTCGCCGAGGCGGCGGCAGCGGGATGTCTTCTACAATTATATCGCTTCCCTGCTGTCCCTGAGCCGCTGGTCTCATATCCTCAGCACTGACCTCCTGGACACTTCCTTCCCCTATCTCATTTCCATTATTTCGTCTCGTAGCCCGTTTTGGTGCTTGAATTTTCATTGCTGGACGCCTGCGCTTATAGAGTGCTTGCCACTTAATGGGCCCTCGACCTGTCGGTAAATCTAAAGCTAGAGCATCTTCGTAATCAAATGGTTTCAGCTTACTTCAATGGGGTATAAAGGTCATGCATTCTGCAGAGTGCAGGGTTTAATCGGGCTGCTGTGTCGGGCTGCCTATACCTAGCTTTAGATAGACGATTTTTTGCATGACTTTACGTTCATGTTTTTTAATAAAATATGATTCAAATGAAAGGTTGGCATCTAATAAACCTAAAAAGGTAGGATTGCCATTTAAAATTTGCCCGAAACCAGTCGGCAACCGGGTATATTCATAGCGCAGTTTTATGAACTACACATCAAATATATAATAATAAATAACAATAATTTTTTATTTACTATAAGTTTCAAAGTACAGTTACAAATTTGTTACATAAATGCAAGCTATTTTTCTCTAAACAAGATACATAAACACATGATTGACATAAATCAAAACATCACGACTGTATTTCCTGAAGGTAGGGTAGAGAGAGGTGTCTAATACAGACACATTTTCTAATCTTGTTAATAGGGTGAGTCCGTTTACCGGGCACAAATTATATTATTTGTAAACACTATAGAAATAATAGTGAGTTGTCGTTCATTGTGGCGTTCTGAGGGAGAGGCTGATGATGATGATGCCTATAGAAAGAGTAAACATTTTTTAATACTTGATTTTGAAAGTTGCGTACGTATAACACAATTCTAAATAATTATCGTTTATCGATAGAAGAACATGATTCTGAAGATTTACCTGCGATAATGCGGCAGTTATACACTTGGTATTGAATTTAACTTTTAAACGACGATTTTCCGGCTAAAATATCTTTCACCTGCTTATCGAATAAAATATGATTCTAATGAAAGACAGCCATCTAAAGAACAAAAATGGTAGGGTTGCCATTGAAAATTTGGCCGCAACCTGTCGGTAACTGTGTAAAAACAGGAACTGCTTTGGGGCTATTATAAATACGTTCGTAGTGTAGTTTTATTAACTTGACGCAATTGGTACGTGCCGTAGCACGTAGCTACGTGCCATAGCAATTAGCTACGCGCCGTAGCAAGTAGCTACGCTCCGTAGCAAGTAATTACGAACCTACTATAAGTAATCTTGGTTTTGCATAACACTGCCCCTAAGTTACACCGGTTTTAAACTTCATTCAAACTATATTGAAAAATCCTACAAAACTTTAAAAAATCTAGTAAAAAGAAATGGGTCTTAACAGAAATGACAAAATAAGGCTGTATTGACAAGCCTTTCTTTGGGGAATACAATCGTGCGGTTGTGTTAACCTTTATTAGCAGTACAATGCAATAGTAGGACAACCTATCGTTTATATTATGTATATGAAATACAATTCCAAACCCCGAGCTTGTACTAGGAGAACTGTCCAGGTGGTAAGCCCCATAATACTCGATCCTACCTAGGAATCGAATCGTTAAGTCGTGAGCTAATCTCGTGGAAAAAGTTTAGTTGTCGGTACAGATATTTGTAGCACTTAAGTAACAGGTTACGTATTAGGTTCAAAGACTCCTCCTTTGCTTTAAACTTTCATAATTCAGAATAGGTAAGCTACTATACCATTGACGTATTCCTTCTTGACAAAATGCTGTAAACTGACAGTAATTACATATTTATGTATGTTTGAAAACTTGACTAATTGATTTGATTGACTGATTTTAATGTACATTTTTGTTTTTGTATGTAAAATTAATTCTAATTTCTTTTTTGAGAATTTTGTTCTATTAATCTTAAAAGGAGTAATTTATTAGAACAATTTACATTATATACACACGATTGTTTTTATACTACCTATTATATTACTAAAACTAAAAATATATACAAACAAAAAACATCAAAAAATTATGCATCAAAATATTCCTCCTCATCACTGTCGACTGGCAGAGTTCCCAAAAGGCTAATTCTAATTTCTTTATGTTAAATAAGGTCTGCCTAATGGGCAGCTTTTTGAGTTCCATAAATTAGCTTTAAGACCTATTGTATCACCAAAAAGCACACTAATAAATACTTTGACTTTGTAACGGTGTAGGAATGCGAGTACCGACGAAAATAAATCTATAACCTGTTATTAAACAGCATTATTATCGTCAATCAAGGTGATGTTCCGAAATCGACCGATCACAACCGTATACGAAAAATCTATCTATCTAACATCGATTTAATCTATTTTGCCGGCTGCATCATCTGACCTGCGAGGCAGTGGCAGTGATAAAAACTTGAATGCTAGTTCCACTGGTTTAATACCTCAAGAAGTGGTTTATTCTGGCCCCAGTCGAACTTTAAATATTGCGTCTTTTGTTTAGGATTAAATGTTATTCATAATCGGGTAAGCTCGGGCACACACAAATCGGAACTAATAGGTTAAGCCTATAATCTAGCCTATTTGTCCGTTTGTTCCTAGTTAATCTTCGAAACAGTTGGACCGATTTTGACGGGACTTTCACTGGCATATTAGCTGATGGTCCAGGGTCTAATATAGGCTACTTTTAATTAGAAAATGTATAGAGTTCTGCAAAAAAAATTGTCTCTCTTCTCGAAAAAAGCCGTCGCGGAGTACAGATACTCCGCGACGGCTTATCGGGACCTTCACTGGCAAATAGCTGATGTTGTAAAGAGTAACTTAGACTGCTAGGTACTTTTCATTTTGAATATATTTAGGGTTAAAAATTAAAAACCCATAAAATGGATAAAAAAATCCCGATTACGTGGCTAAGCGATTGGACTGCTGCGCTACGGGGTTCGATTCCCACACGGGACAAAGATTTGTGCGTTCCGCAGATATTTGTCCCGAGACTGGGTTATTGTATATGAGATATTACATGTTTGTGAAACGCACCCACGATAAAGGACAAATTCCAAGTGTGGAGCGACGTTTTTTTAAAAAAGCAACCAACCAATATCACACCCAAATAGGTAAATCTGTTTACTGCTGCTACTTACTGGTAATTTTAATCGAAATCCACGGGGACGAAGTCCCGGGCATAGGCTAGTATAAAATTTATATCTTGCTCATACAAAATGTAAATTGGCAGCTAGAGATTTTCAAGTGCCTTTAAATAAATACACATGTGTCGCTTTGCGTTGTACGACGCTACTGGACTGCGGAGTCATAAGTCACATACTCGAAATTCATTATATTTAATAACATAGTAATGATCTCGTCTTAGTCTTAGCCTAAGACCGACGACATCATTCAAGACGAGATCATTTAAAAGCTAAGAGCCAGATAAGTGGAGTTCCAGCTAACATCAAAATATTAGGCTTTGACAATCGCTACTTCTAGCTTTGTGGGGAAGCGGTAGGCAGTATTTACCTACCAAACACAAACTGTCAATAGTTGCCAAAAGTTTTCATATTTTTAATCATTTAGGCTGTGAAATGTCTCTGTATTCTGCCTACTACTACAGGTGGGCGACACAATTACTACTCCCTGCGGTTGTGCAGGTACATAGATACCGATAGTTATCAGGACTTCTAGATTATGTATTGCGAGAATCTGAGAGAACTAAACAAACAGATACAAGCTGATGCCAGAATCACTATCAAAATAAATAAACGGCGAAAAAACTAAACGTAACAGTAAGACATCATTCATCTTCAAGCATTTGTTCTCTGAATATTGTATAGGTAAGTATATGCTGCACCGACTTGGGCAAATAAAAGGAGTCTCCACAAGTCCCCATTGTGTAATTGACAAGGAACGGATATTGAGGTATACACATACCAATCCGCGTAAATCGGTTCAAATTACGGCCAAAGGGGAATTGATTGAATCTTCACCTTGGGCCTGTACGTCAAGGACTGTATGACGTTAAATTATTCGGGTAGTATGGAGTTATGGACTCATCTGCCTGGACAGCCCGTAATGCCATACGACTGAAAGAGACGATATATAATCGCTCCTTTCGCTAACAACTCTGTACCGTATTCTTGAGCAAACGCGCCAGCGCTGAACGAGTTACAAAAGTCTGTAGGCCCACACTGTACGTGTTTTCGCGCTCAATCCGTAGAAGCGCGTCGCGCCGCGATTTTAACACCTGTTATTCCAATCTCGAGTATTTTTTTTTATTAGTTTAATGTCCTTTGTCCGTGTATCAATCATTGAAGCTTCAGATAATAAGGATATATTTATTTAAATGCTGCAAAACTTTTTATTTTTCCTATTATAATAGGTAGGTACCTTATTACCTATTTTCTTAAAAATAATAATAGACACATAATCTCTAACAATTTAATATATTTATATATTTCCTATTATTCATAATGTCAGTAAATTACTCTAGTAATACTATTGCCTAATGCCTAATATATAAGATAATTAATCTAGTAAAATAATGTTGTAATATTTGCTAAGACTAGGTACAACTTATACCTAACACAGTTATCATTGCTTTTCAATTATTTTTAATGATGCCTTTTTTATAATTAACTAGCTTAATATAATATTTAGAGTAAAAAAACCTGTAGGTACGTAGCAGCAGTGAACAGATTTAACTATTTAAATCTGCTTTTGTTAACAATTACATGGGTTTGACTTTTTGGTGCCATTTTAGCATGTTGCCCATGCTAAGCTTGAATCTAAATTGATAAAGGAAATTTGAAAAATGATGGAGCAGGACTTGAACCTGCAAACCCCTTTCAAATTTCCTTTATCAATTTAGATTCAAGCTTAGCATGGGCAACATGCTAAAATGGCACCAAAAAGTCATATAAATTTGGGTTGGTTATCGTTTCAGTGATTTATAGCTGTAAAGGTATAACACAGAGTTGGTAACCATAGATTCCAACAGATAATACCTGACGTCGCCATTAAGACGTAAAATGGAACTTGAAATTCGATGGGTGCGAGCAGTGACACCGGACACGATGGCTCAGTTGGTTAGAACAGCGCCACGGTACGGCGAAGGTCGCAGGTTTAAGTCCTGCTCGTGTCCATCATTTTTCAAATTTCCTTTATCAATTTAAATTACATGGGTTATTATGTTTTTCCCACAGAACCCTATATATTTTCAAAATTAAAAGTATCCTAAGTTACTCAGTTTAACATCAGTTATGTGTCCCGTCTACCTGCCTGTCCCGTCATAATTCTTCCCGCTGTCGCTGAGAAGCTGTAATACGAAATTTCCGCGTTTTTTCCCGCGTATCCCCAAATATTTTCAATATTCAAGTAACCTACATTAGACCTCATTATCATCAGCTATCTGCCAGTGAAATTCTGTCAAAATCAGTCCAGCTGTTTCAGAGATTGGCCGGAAGAAACAAACAGATTTTTTTTTAATTTATATTTTATGTACATATTGTTTATGTATAGGTACTTTCATGTGCATTTAGGTATTTATTTCAATATATTCTTTAGCTGTAATATTAAGCTGTAATTTTGATGGTACCAACAAACACCTACTTAATGCTACCTACATAATTTTTAGAAATCAAAATTATGTGATTTAGAAATCAGTAGTACAAATCCAATAAGAATTTAAGTTTCCCAGGAGCTAAGTATGTCTATTAGGATGTTGATTCCAGATATCATTTAAGATAATTATTTAAAAATTATTATAATTTAATAATACCTGTGATATCAGGTAATAATACTCCCTATTGGCTACTTATACTAGAAGTCAGCCAACCACCAGTACAGCTCAGCCCCATAAGACAATATTCAATACAATCTTAAATCATTGCTGTGCCCGACAGGGTCCATAATAATCTGTAATATATTATAAGTCCACCTTGGTATTATGCGTATCATATCTTTGCTTTCATATACATATTATAATAAAGTAGGTATCTATATATTTATATATTAAATATCTATATTATATTTATTGTCAACATTTCTATAAAATATTTTTTTGAAATACCTAGTCACACTTTATTTGTTGGTATGGAGTGCCAAGGATTTGTAAGCTTATTTAAATATTTATACATAATTCCTAAGTGTTGCTCTTTATAAATAAAAAACAATCAATAAATCACATAATGTTACAGTATTATACAGGTGTTCTGATTAACATAGGTACTGTAAGCAACTTAAGTAGCTAAACATTTAAACATACCTTTAATTGAAGAACTACTTCTTACATAATAAAAAGTCTTCAATATTCCCAGAGCATCATTTGGACTCTATCATAATTTTAAACAATAACTTGTATTGATGTTTATTTATTTCAATTATTTGATATAAGGTTTCTTAGCATGTTAATCTACTTATGTTGCTGACTGTACATATAATCTACATTAGCCAGCTTTAGTGGATATATGATACAATCTGATGTGAAGTATACCATTTCCTTTGCTTTAAATATTCCCTTTTTGTCTCAAGATTATGAATGTGTATGTTAATTCATATTAGCAGTATACAATCATTAAACCACTGAGATTTTTTTATGTGATTATTATCCTAAGCAAGAAGCAAATAAGCAATCCGTGGGAATGAAAACCAAGCAATAGTTTATGTTTGGTTTGGAGATTTTTAAAGTAGATCAAACACTTATTGCGGTCACATGTAATAGAAATTAAATATATTATGGTGATACATAGGGCAACACCCCCTTCTAAAAGGGGGAGGCCTTTGTTCAACAGTGGTGGTGATACCGTCACACATCCCTTTGTATACCTAGGCGCTTATATAATTTAGATCAGTCTCATATTATTATGTTATAGTATGGTATTTGAGTAGTAGTAGCATTCACAACCCACCAAATATTTTATAAAAAAATTGAAATATCCTGCATCAGCTCTCTTCCCGCTCAGATTTTAAATAACAAGAATGATGAAAACAATATATTAGAGAATATTTGTAAGGGTACAGTATATCATTTAGGGCATTAGGAATAAGTAACTAAATGTTCAGTGGCAGTACATGTAAGTTGAATGGCAACGCATTAAAAAATATAATTTTGGGTGACCTACTGTATTTTAGAAACAAATATGAGTAACGTAGAATGCCTATTAAGATAGCTATCATAATAAATAAATGTAGCATATGTTAGTGGAAATTGTGAGTTGCTACAGTATGAAAACAATATTACTCTAAGTGTTATTAAGGTGGTCCCACAAAATACACATTTAAATCATTTCACCTCACGATGCTTAGCGATTCAATACAAATATATGAAATTAATTGTTCTCAATGTATCGATGCAGTGGCAGATATAAAGCAGCAGTATAGTGATTGTTGCAGTAGATTCTGCCAATATAGGTAGTGGAAGGAAATCTGTCCGAGTATATTAAACAATAACTTTGAAACCCGAACCTGGGGAATAATGAAAGCTCTTACCTTTCGATTCACCGCGGCACGCCACACAGGTGCATGTGACTGCATGGGATTTTAAAATACCTCTCTCCATCAGTATAAGAATTATTGAACCCCCGAACTTTATTGACCTCTTCCAATCCCTACTAGAGGCTCTTCCGCAGAAAGCTTCGAACTGTTTTGGAGTGTACCACTTATCAGCGTGCAGAATACATTTTCCGCGAAATCCAGACAGAAACAAACTCTTGTATAGCGTAGCTGAAATGCTATTGCAGTGGATGGGCAGCTCCGGTAATGCCGCAACCTCGTCCCAAGAACTCGCTATACCTTGTAGTATAGGATCGGCCTCAGATAGTACTTCTGCACCTGGTGCAGAAATTGATACAGTTTCTGGCACTTCTTCCTTTAAAGATTGGCTCTGGCTCTATTATTAGGTCTAATATGGACTCTGAAACAGTTTTTAGTACTTCTTCTGTTTCATAATTTACGGGTTCTACTTCAGCTTCTGCACGTTCTTCTGGTTGCCAATCTTCATTAATCACAAGAGGCGGAGTGTCATCCCAGCGAGGAAGTATATGGTTGTTTGTAATACACAACAAAAGCTGGTCCGCCGAAATCGGATCACTTGAGATAGCAGTGCCTACCGGTAGAACTTCCGGGGTGTTAGATGCTTCTGCTGATGCCGGAACATTAACGTCAACGTAGTTTATAGGATAAACTTCGGCGCCTATTTGCTCATACCGATGCCCTGTCCCTACTCGGCCACCAGATTGTTCGGGGCTATGATCGTGTACGTTCGGTGCACGATCGGATTCCCGTACTTCGGCCATGTCCGTCATTCCCAGAGCGACGACGGAGACCGACGAAAGAAAACCTGGCTATGCGACAGGACCTTGCCAACTTACAGGGAAAGTTTCCCATTTGCGGGGAAAATAAAAATTTCTAAGCAATCTAAAACCACGTTCACACGACACATAATTCTAGTATTTAAGGGGCCAGTGTCGCTAGTGAATTAGAATAACGGTTCTAATTCTTATATAGATTTTAAACATTTGGTAGGTACCAGACCATTACTTACTAAATACTGTTGTGTTATTAGAATTAGCACTATAAAAAAAATACATATTATGTAAACACATAATTCTGTAAGTATTATAAAATTTTGAAAATAAATTAATATTTTTTGGTGCAGAAAATGTTTGGAGTATTATATTATTAACATCTGAATATTAAATCTTAATATTGAAACGTGTCGATATGAGATAAAATATACTGTAAGGTTAGAGGCACTAAGTGGTTTATTAGCTTACATAATTGAATCTAGCAATGGTATACATTCCTAATAATACAATACAACTATTTTATTGGGACAAAAGTTTTAAAATTATTATAAGTATAAATTCCGTGCCATATAAGACAAGTCGAAAGTACTTATTTTCATTACATACAGTTTACACTATAATACTACTCATGTATAACATACCTACGTTTTGCATCTTTATGATGCGTTTGGGTATTTTACACACGTTGAGCTGGCAACCCTCTCTTAAGTTCAAATTTTCTCCTTTCATCATGTTAAATATTCATCACGCAGATACCTGCAACGCTATACGGTTCCAAATTCTCACAACGAGCGTACTACGCAGTCGCAAACTAATAAATCAATACTTTAGCGTCACTCACACCATTCCAATTTCAATTAGGCGGGAAAAATAAATTGGGTAAATTGCATAGTTACAGTGAATAATTTATTTTCATTGGTTTTTTTGCGTTGTAGATGTACACTATAGCACTAATATTATTTTCTTGGACTGTTAGATTTAAAGTTGAAACGGCTGGTTTATTTAAATTAAAAGTATACATTAAAAGTCATGATACGAGCTGGTTAATCATGTTTAACAATAATGAGTATCAGAAAAATCTAAAGAGAGATTAATATCAATATTTTCAATGTATTATTGCGTTTTAAAAGAAAATTAATCTATGTTATTGATATGAACATTACCAGTTAAGGGCACTGGAACGCTGCAATTATTGATTTTCCTAGCGCCATTTCTACACATTATTACGCGACTAAATGAAGAGGTACGTATTCAGCTGGTGATAAACTAAGAATGTGATATTTCTGGATTTGGAGTATAATATCAGTGTTCCAATCGTGGCTTCCCGTTTTTACGACAAAAACAAAATAAAAGGAGGGAAATATTGAAAATTATGAAAGTTATATATTTAAATATCTAATTTGAATAGTAACTCGCTATTAGTTAACTGTTTGTTGGAATTTCAATTAAAATGTGAGATTGTTCTGTCCAGTGCTTCCTAAATCCGAGATATAGTGTAAGGTTTCTACGTTTTTCATTGTATTTTTCGATTTATATGATGGAAGATTTGCGGTCTAAACACAAATCGCTGCAGACTGCGGCTCACCATATTGCCCTGGAATGTATTCATCCTCAGGTAAGTGACGACTACAAAATAAATTATACAAGTGTTTTCATCTTCTGTTTAAAATCCATGGTATGGTTACCGTCTTGCTATTAATAGAAATAAAGTCGATGCCTTAGACTATAAAATAATATATAGTCTAAGGTCGATGCATTAACAATTTATAATTATTATTATGTTGTTGATATGCTGGATACAATAATGGTATTTTTTTAAACGTATGTAATTATATTTTATTTTAATTGCAGCATACAAAGCAATTTTTCTTAAAAGCTTATTTAAACTTTTAGTATTCAACAATACTGAACAGTATTAATTCCTTCACCTTATTGTAACCCAGCGCAGGAAATTCAGGACTCAAACAATTGAATAACTTTTTTCTCATCTGAAGCTCTTGGCTATTACTATAGACCGTGTTAGTCTTGTCATTTGGCCTTCAAAGTAAGAATTAAAGCCTTATTACATATTCTGACTTACTATACAAAATTATTTGGATTTACAAATATATGATATTGCCATGCTTTGTTGCTGTTGCCGTGTGCTATCCGGCCTAGATTTGACCACCCCCTCTCCTCCCGTGGGTGTTGTAAGAGGTGACTAATGGAAAATCCAGAAGATAGGCAGCAGTGTCTTCTGTAACTTGACCACTGATACTGCAATCCCCAAGCCGCTTGCCAAGCGTGGGGATTATGGCAACCCCACCTAAGGGTTTGTTCAGCAGTGGACTTCTTCCGGCATGATGATGATACATTGCTTCATCTTTAAGTTATACAATTTCAATTCGATAGTTTTTTTATAGTTAATAAACCCTAGTACTGATATAACAAAAGATAAGCTGCTTCATTTAGTAAGGCTTGACATCTTGTATAATCTGTTTTGGTATACAATACTCACACATGAATTCGACATTACTATATCTACGATGTTAAATCCACATGTATTGTTATAAATGTTCAATTTCAGATGTGATTTACAATTGGTTAAAGAATTTTCAGCAACAATGAAGAGCCGTATCCGGTGGGGTATCAGCAATAATGACTATCACATGGACTACTACAAAGTATTTCTATTTAGACACTGCACTTTTATGTGTATAATGTATATCAATTATGATAAACAGAGGTTTTATATCACTGCTATAGATAGGGAAGGTATATCTTAACTGATTTCCCTGTTACAGTAAAAGTTAAATTGCTCTTCTTCCTTAACTAACAACGGTTGTTCTTCTTTGTTCTTTTAATAGATTTAATCGGTTATTTTTTTTTTATTTTTTTTAATATTGTTAATACTATAGTAGGTACCGTTCACATGAATATTGTCATAAATATAAAATCTCTGTTTATTTTATTATCACAGTGTGGAAGCACAAGTACAAGTTGGCATAGCTATGCTTTATGTTTGTAATAAATTATGTTACTTACCTATTAGCTATTGTCTGGTGTGACCCTTCAATCCAACATTCAAATAATTATACTTAATAAATTACATTTAATTTTGATAAAGAGGTAATGTTTGAATTAAACAGGGTTAAAGGGTTATCCTTAGAACTATCCATCCGTTTTTCAAAACTCTTTCACCAGTGTATAGAAATTTTAGAATGGACCTTCGATGTAAACATGGACTACTTAAACCCTGGAAATAAACAAAAATAAATTCCACGCTGACCAACTAGCGGGTTGTATGTTCATAAATAAAGAAATATACAAGCTAAGCTATGCCAACTGCGCACGGTTGTTCACAGTGGTGTTTGTCCACCTATGTCTGTGCCTTGGGACTAGCAGTCGACACACGGCTCGCCGTACCACGTACACCCGTACCCGTCCCCCGTACGGCTACAGCATGCCTTCCAGAGCACTCAGCACAGTCCCAAGATGTTCCACCCGAAGGGACTCAAGCCGCACCTCGTGAGTACACGCTTTGCAATGGTTTTTTTACAGTTTCCTTGCTAAGCTGTATCATACATACATAACCGAATCAAGCATACCTGTAACCTTCACCTTCGAGTATGACGTCATCTGTAGCAGGAACTGTTTAGTTGTTTCTGAAGTTTGCAGGTCTGTATTGTTTAGTCATGATGACATAACATAGCTCATGCCGTGGTGTAGATGTTAGTCAGTCAGTCAGTCAGTCAGTGTAGGTACCTACATTCTCTTAGGACCTACTCACAAGACGAAGCACCACTCAACTTGCACCGCAATCTCGGCTAGCTTAGAAACTGTTTGGCCTACAGTATGGAGGTTTTTTAGTTTTGACTTTAGTCCCAGCAATAAATACGGGGTTTACAAAGGTTTACCCGCAGCTTATAAAATTGAATTTGTAAGTATTACGAAAATAATTTTGCTAGAGCAGGTTTAGGCGCACAGCCAGACACGTCACTGCTTCGTTTTTCAGATGTTGCAACAAATGAGCTTTTTTGAAATTTTAGTTTTGCCTTAGCCCGAATGGAGTTTTTTTAGTAAGAAGGTGCAGAGAAGCCTTTAGACAATATTTTTGTATAACCAAATATGTTATGCTCATAAAGTTTTTTTTGCACTTCGTCTAGGATCCACGCGCTTATGGAACTCCAAACGATAGTCCTATATTGGGCCGGGCGCTATGCCTCACGCCTCGAGGCAGCCCGGTCCCGGGCAGGGTCTCCCATCTTAACGAGAAATTCCAAGACTCGTTGACGCTCACTTCGGACACAGATGCCTTGGTGGCCAAAATCAGCGCCATGTTCCCGACAGTGAGCGAAACTCATATCAAGATACTATTAAAGAAGTAAGTCGATCAATTAATTGTAGTATCTACGCTTGCGCTTTTTGTTGTTGTTGTTTCAGTAGGTACCACATCATTCACTCTTCTTTTTTTTAACCGACTTCAAAAAGGAGGATATTCTCAATTCGTCGGAATCGTATTTTTTTTCATAAACAGTACAAATAATTAATCTTACAAAAAAACGTAGTTGAACACTAGATCTAGACCTTATGGTAATTGGAATTGAGAATAAAATCATAATGTTGTGTGTTCTGCGCGCCTCAGCGACTTCTTATAAATGTAATATGATTACCTTATTTCTTTCTACGGATTATAACCGTAAATTAAACAGCGTACCTACTTACATGTTAACATACCTATGCCGTACTCAATAAATCCAGATTTTTTGTTGTTGGTTAGTAATCGCTAATGCAAATTATTAAACTTTTCTCGGATTTCTTTATTATGTGTTATGCCAGACTTTATGAACGAACATTCTTAGGTACTACAACAGAGAGGCAGTCGTTATTTCGGCTCTACAAGTCGAGAAGCATCCGATCACGACTCCTGGGCCTCTCACAATGTCTCCTTCGGCCGTGCGGCTACAGAAGAGTGGCCTACACTCCGCTTTACAGCTAGCTAAGGGCATGTCGGGCTCAATTCAGGGCTCCAGCCACTTCACACCGATGACGGGTACGCCACACGGTAAGTGAAACCGCCTATGGACACGCTTTTTAACTTGGCTAAACTGAAATGTTGGGACCGGCTTCGTAATTGTATTTAATGTGTTTAACAATTACATATATTTATACTGTTGCCGACTAATATAATATTTTCGTTAAGATTCCTCTTTGGAATTCTACATATAAGTACACCTATGTGAAAATGCCATACAGTCTAGCCAACTAAGAAGCCGCGTATTGTACCTAATTTAGATGTTTTTTTCACGTCAGAAGTCGAGTAGTTTCTAAGACAAAGAAGGCTTTGTGTCAATATTTCTATTTCATAAACATCTTAATGTAGGTAGTCTGAGGTTTTCCATTAGAGGCTGATTTATGGACAATGGCAACAATAGAAGGTTGAAGAAGCTTGCGTCATTGTGAAAGAGGAACAATGTACAAAGTGCGAAGATAGGTAGAATAACAACATGTTTATGACTATCTACTAGTACGTATTCCTTATTGTTTTTCGAAAAACAATTTTGTAAAGTATTGCGTGAGTGTAACTATCAGGGTACACTGTTTCTGTAGGTATTCTATTTAATTACTGACATATACCTAATTTTCTTTTTGTTGTTATTTTTGTCACATCACCCCATTTTAAAAGCATTGATAGCCGAGTGGTTTGACCGTTGGACTGCCAAGTCTAGATCTAGTCTAGTCAAGATTTTTCAACGGTGTGTAAAGCCATGTCAGAGGCCTACAGGCAGTTTAAACTCTGACACCAGGTTGTTCATCAACCATACGATAAGAAGGATTACTTGATTAGTGTTACTTTTGTTGACATGCCCACTAAAAGAGATTATAATCGATTTAGGACCGCTTATGTTGGCAGACTTTTGATTATCGTCAATAAGTAAGGGGCTTCATGTATCGTTGTCAGGGTCTCCGTCATTGCTGCGCCCAGCGTCGGGAGCGTCCAGCTATTATGGCGCAAGATCCATGGATGGTCCACCACCGAGGCATCAGTCCCCCAAGATGAAACTCAAGTAAGTTGTCGTCCTTAATTAAGTTATATTATGCTTACCCTATGACGATGCCTTAATCTAGGAGCGTCTTCTGTGAGAAATAACAATTATTTTCAAGCGATCAGGCATGTAGTCCCCGAAGGGGCAAGCAGAAGCGTTCTCATTTTTCAGGAGGCAATTTAATATGGCCACTTTTCGCCAATACGCTCATTCGTTAATACAATACAATATACCTAGTTATCGTAAGAGGCGACTAAGGAAAAAACCAGAAGATGGGCAGCAGCATCTTCTGTAACTTGACCATCAAAATTGCCCCAGTCCCCAAGCCGCTTACCAAGCGTGGGGATTATGGCACCCCCCCGCCGCTTTCTAAGGGGGAGGCCTTTGTCCAATAGTGGACGTCTTTCGGCTGAAAATGACGATGATGATACCTAGTTAAAATTTTGTTAATATAATCGATGCGCGAGTTAAACCAAAACTATTCCTCCAGTAACAAACAAACACGGGTTACGCTGCCAGCAGCGTGCACTATACAATTATCAGTAACTCTTCAAAAGGTGACGTTATCACCACAATCTCTACCGTTATTGACTTTATCACAAACTACATTAGATTTATTTAATATTTTTATATCAATAGCTAAATCTCATTCAACGCACATACAGCTGTACCTACACAAGTACACTACACAATACATATTTATTGTTCCGAATACACTGTAAAAATAACTCTGAAATTATGTTTGATGTTTTAGTAAGAAAACTATCTATTAAAAGAATTTTTACTAATAAACCGTCCCGTCAAATAAATAAAATGTTTAGTGTCAGTGTTAGAAATGAATTACTAGACAAAACTCATTCTTTTGGAGTTTTTGTTAAAAGGTGAGACATATCTTGTAACATAATGTTATCGCTATTTCTTATAGTTTTGGGTTCGGCCACGCACACTCGGAAAGTTCATTCTGTATAATATTTGAAAATACGGGTATCATTTCTCAGCCTACCCCTTCAGAGGATAAGAGTTTCCACTTCATTGGGACAAGCCCATTACCTGTCCTCACCATCACTCAGACACGTAATGATTACTCGGACTGACACTAAATAAAGATTTCACGAACAAAACCTTTTAGTGATAGTTTAAGTAATCAATAAATGACTCTGAGTGCGGCGGTAAGCCAAGTACTACATTGATAGATCATTAAGGACCATGAAGCTCAAGGCATCCCAGATTTTGATCAGCATTTTTGGATAGTGTGATGCATGAGACCTTTCTTCAACAGATACCTCAAAAGTATATTTCCGAAGGCCGAAGAAACCCTAATCCTAGATATCCTAGCCAACAAAGATAATAACGTACAGAAAGCCAGTGAAGAACTCATTGTAATGGGCTTCACTAAGAAGGAAACTATAGTCAAAGCGAAGGAACAGACTCCAGTGCCGCAAAAGAAAGTCGTGACTATCATGAAGACTACAGCTGAGAAGAACGAGTGTAAGTACTTTACTTATAACAAGTGGAGGAATAAAAGAACAATGACAACCCTCAATAAATCCAATACCGTCCTCACACGCCACTCTTTCTCGTTTTTTGAGTCTTTTGCATTCAGGTACTTACCTTGTAAAAGTAAATAACGACTGGCTCTGTCAGGGGCTTTGCTTTGTATCCTCTCCGTCACCACTTTATCAAGGTCTTACTGCTAAATATATTGTGGTATTGTGTTCAAGCCCAAAACCTTTCCGAGTCCATGATGAAAATATAGTTCACATACCGAATAACACTAATAACTGACACTTCCAGTAAAAGAAAAACTACAAAAGAAATACAATGGGATCGCAGAACGGGTAATATCTATCGCGCTAGAAAGCGTAGACTACCACGAGGATAGAGCAGAACAGATCCTTAACGCCGTACTGCAAGAGGAGGCGGCTCCAAAGGTCGCTAAGGTCGAAGTTAAGGAGACGAGGCGACCGAGCACAGCCGAACCGAAGAAGGGGTAAGATGCATGATCTGTTTGATGTTAGATTAATACCATTAGGGCAATTCACGTAATATTAAACCACAGTTTCAGTTCAGCTAATCCTCGTGTGGCAGTCGGTATTCGCGTAAGAATAAAAAATACCTAGTCTCAATTATTGAAAAATCGTATTCATTTGTATGACAAACTATGTCTTTAATTAAAGAAACTGTTAATAAATACGTGAATTGCACTGGTAGCATAAGAGCGGCGGTACGCAAGCTAAGATAAAAAATAAATCATATTTATCTTAAAATACCTATGTATTAGGTGTATCCTAGCCTGCGTTCCCGCTACTTAACTGGTTTCAACGGTGATTATAATGGATGGACATGGACATCAATGGTAACTGTTACAAATTTTATTGTTTCACTTAGTTTTCTCTTTCAGACATTTCCCTCTGTGGAAAAGTTACATCCATGTCTCTGAATAATCAACGTTATTTATGAACATTTCAGCAAATCCATCGTAAATTTTCAGGTATATTATAGTCTAATGGGGCCTCTAAGTTTTAAAAATAGTCATCTATTCATTTTACTACTATAATTGACAAATCTGTATTCGATCTAATTACGTCGACAGTTTTAAGGATACAAATATACCTGTAGTAAGAGAAATGGGAATAATTTGTCTTTGGTCAGAAACAGTTCATCTGTTTACCTTTTGTTGTACTAGAATTCTCAACATATTATGTGAAGAGAATAAAATATTTACAACTAATTTCTAATCAGTAAGAAATCAATCTGAATATACATGGATTCGCTGAAGTTTTCTCCTCCACAACCTCTAATAGAACACGACGTTAGAACGTTCTAACGTCACAGTTAAAGTTCTGTGGCCACAGAGAAGCTACACAGAAAACATACTATACATATACTCTACGAAATTTGAAAACAAAGAATAATAAAACTGGCTCGAATAATTTTGGAGTAAGGTTTTGTCCCGGAACATTGCGTCAGTTTGATAACGCCTGATCGTTCGTGGATTTGCGAAGAAGTGTGGTCCAAGGGACATTTCTGCCTACATGGTGATGCTTCAGTCATCCTTCAATTATATTTTACCTAATCATACAACTCTTGGTAAGATGACTATGATCAGACTCAAAAATTTGCCTTCAGCGTTTCATAAATCAGTGAGCATTCGTACAAAAAGGAAACATACGATCTACCGACACGTATAACAAGTGTGATATAAATTTTAAATATATACTACAAAAAATACATATTAAAATTATTCGTGTAGGTCACTAAAGGACTTGTTGTGGCTTTTACGTAACCAAGCGCTACGCGTGAACGTGTGCGCTTGGCATATACGCAGCTTAGTATATGTATAATATGTTATCTGTGCAGCTGAACACTTTGTAAATGAAACCTTGTTCCTGATGCTTTTTAGCTTCTCACACTACGGTGTTGCCTTAATATCTTCAAGGTTTATAGTTATTTACGTAAATTTTATTTTTCTGACTTCACAAATTCTGTATTGGTGTAGGAAAATATGGCGACAGAAAAAATACACCGCCTTAGCATCACAACTCAGATACCTACAGCAAAATTATTAGTTTCCGTAATCTATTAACAGATGATGCTATTATACAGAATATTATAATCAAAAACTTTATAAATTCTTCCTTTTTTATTTTGCAAAGTTAATTCGTAGATGATATTGTTGCAACACACACATGAAAATTATTTTAATAGTTGGAGCTGATGAGTATTATTATAAAACTGAAATGATTATCGAAAGATTAGAACACATTTCGAAGTAAAATATTCACGATACTCTCGCGCGTTGCATTTTGTGATGCTGATGTGCAATATGACGATATCTACCGCGGCGACCAGTGGTTCTCGCCTATAATTGGTTAATAGAAGGGTATATTGTTTCATTACCTGCAACATTTTTATTTCAAATCCATTATAACCACATACATTAAATCCCTAAAAAACATTCCATACATACTCCGCGAATATATTTCACATCGAAGTTAAACATGTTTTAATCATAAGACACAAAACATCATGAATAATGGACTGTATACCATCAATATATATTTACACACCAACATAATATTATCGACAACTGTAATATACATGTATATATCACTGTTTTACTAACATACTCATCGCCTCCGCTCATCGCCTCTCATACGAATCGTGCGCCAGTGTTCACGTGGAGGTTGCGCGCTTGCCGAGCCCGCCACCCGCGCCGCCCGCCTCGCGCCGCATCAAGACGTGGGCCGAACACTTAAAGTATGTTACTGTTGCTTGTACGACGCTGGGTCCTGTTTAGTTTCAATTCGGAACGATGTCATGGGGTAGTGGCAAGACTGTTGCGCCACATTAGCTAAGTATAGTCTTTGCAAATAATGTGGTGCACCCCTGTTAAAAATCGTACATAACATAAAAATAATATTTTTTGGAGTTTTAACCAATTAAAGGATGATATATAGTTTGATTTTGTAATTATTCGTTCAAACATAACATTAGAGAGATTGAGATTAAACCAGTTTCAAAATAAAGTGTAAAGAGACCAGGATCAAGAAACACAGTAAGGTATTTGTCATAATTTATAAAATGTATCATGTAATCTATGATAAGGAAAAGTGATAATACGTTAATGACTAGTTTAATTGAATCTTGAAAGTATTTGATGTGCAATCTATTATACTGAACAAAAATAAAGCCACCAATTAAAAATAATAAAGTGACATAGGACCCAGCGTCGACCCTTGCGCTACACCATATTGTGATAATACATATTAAAATGTATGTTTTGGTAAACACAAACTTAATGTAACGAGAATGTCTTGTGTTTTATTGTAAAAAGATTAGTTAGATATGTTAAATGTGTTTATGTCAGTTTGACAAAGCATGTGTGTGTTTGTTAGTCAAATGCTTTATATTGATTATTCTAATGTATTGTTGCGTATCTGTGTTTAGACACCGCTGTGATTGTGTTTATTATTTGAAGAGTGTGTTTTATTTAATGTAATAATTTAACTTTGATAGTCTGGTAAACAATTTATTTCACATGTATATAATAAGCCATCGACTGCTAAATACATAGACATAGGTGTTTCCTATGCTTAACGCACTAAACAGTTTCGAATCAGTAGCTTATTTTGAGTGTATTGTTAGTGTTTGTTGTAGTATGAGATTAAATGTAATAGCTTGATTGATCTGTTATTTAATATCTGGGTAACTGTAAGTAGATAGATTCTGGTGATTGCCAACTTATAAAATATTATTAGAAACAAATATAATAAAATGTGTGACGTAATTTATTTAGTAGTAGTTGTTATATGTGAGTATATTTTATCCTAAATGTTACAAAAGTATAGAGCGATTAATATCTGTCTGTATATTTTTGACATTGAGGCTTTTTTATTTATTAATATCATTGAATAGCGTTTAAATATCATCTATATAAGTATGTCACTATTTGAATTACGTGATAGTACTAGGTTTTTCACATATTAGAATATACAATTAGACATTAAAATGATCACAAATCGATTATATTATAGGGAATAGATGATTTCAAATATAATGTTGGCGAATAGATTTAGATCATCATACCTAGATCTCGCTAGTTTGTAGCCATCACATTCATGATCATTTTATTATTATTTAGCGTCACTCTGATCACTAAATACTTCAGAAGCACAATAGTTTCAAATATTTTTAGAAAGAGAAACTAAATATCTTCTAGTGTTATTAGGACTGCATGTTGTCTTTTGTGCCATGTAGATTTTTTTATATTTCCAATATTGGTTCAAACTTTTGTGGACTGCGAATGTTGCAGGCCAATATTGAAGACGAGCAGCAGTGTGGAAGCGAAGTTCAAGTCGCAGTACTGTTCGCCTACGAAAGGTCCTAACCCTTCGCTACGACACGGACCGAAGGACAGTCTCCTACTGTATGTATTTAGTACTAATTCCAAAAAATACATTTCATTGTCATTATCGTGACGTTAATTATATCATCTATCATTCTGCTCTCATGTTTTATATTATAGAAATAGTTCAATGTGGTCTTATTTTTGGGTCTATTTTATTTATCGAACGTTTGAAACGATTGAAAGTAATGGGAGGCGAAAAGGAAATTGACTTGTAAGCGTAGTCATGGTAAGCGTGACGGGTGCTAAGAGTATGAATATAATAAGTTATTCAGTTTTATTCTTCATTATGTCGTGGTGTAAAGTTTAGATAGTCACAAGGGTGGTAGCGGGGTTGACATATAATTGATAGAAATGAGTGTAGTTAGTATGAATGACGAAATGGGTTTGTGGAAAGGGACATTGAAAAAGATAGAGATGCAGAAATGTTGTTAAAGAAAAATTATAAAACTGGGTATAAATATACATACATACTTAAAGTCACGCCTCTTTCCACTGAAGGGTAGGCAGGGACCACGGATTCGCATTTGCTACGATCCTGACATACTTCTTTCGCATAGATAATAATCTAAGTAATAATTATAAGATTAAAAGAGAGCCTGTAGGTTCAAAATCAAGTTGAATAGGTGAAAAATCGGATTGCGACGCGATTCAGGACAAGAAAGAAGACGGGTGACAGAAGAGAAGAACCGTCTTGTGGATAAGTGTGTACGGTTACGTATACTGTCCCGTGTATCAAGTGTGACAGTATGCCTAACCACACCTTATATGCAATGACTTACTCCAATATCCAACGCATCAGAAGAAGACAAGAACATACAAACGTCGAGGTCTTTAAAAGTAATTATGATATAGTTTCGGTTTAGTTTCAAGACTTTAGTGTCAAAATGAGTTCCATTTGTTTGAATCGTGACATTTCGAAAACTAGACCCAAACTATGTCTTAATCATTTTTTAATTGCGTGAATTGTTCTCCAGGTGTGTAAGTTGATTATGTTTCAGCGTTTAATATGTGAAGTCTATTGTACAGTGGATATAAATGTTTTTGTTGTTGCTACGTGTTGTCATTGATTACCACTTAATGTAATTATTTATGTATACTTCTTTGTGGTATATAATCTAAATTCTCCATGAACAGAGAGGACTACATACCGTGGACGGGACCAGACCCTGAGCTGTGCAGTGGCCAGTCCGTCAAGATCGAAGGCCCGGAATCCCGGGATAGGCCCTTCTCCCTCGCCCGCGGTCCTTCAAGTCTCGCTAAGGGCCCTGCGGGCATCGCCAAAGGATCTCTATATCAGAAACTTAGCAAGAAGTCTGCAAAAATGTAAGTACTTTGGGTTTAAACTAGCTTTTAAAACGTTTATTCGGTGCCATGCCGTCTCTGCGAGCACGCCTTATCTGTGGGCTTGTACGACTGAAGAAATCCTTTATAATACTTTAATCTGAAAGTCTATGTTTACAATAGCCGAAACATTCATAAAAACTATTGCATGCTTCCTTTCTCAATACATATAAAAAAGTCATATCGTACGAGTTCAAATTACACGAACACGGTGTGCCTCGACTATAGATGGATGGCAATTGTTTCACTACACTTCTAATCCTTCATTCAATAATGATGTAGATATATTATATACTTAATTTTCACAGTATTTTGTGAATAACCCGTGCCTTTTTCTTTCAGTATTGGCTGAGAGGAGCGATCAACATAAACGTCTTCGTCATATTGTTTCATACATTAATTTATTTGTTATTAATTTTTGTGATTGTTAGTTGTATTGTTATAGATAGGGTGATTTAGTTGTACGTTGTAATGACAAAAAAGATCATTTTTGTATATAACGTGCAATTAAATTAATACCAATCGTTGTGTTTATTTTTATATAAGAAAAGATCTCATTACTTCTAGTACATTCCAGTAAAAGACTTGCTCAATAGGTACAGTAAAATAGTATTAAAGGGCTCTCCTTATATCTTCACATAATAACTTCATTCCGTTTGTAATACATTTTGTATCCCCGTTTTATACACATGTGCCCGCTGTTTTTTATACATTATATAATCAAGACAGTTTTATCGAAGGCATTGAAAATCTTGTCTTAAGATTGTGGGTATACAGTGGAATTTCTTAGACCGATTATTATTTATAAAAAAAAAACTACGCTCGAGTCGAATTGCCGTCCCATCGGGCTGTGAGTGTGATAAGGTGTTTGCGCTCATTTGTGCTCTACTGAGCTTCGATAAAACTGCTATTATAGTAATTTAATTAGTAAGATTTTTGATAGACTAAATTACACGACAAATTCTTGCCAAATTGTGACAATATTGAGGATTATTAATTTTAATGTTATGTTTGTCTGGTAGTAGATTTTATACTAAAGTATTTTTACTGCCAAAAAGTTTGTATATATAGTAGCGAAGTCATGTTTCACACAAAAATAAACATTTTTGACAGTTTTATAGACACTCTAGACCGAAGCTAATAAAAAATATATGAGAAATTAGCATTTTGTTGATATTGTTATTAAATTACTCGTTATCTTTGTCACGACTATTAATATCAACGTTTACATAACAATAACATTAATAATCCTACAATACTGCCGAACCACCTGTGCTGTGCCCTGTTCTTCCCAAAATTTTGCTTTAATCTAAGCAATATTAGTACGTATTGATATCAGGGACACTATCCGGCCAAAGTGTTTAAAATTATGAAATATAGCTAAATATATGAACATTGTGAAGATATTTTGAATATGAGATGAGATTATAATAAGCTTGACTTGCTTCAACAAGGGCCCATTATTCAATAGTCACATTGTTTTTTTAATTTTTGGCAATCAGCAAATGTGCCATTCCTACCAGTGTCGTGACATAAATTATTATATTCGAAGGATAAGTCATTTTGACAGTTAATGTATGGAAAATACGTCAAAACGTCTAATTTAATTTACTAATAAAAAATATCTGGCTATTGAAGAATTGGCCCTATGTAAATGATTATTCATTTCCATTGAGAGAGTGACATAATACGGTCACAATATTGTAATTTCTATGGCCTTTGCCTTAAAAGTTTTGTACGATATTGACTTAGTGTTTACACACTGATTCTGTTTGATGATCACGTTTGCAGACGAATCAGCAGGGTAATTCACGTACGTTTAAACTACATTTTCGGTTCAAATGTCACATTTTGACATATTAATTGACATAAAACCGAAACTGTGTTTAAATCTTACCAGAATCGGCCCTCTGATTGTTCTTCAAAGCCTTAATTCTACTGTAACCATTATCTAAAAGCTATATGCCTATATTCGCATAATCAAATCACTAAATTTGTACTAAGTAGCATAATAAATTATTTTTGTATATACACAGTAATAAGGCGTAATCAGTATCTTGTATGTGCAATATCATTGTCCATTACGGACACTTAGTTAAGTATACTTGTATTAAATATTGTATAATATTTTAACTGACTTAAAAAAAGGAGGAGGCTCTCAATTCGTTGGAAGCTTTTTTAACCGACTTCATAAAAGGGAGAAGGCTCTCAGTACGCGTACGTCGGAATTTTTTTTTAATGTATGTTCTCAGTCATTTATGAAGCTTTTGAAAAGTGACTTCGTAAACTTATGTAAAAAATAAATTCAATAGTTTATTTAATTATTACGTCAATAACGTTGAATAAAAAATAATTATGTAAACAGTAAATTGGTATGAAAATATTTTTCTAACGAGAGACAGATCATTCGCTAATTGTATGTAGCTGCTTATACTTAGTATATGCTAGTACGCTACTAACAAACAGTGCTTGAGGGGTTCGTAGCTACGTGGCTACGACGCAAAACAGTCGATCTTCGAGGTTAAGCCGTGCTCGCCACGGTCAGTCTTGCGATGGTGACCGTTTTTACACGTCGCGACCCCTCCGTGCTTCGGAAGGCATGTTAAGCAGCTGGTCCTGCGCCTGATCTCTCTGTTCGTGTCGGTCTACTAGTTGGCTAGCATCAGATAAGATAGGCTGCCGATGCCGTGACCGAAGTTCGGTCAAGAGAACATTAAACAAATGGTTATAGTTAGCAGATCGTGTAGTAACTACTGCTCATTAATTATAATCGTTTTGTTTCAAGTACTTAACAATGTTTTCAACAAGCGCTAAAGCCATTAAAAATTGCACTCAGATTTATGAATGCCGGATAAAATAATTTACTCTTATGAAGCTACTGAAGAAACTGTCCCTAGGGATAGTTAGGCAATGGGATTGGCTTCTGATTCCATATGTAGAATAATTTTAATAGCCATTCAGAGTTTTATATTAATAAGTGTAGCCAAATAACATTGTTTTCAAGTATTACCCCAGAAACTTAGAAACAATTTGTGCCAACTGTATCGTTGAGACTAGGTGTTGTGTTATAAGTATAATATTGTACCTGCAATTGATTACATTCATCGAATATTTCTTCCATGATGTTTATAGGCAAATAAGCCTGGATAAACTTACAAGCTAGATGTAAGACGTAGGTTTTGTTGTGTAAGTAATCGTTTGTATTTAAAATTACCTTTATTTTTGGCCCGACCTAAGTGAGTTTAGGTTTCCACTATGCCGTATGTAAATTTAGCTTGCACCAGACAGCAGTCTGACCTCCGTACCAACATATATTTAGGTGAAATGAAATGGGTCAGAATATTTTATTGATACTTATTGCTGTTTCAGGTAGGTTTGTATAATTTCTTTGCAGGGTTAATATATTTTTCCATTAACGTATTGTCTACCAAGGTCAGACTCAGTATAAAATCAAATGGTTATATTAAAACACCAAGCTCCTAGGATAGTATGCATGAAAGCGGATAGGATAATGATTATCTTGCACGTTAGTATTGTCAGTATTATTTGTAAAATAACATTCTAGCATCTTCGAAAGAGACGTAGGTACTTGTATTCTTATGGTTAACTTAGATATAAATTATTAATAAATGTAGACTTTGGCCATGCTGACATATCTTTTGAGGCTCAGTCTCTCCTTAGTCTAAGTCCAGACTCTAGTCAATTAGGACCATATTGTAGTGATCACACATTATTTTTGTGAATATTGTCGGAATAAAATTGTTGGTTTTGTCCAAATTGTGTTTTATTTCATCGTTTTGTAAGTAGACACCTCTGGTTTTGGGATTGAAACACCTGATAGTCATTAACTTAAAAAAAAAAGTGAGCATTGATACAAGTCATCACGTCTTTATTTCTGATGGAGTTAGTGCATCAGCCCTCTTACCATGAACTCTTAAAGCAGGACAGTTTACGATGTGGTAGCGAGACGCCGCATTTCACTGCACGTAGCGGCGTCTCGCTTCCACATCGTAAACTGTCCTGCTTTAAGAGTTCATGGTCAGGGGGCTGTAGGTATAAGGGCTCTGAATGGTCTGCTAAAGTCATGTGGCTATCGTACGGTTCATAGAAATATGCGTCCTTTTTGTAACTTGTATGAGTCTAAGGTTACGACACCCGCATGACTTTCGCGAGAAAATTTGAAGGAACCCTAAGAAACAAGTTAGCTGGGAAGTGGAAAGTAACTATTAAAGATGAAAAAATAAATAAAATAGGATTAAATGGTAGTTAAAATAAGTGGTATGATTTAATTTAAAGTGCCTTTAGATAAAGCTAAATAGAAAGCTCGGAATATTTCATAGCTTTTTTTCTACTCATGTAATAGGTACTTGACACATCGGCGCTACCTTAAAGTACCAAAGTACATTTCGATAAGCACAAAATTACAATGTACTAGAAAACAAAGAAATAGTTATTAATATGTAGTGTATATATTATTTCTAACTTTATGAGAAAACAGTTCAAAAAAATTAGGTAGATACCTACCTAACCACGAGGCCATTTTATAGGTGCGAATCACGCAAAATCTATTAGATTTCGATCGAACTCATATCCCAGAATTATGATGTACTTATAAGGGTTTTTATTAACGACTCTTGTGATCCTAAAACAACAGCCTCGTTGTTAGTTCGTAAGACTAAAGCTTCAAATGCCTTTTATTCATAAATGTAAATATACGGGTTGCTTTCCACCAGAGCTATATCTTTCTCCAACTGTTTCAGTTCTTGTTCCATTTTAGTCTTCCGAAGGATCTTAGGAATCGTGTCAGTGAGCATCGGTAGCTGAAGGAATGCCTTTTGCATCAGTGACCAGTTCTGCTTCAGATCCTAGGAAAACAAACAATACAATTAGGTGAAATTGGATAAGCTTTCGTTGAAGGACTAAACTTTCGAAATAAAACTCAGCCGTACAAAGTACCTACAAATAAGCATCTCGCAAGACTTGACCTAATATGGTATATGCTACCTACTTAAAACGACACGACGTCTTGTAAGAAACAAACCCTTAGCTACTGTAATGAAAAATCGTAATTGTAGACACCTATAGTCATCATAAATACACATAAATAAAATAGGAAAGTGTTTGTACCATTAAAATAAAAGAAAATTACTCAATACATAGGTACTATCTCAACGTATACACGATACACAACAAAAAAGCATTTTTTTTGCTTCTGTCTATTTGTTCCGGGTCATCTCGGATACGGCTGGACCGATTTTGTTGGAACTTTCACAGGCTGATGCAGAGCTTCGGCAGCAGCGGGTCTAATACAGACTTCTTTGAATTCTATTCTTTGATCCCCGGGGAAAAAAAATCGCCGGAAATGCAGGATACAGCTGCTCCGCGACGCGCGACGGCTGGATTTTGACGGAACTGGCTAAATTCACTGGCAAATCGCTCATTTTATAAGGAGTGGGAGAGATACTATTATATTTAATTGTGAAAATATTTAGGGCTCCGCGGGAAAAAATTAAAACCGACATAATTGTCAACAAAATCAGATTCAATTAAGTACATCTGCTTACTGCTGCTACGAACAGGTTTTTTAATCGCAATCCGCGGGGACGAAGACCCGAGTAATAAGCTCGTTATCCAAATAAAACTTACAGTGAGTAATTTCATACGCTCTTCTTCATTGATAAGCTTGCACAAACTTTCCCTCGTTTCCTCTGTGTATCTGATCTTTTCTAAGGTCTTCTGAATTCTTCTGTTTCTCTTAACCAGGTAAGCTGGCATCTGACCAAAGTCTGGTCGGAGACAAAACTCGGGCACTTCCCCAGACCCTTTGATCTTTTTTATGTGGCCGTTCCTCGTGTCTACCAACCTTATTAATTGGAACAAAAATAGAAACAAATAAATAACTATAGTATAAAAAAGTACCTAACTGAACCTAACCGAGAAACAAGCTTTATTTTGGGCCTTATAATTACTGGCCCTGACAAAATTAACCTTATAGTAGGTACCTATATTATGTACCTATGTAATAAATACTCAAGCTTCTACCGAAGCTTCTATTAATGAAACCAGCCTTCATAGCTGTTATAATGTAAATAGTACCTGGGCTCCACAGGCTTTCCTTTGGTTTTGATAGCTTTCTTAATGTTGATGACTCTAAAATTGACTGCTGGCTTTTCCTCCTTCTTCCCTGGGGGAGGACGTTTGGGCACTGGAGGCAAGTTGCCAGACACGAAGCATTTATGATCAGTTGTCTTTATTGGCTGGCCAATTCCTTGACCTTTTTTGAGGAACTGATCAGGAGGTTTGAGTGGAGTTTCCGCGTAACCAAATGTACGACGTAGATCCGGCCTTTTCGCTAGTCTCAATTCCTTTTCAAGCTTGGATTCATATCTATAATTAAAAAATTACTATCATGTTTTTTATTTTAGTTTTTAAGACTCTAGCCATTCGTTAATAGATTAATAATCTTGAATTTCTTATATAAAGCTTTGATTACAGGAGTAGCACAGTATATTATCAGTACCTACTTCTGTTTTACCACTGTGCTGTTAATTATTTGTTGGTTTTAATAATTTTTAGATTTTTTTTAAATTTCCATCTCCATCTTTTTTTAACGAAATAATTGTTAGTTATAGTTACTTGAAACTAACAATTATTTCGATAAAAACAGATGGAGTTTCTACTTGGTGATTAGATCGATTATTTATAAATATACCTTGGAGTATTAGGTGGTTCTGGAGGTGGTTTGTCTAAAATCGTATAAATAACTTCGTCATGACTAGTGATTTCAACCACTGACATAATTATCTATAACAGTAAAACTGAAGATTGAAAACTAATGAAAATATAAACTAAAAAACTGCTCTGTCGGGTTACCCCTGTTGGTCGCTATAGTAACCAGATTTTGTTTGGAAGATTATGAAAATTACACAGACATAAAAGGAAAATCTAACTTTATAATCTAGAATGTAAATAGCTCGTATATAAGTCATTCTATCGATCCTCTCTGCTCGCTGCGATTGCTAACATTGAAATAAAACTTATATCATGAACTGACCCGTCTAGAGTACTAATTGGATTTAGAAATAGACAAATCAATATATGGAGCTTCTATAAAAGTCGGGACGATGTACTATTCGGGACATACGGCTCTTAGATTTCGTTCAAGCTTGTGCTGCTGACATGCTGCGCTGATAATATTTTGCTGTTATAAGGTAATTTAGAATGAATTAATCAATTAAAAAAGTAAACTTCTTTGTTAGTAGTTTTTGTTTGCAATGACAACACCTATCATAACTGTCAAGTGCACGTCAAAACAAATGATCGGTCTCACATAATCATTGATTATTTTTAGATTTTTGCATATTTTTCACCTATGTAATACTTTTTCGGGTTTTTCTTTTCTTTTATTTTGTTTATCTAAAAGGCACGATGTTAATTAAAGGGTTCCGGGAGGTTAGGAAGTATAACACGTATAAATGTGTAGGTGTAGTGTCTAGGAAGTTTTCAAGGCGAATAGATTCATTAGACCATGAAGAGAGGCTTGAGGGCTGTTTGTCGGCGTTGCCCTCGAAGGCTAAGGTAGTGATATGTGGCGGAGGAGTCATGGGTTCGGCTGTGGCCTACCATCTAGCGCGCCGAGGCTGGGGTGACAAAACCATTGTCATAGAGAAAGAAAAGTAAGTACCACTGTGTTTACCTATGTTGCGCCTTACTTGTACCTTCAATCTCGAACTGGATTTGTGTATACATACTGTAAGTTGTGGTCTGCATTATTGATTAATTAAAAAAATATTTTAGATACCACATGCAGATATAAACAAATTTGTATAATAGAACCTTTATTATTTCCTTTATTTAAACTATTTTTCTTATAAATTACATTTTAAATATCTATATAAAAATACAATATTTAAAAATATAAAAAATAGGGCCCAACCAGCAGCGGGAACAGGGTCCAAGCTACCGGTGGTTAGGGCTCCAGATAGAGGAACCTCCTCACAATGCGTGCCGTGTCGAGGAGTACCGCTTTTTAGAACCTTTTATTATTATAATATTTAATCAATTTGATCAGATAAAATCAATCCTATTGTAACGAATTATGAATACTTTTACTTTACCTACAAAAGAACAAAATAACATATTCCACAAATTGCAAATGTATTTAATAAGGTCTTCTTACAAACAGTGTTCTCTTCTTAAAGACTTGTATTACCTCTTATCTTATTTATGGTTTTATTTTTAGAACAAGTAAATGGTCTACCTCTCTTACAAATCCCAGTTTTTAGACTTGCGCATAGTAGTTCGCGACCAAGAATCTTCGCCACTCCTAATCAAAGTAGTTCATTTTAGTTCATCACTCGCTCATTCATTCGATCTTATGTTACATTATATATTTTTACCTTTACTTTTGACGCGTAACAAATGAACTAAAGAGCTTAAGAGCAAGAGATCTGAGAACTAGTTTGTTTAGTTCGTCTGTGGGAGCGGTAGAACAAATAAGATTGTTCGCGAACTACACAAGACTACCAGTTTTTTTAAATGTAAAAGTCAGTCATAACATTTTGTATATTGCAACAGTTGTGTATTCTCACTATTTACTAAGGAAGATGTATTATATGTAGCTGTCTTACATTTAACTACTTCCATTTGGTACTTTTTCAACCACAACATTCAACAAATTAATGCAACATAAATCCAAGAATTATTAAAATCCGACTACTCTGTAAAAAGCTATGCAAGAAAAAAAAGAAAACATTTATTGGCATAAAACACAACACAGAAATATGGTCATACATTAAAAAAAACGCTTCGACTTGAAAACCTCCTCCAGTTTTGGTCGGTTAAAAATATTTTATGTTCTGGTGGCCTAGTAGTTAAAATACAAGATTTGTATGCACTAGTATCAATGTGACTTTTTCAATGTCATAATACTTTCTTAGATATTCTAAGGCACCACTAGTTAATGGTGACAAAAAACATTGTGAGGCAACCTGGATTTTATTATCTGTAATTGCCAACCTGCAGTGAGCTAGTGTGGTGATCAAAGCTCAATCCTTCTCTCTTCTCTATCTTCTCTTCCTTCATGAGAAGTGGTCCTTGCCCTGCAGTGGTATGGTCATTGGCAGTTAATATTATTATTAAATCCAAAAATAAACTTATTTGGTAATAAAGATGTTTATTAAGAACAACAAAACCTCAACATAACGGAATACCAAAAGGTATAACATAGGTCTTGTGATAGATAAATGATGCCTCGGAACCTTCGTCAGCTCGGTTCAAAAAGACTTTAATAATATTCTAGTAAATATTAATAATATAGACAGCTGCACACACCATCTTCGACATGTTAACCCTATATGCAATTTTTTTTTCAAATCTCCCCACTCTAGGAATTTCCCCTGTATCGTGGGCACGTTGCACAAACAAGTAATAATATCACATACACAAACACCCAGACTCGGGACAAACATCTGCGGATCGCACAACTTTTTGTCCCGTGCGAAAATCGAACCCGCAACCCTAAGCGCCTAAGTTTAATCGCTTAGCCACTGCACCGATCGGGTCGTCGACCGACGATCTTCACCTAATCTAAAGGCCAATCAACAATCTCTCCCAGTCTTAATTTACATTCAAAACGTTTCCGATTCCATATTTGGAACCAATTTCCATCCCTGTGCGAAGTCGCGTTCAATTTAGGTTCAGACAATTTAGACTCGCACATGTAGATTGCGATCTTCCGATTGGCTAGTGGGCCAGGATGTGCATCAGATTCGAAAGGAAGTCTATTATCTGCATAACACTTTGATAGTTGCTGGTTTTATAGGACTTTACACGACTGCCCAAAAAAAGGAGTGTAATGTTTTCAGGGCTCATGTATGTATGTATGTGAATTTCTTTATTCCACCATAATTTCTGTATGTCTGAACCGATTTTGATGTATGGAGTGACGTTAGAATCCTTACACTATCGCGAGTTACATAGGCTATAAAAAAATGAAACAAATAACCGTTCTGTGGAACACTGTCTTATCTAAGAGGTACCCAGACTGCGATGGAACTTGTTTTACACTTTTTAGTTCGTTCTTTGTCATGGCAGTCGTGTTTTGTAATTTTTGTATTTTTTTTTTTACATTTTTTTTAACAATATTACGAACGACAACATACTTTACGTAAAACGATGTTAGGGTAATTCTTATACGTTAAATACACAGTTTGGGTCTAATATCAGGTATATTCATGACAATTTGACACACGTACCCATGGAGTGCCGGGCCAAAATAAAACTTCCCGATTTCATCCCGTAGGTATCTTAGGAGGCGACTAAGGAAATTCCAAAAGATGGGCAGCACCGTTTTCTGTAATTCACCACCAGTACTGCGATTTAGGGTACGCTTTGCAAGCGGCTTGGGGTTTGCCAAGCGCGGGAATTATGGCCACACCCTTTAAAGGAGGCCTTTGATCAACAGTGGACATCTTCCGGCTGATGATGAGGACACGTACACTGAATACATGAGTCTGACCCTAATTTCTTAGATGTAACGTGGTTAAAATAACGTGGAAGACTTTTTACGTAATATAAAAATGAATCCCTATTTTCCTTGTTTACGGCATCATGCGTGCTGGCTGGACCAATTTCGCTAATTATTTTTTTTGCTTTGTTTGTTAGTATACCTATTATATATATAATAAGAAAGTTGCGCGCAATATTCATAATTTAAGAAAACTTAACGACTACACTTTCTTTTCTAATGTAACCTTCTTTAATGCTTTTGACCATATAAACTTTTCTAATGTTACCTTATGGCGTTTGACTTGACTACCAATCGAATTCAATATTCATAGCAGTGGCGTGCATTGGTTTTCGGACTAGGTAGGCATTACACAAATGGGAGTTTTTTTTAACGTAAAACGCGATTATTTACCATACACTGCGGAATTGGCACATAATTATCTTCCCGAATCCATAAAAAGATATAAATATAGGAATACCCTCTTCAATAACCATAATATCGATTTTATAGGTACCTAACTACATATATTGTTGTTTTTTTATACCTACGTTCGGCATGTTCTGACCTCCGCGTTAGTTAAATAACTTTACAAATAAGTTGTTTTATCACTATGAAGGTAACGTGTAAATACAGAATGTATGAGTGTCCGGCTAGAGGCAATTGGCCTATGGGACGGTCAATATAGCGCGCAATTGTGCTTACACTATCTTGAAATATACATGATAGTAATTTTATTGTATTTATGTAAAACACTAGATTTGATTTTATACTAACTAATTACTGTACCGCGATCGTGAATACCACAATGGGCTTAGTTTATACCTACTTACACATTCAGTATTTAAAAAGTGATTTTGAGATTTCGATTACGACACAATGAATAAAAGACAGTGTTTTAAAAGAAAATAGGCACGTAATTGATAATTTTGATATAAGTACATTCGTAGGCTCGTGAAGACGTTGTTTACGTAAACAAAACTAAGGCACCTACCTATTCGTCGAAAAACGTTTAAATCAATTATTTACTCACATAATTTTAACTCCACGAATCTCCTCTTGACATTTTTAGGCTAATTTATCGGCACTTGGACTTTTATTTACCTCCACAAACATCTAATTGTTTTGTCAACAAACGAAAACTTACTAAAGATGTTTGCATGTAATTTATCAATACATGTTGCAATTTCACCACAAACAAAACACTGTAATTTATCTAAATTCATGAAAAAGCCATTATTTATGTAACACTTCCTAAAAAATCACTCGTAATTAAAGAAATTGTTTACATTGTTTGCACTAAAATAAAAATCGCGCGCGTAAATGACATATAGCCGACTGTGGAGGGTTACCAGACTTATAAAACCTTTTACCCGTACTAAAACGGTTTAAATCCGTATTTTAATTTGTATAAAATCGTTTTGTCATAAGAACTATATTAAAACACATAAAACTTTACTATACTTAAAAAATATAGGAATAGGCTAAAATATGGTACGAAATCTAACGAAGAAATATATTTTTTAATAAAAATTAGTGTCTAATGTTGTCTAAGTAACATATAAACAGGGAGATTTTTATGAATTTGGCAACATTGCCCAACATTCGACGGAGAAGAAAGAATAAAGAATGCTTGCTCTCTTTCTGATTTGCTTAAGAACTATGAGTCTATAACAGCCAATAAGAGACTCGGAAGTGTAATGCATTAGATTGCAGCATGAAAGCAGCCAATATTGATCAAAGTAGGCTTGCCTACTTTAGTCGTCTAATTTGCGAATGTCAAATGTCAGTGTAATACGTATGGAAAAAGTGGATTTCTATTTCGGTCGTATTATTCTAAAGAAGTGTGTGTCTGTATACGAATACGCGAATTCTTTTATAGTGTGCGTGGATTTAGTAGGCAGCTCGAGCGACTGCCTACTATTGCGTCATGCTATGAATGGACGATCGTAGGTATATTTTTGTGATGGATACTAAAAGTATTTTATTTGTGTAGTATATTTTGAAGAATAATTATTGTTTTATATTAATTGGTATGACCAATTATTTTATTTATTTAGTAAATATAATGTATTGAATTGTTGAATTTATATAAGGTAGGCACTGCCTAATTGCCTATATGGGATGCACGCCACTGATTCATAGTTAGGGTACGACAACGTCTGTCGGGTCAGCTAGTACTTATAAAGTTAGGTGATAGAGCTCGAGAGTCAAAGGTAACGTCAACGTAGATTCGATACAAGAAGTAAATAATTATGCTGCCATAGTAGAGTCATACGAGGCGGAGAACATAATGTGGGCACGTGGGATGACAATGGGCGCCACCAACAAGAGATGCATGACGGCAAAATGTGGGTCTATAGAGATCAGACAAAAGAAATCAACTACCCCTTCTAGAATTACTGACGCATTTGTTTGCTTGTTATTTGCTAATGTACCTACTAGAAACTGGAACAAACTTCTATTCCTGAAATTGTGTTTTTCCAGGCTCTCTGGAGTTTGCTCAACGTGACTATGATTTCCTACTGTAAAACTAAAAAGTTTTGAAGCCACTATAATGCTTTGAAAAGTTTAGTTTGATTGAGCAACAGTTAGTTAATTGGCTAATTGATATGGTAATTTTAAATTGCAAGGAGTTTTATAACTTAGACGGGTCAGTCGCTAACAGCGGTTACCCGTTCTACTTTTTTACTTTGCCATCTTTTGATTTATACGGCTTTCTATAATTTTATGGGCAAGAGGTATGACAGAAGAAAAATTATGTTTTTTTAAAACGTCCTACCCTAGGAATTTCTCTATTATCGTGGGCGCGTTCCTCAAGCACTAAATATCACATACACAAACACCCAGAGTCAGGAAAAACATCTGCGGATCACACAGATTTTTATCCCGTGCGGGAATGACCCGCAACCGTTAGTGCAGTCAAATCGCTTAGCCACTGCGCTAATCACGTCGGCAAAATATTTCCTTATCACATCACATCATCACAGCCAAAGACGTCCACTGTTGAACATAGGCCTCCCCGTTTAAGCGGGGGTTTGCCATAATCCCCACACTAATATTTCCTTATAAATTGTTGATTTCTGTAATATGTAATGTATAGTGTTCATTGCTATTTTCTAGTGTTCGAAACAAATAGAAAAGTTTATACATTGTACATGTACTTTGTATACAACTTTAAGAACATCAACTTTAATTTTAAAATGGTTGCACAATATCATATCCCAAGGATAGAAGCTCTTAACATTAAAATGACGTTAATGAACGTTAATTTAATTATCATGCAAATACTTGGTATACAAAATCTATGGTCTAAAGTCCTGTAACTTTAATATCTTTGACCTAGTACAAACAAGATCAGAGCTATAAGCAAGCAAGATATGAAATAGCTTCGAATATATTTTTTGAATTGTTAATTTTATTGTAAGGTGCACCTTGGTGCTTGGTAACATCTATATTATAGACACTTAACCTGTTGTGGCGAATAGGTACTATAAAATAATAAAGAGAATGACCAATTTTATACTGAAACAGTCAGTACTTTGAGTGTATAGGTAATTTTATTATTAGGTATTGATCAAAACAGTTCACGTTTTGGACCACTCAAAAGCACTTTATATAAGTCTATTTACAAAATTGTATAGGTAATTTTATTATTAGGCATTACTTTATATAAGTCTACTAACAAAATATTATGAAATGTGGCTTAACCCTTACCCTGTCCAGTGTACCGAATACGGTACACTGATTGTTAAACTATAATGTGTATATTTCGTGAACAGTGAGTGTTAATATAGAGTTATATCATTTAGGGTGGGAGTTGGCAGCCGCTGGCACTCCTCAGGTCTGGTTGGCTCTTTCAAACCCACACTAGCCCAAGTTCGCCTGGCACAGTCATCAATAAGACTCCTTCAAGAATTAGAAGCCAAAGGCAGAGCGACCGGCTGGAAGCAATGCGGGTCCCTGCTGCTGGCAAGAAACAGGGATCGTATGACGGTGTACAGGAGAATGAAGAGCCAGTCTGTGTGCGTATTTGTTATTTAATACTGATTTTATTCTACTGATTAGGGTTTCCCACTTCATGTTATTGACAAAAGACAACATGAACACGGTAATCATCGCCTAATGAACATTGAACCATATCTAGACTGGGCGCTAGAGCTAGGTACTTGAGTGTACATATTATAAGAACAGAAGTCTCTTAATTGTTCTAAGTTCATAAAAGCTTGCATTTTAATTTTAATTTTTGGATGTCGCTGGAAAGTTTTTCGTTCATTTTTTTTATGTCCCATCTAAGAGGATACCTAAAAAATTATCATTGGACGGGGCATAAAAAAAATTGGACTAACAATCTTACCGGCAAGGCGGCAACATTGACGATTGACGACCTGATTGGCGCAGTGGCTAAGCGACTGGACTGCTGCGCTAAGGGTTGGGTTCGATTCCCGCACGGGGCAAAAATTTGTGCGAACCGCAGATGTTTGTCCCGAGTCTGGGTGTTTGTGGATGTGATATTTCATGTTTGTGAAACGCACCCACGACACAGGAGAAATTCATAGAGTGGGGCGACGTTTAAAACAAAAACATCCAAAATCTTAATCTTCAAGCATTTATGAACTACTAACTCTAACGCCTGCACTAATCGTTAAAGATCTCAGAAACGCGCAGCACCTATAGAAACTTTAAACACCATCTCTAACAAGACGTTAACGTTGAGGTGTGATATGAATAGTATTGGCTGTGATGATAGTTATGCGTGTAAATGAAAATATTCACAACACAATATGGCGTCCAATAATGGAACTTGGAGGAGTGAGGTGTGGAGTATCAGGTGGGTGGCAGCGCCTATTGTAATTGTCGGGCGTTGTCACTCGAGGCGACACTCAGATAGCGCGTCCGTATTATGAGCCGGCATGCGGCAGCACGATGGTCGATGGCATATATTTTCAATTAAACGATATTCAGCCTCCACAGTGCACACGCCTGTAGATAAAGCTTAATCAAAATTGTGCTTTGGCACGTTCACTGTAATTAAAGTGCGTCGCTTCACAATTTTATATAAATAAATATTGCATACAGGAAATAATAGGCGGTCTCAAAAGCAGCGTAGCCTAGTATTGTGTTCTTTTTAGAAGCCAGCACTAAGACGTGACTATTTGTAAGCCTCTATATCCATGTAAAAAAATTGATTTGAGCCATCTTATATTAAAAGGCTTAAAATTATGCTCTACTGACCTTTATTAAAAAATTTTACTTATCGAGTTCCTTTCTCAGTTATTCAACTACGGGTTCTAACCAATAGTCTTCCAACTCATTTTCAAATTATTTTACTTAATAGAGGTATAAAATAAACATAGTAGCGTTGTATTTATTTTTAAGGTAATGTGATAAGGAAAACTGGAAAACGTCATCGTCAATCACGGAATAAAATAAATAGGCAGATTAAGCTTCTTAAAGCAAGCTTTAATGTTGTGTAGGCATCACTTGTTTTGCCTTTTGATGGATCCATATTAATTAGTATCTTTCCCAGACAGTTCTTGGGGCATACCCTGCGAGCTGGTGACGCCGAAGAAATGCCAGGAACTGTGGCCGCTTCTCAACGTGGAAGACGTGTTAGGTGGCCTCTGGATACCTGGAGACGGTGTGGGTGACCCGCACCTGTTAAGCATGTCGCTGATGAGGGAGTGTGTGGAAAACGGTAAGTGACTCCATGACTTCGATTTTTTTAAATACTGAAGGTTATCTAGAGTATATAGGAGCTCAAAGGCGGGGATACACCAGAAGAGAATTACTTTAAGGGCTTGCTGATTGAATTTGACCGTTAACCGACCACTGGTTGACAATGAAGGAAATAATGTCTCATTAATTTTTATCTTTTCTAAATTTGGTAATTCTCGGAAGCAGCACGTAGCTTCTTATATGGCGAAATATTGGTGTATACACATTAGGGAAAATCCAGAAGATGGGCAGCAGCGTCTTCTGTAATTTGATTTTTGTGATTTTGACACTGCGGTCCCCAAACCGCTTGCCAAGCGTGGGATTATGGCAATCCCCCCCCCCCCTCCTAGAAGGGGCCTCCCCCTTTGTTCAAAAGTGGACGTCTTCCGGCTAATGATGATGATCATCATCGTCATGCCACCTCTGCATTCCCCTTTGGCGAATACAGGCGTGATGTTATGTAATGCAATGTCGGTTTGAATTATGGATCCATTAAAAAGAGACAGCTTAGTTTATCCATTTGTTTAAAATTAAAGTTCCTAGTCTTATAAATCGTCCAAAACGCAAAAGTATTTGGTCCAAACAAATAGCTTATGCATAATGTTTTTCCAAAGTTTCATTTGATTCTCATGACAATCGGCGAAAAAACAAATAAACTTCAACTTCTTTCTTGCTTTTTTGTTTTAAATTTATTTTAGCAATGTACTGTGGAATTCTAAAAACGAATAAAATTGGATGATCAATGTTGAAATGATGTCTATCATTCAAATTCTCCCCGAAGACTCTTTAACGCTGAAAATTGAAATATCCATATATCACGTAAAAGCACATCAGGTACCCGAATAGCGATGTTCATTTGTTTTTTTGTGGCGGCAAAGTTGCATGCTAGCTAGAAACACAATACTAACTGTCTATGACTATAGACATGTAAAATCGATTGATGAATTCCCCACCGGGAGACAATCAGACGAGACATGTCGGACGCTGCATAGCGAGGCATATTTTATTTTTACAAAACGTTGTTCTGCCTATAGCTACATACATAGTCACGCGTTTCTGGAAAAGACTAGCAGATGCAAACAATAAAATATTATGTTTTCTTTCTTACTTTAGTCTCACTTTACTTAGTCAGTTTCTGCGCATACAGTTGCGTATAATGTCCTACTTTTTAATAACTACTAAAATAATGTCGCCTTCTTTTAGCTACTCATGATGACTAGCTTGTGTCTTAACTTAACTTCTATCATGTAGTTACTTTGAAAATTCGATCAAGTAGAAGCTTTAACCTACATACAATTTATACACTCTTAAAGTCGCGTTTCCTAGAGGAAAATCATGCATTTCCAATCGTAACGACCCTGGCATTATATGTAGCTTACACTACTATATTGTATCAATCAGCTTTGTCGTCAATAGCTTTGCATATCCGATGATTAATTAATCTTTATTATTTATTAAATATTCCTATTCCGCGCCTGTATCCACCCTGTGAGAACCCTGGGCCGGCTCTCTAGGTAAAGGTACATACGAAGGTTTATAAGGATGGATTTCGTCTCCCCTCGTTAGATGGCTACCAACCGGCACTGCGAACGCACGTGTCGCAGCATAATTGCATATTTCGCTTTCCCGGTATCCATCAATGTTTTGTATCAATTAAAAATATCAGTAGTTCGTTTGGAATCGAAATATTTGAGGTTCGATGAATCTGTAGTATCATCCGATATTTCGTTTACTTTTTATTCAAATTGGAAATAAATATAACACTTGATCGTCGAGTACAAATTAATATGAAGTTTCTAGAACATGTGAGAGGTGTTAATACAGTACTTTTTTACAGGAGTGGGAGTGATGGAGGACTGTTCTGTGACTGCTGTGCTATCGAAGAACGACCGGGTCTGCGGCGTAGAGACCGACCAGGGGGCGATCGAGTGCGAGTACTTTGTGAACTGCGCGGGGTTCTGGGCAAGGCAGGTTAGTGACTTAGGCAGAGATCTATACAGCGCACTCAGACTCAACTTATTCTCAATCTTAGCACAGAAAATTATTGTTCATTTATTTAAGAATTACCAACAATTATTACATCGTTTTTATATCTTCACGTACATGGTAAAACTAACATGTTAAATGCATAACCACTAACAGGCAAACACCGTGTGATAAAAAAAGCTTTTTAAAAAAGTTGACAAATTGAAGAGATTTTGGTGACCGGCTTTCAGGATTTTATGCTTTAGGTCATTTCTAAATGTAATAATATTATAAATCTATAAAGTTATGTAACTTCTATTGGGTTGGCTGATCGTGTAAGTTTTTCGTAAGTCGTCGATTTTGTGGACTTACGCATTTGCTGAGTGCAACCTCAGACAAATATAAAGATTTCTTTATAAATAATTATTAAATGTATTTGAGTATAAGCGCGCTTTATAAATCGCAACGGTATGAAAATACTCTTTTTTAATTTGATGTGCTGTGTGCTAATTGTTTTTCGCGGTTATTAGACTGCTGCGATTTTGCGGATATAAGGACCACATTTTGATATCCTGTCTCCTTAGATACGGGAATTAAAAGTATTTCATGATGCATAAATGCAATGTTTTATTGTGCGAGTATAAGGACCACAAGTTGACAATTATTCTGGATTTGACATTTCAATTAAATTAAAAGTATTACATGATGCAAATGCAAAACATAACAGTTTTTATCGAATACCTATAGTCCTTGATAGTCTGCTAGTGTAAGGTACAAGATCTTTCTGGAAAAATATTATTTCTTAGTACGAAAAAATATATATTCATTTAGTACTAAAGTGCCTTGTGGTATCCGGCCTAGAATTGACCACCCCCTTCCCGCCCGTGGGTGTCGTAAGAAGCGACTAAGGAAAAATCCAGAAGATGGGCAGCAGCGTCTTCTGTAACTCCACCACCAATACTTCGATCTTCAAACCGCATGCCAAGCATGGGGATTATGGCAACCCGCCCCCTTTAAGGGGGAGGCCTTTGTCCAACAGTGGACATCTTCCGGCTGATGATGACAATAATGATGAGTAATAAAGTGATTCTCATTCTGTAGCAAATTAAGGACACCGACTACGTGAAGGTCACAAACGTTTAAACTGTTTCTAAAATAATACAAAGATATTTTTTATAAAAAAAAACGTCGCTCCACACTAGGAATTTCTCCTGTATCGTGGGTGCGTTTCACAAACATGAAATATCACATTAACAAACACCCAGACTCGGGACAAACAAATGTGGATCGCACAAATTTTTGCCCCGTGCGGGAATCGAACCCGCAACCCTTGGCGCAGCAGTCTAATCGCTTAGCCACTACGCCAATCAGGTCGTCAATATCTGAAAGACGCACTTGACTGGTTTAAATAGACTTTGCTAACTTAATAAAAAATTGCAAGGGCTCGTAGCTACTTGACTACCGCGCAGATCATTCGATCTGTGAGGTTGAGCCGTGCTCGCCGCGGTCAGTCTTGTGATGGGTGACCGTTTTCACATGTCGAGGCCCCTCCGTGCTTCGGAAGGCACCTAAAGCCGTTGGTCCAGTGCCTGCCCTCTCTCCGGTCGTGTCGGTCTACCGTCCCATCAGACTATGAAAGTATAGGCACCTGTGTTTGTGCGCATACTTGTGAACTTTAATATCTCCTGCGTAGTTGGCTAGTCTCAGTTGAGACAGGCCGCTGTTACCGAAATTCGGTCAGGAGAACATTATTTAATAAAAATCTAGTACTTATCCAGATTCTTAAACGTATGTTTAGTTGTATACACATGATCTTTCAGTGAATTTTTATAGAAGCTGCGACGCAGAGGTGTTACTTAGACACAAACGTCTTAAAAATCTTAATATTGATAGAATACTAATCTTGTCTTAATAGACGTTTATCCTTATATCACTTACCGCCGCACTTAGATTACTTAAATCACAAGTTTAACCAAATAAAGATTTCACAAAGAAAACCTTTACTTAGTGACAGTTTAAGTAACCATTAAATGTCACGTTTAAAACCGCGGGAACAGCCAGTTATATGATATAATGTGTAGCTACTTAAGCAGTAAACGTTCTTCTAACTTCTGACGTTACATATATAATATTATACTAAATTATTTACAGGATGTTTAATTACTAATCTGGGGGCACGGCAGTGCCCCCGCCAAGTCGAGCAATAAAGCGGCACGGCCGTACCATCCTTTTCTCGAAGCACTTCAGGCCATTTTCGACCCCCTATAACTTCGTTGTGAATAAAACTAGAACCCTGAATTTTCAGTAACCAATTAGGCATTGTATAAACACGGTATATTTCATTCAATTTGAACGTTAAGTGTGTAATGGCAAAGTCAATCTATTTTATTTAAAACATAAAAGATTTTTTATTTTAATATGGTTAATATAAGATGTTGTTCGTTTAGCTATTTACGTAATAACTTAAGACAGAAGGTCCCTGAAGTAGGGACTTAATAAAGCAATCGACTTGGTATTATATGGATCTCACAACTTTTTACGGTAGAAAAATTGAGTTGCGCGACTTGGTTTTTTTACAGATATGTTTTTGATGGGATATAGAAGAGACAACAACGTTAGTTGGATCGTTACGATCTATTTGTATATCGTTGCCATGCCAACGAACCTCTCATTCGTATCATCACCCACTTCTGTTCTTTTGATTGCCATATTTTCGTATTTCGTAATTGCTTTAATACGTTATTTCACTTGTTGTATGTAATTAAGGGAAGCTTGTTGTCGATAAATAGATAATAACCTGCTCGTGTGTTGTGTATTTAGGGGTGCCACCTTTTTTTTTTTTAGGAAATATCGTATTTGTTTTTGATTTTGTTTATTAATAATTTTCTTGTTTGTTAATTAAGTATACATAATTGGAAAAGAATTAGTTCACTTTTATTTTTCATAAAACAGGATGAACGATGAAAATATAGTACATTTCGTATAATATTATTTTTCTTTAAGCAAGTACGATTGGCTAAAATATTTTACGATACTATTAAATATACTACAGCTGATACAAAAGGTACTACTTTACCATAAATATTGGTTTGTTTTCAGTTTCTACTGGTATTACAGACAGTACGTGTTACATGTAATCATGTACACTGTACAATAAAGATAAAAATATCTTTATATCTGCGGTATACTGTTGGCAAATTCTTAGTAGACAATTTCAGATAAAAAGATACGTTATTTTTTAATTGTATTCCCTTGTGTAGTATTCTGTAATATGGAGGATAATAATAGTTCACTGGCTCACTACCACATCAAGTATCTCGTGCAGGACCCCCTTTACTTATCTGTATAATCTGCCATCACATACGGGATACACCAACCCGTAACCACAGATATTCTATAGACTACTTATGTGCGTGAGACAGTGTTTACATATCTATTAAATAGATACGCTACACCTTGTATTAGATCTTAAATAATCACCGAGCATTCCACACTTGACTTTCGTGAACCTCTGTAATAGGCATGTAAGTAATAATATAATTATTCGATTATAGTTAAATAAAACATATTTAATTTCTCTCTATTATATTGGTTACGAGTAATAATCATTTGACATTTCTCATGTATCATTGCAATTTTAACTCGAGATACTCTGAATACTCAGACGTGATATGTGATAATAATACTACAACCTCCTCTACCTACAGGACAACAGACGTAATAAAATCAATACAAAGTTATTTGAGGCAGGTCTAATTAGCGTCGGACGCCGGAACCCTTATTGCGACCCTTATGTGTTCGTTCTATAAAGTTTATTTTCCCAATTAGCTCGGGACTTCATACTCAACTGCGTTACGAATTTGCGACACATGACGAAGTTTCATTAAAAATAATATGGATGGATGGACACCGCTGAAACGAATGTTGAAACGGTTGAAAGTCAAATAGGGGCCTGAAATATTATATTCATTCATACATATAGGCCTGTTGTTTCCTATATTCATTATAATTATTAACCCTTTGACTGTCTAGTGAGCGTCGATTGTTTAACTAGTGTTGCTATTTGGCGGACAGGCAACGAGACAAATGGAGACTGTTACTCCGACTAAAAAGCCTAACAGCAATCATCTTCTACATCATTCTATGCTCCTATAACATAACCGACGTGTACGTGTTTAACCACTTGAGCCCACAACACGTAGAGAGCCATTTCAACACGTGGGGATTCAAAGCTTTTAATCTAAACTGAAATTGGATACTGATAGGGACACTATACGGCTGCTCTTTTGATACAACTCGAAATAAATGGTTACGCGATTATAGCTCTTATCTATGAATATAAAAATGAATCCCTATTTCCCTTGGTCACGGCATCAACCGTGAACGGCTGGACCAACTTCGCGAATTATTTTTTGTTATGTTTGTTATTGTCAGGAGATGGTTCTTTAGAAAGAATATAAACTTTAGAAAGCGGCGCGGAACATCAGAAAATTTAACGACTATGTGAACTTTTCTAATATAACCTTATGGCGTTTGACATAATTGTCAGTCGAATTCAATATTCATAGTTAAGACAGGACAGTCTGTCGGGTCAGCTAATTACCTTTTAATAATGTACATTAAATAGACTGTAATTAAACGTTTATTAACAGATACAAATTTTGAGTTATCCAACCAAAACGTTTTGAGGTAATTAGTGAATAAATTAGGATATTTAAGTGAAAACAAAATCGATATTTTGACAATTAGATACCCGTTAAAGAACATCAATATTAAACTTGTGTTTCTTAATCCGTATTTAGCTATTTCTTATTCGTATATTCCGAGGTTTGGCCTTGCGTAAGTTGTATCAAAATATATTAAAGAAATTGAGTACATACATTTATTATCAAATACTTATTGGGAAGCCTTGCATATGTATTTTAAAAAAAAGATTGTATTAAAAGACACATAAAACACGTTCACGTCTGTTAGAACATTCAACTTCGAAAACATTTCCAATGCAATAAAACACGTTTGCTGCGCGTAAAAATGTTTACAAGCTTAGCAGCATATCATTATTTATTTATTTATTTATTGATTCGCCTACAACTGTTACACATTTTCATATTAAGGTTTACATGCAACAGTAAAAAAAAACCGTTGTGTACAATATAAATCGGCAAACACAGCATTCATAAAAAAAAAAAAAACTATCGGATGACAAATTATTCTTATACAGGTTAGTATCCTTTTTTTACATGTTTTTAAAACAATATTCCTCTTAAAAAACTAGTAATGTATAGTACCATTAGAAAAGTTTACAAATTTTAATATTATTAGGATCAGCTGTGCGATTCAAATGAGTGTATTTGCTAAGTACCTACGTCTCTCTAAGCCTGTGCAAAAATTACAGTCGCTAGCAGTCCGAAAGAATTGCATATCATTAAGTACTTTTTGAACTCAGGGGTGCTCAGGATAATTATCCACGCACAATGTACTCGATTCGCCGAGGGTACTGACATGCTTATTAATTCTCCCCTAGTGTTCACTTAGATTTAGGGTTCAAACCTTTGTGAAGTCGTCGTTAGTTTTTTAATCCTTTTTATTTAAATTTCGTACAGTTCGCAACTTGTAAACTTAGGTCAGTCTGTAATCGTATGTAGAGTGACACACATACATTTCGGTCGCTGCGTTTAGTCTGAATAATCCATAGATTTTGAATACCAAGTAGCTCCTACTAGAATAATCTGCAGTGAGAGTGACTCTTATACATTTCACTGTTGCGATGATCGACATGCGTTTGATATGGAATAATTTCAAAATGTGTTATTAGACACACGAGGTCGAATCAAAATTGAAGTTATAAAGCTGGCTGTCGGTCATTGAAAATGGTACTTTTGTACTAATGTAATAGGGAAGGGATTTTATTAAGCTTTGTTTCTTTGTGTATTGTAATGTAACTATGTACTGTGTATTAGTAAATCCAATGATTCGTTTGATACAGATGTTAGGTCGTAATACAAACGGGTGAATTACTTTATGACGTATTGGATTTTATTTGAAATTTACTACTAGCCTTAGCCTGTTGTACTTTCATAACTTTCTTGTTATTTACGCGGAAATAATGTTGAAGTATAACGTTATTAAGAAGGACGTGTTTTGTCCTAACAGATCGGGCAGCTGGCACGTCCGAAAGTCAAAGTGCCCCTTTTGCCCTGCGAGCACTATTATCTGCATACGAAACCTATTGAAAACTTAGACCCTATGACTCCAGGTTAGTAATCATCTACCAAATAGTTTGATAATCCAGTTTACTTTTTATTTAAAGAAAGATTCTTTGATTTATGTATTAAATAAATTATATTTCCCTGTTGCCGTATCCGGCCTAGAATTGACCACCCCCTTTCCTCCCGTGGGTGTCCTAAGAGGCGACTAAGGGAAAAATTTAGAAGATGGGCAGCATCATCTTCTGTAACTTAGGTAGGAGGTTCTCAATTCGTGGGGATCTTTTATTTATTTTCCATGTATGTTCCCTCATAACTCAGTCATTTATGAATCGATTTGACTTCGACTTCCACTTCGCATATGTAAAGTGATGTGTTAAAATATTATTTTTCAATTTTAAGATTTTTGAAAGTTTAAATTTTTTTTTAAAGAACTAATTTGTTCATGGTAAAATGTAAATGTTGACGTCGTGGAACCTGAATAAAACTAGCACGGAGGCGTGGAGACCTGCATACAAAAAGAAAGGGCTATCACCAGAGCACCCAGCAGTGGGAGAAGTCGCAATGATGATGATGATGGCGCGTGCGTCGGAAAGATGATGATGATGTGTACTTACGACAAAAGATACTAATCCTTTTAATATTTACCAGTGATCCGTGACCCCGACGGCTACATATACTTGCGAGAGCGAGACGGCTGTATACTTGCTGGCGGTTTCGAGCCTATTGCGAAACCAGTGTATGAAGAAGAGAGTAAGTTTCTTTTTTTGTTGACTTTTTTGTACAGGTGTAACGATCAATTAGTTCTTTTGCCCACCGTGAGTCGGAACAAAGTACTTCTCAGCGGGTTTTGCATTGCAGGCATTGCATTGCATTACAGGTTAATTTCTGCTTTAGCAAGAGGTGTAGTATAGTAGGTCGAACCTATCTACACGTAATAAGGGGCGAGCCTATTGCCATTAACCGTACCTAAATCCAGACTGCTGCAATTCAGATTCACCCAATGGAAAAACCTGTCATGAGCCTTACTTTAATGATTATAGTGAAAAGTTGTTAAATATCCGTATAGCTGTTGATTTTCAAACAAAATAATAATACTTTAGCGAGGAAATTGAACTTAAGGCCTCACGCTCGGCAGTCCTGTAGCAGGCCTTTAGGCCAATGAGGAATCCAATAAAACCTTGGCAATTCTTCACCAGTAACGTCGATGTCCCAGCGATGCGTGCCAGAAGACTGGGACCACTTCCACGTTCTTCTCCAACAGCTCCTGAAGAGAGTTCCGAGCCTCAGTCAGGCTGTTCTTCACAAGCTGTGTAATGGGTTGGAGGCTTTCTCGCCAGATTGCAAGTGGATCGTAGGAGAGGCACCCGAGGTAATCCTTAGAATAAAGTTACACGATGACTTCACTAGCGCAGTGGCTATTGGACTGCTGCGCTAGGGGTTGCGGGTTCGATTCCCGCAAGGCACAAACATTTGTGTGATCCGCAGATGTTTGTCCCAGGTCCCAGACTCGGGACGATGTTTTTAAACATCGCCCCACACTAGGAATTCCTCCTGTATCGTGGGTGCGTTTTACAACACCCAGTCTCGGTACAAACATGACCATAAGAAACCCGCAACCCTTAGCGTAGCAGTCCAATCGCTTAGCCACTACGTCAATCAGGTCTTCAGAATCGTGGGGTTTCAAATATCCAATTAAACACTATTATTTCTTGTACTTGTTAGTTTTTATGAAGAAGGTGTTTGAGAGAAAGAAGCTGTCGTCGTTGAAGAGGTACAGTTGTCCTCAGCTCTCGCGATACGTTCGACGCTGCGATTGTAGCATATAAAAGAACGCTAAATTCGTAACATCGAAGGTCTCGAGGGAACAAAGGCATCTGCAAGGAATTGCAACGAGTTAGACGATGATATTATAAGTAAAAAGAGGTAGATATGTTAAAACCCGAATGTGGCACGATGAAACTGGGCTAATTAACTCACCTGTATCAGCTTATCTCATTGTTACTCCCTGTTTACGACATCCTGATCACGTGTTTCTACCCACGTGTGGTATAATGACGTGTCGCCGATTTTTTAAGAACGTTGCCTAGGTAACATATCTACCTTTTTTTACTTAAATATCATTGGTCTTTGAAGATCAGAAGAATTGTCGACGTTTTAAGCCGCGTTTTCCCTAGAGGACATGTCGCGGAGCTTAATCGGCTAACATTCACGTGTTATGTCTTTGCGACTTAGTGGGACAATGTCGCTCGACATTTGCCTTGTTTGCACTACCCTGCTGCATTGCTGGGCGACTGTCAAGGGACATAGAAGTCGCGCAAGGTGACGCTCGTTCGATTTGCGATCTGTCGATGTCGCAAGCGACGTCGGACGACACGTAAATTTTATATCGAGCAACGGACAATAATTGTCGCCCAGTGAAAACGCGGCTGTTGTTCTGTATGTTCTCCTGTATGTAAACACTGTTTATCCATATCATTGTAGAAAATCTGTATATGTCTCACATCTGTTTATATTTTATTTAGACTTTTTAGGTAACTTCGCAAATGTTCCTTCAAGATCCTACTTTCATACATATGCCTACTATAAATATACATATACTTTTAATTCTCTGGCATTATTTTATTTTATTCAATAGGTACATCAGAAAACCAAGTACAAAAAAAAGATCCCTTTCAATTTATTTCCTCTCGTCACACATGCTAGTCTTCTTATCGTATGGTTGATGAACAACCTGGTGTCAGAGTTTAAACCGCCTGTTATAGGCCTCTGACATGTCTTTACACACTGTTGAAACATCTCTTAGGTGTGCCGGTTTCCTCACGATGTTCTTTTTCGTTTTATTTTATAGTACGCACATGAATTCGAAAAGACATTGGTGTGTGCCCGGATTTGAACTTGCGACATCTGACTTGACAGTCCAACGGTTATACCACTCGGCTATCAGTGCACTACACATGCTAGTACAAAAATCGATTGCAGAATTCACTCTTATACTGTTAATCGTAACATTTTTTTTTGGATTTTCATGCCAAGGACAACAGTAACGTCAGAATTAAAGTCCATGATATGTGTTCGTATGCCTGGCTTCCAAAAATGTAGGAAAATTCATTAGTAAGCTGCGCATACGACACATTATCGTTTGACTTAATACGGCGGAATAATGACCAGACCGTAGGTTATTTGAAGAGTAAAGGTACTGTATCTATTGTTTTATATGTCATGAAAAAGAGGTATTATGTCAAAAGTGTAATATGGCCTCATTACACTCTAAATTGTTTTTAAAGTTGTTCATCGAGTTTAAACGAAAAATATATGATTAAATTTAAATTGAAGTTCTAGAATCATTTAACGATTGCCAAGCCTTATACCTTTTTTATTCCTGGGGTAATCCTCATGGACTTTCTCTGTCTACGAGCGGACACAGGGGTATGCCAAACTCTTACCGGCTAAAACCCCAGGATGTCCTATCTACCTTGTGTCCAGCGACGCGGGAACTGCGGACGCGGCACCGCATCCCTTGATAAATAATTTTATTTCTGCAAATAGGTTTTAAAAAAACACTTTTACACGTCATTTTTTAAATTATTCAGAATGATGGTGTCGGCATTTCCTAACTGACTACCTCTGAGAAGAAATACCGAAACATACTCAGGGGTCAAGGTCTCTTTTGACACCTTATACCTTCTATATAAACTAAATTGTATCATGACTTACTTTAGATTTCCGAATATAATTTTTGATACATATTGTATACTTCATATAGGTACGTAGTTTTGATCTTAGTCCTTCTCTCCAAATCCTTGCAGATGTTCAATTACCACGTGGCTGCTGGCATGAAGACTGTGGGCATATCGGCCGCTGGGGGGGTCGCCGAGGCAACAGCAGACGAAATAGTCGACGGCTACACGAAATACGACATGTACGAGCTTGGCCTTAACAGGTTCCTTGGACTTCATAACAATAAGAGGTTCTTAAGGGACCGAGTCAAGGAGGTGCCAGGTTAGAGCTTGTTGCCAGTTTTATTTATTGATGATGGATAAAAATAGGTATATAAAATTACTGACAGATTGATAAATGAGACTTACACAAAAGCTCCGTTTCAGCGCTTTCGAAAATTGAATTTAATTCCAATGAATCCAACTTTATTTTCCTTACGTTAGTAAAATTTAATTAAAAAAAATACTAACATAGATTTTTAACATGGCAGACGTGTTTTTTATTTTTTAAATTCCTTTTTTTTTATTCTATGTGCAAGGATTCTAACGACACTCCATACATCAAGAAGCTCACAAACATACATACATACATAATATATAAACCCCGAAATATTACACCTTTTTTGGGCAGTCGTGTAATTAGTAAATAACTTGATAATTATTAAAGAGTTTCGTTACTCTCCAATCTTATGATACCGCCCCGCTGATTTATTTTTCTCTTAACATTAATCTGGAGTGATATAGTTTACTATTTACCGATTTTACTCCCGTGTCCGTTCATCCGTCCTTTCCATTGTGTAGTCGGCAATGCCCGATTTGTTTCGGACTCAAACGCAGCAGGGTGGCTAGCCGAACTTAAACGAGTCGGACATGGCAATTAATAATGTTGAGTTATAATTGAGTTGGCGCAGTGGCTAAGGAGGATATAGATAGGACTGCTGCGCTTAGGGCTGCGGATTCAATTACCGCACGGGACAAAAATGTGTGTGATCCGCAGATGTTTATCCCGAGTCTGGGTGTTTGTGTATGTGAAATTTCATGTTTGTGGAACGTACCCACGATTAATGAGATATTCCTTGTGTGGGGCGACGTTTTTTAAAAGAAGGAGAATTATTATAATTAACTAGAGCTATTTATGAATGTAGTTTCCCAAATCTAACATAACCCATTGATACCTTCCAGGCGTGCACTACGGTCTCCCATACCCGTTCCATGAGTTCGAGACGGGTCGCAACCTGCGCCTCTCGCCTATTTACCCGACCCTGCGCGACAACGGAGCTGTCTTCGGCCAGGTCATGGGGTATGAGAGACCCACTTGGTTTGAAAATGTTGGTAAGTTAACCTTCGCAGTGGAGAATTTTACACTTGGGTTTACAAGCTTCATTTTACTTTGTCCTTTAATTTAATTTCTTTGCATCGTGTGATATTTACAGACATGAAATACCACATGCTTAAACACTTTACCCTCTTTCTTTTAAACGATGCTAATATGTGTTTTAAGATAACCATTTCTTAAGTCTATTGGCATCTCTATTTTTTGACATGCAAACGACAGAGACAGGTATAATTTACCCGATTGTTCAACAATGACAATTTTTATGAGTAACCTGTAAGTTCCCATGGGGGCCATGAGACAATGTTGATGGATCTCACAAATATTTCATGATAGCTAAAAAGGTTGCACAGTGCGCTAAATGAGAACAAGATAAACAGATATAGTTTAAAACTTACTCACACTGGCAACATCCGATTGTACACAACACAGGGTGTGTCGTGTGTGTAGTTTTTAGGCAAAAGACAAACGGAAATTAGTCTGTTGGGTAGAAATTCATTTATATTTTAATACAGGCGATTGTTAAACACGACTAATATAATTTACATTTAACACTATATTTTACCACGAGCTTCCGCCCATGACTACGTCTTCAATAAAAATTCGTATATTTTCCGGGATTAAAGGAGCCCATGTCACCCTTAAAGTCCATTCTCTAAATATTTGTAAAGGATTTTGGGAATCGGATTAATAGTTCCCGGCCCTGACCTACGAACAAAGTACCTAAGCTCGTAGAAATATTAATAGATAGCATAGTCTTGGCAATAGAGCGATTAATAAATACCATCAACACATCTTACAAATTTATTCACAACTAAAACACAAATCTAATGTCAAAGGAATCGTATAAAATTAATAATAATAATAATCGTTTATTTCTCCTCACAACAATTAGACTCATGAATACATTTGTCTCATAAACATGCATAATAAATGGTATAGTACAGTCTAGTATGTGTAAGGAGCTGGTGTCTGAAGTAGGTCATGCCTGTATTACAGATCACCAGGTCCTCACCCCACAGAATATATAGTTACAAGTTTTTATATTACTCATATGATAGGTAGGTACTAAGTATTAATAGGAGATTAGCAAAATCTTATATCTAATTTACAGATAAAGTTGTATAAAGTTGTATCAGGGTGTGTGTGTGTGTGTTTGTGTGTGTGTGTGTGTGTGTGTGTGTGTGTGTGTGTGTGTGTGTGTTTTTAAGCGCCGCATTCCTATAAGTTTAACAAATCCTCTGTGGTTTGGTAGTCCAGGTTTTGAAGCCACTCTTTAACTTTTTGCTTGCATTTATTTCTTGTCAGTGAGTATATTGACAAAACTCTGTTAAGTTTGTTGTATAAGTAGTTGCTTTGGTGGCAGAAAAACCTTTTTGAAAAGCTTGTGTTTGCCTTTTTTATGTCACATACCCTGTCCTTCCTTCGGATATTTTTTAGTTTTTCAGGCTCATATAATATCAGGGAGTGTTTCTTAACTATAGTTTGTAGGATATAGAGCTGTCTTACTGTTAATACCTTAGTTTGTTTATAAAGGTCAATAGTGGGGTGATAGAAGGGTAAAAAATTACTCACTTTTAAAATAGCTCTTTGTGCTCTTTCAATTTTGAGAAAGTGGCATTTTGTGGCACCACCCCATATTAGAATACAATAAGACAGTTGCGATTGACATAGTGCCAGATAGACGGATTTTATAAGTTCTTTATCCGCTACATGTCGCAAGTTCTTAAAGATTACTATTAGCTTACGTATTCTAGCCGCCATCATATCAATATGAGAAAAAAAGTTTAATTTCTCATCCATCATAATACCCAAATATTTAATTGCATGTGTTCTTTGGAGCTCAGGGCAAGTACAGTTAAGGTTGTCCAAGTCATTACAGGAATGAGATATTATTTTATAATTTTGAATATTGTCTGCCTCAATAGTTTTTAGTGCGAACATTATATATTTCGTTTTATCCACATTAAGTGTAAGAATGTTTTCATTTAGCCACCTTGTTACATCATTAAAACCTTGTTGTGCACACCGAAATACTTCGTCCCAAGATTCACCGCTGAACAGAAGCGCTGTATCGTCAGCAAATGTGACGATTTTGCCGTTTCGTAAAGGCAATTGACAGAGGTCATTTATGTATGCGAGAAAAAGCGTGGGACCAAGTATACTGCCCTGTGGCACGCCATAATGAACGGAAGCTTCACCACTAATAATACTGTCAATTTTAACACATTGCGTACGGTTTGCTAAATAGCTCTCAAAAAGTTTGAGCTGGAGACCCCTAATTCCCAAACGTTCCAGCTTCCCGACCAGGATTTGGACAGAGACTGTGTCAAATGCCTTTGCCAGGTCTAAAAATATAGCTAAAGTTCTCTTTTTATTATCTATGTCATTAACTACATGGTTCGTTAATTCTTGGATTGCATCTGAAGTAGATTTTTTTGCCCTGAAACCAAATTGCGATTGAGATATTAAATTACCTTCTTCCAAAAATTTAACTAACCTTTTATTTATCAAACGTTCTAAGACTTTAGATAAAGACGATAGAATTGAAATAGGCCTATAGTTATTGACACAGTCTCTGTCTCCAGCCTTATGAATCGGATGGATTCGAGACTTCTTTAAGGCGGTCGGGAACACCCCAGTCGAAAAACATAAATTAGAAATGTAGGATATGGGAGAAGACAGAATATCGTTGTTGGTTTTTAGAACTTCTGCCGGGATCATGTCAATACCGATAGCACAGTCGCATTTTAGGTTAGCTAAAATCGTTTTCACTTCGTTTTCATCCGTGGGTAATAAAACAAATGACTTGGGATTTAGTGATTGTTTTCCGGGTAGTGTATGTATGTTTTTGGATATAATTTTTTCGGCTAATGATTTCCCGATATTAGCAAAGAAGTGGTTGACACTGTTAACAGCAAGTAGCGGGTTTTCTGCTGTCAATAGTTCAGTAGCGTTTTCTTTAGGTTTAACGGTGTAGGTTGTTTCTTTAATTACTTTCCATAATTTCTTCTTATCTTTATTTGCACTCTGAATTTGTTGTTTTTCGTAGTTTATTTTTAGGTTTTTTAGCAAGGAGCAGCAAAAATTTCTATACCTTTTGAAGGTAATCTGTAAAACATCGTTATTTGGGTCCTTTTTAAGTTTTTTATGTAAATTATCTCGGTTTTTAATGCATTTTAAGATACCCGGTGTAATCCACGGCTTCAAGATTCTATTTCTTCTAGATATCTTAACTTGCTTAGTATTCGCTATAACTAATGTTTGGAGAGAATTTATTAAATAATCAGTAGCTTTATTTGCATCTTCAATAGTGTAAAGGAGACTGAGGTCAGTATCTTTTAGATCCTTTGTGAGACTCTCATAGTTTATACGACTTGTGATTTTAGGGGGCTTAATTTTTTGTTTCATTAAAAGGTATAAGGCTACGCTGTTATGATCGGTGAGAGTAGTATGTAACACCAAACAATGAGCTCCTAACCTCGTTTTGAGAAGAACATGATCGAGGCATGTTTTGTTATGTGTTGGTAAGGTGTGACCCGGTAAAATCCCATGAAATGCCAACATTTCCAGGTACAGATATGTGTTGCTGTCTGAATTTGATTCGCTTATATCTATATTTATATCCCCGACTATAATAATATTTGGTATTTTAGAGTATTTCAATAATATATTGTTCATTGAATTAATAAATTTATTTATATTACGATACCCTGGGGGTCGATAGACAGCTAACACTACGGTACATTTGTTTGGTTTTATGGCTAAACAATTTGCGTCAAGAATCTCAGGTTCTTCCATTTGCACAGCGAGGTCGCGCCGGTAGTAAACCACCACGCCTTCATTCTGCGTGAGATTATTTGTAGTAGCAGAGTGATTGTAACCCAGTATGTGAGGAATATTTGGAGTAGATGGAAGCCAGCATTCGGTCAACACTATGTAGTCCCAGGAGACGTTACTACTTATTATTATCGGCAACAGCCCATCTATATTACACTTTAAACTTCTTATATTTTGTTGCAAAATTTTTAAGTATCTGTTTGGACTTGATATAAAAGAGCTACATTCCTCTGTTGCACAAATAGAAGACTCCGATATCTTAAATTCATCGAGTTCTTTTTGTACGATATTTATTTCGTTGAATTTTGGATATTGTTAGTCAGTGGGACATTATAAAGACGAAAATATTTTATGTTCGATTGGCTATAAGACAAGTAATCGCAGAAGAAATTGGTGGAAAAATACTTACTGATTTCAAAACGATAGTAATGCGTTGTATTGATACTATTTGATAAGATTTTAAGGTAATGTTTAGTAATTGTGTTTGTATGTGATGTATTTTTGTTGTTAATATGTTTGTTTTGTTTGAGTAATGTGGTTATGTATGATTGTGTGTTTGTTTTAGAGTTTTGTAAAGGATCTGTTTTATTGTATTTATGTAATAAGAAATTATTGAATATTATTTTTAGTGTGTAACAAAGTAGATAATCTAGGTAATTAGCTGAGCATGCAAATAAATGATTAAAAAAACATAAAAAATATCTACGATACGGTATTTCTAGTCACTTCATATTTTTGAGTTTTTCCAATACCTCCTCACTGTTAATAAGAATGCGTGATTCTTCTTTGTTGCGCCGAAGAAAGACTTTACCATAAGATGTAAAACAACTCTCATATTTATAGTTTTTAGCAAAATTTCTAGCCAGGTAGTGAAGATGTTTTGCCTGTTTTGTTAACGATTCGGCTACATAAATAGGTTGAGCCGGTCCATCCATTTTTAGACATTCAGTATTTAGTTGATCCACTGGCAGTTTATTTTTATTGAACGATCTAGTTGCAGTAATGACGTTTTCTTTCTTCAACGTTGAGCTTAGATTAACTATTATTGGACCATGAGGTTTGTCCTTCATTTTTAAGCGAAAAATATCTTGAATATCCGCATCCTGGATCGGCACACTAATCATTGATCCTATCTGCTTTGTTATTTCTATTAGAGTTTGCTTGGTTTCGGGCTCCTTTTTGGGTATGTTTCTAATTTCAATAGAGGTAGATAACGTTTTTTTTTTCCAGTTGATCTATTTTCGCTTCTAATGTTTGTATGTACTTCTTTTGTTGTTTATTTTCTAGTTGAAGATTGTTTAAGGTACCGAGAATATCATCATAATCGTCGGATAAGTGCTGCATAGATGCTTTAATTTCTTTGTTTTGGTCCAATACGGTATCCATTGCGAATTTCAATGAATTAAATTTTTCTAATTGCTGATTCTTTATGTCTTCAATTATAAGTCTTAATTCCGACATCGTGGTGTTATCACTGCCACATTGGATATCCAACCGTCTCTTTGTTCTTCTAGTAATATTGCAGTCAAGTACATCGCTTTTTTGTATCAGATGCAGCTCAGAGTCCGACGCGTGGTGCGTAGGGGTACTTTCTTTGGTTGAACTTGATGGTGGAGTACGTTGAGTGGACATTATAGACTACCTTATGGAAGCCTTAAGATTTCTCCAAAATCCAAAAACACAGTCAAAATATTATATGAAGAATTAATTATCTTCACTTATACCACACAGCCCGCTAATCGCTTCGCTTATGAAATTGTGGCAAGCAAACTTGATGACGCGCACTGACACTACGCTGTGACGCGTACGCTGCGTAGCTCGGTCAAAGGTATTGTCTCGACTGTTGCTATCCACTTCTCACAGACACTCCGCGTAGATGCTTTGGTTTCTGCGCGCCTAGTACTTGGCACTTATTAATATTTAGTGATTTTTGGAAAATATGTATTTTAATTTAAATAAAAACTTGTACGGGTGCACACGTCTAATCACTTTCGTGGTCCGGGGGGAAGGGAATTTAGACAATCTACGGCATACCAAAATACGTGTTTGCTGCGCCAACTAATCGTTCGGAAAGGGGGCTGGGCGCTGTGCGCGTCGCCGATTATAACCCTCACGGATGGCAACAAGGAAGGTCTTGAAAAAGGCTGCAGTCTCCAACAATTAATATTCACATCCCGAACAACTTCTAATGTGAAGTTTGTAAAACATATTTTTAATTATTCTGTATAGGCGATAAGGAATCACCAGACAAGCCGCGTCCCTTCAAGATCGCGTCCACCAAGACGTTCGGCAAGCCGCACTGGTTCGACACCGTGCAGCGGGAGTACTGGACGTGTCGCGAGAGGGTCGGCCTAGCTGACTACTCCTCCTTCGCCAAGATCGATATACAGGTTTACTTGACACTACTCTGTTTACTTGAAATGATTAAGTGTAGTCCCAATTGTATTGTTAGACAGTGTTGGTATACGTCAGAGAGATCACTGATTTAGCATCTTCTTAGAAGTGACGTCACGCCTAAGTTGATGCGTTGATGCATAGTAAACGTTATAATTAGCGTTTTTACACGACTGCCCAAAAAAAGGAGTGTAATATTTCAGGGTTCATGTATGTATGTGTTTCTTTATTCCACCATAACTTCTGAATGCCTGAACCGGTTTTGATGTATGGATTGTCGTTAAAATCCTTACACTATCGCGAGTAACATAGGCTATAATAAATAAAACAAATAAAAAAAATATAATAAATAAAAATTAAAGAACCCGACTGCCATGACAAAAAACGAACTAAAAAGTAAAAAACAAGTTTCATCGCAGTTGCGGGACCGTTCTGTGGAACACTGTCTTATCTAAGAGGTACCCAGACTACGATGGACTTGTTTTTTACTTTTTAGTTCGTTTTTTGTCATGGCAGTCGGGTTCTTTAATTTTTTATTATTATATTTTTTTTATTTGATTCATTTTTTATAGCCCATATTACTCGCTGTATTGCTAGAGCTTAAGTTTTACTAATGATATTCTCCTCCAGTCTCAAGGTCGCGAGGTGGTAGATCTGCTGCAGTACCTGTGCTCGAACGACGTGGACGTGCCGGTCGGCAGCATCATTCACACCGGCATGCAGAACGAGAGGGGCGGCTACGAGAACGACTGCAGCCTCGCGAGGATCACTGAGAACCAGTGAGTTGACAACGTATATATAATCATCACATCACACTTAATATTATAAAGATGAAAGTTTGTGATGTTTGTTACTTCATCACGCTTAAACAGGTGTACCAATTTTGATATAATTTGGTATGGAGGTAGCTGACACCGTGGATTAACACATAGGCTTTTTATCCCGAATGGTGCGCAGATAAGTCGTCAACAATGTGCTTGATGATCATACATAGAAAAAAATACATACCTCCTTTTATGAAGTCGGTTAAAAATGCGCATTACTCAAAATTAAGTTTCGCGCAGTTTTTTATTCATATCAGATCGGCAGTTAATTTAACTTAGAGTACAAATAAATAATTTATCTTACAGCTACATGATGATAGCTCCAACGATCCAGCAGACGCGCTGCAAGTCCTGGCTGAAGCGCCATCTACCGGACAACGGCTCCGTCACCCTCTCTGACGTCACGTCGATGTACACCGCCATCTGTGTGATGGGCCCCTTCACTAGGAACTTACTCTCGGAGCTAACGGACACTGATCTAGCGCCGTCCAACTTCCCCTTCTTCACGTTCAAGGAGATCGATGTGGGTCTCGCTAATGGAGTCAGAGCCATGAACTTGACGCATACTGGAGAGCTGGGATATGTGCTGTATATACCTAATGAGGTAAGAGGTCAGTTGGTTAGTCTATACTGACCCCCTAGACTAGTGGCAAAACGCTTGACGAATAGAAATGGAATAGAATGAAAAATGTATGGGGATGACAGATGTCATCGATAACATAGTCGAAACATTATGTCATCCCCATACATTTATCATTCTATTCTATTTCTATTCGTTATGCGTTTTGCCACTTGTCTAAGGGGGCTGTTTTCCCCAAAAGGGTAGGCAGGTGAAAGTATTTTTTTGTTAAAATTTCGTCGTCCCACTACGAATTTCTCCTGTATCTTATATGAGTTGCACGCACTTGAAATATCACAATTGTTAATGTTGATTCAGTTACGATTTTACCAGTTATTAAATAAACATTTTGGTAGACAATTTAGGGATGTCGATTTTTTTTCTTTTGACATCTTGTATATAAATCAGAAATGGGTACAGAGAGCCCCATTACTTTTATTGTAGATACTTATAAAAATACGTATAAGGTGCTAATGTTTATTTGCATCACTTTTGTAGTTCGCCCTCCACGTCTACACTCGTCTGATGACGGTGGGTGAGAAGTACGGCATATCCCACGTGGGATACTACGCGTCGCGCGCGCTCCGCGTTGAGAAGTTCTTCGCGTTTTGGGGCCAAGATCTGGACACGATGACCACGCCGCTCGAGTGTGGACGCACTTGGCGAGTCAAGTTTGATGTGAGTCGGTAAAACAAACTAATATAAAAATGGTTTTTAAGTAGAGAATAACGACTGGACTAGGTTATCGTGATAAAAAGAGGTGTGTAGTGCGATACAGAGAAGTTGTAAGTGCAATTAAGAGGGATAAAGTTCGATACGGAGAGAGTAAGTGCGATAAAGACTGTAAGTGCGATTAAGAAAGAGAAAGTTCGATAAAGAGAGAATAAGTGCGATTAAGTGAGAGAGAGAGTAAGTGCGATTAAAAAAAAGAAAGTTCGATAAAAAGATAGTAAGTGCGATTAAGAAAGAAAGTGCGATGAACTGAGTTAGTGCGATAGAGACAAAGTAAGTGCGTTGAAAAGAGTAAGTGTGATGAAGTGAGTGTAAATGCTACAAAGATCAAGGTAAATTCTTCGTTGCATTTGCAAATTCTAAAATGCGATACAGAGGAAGTACGAGGGAGAAATTGACATTAAATTATAATAATTATAGTTTATTTACACCCCCACAGAAAGACATCCCATTCATCGGTCGCGACGCTCTTCTGCGCCAGCGCAAGGAAGGCATCTGTCGGCAATACGTGCAGCTGCTACTCACGGACCACGACCATGAGATGGACCTGTGGTCGTGGGGCGGCGAGCCCATATACAGGGACGGCAACTACTGCGGCCAGACCACCACCACCAGCTACGGGTTCACGTTTAAGAAACAGGTGCGTACACTACACGCTGTATCACCTGCGTCGGTCGGCGAGGTTAAGCAGCGCTGGCTGAGGTCAGACTTTGAATGGGTGACCGTTTCTACACACCGTATACCACCACAGCCTGTATTACCAGCAGGAATGGATCGCAGCTCGATAGTTCGCGGACTAGTTAATTGGCGAGGTTAAGCAACATTTCCTGAGGTCAGGTTTTGGAGTCAGAGAGCTCTCTTTGCTTTGATAAGCAATCTAAGCCCGTTCGCCGTTCTATCAATTATTATTTCTTCTTGTCGTATGGTTGATGAACAACCTAGTATAAGCTAAATTGATAAAGGAAATTTGAAAAATGATGGACACGAGCGGGACTTGAACCCGCGACCTTCGTCGTACCGTGACGCTGCTCTAATCAACTGAGCCACCGTGTCGCATTTTTCAAATTTCCTTTATCAATTTAGTTTCAAGCTAAGCATGGGCAACATGCTAAAATGGCACCAAAAGTCATATAAACCTGGTATAAGATTCTAAACCGCTTGTGGGCATCATCGATTATTTTCAGTCTGTTATACTTTAGAAACGCGTGGATGTCGAAATATAGCTTACAATAAAGTACTGAGATTTTCTTTAGTACAATTTTGTATTATTATGTTCTATTTCTTTACTTGTCAGGTCTGCCTCGGCTTCGTGGAAAATATCGACAAGGATGGTGTGCGGCAGCGCATCACTAACGACTATGTGCTCAGCGGACATTACGAAATAGATATTGCTGGTATAAGGTAAAAAAATATACACAATTACATGTCAACTTGATACTGTCAATGTATAATATTAAAACAAATTATTTAGGCTCATAGAGAGACAAATGTTACTACGTGGACTGTGGTAATTTTATAATATAACTAGCTGTGCCCCGCGGTTTTACCCGCTTTTCGTTTGCATTTATTTTGTGTAATCTCCATTAAACTTCTCATATCCTAGTATATTGCGAACCTTGAACCGAATCTAAATCAAACAATCCCAAAATTCTTCTGATATCCTACCACATTGCAATATAGTGATCTCCATATTTTTTTTCAAATAAATTATACCTTATGTTACTTTCTGATTTACTTAGCTTTCCACTGGTGAAAAAATGGTTAAAATCCGTTTAGTAGTTTCGGAGCCTATTCGGTACAAACAAACAAAAAAATATTTCCTCTTAATAATATTAGTATAGATAGGTAGCGGCGCAGGCGCAGGCGGCGGCAGAGCGATTGCCCGCGCGCCAACCTTGTCTATGTCATTCCGTAAAGTTTATTAACAAATTAATTACTTAAATATTAGTGATTTTGATATTGAAAACTTAAAACAGTGGTTAACAGCAAAATGCTGGCACAAAAAGCCCCTGTTTATAGGTTACCCAGTTATTTAGACGGTAGCATGAATAATTGCGCAGGCGCATCCAAAAACTTTTTTTGCCTGATAAGTGTCCCTGTACTTTAGTGCCAAGCTCATGGGCAGTCATTATTAAGAAAAAATAAAAATATTATTTCTATTTTCTATTACTGCAAGTGTCATATAAATAAGGCTGTTTAGGGAATAACCATTTTGATAAATAACTGTAAAGGAAAAAATATCAAACAAAGAAGTAGAATAATTAAGTGTTAAAGACTTATTAATTTTAATAAATAACTGTGGAAGGGAAAATATCAAACACCAGTGGAAGGATTGAGTATTACGGACCTATGCATAGGTACTACACAGGTACTATCTATAGGTGTAAAAGTGATAAAACACAGAACACTCAAAGGAGAGACCTTAAATAATAGGGAGCAAGGATAGAAAGATAATTGATAATTAACTTAGTATACAACGCTTATTTATATATTCATTGTCATTTTATCACTCATAATTTAAATGTTTTGCTCGCTTTATCTCAGGTGTCCTAAATATACAATTGTGTGTTAAACCGAGATATGCTGACATATCGAATACAACAATAAAAAACTTGAGTAAATAAATAAATATAAACTGGTCTCGATTAAGGGCGGGTTGTACCAACCGTTTGTTGTCGTTAAGTCCGTATGTCAACGTTAAATTAGTAGAAAAATTCTCATACAAGCGGCCATATTTAACGATAAACAATATGTCAAAGTTGTTGGTGCAACTTACACTTAGTTATCTAGCGTCTGCCTATGTATTTAGAAGTAGTATGTCCTGCCTTGTGTCAGGCTTACTCCATACCATACTCCATCAAAATCAGTTCAGTGGTTTAGCCGTGAATGCGCAACAAACAGATTTACAGAGTTATTATTAATATAAACATCATCTTCCTCAACATTTTGAGCGCCACAACTTGTATGGAAGACTAACGTCTCCCTGCTCATCACGCCATAACTTTATCATTAGTAAATATCTAATCGTAACATATGTGTAATGTAATAACAAACAATAATCGTAATAAATGTTACGATTAGATATTGTCTCTTAATAAAATCAACTTTATCATTAGACAATATCTAATCGTAACATTTATGTAATGTAATATCAAACAATAATCGTAATAAATGTTACGATTAGATATTGCCTCTTAATAAAATCAACTTTATCATTAGTCAATATCCAATCGTAACATATGTGTAATGTAATAACAAACAATAATCGTAATAAATGTTACGATTAGATATTGCCTCTTAATAAAATCAACTTTATCATTAGTCAATATCTAATCGTAAGATATGTGTAATGTAATAACAAACAATAATCGTAATAAATGTTACGATTAGATATTTTCTCTTAATAAAATCGTAGTGTGGTGGGCACGAAACTTTATTTTTTATATATGGCCGTGGCGCTCAAAAGGTTATGCTAGAAATTTAAGGGAAATTGTGCCAATTCTGATTTACTAGTAGTAAAATGTAACGTTGAATAATGTTGGGTAATTTTTCTCATAGGTATGCAGCCAAATTGAACCTACACTCGCCCAACCTGCCGACCAAATACCCGGATAAGGAGCGTGACGTATACCAGGCTACGAGGAAACTCCATGATCCACAAATCTTTTTGGGACGACATTATCAACCTTAATTAGTTGACCTGCGGTGTTACTATAAGCTTGCATTGCAGGGCATTTCCTCCGGTGTAGAAGAGTTGCTTCTGCAACGGAAAATGCCCTGCAATGCAAGCTTATGGTAGGAAAATTACCTGCAATGCAGAACGCTCCCCTGATGGGCTAAAATGGTCAGATTCAGTAAATCATTTTCCTGAATTACCATCTGAAGTCTAATATCCGTATCTAAGAATAATAATGTGTAAGCGGAATGAGCGAGCCTAGAACTCACACAAAGGAAATCCTAGTGTGAGATATAAGACTTCAAACAACTATTTGTAACCTAGCGGGCCCGGCAGACATCGTCTTGCCCGGAAAAGCAGCGCCGAGTCCGATTGTTTTTGGAACCCATTGATATATACATACAAAATGTCATCCAAATCGTTCCAGCAATTTAGGAGGAATTAGGTGACAAACTCACGTACTTGACAATTATATATATTATATTAAGATTATTCGTCATAAATATCCGGCCATTTTAGCCCACCAACAAAACACAGCATCTTCCATTTGGACCTATATTCTTGCACAAATATTTATTGGAGTTACCTAACTGTCGTGTAAGTACATCGTCCATTAATTACGTATACAGGACGGACGAGACTTCTTTAGAATACGATTTAAACATCAGCACAAATGGCTCATGAAGTAATATTAGGATTTTAGAATATTGTACTCGTAATAGTTAACTGAGAAACGCTCAGACATCAATTTATAATGTATTTTCAGTATATTTGCTTCCTCAACTACATTTTAATAATATATTCAGATTAGTGCACCATTTATCTATAAATATACATTTAACATTACGCATGTATTCCTGTTTCGCCAGGTTATAGTTTTTATAAGTTATATTATGCAAGATAATAATTATATATTTAATGACTCTAAGATATTCAGTGTAAATAAAAAAAATACACAAAAAATATTATAAAATATATGTAGCTTATAATTAAGAATACATATTTTAGTCATAGACAAATAATAGGAAATAGAAACTGTTGCTTTCGACAAAAATAAATATTGGTATCGTGCAATGACAGTGATAAATATTGCTCTGTTGTATAAACCAGTTCATCTGAAACCAATTAAAAACAGTACAGAACTATTACAGACTCGTACCACACGATTGATTAACAACAATTTTATTTTTCAGTCATCCATGATTAATATATATAAAATTAATATAAAATTATTAATATATATATAAAAAATTTATATATAAAAAAATATTAACTCTTATATTCAATATATTATTACAGACATAACTAAAAACGATGGTTATATTATGATTGTAATGATGTGGCTATAAAATAACCGAAAGATAATTATTATATAGGCAAAAAAATTTTCATAAGAAAATGACTCATAAAAAAATGATTCATAAAAAAATTATACAATATACTCTAGGAATACAGGTGGAAAGAGATGGATTTACTTTGCAATGTTTTAAAATGTATAATTAGCATAAGACTAATCAATAATACTTCAGGGCTCCAACAAATATGCTACACGCGATTGAGGCTAGTGTCCGCTGTCCAGCCACAACCATTTTTCAACACCTTTTATACTATAAGCGCATTCCTGTCGGATCACAATGATCGATAGCACGAAAACCGTGACGATCGATCGCTTCAAAATTGCCGCTTACACACGTCGACGATCGGTCTGATGTGACGGATCTTGACGTCTGATTGTACCATATGTGGGGCCCATTAGTCACGTATTAATTATTATTGTAGGCTGTGTCTAGCTTCAGTTGCTGACCACCAGTGACTCGCGGATGGCCCGTTTGTAAAAGCTCCTAAGATAACATTTTGTATGGAGGAACAAATTATAAGAGCAAAAATAGCGACACGACTTTGGTGATTTCGGAGGTTTTTACGTGGTCTGTTTGTAGCTTCCAAAAGAAAAATAAGACGTCCATTTTCTTTAAAAAAAATTGGTGTGGTCAAACATTTCAGGGTCCATTTTATGTGGCAAACGTTAATCATAAGATCTAATTGTTAAGATTATTCTAGCTTGTACTTGTATTGTATTATATTAGCAAGATTATAAAAAAGTGATGAAAAAATTCAAGAAATATTTTTATAAATGGTTCAAAATTAAAATTATTTATTGAAATAAAACTATTTAAACGAATTTTATCGGTTTCATTTTTTTATCTCCGCTTTAAGGGCTGTATAAGATTCGAAGGTGTCGTTATGTCGGGGCGACACAATAAAACCGCGAAAAATTTCGTTTAAATAGTGTTATTTCAATGGTTCAAGTTTTACTGGTGTAAATGATAGAAATCATTATAATTATTTAATTAATTATTTATTCGAAGTACAATAAATTACAATTTGTATTTATTTAAGAGATAGGTTTTTATTCTGTGCATAGGTAATCTTATTTGTCTTGATTTCATCACAAAGTTTTGCATAAAATATGTTTAGCTTGTGAAGGTAAATACTTTTATCTTCAATTATATATTTATAGTAAAGTATAATGGACTAAATTTGGTAATCCTGTACATATAAAAAGAAATCTCACTACAGTGCTTTCAGTAATTTTAAGGAAAATGTATGATGTATAAAATTAAGGATCATCTAAAATGATTATAAGTAAAATTTTAAGCTTTCTAATGTAAATCAATATTTTGTAATGATGTTATCAAAGTCTAACGAATAAGATTATTTTGTAATATTACTGTAACTAGAAATCTGACTTATACTTCCTAATAACTAATTTTATTGTTATTAAAATTTCATCACTCAATTCTACTTACTGTGGTCACTATTTTATTCAAATTCCAAATATGAAGTTTAAAAAACGCCTTTGTTTAAATAACTAATAGTTAGTCTGTTTCGGCATCCTTGTTGCCAGCGGTAATATATTTGTACTTTTATTTTGTACATAGTATTGTCTGTCTGCATATATATTAGCACACCAACATTAATACTTTTTTATAATTATTTTGATATTAATATTTACTTTTCTTGAGGGGCGATAAACCTAATTCTTCCTAATTTAAACAAAGGTCTTTGGGGCACAAAGGGAATCGTCCTGCCATAGACAATGTATAGTCTAGATTAGTCTATTCTCCATTATACTTTGTAAGTAAAATAACAGCCTCTATGGCTTAAATGAAAAATAATTATCGAATACCATAAACAGATTTAAGTTTGTTTGTAGATTCACAAGGAAAATACCTCGCTTAGATTACGTAAGGAAGCGCGCACTGCAATAGCCCTTCATAATTATAATAATAGATTAGATTACAAACACAAGTACTGGATATTACATAGACTAGTCAATACAATAACATGCCACCATTTGGTTATGCTTACAGATGGTCACTTTTAATGTTAGTCATAAAATAGAATTTAAGCCATAGAGAAAATTTAATACTTTCTGATAAACTTAAGGTTAGACTTATAGAAATAACAAAGATATGATTGTAACTACATACCTATTACATGTAAGTGGGCAATTAACTTAATTAAAAATAAGTGACGCTTACCCTATTTATTAACTGTAATACAAATTTAATTATCAGTCAGACTTCTACTTGATTCATGAATGTCCATTTTTTATATTAAGGCGATAACTTGTGTACACACTATATTATTGTAGTTTTATGCCTTGTCTAATATCTTGATAGGAATTTTTGCATACAAATAAAACTCAAATAAAATTCTACATTGTTTTATTAACACTGACACATAAATGGAAAGATTTTTTTGCATCGTAGCATTCTGGTGGTAGAATTATTCATTTCCTCATACTTAATAATAAATCACTATAACTACCTATTCTATATTATATACTAGTTAGTTCATATTATAAAAATACCCAGGGGCTTTTTTTACAGTAATTAAATATAATATGAATAATACATTCAAATCTAAAACATCAATTATAATTAGGATGAGGAGTGTCATTTTTTTTCTGCGAATGTAATAACATTAGCGGTTGGTGAGGAATAGTTGTGTAAATATTAACTCAGTATGTAGTATTATAGTAATAATATATTATACATTGTTATTGTTGCCTGCAAAGCAGACAATGTTGATGAAATGTCTTTGACCTCAAGAAGTCAATTGACGGTCAAAAGAAAAAATCGTATTGTACAGTCATATAAATATAAATAATTAATAAGGATTTTAAATTCAATTGATATATTTATTAATTAGAACCAAAGTACATTCCTATTCTACTAAATTATTCAGACATACAAATTGGCAAATTTAACTCTATTTGCAGATAAAGTGATTTTAAAAATATGAAGTGTATATTATACCTCTCATACTCTAAATATATTACTGATAGAATCGAGAAATGATTTTGTAGACATTCATAAGGGTAGCTTGAATAATTATTGATAGTAGATCATTGAAATAAATGCATAAAAATAACTTTAAAGATCTGGAGGCAGGGACAGAATGACACCAACAAAGTGACACAATATTACCCCCAACAAACTCCAATCGATGGCATATTGAACCCTAATAGTAAGGAGTACGTGGTTCTACTATACATACAAAACCATAAATAATAACATTGTCCATGTATTTTCCCCTACATTATCTTCAATACTATAATATTCATTAATAATGTATCAAAAACCTCAAATTTCTTCATCAAAATCTAACATACACAAAAGATAACACTCACTATGTTGGCAATCCAACATGCCAAACCAATGAGTATTACTATTGATTGAAGTGACTCCAATCAATACTAATCAGATTTTTAATGTTACTATTGATCAGAATCACTGTCTGAATCAATAGCAACACCCATTAATCAGAAAAAGTCATGGTAGGTATTACTTATACTGTGCGTTGGCTTCCGTTTTAACTTTTCTTTAATCAAATCACACGGTGATTTCGTCTTGAAGTCAAATGGGACGATGTTAGATGAGATTTTCTCTCTTAAATATGGTGCAGCTACAGGTCTCAAGCGAGATGTTAACACTTTTCCAAAAGCTGAGCACTTTCCGGTTCTAATTTTCTGCTTTAGTATGTAGGACATGTCTGTTTTAAGAGGCAGTAAGGGTTCTGGTGGTGTTATGACTATTTCTGGTGTAGGGACAGGTGACCCAACAGTGAACTCCTTGTTGTCCAAAACCAGTGATTCAAAAGAGCTACTGCTACTAAGGACCTCTTCCTGGCGTGGTTGGGACTGCCCAGGCTTTTGTACAGCCTTCATGAGATCAATCACACAGTTTTTCTCCTCTAGTTTTAGCCTTTTCATCTCTTCTTGTAATTTCTCTTGTTCTATCTCTTGCTGTTTCTTCAGCTCTTTGGCTTTGAGCATGTTCGACAGCTGCTCTGAGAGGACATTGGCTATGGGACTCTCGCTTAAACTGAAGCTCGGTATTGGCAATCTTTGTGGTGGCGACGTAAGCCGTGTATCTGACAACCCCCTCTGGATATTGAACGGCGGTATCGGCAGCGATCCTAACCGAGCGCCTTCGCTTGGACTATCATTCAAGTTGCATTTAGACAAGTGGCTATCCACCAAAGCAAATAAAGACGAAAACGAGCTTGAATCCGTCATCTTGTTCGTTTACAATCGCCTTTGTTTATCAATATCAATGCTTATAATTTGAACATGGTAAAACCCACAGGGTCACAGTGAAACACTACACCACAAGACCCAACGATGGGATATGATCACAAGTTTTTATAAAATATTGCGTCGCAAGTTACATTTTTTGTTATGAAACAGGAAAATGTAAAAGCGATTGCGAAAGTTGTGATAAGTTGAAGAAAACACCATAGACAAGTTAAAAATTTCGTAAGTAAATTACAAAACTGTGTTGTAAGGGGATAATTTGTAATAGCCCGAATTTACTTTGGGTATTGAGTAAAGATTTAATAGCTGCGAGGAGCGTATAATAAAGCATAATGTGCTTTATTAATTAAAATTCTACGCTTTTACTAGTGATGTTTATTATAAACTCATTCCTATGAGCTCGATATTATTAATGAATTAACAGTAGTATTCAAACCAAATAATATAATAGCAATCAACACTTTTTATAAAATAGGATGTTTACTATGATTTATTGTAATAAATTATTTTTTATTTTTTAATGCTCTCGAACCCTAGAACACGGTAAAGAGTTCGACAGCTAACAACACTTGAAAATAAAAAAGGTCAAAGTGTTAAAGACCAAAGACGTCAATGAATTCATATATAATATAACAAAGTCGTCAAGGGATAAAGTAATAGTATTTTTTTAGAAATATATTAGATAAAACAATCCTTCAAATTGCAAATATTAAACACAATTTTTGATGATAAAGTAGAATAATTTAGCATATAGAAGGTTTTGACCATAAATTAAACGTTTAAAAAATGTAAACACTGTCATTTGTCAACGTCGTCAACAACGCGACGTAGTAGTAATAGTAAGCGTAACCTTAGTTAGTCTGTGGCGCACCTACGGTGACGGACGGACGAGCGTACCGTGAGCTGATAGTGGAAATCGTGAAACTTTATTACAAGACGTATTTGTATTAAAGTTATTTAAAATTCATTTGAACGAAATTCATAGCTGATATGCAACATAGTGATTTTCTGAAACCGGTTTCACTTTCGTCGTCCTGTGCTAAACATGCCAGGCGCAAAATATGAACAGCTGTCGTTGAAATCGGACGCTGATGAGGACGTGTTTACAACTAAGCCGAAGCCGAAATGGTCAGAAGTCTGCTTTCAGAAGAGTCTTCTGTCCCTAGGCCTGATACTTCTCTACTTCTCGCTGTCTATCGGCCTCACATTCTACCAGAGATGGCTTTTAACGGTAAGGTTTCTGTTATCAGTAAATGTTAGCTGTACCTGTACATTTACCTGTTTGCATTTTCTTTTTTTGTGCTACGTTTTCTAAGTTGCTTGCTGTGTTCGTTTAAAGTATTCCGCTGTGCGTATTATTCTTTGCGGTGTGTTATTTTGTTAAATATAGGTAGTTTTTATACTGTTTTGAATGAGATTGCCTTAAAAACCAAACATGAATAATAAGCTACTTTTTGACTTGTTTATCTTTAACGCGAGAATATGTATAACAGGATTTCCCCTTGTTATTAGGTTAGGTATTTACGTCACCGAGTTGTATAATTATTTTTCTAATTAATTTGGTTTCATGTATTTTGATGTAGTTTATTGTCGAATTTATGGAGGTGTTGGTTTTGCGTACATGAATCAAGGTTTTAGTCCATCAGAAATCGTATTTTCGTTATTTTAGTTGGCAATGCAGAAAAGTCTTTTATACCCAAATAAATTTATAATATATTCAATGACAATATTATGCCACGACTCGATAACGAAATGTACCGTTTTTACGACACGATGTTCTAATTTGGCTTAGATATTTGTATTTTGTAACACATATTAATTTTACGTCTAGTATATAATTATATTTCTTCAATAAATAGTGTAAAAAGGCTTCGAATAAGAATTATTCTTATCAATTTTTCATTATATTATCAATTGATTTAAGTCTAGGTTATATTCTATCTGTGGTCATAAATTGAATTGTCAAATAGATAAGTACAACAGCAGTACATAAGTATGTGCAAAGTTTTATCTGAATACCTATAAATAATAATGCTAAATAAACTTAAGAACTAATAAGATAAAGGTTAATTTCAATAGGTACTGTTTATTTCATAAACATCGATTATTTATCTGTGGTACCTAGGTATTTAGGTTATTTTAATTGCAATAACATTTTAATGTCTTTTTCTAGGTGAGGGACATGAATACCTAAACGTGTAATTTAATACGATAAAAAAGCACGGTATTCCTCGTACATATTCATCATAATAATATTATCTGTTTAGGTAAAACTTTGTACCTACCTAGGGATATTGCGCCCACGCACAGACAAGTTTGTGATTTGGCATAGTTGAAGTATAAACTTTTTTTTTATTAAAACAATTTGGCTTATTTACATTTGTCTAGCAGTGGATTGCAATGGGCTGATTGGTATTGGTATCCCAACCACACATCATCATCAGCCTGAAAAACGTCCACTGTTGAACGAAGGCCTACCCCTTTTAGAAGGGGGGAAGTTGCCATAATCCCCACGCTTGGCAAGCGGCTTGGGGATCGCAGTGTTGGTGGTCAAGTTACAGAAGACGCTGCTGGGGCATCTTCTGGATTTTCCCTTAGTCGCCTCTTACGACACCCACGGGAGGAAAGGGGGTGGTCAATACTAGGCCAGATACCACACGGCATTGACCCAGACATGACGATTTAATTCGGGGACTTAGATAGCGGAGCAGTCCCTCGCCCACAGGCCGGCAACTCCCGGAGACACTGACCAATACGTCTAACGACACATTCAGCGAACATAAATTGGAAGAAAACGAATGAGGCGAATACTTTCTGAAAACTCAAGGATTAGACCACTCTAGAATGGTTGAAATTACGCTTTTAAAAACTTTTTGTATGGTTTAAACGGCATTAAAAAAAGCTTTATTATTATCTTTATATTAAAACGCCAAGAGAATAGGTAAGTACCATTTTGAACACTGCAGAAAGCTAATATTTTTATATAACATAAATTAGAAATAGAAAAAAAATTAAATAAAAAATTTAAAAAACCCCCAACGCAAAAGAGAAAAGCGGTCATTTAAAAAGTCAAAAATAACCTATCATTGAGCCATTAAATCCGATCCGAGTAACACCTATTTAAGACAATGTCGCGGCGGGGTACCGCTTAAGTAAGTCAGGCCCTCAGTTTGACTTTCACCCCCCATATCTTATAAATGGCCGAACCGATTTTAATAAAACATATCTAAGAACACTCGCTGGAAAATTTACTTTCAAATAAATAAAACCGCCTCCAAATCGGTTCACCCGTTTTAGAGCTACGGTGCCACAGACAGACACACAGACAGACAGACAGACACACATAGCGGTCACACTTATAACACCCCTCTTTTTCCGTCGGGGGTTAATAAAAGAACTATCTACTATCAAAATTAATTAAAATACGTGTGTTAGGCGTCTTAGTTGCCACAGTTGCAGTCGTTGCTTCCCAAGAAGTGTTGTTGTGCTGCAAAGAGCAAATAACAGAAAAAAAGTAATTTCGCGCCTATAGACGGCGTATCCCTTTTAACAATTTTCCTTTTTTACATGTGACTTATCACATGTGAAATATGTTTTAACGGCATTTGTTAAACTATTCTGCTTACTTCGTGGGCAGCTAGGTTGATGTATAGCGTATGTATGTATATACTTGTTAGATATCGTTGCTACTGGTCCCTGACTTCGCGCTAGTTTTATTTTCGTCTACTAGCAACCGCAGCTGCATTCAACCTTGAACTCCCAGTTTATATATCTTTCGTCATCTGGTCTGTGGAAGTTCGAGACACTAAAACCAGTATCAAGAACTGTCGACATTGTAACATTTTTTATTTAAAGTAATATGTAGATACTTCCTTAAAACTAAAGACATTTTAATGTTGAGACTAAATTAAAACTATATATTGAATATTTATAGTTGGCTTGATTATAAGGACAGTAGGTCAGTTCTTGAAACTTAAGTCTTTTCGAGTAGTGCAATAGTGGTATTCCTTTAATAAAAACCACTTAATATCAATGCGAAAATCGTTACTTTTTATGGCCAGCACATCGCTATTGCACTGCTCGAAATCCTTTTAACCTACGCTAATTGAGCTGCAGCACATAGATCATAGAATGATCTAGCAAGTTCTAAAAACAGTTTTGAATTGAAATGGCTCATGCCATTTGCGGAAAATAAAGTAAAATTCGCAATCAATAAAAATCTTCGAATAGTTAACTCAAATAACGAAGTTGTATAATAATTTGATTGGTAGACGTCCATGGATGGCGGATGTAGTGTGGTTAGGATTCAATTATATGGTATTGGCATCGTATTCCACCGCCATTTTTACGTTAATTTCCCCATGTTTTATAGGGCTTATTCCTCGCCGAATATATGGGGTCTTCTATAAGTAATGAAGGGATAATGATGATAGATATTATACATAATATGTTTCGAAATATAAATACGCATCTAGATAATTTCTGAAGCAGCAAGCAATGGGTCTCCTTGGTCCTGACCAAGGTCCAATGGTTTTATAGACTCCTGAGTCTATAAAACCATTTAGGTCCTCTTAAGTTTTATGTAATTGAGTAGACTAAGAAGCCTATTGCCAATCATTTATGCCTTGCTATGCGCCATAGCTGCTGAAAGCAATAGATCCGGTACAAGTTACTGGATTTGAACCAGTAGCTTCATGAATTTGTTAGTCGACGTATTTATTTCGTAACATACAAGCTCCACGTCACAGAAAAACGAAAACAACACTGCACGGTATAGGTCGGCAAGTAAAACACATGTTTTTTCTCGCAACTACTTTTCTTGTTACGTTTTATAGTTAAATTAAAACATTGTTATGCAAATTGGCTTCAGACGTTACTGTGTAGTATGAGTACATTGTTCTACAGATAACATTGAAAAACAATGTTGATTGTAGCGTAATATACACTTGTTTTAACTATACCAAGGTTATAAAAAAAACCCCCTTTAAAAAATCCGATTTGTAATCTGATTTGAACTGTCACTGCCGTTTGCACGTCAAATAATTGAGAAGTTATTAGACCTAATAAAGGGTTTCGTTTTATGGCCTTTTCAATCGACGAATACGATATTCGAAACTATATATTTTCGAAGATGGCCGGGTTATATTAAATTCACCAGGCAGATTGAGTTACATTCCTAGAGGGATGTACACCAACTGTGTCCACATCTCAACTCATCTATTCAGATGAGAGCTTTTTTATAATATTTACTGTTTCCTCTCGTCAACGGGAACGCTAGTCGTAAAACCCTAGTCTAGTCCGATTAGTGTTCGATGTTTGATAAACTTTTTCATTACTGCCTAATACTGCAATATAATGTGAGGTTTAAATCACACACCACTGCAGGTGTTTCGGTAAATTAGGGTTTCTTGTAGCATTAAATAAGGCTAAATCCTGTCCAATCCAATCCTGTCGAGTAAGTAAGACCTATTTACTTAATTGTGTTTGTATAAATGAAGACTGAACATGATCCTACCAGCGACGAAATGAACGACGAAGTGACGAAATGTTTAATGTGCCCCGTAGACAGTTTAGACAACTTTGAAAGCTTGAAATAATTAACTAAAAGAATAAATAGTTGCTATATCCAATTGTATCCCATTTTCCAAAGGATCCGGTATGGGCACATTTTACAGTACATGTGTTTTATGTTCCCATTGTAAATTCCAGCATAAAGTTATGTTAACATGTCAGTCGGGACGAAACTAATGATGTAATCGTAGTTTTATATGTATAAACCAGCGTCTTTTACCTCACAGCTGCTTTTAACGGCACATTTTCAATCTCCTAAATACGCACTACCTTCTAGACTTCCGATGTACGGAAAACCATGTATGTAGGTACAAACACACACACATTAACAATTTATAATCTCATTTGAGTGAACAACCGATCAAGTTGTCAGTCAGACTTAGGCGAACGGAAACACTTATGGACCACAATAGTTTAAGAACACTTGGGCGCACAGGGGGTTTGAATTGCGGAAAATTGCATTACAATCACGAGTGCGATTTTATTATTATGAAGTACGGTACTTTCGTGTTCATCTTCTTCTTATCGTATGGTTGATGAACGACCTAATGTCAGAGATTAAACCTCTTTTAGGCATTTGACATGGCTTTACACACCGTTGAAATATCTCTCAGATGTGCCGGTTTTCTCTCGATGTTTTCTTCCACTGTTTTTAGCAACTAATTTATAATATGACTTGAAACGTTACTCAAAATTTCGTTATTTATGTTCGGATAACGTTATTTAGTACCTGAAACGTTATATTTCAAGCCCTACGCCTACGCACATGAATTCGAAAAGATATTGTTGCGTGCCGGGGTTTGAACTTGCGATCTTTGACTTGGCTGTTTAACGGTCATACCACTTGGTTATCACTGCTGTACGAGCTGTCTCCTGGAAACTGGTAATGACAAGTAAAAGTCATCAATTTCGTGGTGTTCCACAAATATTGTGTAACGTGCAGAATCTAACCTTTATATAGCTCTTTCATACCCTGACTGTCTAATTTGTGGACTTTTTATCATCATCAGCTGTGAATAAATTACCATTCGGTTCATACGACGACCTGATTGGCGTAGTGGCTAAGCGATTAGACTGCTGCGCTAAAGGTTGCGGGTTCGATTCCCGCACGGGGCAAAAATTTGTGCGATCCACATTTGTTTGTCCCGAGTCTGGGTGTTTGTGTATGTGATATTTCATGTTTGTGACGCACCCACGATACAGGAGAAATTCCTAGTGTGGGGCGACTTTAAAAAAAAAAAAAAAAAATATACGCGTTATGTCTGCGTCCTATTAATTCCCCTTCTGTAGTTACATACATGCTATTCCTACCGAAAAATTTGCAAGCTTCTACTTTTATAAATTTTCTACAAGCAACAACTGATATCCATTAGCCTGTTAGCGATTAGTCAATATCAAAGAATGTAAATTATTTGGCTAACGTATATTCAAGGCAGTCGGGTCACAATTAATACTAACGACATTTGCGATACCAGCAGTTATGTTCGCTCATAATTAATATTGCTTTTACAAAGAAAACAATAGCAATTATTGGTTTTGTGATCTGTATTGAAATTTTCTTTGGTTTTGTGTAACTTGAAACAATAATAATAATGTCCTCAGTCTTCTCAGTCACAAGTAGAACATTATGTGCGCAGACATATGTATGTGCGTTCTCTATTCCCTCTCTCTCATAGTTGACACGACTGGAGAGAGATTATGGTCAGGACCAACAGCTTAACGTGCCCTGCGAAGCAAGGGGGTCTCGTCATGTCAAATAAGTAAGGGGGAATAGGTAGCACATAGCACCATAGTAAAAAATGCGATTTATAGTCAACGCCTAGCACGTGCTATTTTTTAATCGCAATCGGTGCTATATGAAAGCACGACGAGTATATATATAGCATGTACAAACGCAGCGAGACCGTAACATAGCAGTTGCTACTAGTAAATAGCACATCGCACTGTCGCACGGCGTCAGTCCGTATTCATCATCATCATCAGCCGGAAGATTTCCACTGCTGGACAAAGGCCTCCCCCTTAGAACGCCATAAGGAACGACAAATTGCAGTTTGCATCCACCGGTTGCCCGCAACTCTGACGATATCGTCGGTCCACCTGGTGGGAGGTCTGCCAACGCTGCGTCTTCCGGTTCGTGGTCGCCACTCGAGAACCTTTCTTCCCAAGCGGTTTTCAGTTCTTCGAGCGATATGGCCTGCCCATTGCCACTTCAACTTGCATATGCTTTGAGCTATGTCGGTGACCCTAGTTCTTTGGCGAATTTCCGTATTCCGGATCCTGTCGCGCAAAGAAACTCCGAGCATAGCTCTCTCCATAGCTCGTTGAGTGACTCTGAGCCTCTCTAAAAGGCCAACCGTTAGCGACCACGTCTCAGAGCCATACGTCATCACTGGCAACACACACTGGTTAAAAACCTTCGTCTTCAGACACTGCGGAATTTTGGACGAGAAGATGTCGCGTAGTTTCCCGAACGCTGCCCATCGGAGTTGGATTCTTCGGGCGACCTCGTTGTCGAAGTTGGACCTGCCTAACTGAACAGTTTGTCCAAGGTAGACATAGTGGTCAACAACGTCGAGAGTATCGTTCCCAACGATAACTGGTACGGGTGCGACATGGACATTTGACATGATCTTCGTCTTGTCCATGTTCATTTTAAGACCCACCTGTTGGGAATGGAGGAGGAGTCCGTATTCAGTTATAGCGTATTTAGAGCAGATAGTCTCCGTGCTATGTATGATAAAGCGTGTAGCTCGGTATGTTTGGGTGAGATGCTATAGCGTAGCATGAAAAAAAGCACGCTAGTAAAATTTAGCTTATAGTCCGTAGCATGCTATCTTTTTATAGCGTATTTTCACACTACTAATAGGTATATTTTATTTTTATAAAGGTACTCTTCATTTTGATATGTTTTAAATGACAGATTTTGGTATAGTTGCCAGTTGAATTAATAATAATATTTTTGACATCACATCGAAACAATTGAGATTATGAAAACATTTTAAAATTATGAGAATTTGCCACCGATCTTTATGCTTTCACATAGACTTAAAATTAGTAGAATTCTAATTGGATCTCTTACTTTAAAAAGTAAATCTGTAAAACTAATATTTTAGTCCTGAAAGTCGTTTAAGTGTAGTTTGGTTTGGTTATTAATGAAAAGTTGTAAAATATAATGTTAAAGTCTGTAAATCGGCTTATCTTTTAATCGCACACAGTCCTTTTCAATGTGCTTTTAAACATTTATTTCATTTTAGCACGTCGCTAAAGATCAAATTATGATTTCTGATTGGGTACTGAGAAAACGTACCTGCAGTGAAATGTGGCTAATTGGCTTGTCATTCGCCTGTCCGCGTTCTGTTCAGGACTTTTCAGCTACTAAACAACACAGCGCTGAATGTTCAACAGAATGCCCATTTATTAAACGTATTTTTAATTAAAACATTCGGTATATTGCTTATCATTATCAATAGAGCTAATGTTTCCTGCATTGTATATATGAGATTAAATCAGATTATATGAATATTACTCTTAAAAGTGATACACGCTGTACTAGCCTGTATCCACTATTATCCATTCAGCAGTAACTTTGACACAAACGTTTAAACATTTTAGTAATGCCTATACGTTTACCAATGTTATTAATATGATATTAGTTACGCAGATTATACAAGCGTACGGTACCTATAAATGTGTGTATGAAATAATAAACCTATTTAGGCTGCAAAGGAAAAATATTTTCAGTTTTAACAATGTTTAAACTTAAAGTAGCAGACAAAGCCAGTTACTTACTGTGACGTCCACTTGTCACGGGGTAAGTATTAAATGTAATTAAACAACTATAGTGCTATTTCGTAATAGTCGCTGCACGTTCGCTCGGCTTGGCCGACCGTTTGTGTCTGCTCCCCACCTCGCGCCCCGCGCCGCGACTATACCATTTATTTATACCTACATAGTTATATATATTAATCATCACACCTTTCCCTTTTTAACAAATTCAGTGGATACAACTAGTCATAGTCATAATGTTTTATTTCGTATAGGCTACAAAAGAGCACTTACAAAACGTCAAACTACCTAATTGCTCGGTTCCAAAAAGTCGTTTCTATGGAGAAGAACCGGCAAGAAACTCCATAGTTACTCTTTTAAAAATATGTTGTAGGAATGTTTAACAATCGTTTCAGGTATGAGAGAATAATGAGCTACACAATATACCTAAAATGAGAATACGAGTAGCATCAAAGTCAAATATAATATAGATCGGTTATTCTCTCATTTACAATTTGGGTAAAATACATGACAGTGAAAAGGTTCAATATAATCGGTAAACAATATTAAATATCAAATTATGGTTGATTGGCAGTATGCCAGGGAGGCCACAAATGCAGGAAAAATCAGTGCCACACGTCCCTATCGTCAATATAACTATTAATACTATAGTAGGCTTTCTTAATGAGTACTTGTTTCACATAGGATTTAAACTTGCCTTCTGTAAGGTCAGTTATAGAATTTGGAATTTTATTATACAACCGAACACAGTTTCCTAAGAATGTACAAAATAGTATTTCATTAAAGTCAGGAATAGTACCTATACAAAGTCACAAATATACATATGTAGACATTTTTTCTTTCTATTATGATTTAGTCTAATTTGAGTAGTTAGGTATTTATAGTAGACTATCGACGCTACTATCACTGATGTCATCTGAATCAGTTTTATATTCTTCACTACATTCCATTGACCTTCAATTCTCCAATGATTCTCGAATGTTTCTCCTCGATTCTTGTTTTGTCTCATCGTGTCTTATATTATATTCCTTTCCTTTTTCTTTTATTATTTTGTCTTCGACATTGGTTTCGGACGTTGAGGGCGATTCTAAATCAATATGATTTTTAGCTCTGGCTAATCCTGAAACTTTTAAGAATGTCTTTTTGCTTGCCCGGGTCCGACATTTGGTCCTGAAATGGCCTATAAATCTACATTGTTTATTATTTGCTGGACAAACATTACTGTCTCCAGTATAGTGCATAAAACCACAACGTGAACATCCTAAAATATATACATTATATTTATATATATAATAATATAATACATCTGTAGACGAGACGATTGTATATCGAATGTATTTTCACAAAAACTTGTAGGGCGTTAGAGAGGCATACTAACCCATTTTTAATTTAAAAAAATCGGAGTTTGTTTTTGTTTGTCTGTTTGCTTGTTACGCCATTGCGTCAAAAACTCAACATTATTGTGGATACTACTAAAATAAAAACTTAGGTGTAATTCAACGTTACATTTAGTTTTTGTTTCATCGCAATCAATTACGTACATCCAAAGAAATAAGCATTTTAAGTGTTTGAACCTATAATTACGCGATGTATCGTTACTTGGACCGATATCTATTTTAAGATACCTAACCAAAAGAATTTAGAAAAATATAAGATTACATTAATATATATTGATGTGTAGTGGTAGTGAGATGCACATTTATTAGTTGTTAAACAGTTATTTCATAAATTTTGTATATTGTGTAAAGTTCTCAATCTCAATGATTTCATTTCTACAATTAGGTTTTAAAAACACTTTTACACGACATGTTTTTTTCTAGATAGATGGCGTCGGCATTTCCTAACCAACTGTGACCTGTGAGAATACCAAAACAAACTCAGGGGTCAAGGTCACTTTAAAAGCTCAGAGAATTTTATTAATTTATGTGAGAAAAGTGTAGGTGGTCTGAGAAGAGGTCTTTTTAGGAAAGAACCACGGCGAGTTCTAGTCGACCTGTCCTTGCATCTAATCTATGTATGTTATTGATGATACAAAATAATAAATGTCGTTAGCCTATTTAATTTTGATTATATAAAAAATATACATAAATCAGTTTTCGCCGGCAACATATTAATAGGATAAGGGCAAAGAAGAAGAGAGGCATAGATGGTTTTCTGTATAAGGGTTCAGCTTTACGTACTCATTTTTTTTCTTTTTTTTTTTTTTTTTTTTCGCCCCGCACTAGGCTCCCGTGTCGCGGGCACGTTTCACAAACCCGAAAGATCAGATGCACAAACACCCAGACTCGGGACAAACATATAATGCGGATCGCACAAATTCCCGCCCCGTGCGGCAATCGAACTCGCAATCCCCAGCGCAGCCAATCGCTTAGCCACTGCGCCAATCGGGTTTTGCAATATTAGGTTGTGTATGTACTTAGATTAGCGCCATCTACCTATTTATTTATTTAAAGTGTTTGCAATCAATTATGACATGTATAGAAACATTTATACACTATAGCATAGCCTGGCGGCTCACCGACCGCCATGCGAGTTATTAGTATATATGTGTATATATTAGGATATTTTATATATTAAATATATATGAAAACCACTTCACACGTTTCGACTCTCTTGCAGTAAGTGGACTGTAGGCACACATAGCCAAGATGAAGGTCTGATGTCCTCAAAGTTATCCTTTCGTACAGAAACATCATTGAGGTGAAAGTAACTAATCTTTTATTCCCCGAGGTAGGCAGAAGTGTACATTACGCTCACATTTCGCCAGTAATGTCGTAGGTCCCAAAGTGACAGAGGCCGAGTCTATAAAATTATCATTAACTGGCACAACTCGGTACTGCTATAAATAAAAATTTGTGGAAAAAATCCGTAACAGTTTGCCCGTCCCAGAAAACGGACCCACGGCGAGACCTACGCTCCAAGTCGCATTTGCGAACACCAGATCAATGAAGCGGTCAAATTCAAAATTCCACATAATTAGGTATCAAAATCTTTAGGTCGAGGGACGCGGGATCTGCGTATGCTACGCTGTACTCCTAAACAGATTCCGACCCGCCTCTTCACGGGGGTCCCGCTCACCATCTACGGCCTACGTGCCGCATATTTCTTCTCGACAAACGCGCGCGGTACACCAGCCCGCGCCGACATTTCGGACTATCTGGTTGGCCTACCGAGCCGCCGCGCTGCCGGTCGGATCAAATGTTTACTACAAATTCTAATCAATATAAGCCCTTACCGCGTTTTGACGTATGAACTGTCACCATTAACACATGCAGAGGAAGACATAGTCTTTAACCTTGAAACCAGCTCAGTCTTACACTGTGTGTGCTGACTGTACGATTCTTACTTCCAAAATACGAGTCCTGTCTCCTTGTAAATGTTGTCTACTGAGGACTCAACTACAAACGTAGTTTTCAGAGTATTTTCAATAATATGCATTCAATGTAGTTAGTTTTTGTAAAGTATTGTAGTGTTATAGTTACAAAGGTAAGTTCAGAATAGTTAGTTTATGTCCCCTAAAAGCAAATAATCGTTACAATAACTTTCCTGTAAGCCACTCAATGTTTGCTGATTATTCCCACGGGAATCGGTTTTACAAGTCAACTAGCCTTATCACAATTTGAAAAATACCTTTTTCATTGTATCATTTGAATGCTATATATTAAAATTCCTTTCAATAAGTAATTTAGTGTTTTTTTTTTTTAATTTTGTTCCTTTAAGCCTGAAGTACGAAAACTTGATATTAGTCTACTGGTGCCGCGGGCAGTAGACAGTAATGTGAATAAATGTATCTCATTAATACTTTGCTTTGGTGAGTAGTCATCCAGGTCCTTTTTAAGCAATCCTTTATACATCACCATCGTGCTGTATTTCCTTACCGTCTTGTAAATTACGGTATATTTATTTCACGTCAAACCACTTTTTTATTTTTATATAAAATTATATTGCTAAATACACTTCAAAGACACCCATAATTATTTTACTACATGCTAGTGGTACACAACAAATGTAGTATGGATATGTATCAGTTTCGTCGAAGCGTACCTACTGCTGCAAGTAGTCAATGCAATCTCTAGAGAAAAACCTCACTGACGTTCCTGTGACTATAGGATTTTGTTAGTACCAACCGACTTTGTCAGTTTACTACTCTTGTGCACGACTTAAATGTAAGTATATATCATTGTTAGTACCAACCGACTTTGTCAGTTTACTACTCTTGTGCACGACTTAAATGTAGGTATAATTATATCATTGTTAGTACCAACCGACCTTGTCAGTTTACTACTTTTGTGCACGACTTAAATGTAGGTATATATCATTGTTAGTACCAACCGACTATGTCAGTTTACTACTCTTGTGCACGACTTAAATGTAGGTATATATCATTGTTAGTACCAACCGACTTTGTCAGTTTACTACTCTTGTGCACGACTTAAATGTAGGTATGTATATATCATTGTTAGTACCAACCGACTTTATCAGTTTACTACTCTTGTGCACGAATAAAATTTATTGATAGTACCAACTTTCCAGTATACTACTTGCTATAAGTACAGCTTAAAACTTTTTTTTGTTAGTACCTATTGACACTGTCAATTTACTACTCCGTTAAAGTAATGCAAAACAATCTTTATTACCAGCCAAATATTAATTTTAGCTTAATACTGTTATTGTTATAATTATATTCTCAATGTCGCACTGCAGTTATGCAGTATAGGTAATTATTAATTCGCTTAGTACCAGCCGTTGATCGCTTACTACTAAATAAAGAGGGTAGGAGTAGTTTAATGTTTATAACATAAACCAGGTAAGTAAGTACCCATCCTATATCGTACTAGCGCAAACCGTGCGAAGTATGATATTATCTATGTAAACGATATAATAGTACAGTATTACGAAAGTCCCGAACTTAGCTAACAATTTCGTTTGGTTATTATTTAGTCATTTATAAAAAAAATATTAAATTATTTTTCAAGTAGATATTTACTATTAATCGTAGACATTGTTATTAATAAATGATCGTCAACTCCTTTACAAAATATTTTCGTTCACTATTGCACATTGCACCAAATCGTGTCCAGTAGGTGGAAGGAAATTTATAATCTAGGTTATGCTGTTATATTTCAGATCTAGGCAAATGTAGTAGGTATGTGAATGTGCGTAAGTTTAATAGGTAACATCGGAACTATGACATTGGAAACCAAACGACTTATTGTATCTAAAATCTCTCTGTAAATTTAATTTGTTAATTTACATTACTATTATCAACTCAAACGCATGAAATACATTGTTCACAGCACAAGTGACACAGTATTCATAAAACGAAACACTTAGTTATCTAGGTTAGGTACTCACTCACCTGTTTTCTCCAATCCTCTAATCATTATCCTTCTCTTTTTTTGTTTTTATATTTTTGTGGCACTTACCCGTAGACTCGTCGCCAGTTGTGACGTCCACTTGTCACGGGGTAAGTATTAAATGTAATTAAACAACTATAGTGCTATTTCGTAATAGTCGCTGCACGTTCGCTCGGCTTGGCCGACCGTTTGTGTCTGCTCCCCACCTCGCGCCCCGCGCCGCGACTATACCATTTATTTATACCTACATAGTTATATATATTAATCATCACACTTACCTACTTTTTTTATGTAGATACCTACTTATAAAATAAACGTTTATTTGTGTCCGATTGTTGTAGATAGTCTTGCTCCCTATTCTTCTTCGTATCGGCATGACCCAATAGCCACATGGAATGGGTCATGCCGTGGTGTAGAGATTGGTCAGTCAACAACGGTAACGAGGACGACCGTCCAGGGTGCGCTGGACGTACTTAAGTGACGTCACTCGTGGAGGCTCTCTACTCTACTCCCTATTATATGAGACCTTTAACATAACTGTGGGTGTAATTAACACCACACCCCAACATACTGACGAAATGTCGGTGTATTTACAATACATGCAAGCAAAAATACAAGCGTAGTGTGTCAAGTGTGCTGAACCTCCCATCCTTTTCCAGGACTTCAAGTTCCCGCTGACCGTGGTTATGTACCACCTGATAGTGAAGTGGATCCTATCGGTGTTCGTGCGGCTGGTGCTGCACATCATCACGGGAACTCCTCAGTTGATGCTGCCATGCATGACTTGCCTCCGGTCGGTCGGGCCCACGGGCCTGGCGAGTGGTATTGACGTGGGGTTCTCTAACTGGGGCCTGGAGTTAGTCACCATATCGTTGTACACTATGACGAAGTCGACCACGATAATCTTTATCCTCGGCTTCGCTATTCTGCTCGGGCTGGAGAAGAAGGTCTGTTTGTTTTACTTATAATTATTATTTCCGGGGCCTCCTTACACGGGTATTTCTTTGACTTAAAAGGAGGTCCCTATGTAAGATTTACTGTAAAAGTTGTACATGTTTCTGCGATAAACATTCTTATTTTTTTATACTTTCCTATTGATGTTATATGTTACTCGTCGTATTCTGCAACAGCTACTTCAATAATCTTTTTAAATTATAGCTTTAGTGAAACTCATCAAAATTATTACAGAAGTGTTGCGTGAAAAAGTAATAAACATCCATAAATCGTCATAAACCTTCGCGTTTATAATATTTGTGCGATCTTGGGGTTTTTTATACTACTCAAAATGTCATGTTTTTTTAAAATACCCATGCAATTTAGAAACATTGACAAGGTTTTTATTCATAGAAGTCTAAAAGTAACCATTAAAAAATGTCATTAGAATGGTGAGTGCGCCAAAACTAGAACAAATGTTTTTCCAAAATAATTCAAATACAGGCTATGTTTTAATGATCACTTAAGATGCTGACTGCTTTAATTGAAAAACATGGCTGCAAAATGCAAACATCTTATGAACATGATACTACCGTCAAATAATTATGTTACAATGAAAGCTTTCGGAGTCAGGAGATGGGGTTAATGAGCAAAATTACACTGCGGTGTAGAATATAGAGAAATTGCATCAACGTTGCTTGCAGTATAATTAAATTGTATATTGTAATTTGTATCATAGTGTGTTGTTATTATAGCTAGTCGTTATTTACATGATGACTTCGAATATTACTGATGAAATATTATGATTAGAACTAGAGATAATGTCGTGGCCGAGTGGTTTACGAAGTGGACTCGCATGAACCAGGTTACGCGTTCTAGTCTTAAAAGAACCAGTTGTGTTTCTTAGAACATACAATTAATATGGTTATGTTTAACTGTTTAGTAGGTACCTAATGTAAAGCTTAACAGTTTGACGCAGCATTTACTTGACAGTTCATCAATTCATGTTACTTTGACTATTTTCATTTCCGTCCAATCACGTTTTTCTGAAAGCCTATTTCACTTCAAAGATTTCCAATTACGTTACAATATATTTCGAATAAAATCTTGTTCATAAAAAAAGCATTTAACTCGGAGGCTATTACTGCATAAACGTCACATTATGACATTGTCGTATAAATTGATGTCAATGTCACTGATGCTAGACCAAAACTGGATTTAAAATGAGTTGATACAAAACTAATTCCTGCTACCGATGACGTGTACCTAAATTATTAAAAGAAAATGATCAGATTTGTATAAAAGAATGCTATCTGCCGCTACCAGCAATACATTTTTCAAGATTAAATTTTACGTTATAGCTGTATTTTTTATGGATAGAATTTTGGTTCCATAAAAGAAAATGTTGCACTTAACACAATGTTTCATACCAGCTGTTTGGTAAACCTGGGGGGCAATTAATAGTTTTGAAGCAATTTAGTAACCCTCCTTTGACGTGCAGACGGCCAGGTTTATTTATATTTATGACCCATTCGAACTATGAATTTTAAGCCAGCTGAAATATTTAGATATACCTACCTTTAAAACTTTTAAAAGTCTGTATTGCAACAACTTCGTGTCGATCCATAGAATGGAATGAGTGCGCTTTGATTATAAGCGATGGGTCTGCCCTCATTAGCTATCCATGAGATAATAATCACTTCCGTTAGTTATAGTGGCGTAATTATGCTTTAATTAACACTTATTATGAACAAGGGAATACCCTGTTATCTCACTTTAAACTTAATATTTATCTCAATTATTTATCTAAAGGTTGTTTGTTTAAGTTATACATAGAATATCTACTCTACTGATAATATCTACTCTAGTGATAATTTTAAACTGCTTCAAGTTTTTATTTTATTTTTGAAAGATCTTTAAATGGAACGAGTGGAGTTTTAAATCGTTGTGATTCTTCTGTGTTGGTCAATGCTCGTTTCTTCTTTGTATGAGAAGAAGCCTTAGTCCTGAAGTGGAAGAGTCGTTAAATAAGTTTAATGAATTGTTTTTAATGTCATTTTAGTAATAACAGGTAATTATGCAATCTAACCTGTTTGCTAAACATGGTGATTTGATAATGTACCCAAAAGTTTAACGACTTCTAAATCGGTCCATCTGTTAATTATTAATAAAGTATTAAGGAAAAAGGTATCATTATTTGGTGCTAATTTTGTATCTTATTCAACAACTCTGCTTACGTCATCTTCTATACGAAATAGTTTAATTTTTAAGTCATTAACCGCTATGTGTGTCTGTCTGTGGCACCGTAGCTCTGAAACGGGTGAACCGATTTGGATGCGGTTCTTTATCCATAATTATAAATAAACTTGCAATGTATGTACAGTATACCGAATATTGGAATATATAAATAAGTGATAGGGAGGAAGAGGAAGGCATTGTTCCCTGTGATACAGGCTTTCTAGTTCAGGAATCAGTTGCTAATAAATGATTTTATTATTATTATAGAGTATCGCAGTAGGCGCGCGTTTGGGACCCTAGACAAGTGGCAGAAAGCTAGTCGAATAAAAAACGAATATTATGAAAGTGAAAATATCTATCTAACCCATAATGTTTCAAATATGTGATCTATGAAAATATGTTTATCCCATACATTATTTGAAGCCTTTTTAATAATTCACTGCAATCTATTACGCCATTAAATAGTTTACGGAGAAATACAGCGTCTATGAATTACTCGAAGGGAATTCATTTCTCCGTAATAAAAATAAATTGATTCATTCGATTTATCTTCGTCTGCAGTTCGTCTGGACTTCAAGTTATGTTCGTCTATAGTTTTGCTACTTACTTGGGCCTTTGTTCTAACTATTTACTGGTTGGATGCCTCACGCTATGCCCATTCAACAAGAATACGATTGGAACTGCCGTGTTTATTATCCGTATTTATAAACAAGCATTGCCAGGCCCTTTCCAGAGAAAAAATAAATAGGCAGAGAAATATAGTGCCCTTGGTTAATTATAATAGCATTGTTTTAGTAAATCTATTGTTGAAATAGCGTCACGTGTTTGCTTAACATACCTTTCATATAAATAAAATGCCATGGTACATAACTTAAACTTTTTTACATTTCTTGTTTCATGTTTAATATTTAGTTTGCGATTAGTGAATGTAATTAGAAAAATAATTATAGACTTTAGAATAATTATATGTCATAAAAGATTTATATTATGTAAATCTTTAAAGGACCCTGTACTGATTTTGTGGATATCGACAAGTGAGAGGGCTGCTTTGCACGTTTAATCTCCGGATTATGTTCGTTATTTTCAAAAAAGAGGAACGTATCTTATTGCTACTCAAAACGTTTGACGAACAAATTTAGCTTTTATCTACATGAAAATGGAAAATAAATTACGAAAATCATGTTTTGTTAACGTAGAAACCATAACATTGTTTTCTATAAAGCAATAACGCGTTTGATGAGCCATCTTGATGGACGCAAGTGGTATTTTGCAAAAGTACTCTGAACTCTTGAAGAAAAGAAAAATAAGCAGATTATAAGTCGTATTACAACGACTTCCTTAGATTTTACTAATTTAGAATTATGTGGGGGCCACATAATTCTAAATTAGTAAAATCTGTTTCGCGTAAGCATGCAAATCCTACCAGAATTGAAACATTTTATTACCTTGTATGAAATCGTCGTTTCGTGCAATATTACCCAGACTAGGGTTAAATGTCAGCGGATCAAACAAATATTGAATTTTATTACGACCTAGATCGATTTCATCATTAATGCAGATCAATAATTCTAATATAATGAGTATTGTACCGCTACAACATTATTAAAACCAGGAGTGCTACTACCCTACCTCTGACATGGCTTTACACACCGTTGAAACATCTCTCTGGCGTGCCGGTTACCTCACGATGTTTACCTTCACCATTTTTAGCAACTTATAACTAATTTATAGTACGCACATGAATTCGAAAAGTCATTGGCCCGGCACGCATTGGGGGGTTAAATTTACGACCGTTAACTTGGCAGTCCAATGAGTAAAACTATTCGCCTAACACTGCTAAATTAATGTTAAAATAACATTTATTATTAAATACATCATTGGTACACATTACATTTCACTCTCCACTGAAAATGTTTAAGCCTCAGACAATACAGCATTGTCGTCCAATTAGCAACGAAAATGTTTTCCCTCTGATAATATTATACGGAAAAACGTTTTGTGAGAGTATTCAGCTTTTAAATTTATCGCGGAAAGAACGAAACCCAATTGAAGCCGTATTGGGAACTTATTAAAGCGCATTGGATGTGATAGAGATTCATTGCGGAGTCGACCGAGAGACGACGTCATTAGATGACAAACTTATGCGTCAGAGTTCAAATTAAAAAAAGGATTGAATATTTTTTACCTAGGTTATTTGAGTGTAGGTGTATGTATGTTTGTTTGTTTGTTTGTTTGTTTGTTTGGGACGCTCTGTAGCCTAAACGGATTGATGGATTTATTTATTTTCACTTAATAAAAATATTACCTACTAATGGGAGTTTTTATTATCTATATTATAAATACTGAAGCCTGCTGATAACCATAATAGCCAGCTGATATATTATGATGATTAATTATCAGTATTTTTTTATTGCTCACATAAAAAAATATAAATGCGAAATACTGCCTCTAAACATAATCTAGAAAATAATATCGTTGTTGCCGTTAATAAAAACCTTTCAGACAGTTTTCTTTTACATTTTACGCTTCATCTCGCCTTTTCATTTTTCAACAGATTTATGAATAAGTAAGATGCTTCGCAAATTGCAAAGAGGGAGAATTTTGCATTTGCGCTAGCAGCGTCTGTGAAAGTTTGTAAAGACATAATAGTTTGAGACTACTACTTAATAGTTTAAAATTAGTCCCTTTAGCGATAACTTGGAAATGAAGTATTATTTGATTAAGCTCTGAGTTGATTGCAGAATTAAGAATACTTTTTTAGCAATAAATATTGTTAAGCTAGGACGTAACTAATAAAAGAGTTTTTTTTTAAAGGACTTGTCATGGGGAGTCAAATGCATTGGCAAATGAAAGAAAAGATGAGTGCACTGTGGTAAATTGATCAAAAAGGACAATGGTCCATCGTTACGAGTTTTGCTCTGTCATTAAATGGTAAAATTTAGGTAACTGATATGATACCTACTAGCATTTTAAAGTTGCAATCACAATCTACCGGTGAAGGATAATAAACAAAGATTCCCGTTCTTTCCCGTTTCAGCTTGGCTGCTTTCGATTTAGATTCGTTTTTAGATTTCGTTCATTCGTGCCCTTCGCTGTCTATCTTTATACTAGTGTAATTGCGAAGATATGTTTGTTGGTTTGTCCTCCTTATGATGACATCAATTTGCATAGTGGTTGACTGATTGTTTATGGATCAAAATATAATGTAGGCCTACGTTTGATCGCAAACAGTCCTGTGAGTTAGATAGCTGAAGCGAAGCCCTTGGTTAAAGCTCGTTCTAAATGAAATGAAAGCTCTGATAACCGAGTCGTATGACCGTTAGACTGAAACCGGCACGCCTGAGAGATTTTTCAGCGGTGTGTGTGCCATGTTAGAGCTCTTCAGGTGGTTTAAACTCTGCCACCAGGTTGTTCATCAACCATACGATAAGAAGAAGAATAAAATGAAAGAATTGTATGGCAAAAAATGTTACACTTTCAGCAGCTGGTGAACCCCAAACCATGGGAAGCTCGTACAAATGATTAAAGTCCTCATAATCTGAACAATGGAGTTGGTTACGAATGCTTAAGGCTACGGTCAATACACGTGTATGAAGTGCAATGGTATTGAGACAGACATTGTTAAATCTGGCGATTTCATATTTCGGAATGAATAACCGATGAAAAAAAGGGGGAGGCCTTTGTCCAGCAGTGGACGTCTTCCGGCTGATGATGATGATGATGATGATGAACCGATGAAATTTTAGGACTTGATTGAATACTATCGACGGGTATAGACGGTATAAAGGTTGCCGAAGGATACAAATACGATTTTATATTTTACTAGCGGCCCGCTCCGGCTTCGCACGGCTATAAAATGTATATTATAAGTATTTCTCCACTATTTAATGAATGTTATTATACATATAAACCTTCCTCTTCAATCACTCTATCTATTTAAAAAAACCGCATCAAAATCTGTTGCGTGGTTTTAAAGATTTAAGCATACTAGGTATATAGGGATATAGGGACAGAGAAAGCGACTTTGTTTTATACTATGTAGTGATAATGCATCAAGTATAAAATCATTCAAGTATAGCACTTCTTTCTATTTATGACTTAATGTCACTTAAGCATGCTGCCCATTCTAATTTAAAATTCAAATTGATAAGGAAAATATTTTTTCTTCTCGTTGTGTCAAGACTTACGTCTTGTGTAGTTGTGTTATCACAGTGGAAGCAGTAAGTGGGCTTGTAACGTAGGTTCCACCTGGAAGTTGTACAGTCAGCTTCAGCTGAATTCGTATGGAGCAAATACTTTTTCTGTTCAAATGATCTATTGGACTGTACCTAAATAGGCTTTTTATATTTGTACTACTCTAGATTCATTATGAGGTCTGATACATTCAAAATAACGACTATTCAACATGAACATGAAACGTACATTATGTTAAAAGTTTAACATGTATCTTTTGTAATATAGGTACATTGGGTTCCGTGTTGTGACAACCCTGTTTGAACAACTCGGAACAGTTCGTAAAATCTGGCAAAATTCAGTTATTCAACTGCACGAGCGTCGAGCACCGACTAATTATTAACATCGCAATCCTGATGATATTGGCTGTTTTAAATGGTTTTATTGTACAGAGCTAATTCTTAATTTTTTTCGAAAAAGTCCGAAGCTATGTTCTTTACAGGCTACAATTAGTAATGCCAAATGTAGTGACCCGGAATATTTATCCTGGATGTTGTTTGAACTAGGTTGACGTTTCAAACCCACACAACATTTTTTTTAGACGTCCCACACTAGGGTGCCTTTCACAAACATGAAATATTACATACACAAACACCCAGACTTGGGATAAGTATTTGCAGATCACACAAATTCTTGTACCGTGCGGGTGTCGAACCCTCAGGTAGTTTAAGATACTACTGATTAACGGTTAATTATTCGAATTTCAACATTTTCTTCAGGAAATAAAATGGCCTAGTCCAGCCTATGTGTACCCTACATGGTAAATGCCTTTCATGTAGAGAAGCATCGAGCATTGATCACCCGCAGGTCGCAGTGCCAACGTGATGCTTATTCCTTCTATGCATGAGAGAGGCATATGCTGTAGCATTAACAAAAATAAATCGCATAAGCGAACCTATAATCCTAGGAAGCATACTTTATTTGAGATTAACGTATTCCTCGAAACTCAACCAACTTAATGAAAGGAGGTAGTTCACGTTTTCAAGGTATGCCTACTGATGCGTGGGGAATAAGCTTCCAACATTTCACTCATCGGTGATCAAAGGATTTAGCAGCTAGTGTCTCGAACAAATTCCGACAATGTTCGTCCGTGCACACTTTTACAGGATCATATTGCATTCCTAAACGGTAATCGCGTACCTTTGACCAGCGAGTAGAGTAGTGACGTGGTGCAGCGATGCGTCCGCTAGCCGTCAAGGTATTGTCACAATTGAATTCTAGATAGGGCTGCCAACCAGATACAAATACAAAAACTAGGGCATAGGACTAGACAACTGGCAAAATGCTTGACGAATAGAAAGAAAAATATATAGGGTTGACACTTGTCATACATTACATAGTCGAAACATTATGTCATCCCACACATTTATCATTGTATTCGTCAAGCGTATTGTCATTTGCGCCCCTATAGAAAAATTGATCTGCGTCTTAATGCTGACCTGGGATACATTTATCATTGATCTGCAATCTCGGAAGAGGAAAATTTGGTCCTCTTATTCCACGCGTCCATCATAAGTGCCATGTATTGCGGCTGCTAGGTAGGCTACATGTTTAACGTCCTATAATACCGTACTAGTGGACTATGTATATATAATTGTTAATTTCATTGACTGTGGGGAAGCGCCGGCCATATGTAGCGTGTTGAGTTGTCCTTGAAGTTTGGAAATAACGAGCTGTTGTTTTAGCTACAGTTATCTTCTCTTTGTTTGTCACCCTGATACTTTTGTTATATTACCTTATACAGTTAAATCTAAACAATGATAGCCGAGTGGTATGACCGTTGGACTGCCAAGTCAAAGCTCGCAAGATCTAACCCCGGCTCGCACCAATGTCTTTTCGAATTCATGTGCGTATAAATTAGTTATCAGTTGCTGAAAACGGTGCCGGAAAACATCGCGAGGAAACCGGTACACCTGAGAATTTTTTTAACGGTGTGTATAGCCATGTCAGAGGCCTACAGGCGGTTTAAAATCTGACACCAGGTTGTTCATCAACATACGATAAGAATTAGAAGTTATATCGAAACGTAAAACTCATTTTTGTCATCAACAGCCCAACATCACCCTTTTTTGGGTATGTAAAGGCCGCTGTGTATGTGCTTATTTAATTCCAGGTATATATATTTAATTCCGTAAGTAGCTCTCATTCCAGACCAGTATTTGGTGACAGGTGATACTATATCTCGATAACCTAAAACCATACATATAAACAGACAAGTCGCGTCAAGATATGAACGTAGTTTTATATACAGACAGACATTCTAGTGCAAAACTATGGATTGAAGTTTAATGTTATGAATTTTGAGATTAATTGTTATGAATTTAACCTACTTGCAGTGTTTGGTAGCCCTAGGTCTGGCTGTAGTGTTCTGTTATCACCCGAGCACATTAAAGTTACGTAACTTTCTGACTGTCAACAGATCTATTATACGCGCCCCACATTTTACATATTCTGTTTTCATTGCGAATGATCTTCGCATTCGTATTCGTACTATAAATTAGTTGTCAGTCGCTAAAAACGGTGAAGGAAAACATCGTGAGGAAACCGGCACACCTGTGAGATTTTTCAACGGTGTGTAAAGCCATGTCAGAGCCCTACAGGCGGCTTAAAGTCTGACACCAGGTTGTTCATCAACCATACGATAGAAGAAAGAAAGAATTGCGAATGCTCTCCAATGACCCAGGAAAAACTAAGTAGGTTTAATATTACGAGATCTTATTGAAATTAATACAATGATTCTCATCCGTATAATTTAACGCCTCAACATTATCTGTGATCGTATCGTACTATAAACAATTTGATAACAAAACGCTAGTTAGTATGTTGATAAGGATTTCTGGCCATGTTAGCGTTAATATTGCGTTTATCAACACAGTATGCAATTTTTAGTATGTGTTATTATATTTCTGCCCTATAAACAAGGCTTGCTTATTACATGCTTTGTCTTAAAAAGAAAGGCAACTATAAAACAAGCATTTATAACATAATAGTCATCATCATCATGCCATAGATCGTCTATAATAGACGTACAGGCCGTACGTCTATTATAGACGATCTATGGCAATCATGTCTGTGAGGCATCCCTTCTGGTGGCTATGATGTGGAAGGCTGGTGGTGACACAACTTGCCAAGTTGCCACAGACACTGACAAGAGAAATTTGCGATGGCTGTCGCTACTCCATCATGGTGTCTTCTCTGTCTCCTGTCAGCGAGTGCCCCGAACTAGTCTTAATATAACATAAGTAGGATTGAAATAGTCGAAGAGAATGCAAAACTTTTCGACTAGTAGGTCACTAGTTGCGTGCCGTCCCTTATACCCGGTAATAACAGATAATAATCAGAAAAGTGGTATTAACTTCTTGATACGACAATTTACTAATCATAAATTCATCGCATGATAGGTATTTGCCTGATTTGTTGTGGTAACTAGAACTATTGATTTCCACAGAGTAGTTACGTTGGGTAATAGTTTTGATACTTTCCCTTTAATATACGTAGTACTTTCTGATCATTTAAAAAAAGAGAGCCCCATATACGTCCACTCTTTATAGCTACCTAGGGTTGTGTAGGGAAAAAGTCTTAAAACTTTTAAGGACGTTCAAATTCTAAGGTTGTCTTGTACTTAAGATTGAATTTGGTGTACAATAAAGAGAAATCTATCTATCAAATTTTAAAAAAAATACGAAAATTTGTCTTGTTCGGTCATTCATCATCATCAGCTGGAAGACGTCCACTGCTGGACAAAGGCCTCCCCCTTAGAACGCCACAATGAACGACAACTTGCCGTTTGCATCCATTGCGTTTGTTCGGTCATTGAAACTGCAAAATTAAGCAGTAAATAAAAATAAAGAGGCACTTTTGCTTTGAGATGGACAAAGGAATCAGAGCAGTTCCTTCATCTGACATTGCTTCGGTTATAAGTTATAGCGTCTATCATCTGGATCCTCAGGGAAATAAGGACTGTACTGTATATGTATATTTGCCCGTTGCAAGGTTATATACTACTATCGTAATAGATGTGACCTCTAATCCACTGGCGCTGACGAACACAGGATACTTCATACACTATTTAGTACTTATCTTTTTAATTTTTGTTTCTTTTTATTCTTTTTCCTCTCCAATCACTGGAGGTCGGACATCAGACATAAAAATTTCTCTTTGTTCCTGGCGAGGTAAAACAATTCCGCGGCGCTTGGAACTTCATACCACTCACTGAATATTTCGAAGCCAGGATTTACTTATTAGAAAGAAACCACGTTTACCCGCAATTTTGCCCATTATTGTTAGTTGCAAATCGTATCGTAATTTTCGTTTGTTGTTTTAATTTCATGAAAGCATAACGTTTTATTTGGAAAAAATTAAGTTCTAGTCAACATCTGTTAGTTTTATACGAAATTTTTTATAGATATAGCCTGAACTCAAAGAGAGGACAGGCGGTAATTTTTATCCCGTGAAACAGAGATAAAAAGTTCCGCGCGGACGTCGTAGACGGAAGTAAATTGATATTTATTTTCACGTAGTCGTAATTTTTTATTTTGTGAAGCAATGGAATTTGTTATTTATGATCCGTTTACCGAATGAAATCATGAGTTACATAATAATCTATAACAACTGGAGCTAATATAAAGCGTGTAATCGTAATTATAACTAAAGTCACGTAAATTGACGAATAAAGCAAAACAAATAAATATTTGTTCGAATAAAAACATTTTATTGATTCATCATCATCATCAGCCGATAGATGTCCACTGTTGAACAAAGGCCTCCCCCTTTTAGAAGGAGGGAGGGGGGTGCCATAATCCCCACGCTTGGCAAGCGGCTTGGGGATCGCTGTGTTGGTGGTCAAGTTACAGAAGACGCTGCTGCCCATCTACTGGATTTTCCCTTAGTCGCCTCTTATGACACCCACGGGAGGAAAAGGGGTGGTCAATTCTAGGCCGGATACTACACGGCGCATTCATTGATTAATATAATAAAATATATATATATGTGTAACAATAGTTTCTTAATACATAAATATTAATTTTCTAGAAAGAAACTGTAGAAAATTGCGATGACGTATGACTGCACATTACTCCTGTGGAATGCCACACTGACCGTTTCGTATTGAGTATTCTAGCGGCCCCAGGGAACTATGCACACGACTAAGTGTCCCATACTAGATGCGATGGATCACGATGGACGGTCGTAACGATCTGTCATATTCTTGTTTAGTACGAAACAAAAGAGACGTGTATTTAAGATTGCATAGGATTTAGTTGCGATTTGCGATTTAGCCGATAAAGTAAATCGTTTGCGATGTTGACAATTGACAGAGGCATGCGATCCGTCGCAACGTTACGATAGGTCTATTGCGACAGATCGTTACTACGGATCATATCGTATTTGGCTCTTTATACCCCAACATAATTATCTGCTTTATTAAAAAGCTTGTTTTAAAACACTAACTTTATTAGTTCCTGACGAAAGCCCGCGCGTTCTTTGTGTATTACTTTCATGAGAAGTCTGAACGAATGTTGCTTTTGTTAAACACTGCCAGCCGCATTAAGACGTTAATGTTTACTAAACCGACACTAAATGAAGATCTCACGAAGAAAACCTTATCTGAATGGTAATTTAAGTAATCAAAGTCTTTGAGTTCGGCGGTGAGTGTCTTTGGCAAGCTTTTATTGATTTTCAAAGGTGTTGTTAAAGCACATTACTTGCTTTTATCGCTTACAATAGATGTAAGGTGGTATTAAGTGTAACTCGACTGAAGATAAATGTAATCAGTCCTGAGGTCGTTATGAACCTGTAGAATTTTTATTTCAATTTTATAAAATTACAAGAAATGCCTACAGTTGTGATGTTATGTTGTTTTATGTTTTTATTTAGATATACCTATGGAGGTAGTTATAGTGTTAATATTACCCGCAGCTCGGCGGTACACGTCGGGCCATTAATTCAGTCATTTCGCTCTTGTTTGAATACTCAGCGCACAGAAATGGGTTAATGTGGAGCTTATATGGACCGAGGTGGCCTACTTCGTAACACACGGACTCACTCGGCAAGTAATGATGTGAATGAATCAGTGTTGTAGGCAAACCCATCGTCTAGCAGAGTATTTAAAAAAAAAGTCGCCCCACTTCGCATTTTTTCTATAACGTAGGTACGTTTCACAAACATGAAATATCACATACAAAAACACCCAGACACGGGACAAATATCTGCGGATCAAACAAATTTTTATCCTATGTAATAATCGAACCCGCAACACCTAGCGCAGCAGTCCAATTGCTTAGGCATTTCGCCAATCAGGTCGTCAGTATGTGATTGCGCTTTTTAATGCATGCAACACGTGGGTTCGTTTGGCTTTACTTTTGTAGCGCCCGCGACTTTTCTAACCTAAACCTTTTACGTTCTCATATTACCGCAATAAATCGAGTTTCAAGACTCGGGACCAATCACACAGAGAGACGAATGGTTCTCAGCTTTTTAAATCTGAATTAGTAAGTTACATACATTCCTCATCGTGTCTGTTTCACGAAAGTTTCGATGACCACAGGTGACCTCCCACGATCCTTATCGGCTTCAATCGCATTCTTCATTCAAGATCG